>OY997595.1:47079629-47829286 GCA_963921825.1 Erodium maritimum | reverse complement strand
GGTTACGGTGAAGAACCGCTACCCGGTGCCGAGGATCGATGACCTGTTCGATCAACTGAGAGGAGCAACATGCTTCTCCAAGATTGATTTAAGATCACGCTACTATTAGTTGAGGGTCCGAAAGGAGGATGTGGAGAAGACCGCATTCCAGACGCGATACGGACACTTTGAGTTTCTAGTGATGTCGTTCGGGTTGACGAACGCGCCAGCAGCCTTCATGGATTTGATAAATCGCATTTTCAGGCCGTACCTGGATCAGTTTGTCGTAGTTTTCGTTGACGACATCTTGATTTACTCGCCTAGTGAAGAGGCACATGAGGAGCACTTGAGAGTAGTATTGACCCTGTTGCGTACTCACCAGTTGTACGGGAACCTGGAGAAGTGCGAGTTCTGGCTCGCAGAGGTGAAATTCCTCGGACATGTAGTGTCCCAGGATGGTATCTTAGTCGACCCAGCGAAGGTCGATGCAGTTTCGAAGTGGGCGAGGCCTAAGAATGTTTTTGAGATCCGTAGTTTCCTGGATTGGCAGGATATTATCGACTCTTTGTTCAGGACTTCTCACGTTTGGATGCACCTATGACAACATTGACTCGCAAGGGAACGGAGTTCCTTTGGACTAGTGAGTGTGAGCACTCATTCTCAGAGCTAAAGGCTCGATTGACTACCGCTCCAGTGTTGATTGTCCCGGAGCGGGGAGTAGGTTATGATGTGTACTATGACGCCTCAGGCGAGGGACTTGGTTGTGTTTTGATGCAGTCCGGGAAGGTAGTTGCCTATGGCTCGAGACAATTGAAGGTGCATGAGCGCAACTACCCGACCCATGATCTAGAACTGGCAGCAGTGGTCTTTGCATTGAAGAGTTGGAGACACTATCTGTACAGTGAGCAGTTCAGGGTGTTCTCAGACCACAAGAGCCTCAAGTACATTTTCTCTCAGCGTGACCTGAACATGCGCCAAAGGCGATGGATGGAGTTACTTGAGGAGTACGACTTCGAGCTGCTCTATCATCCGGGCAAGGCGAATGTCGTCGCGGATGCTCTGAGTAGGAAGTCGACTCATTGCGTGGCCAGCATGGCAATCCGAGAGTGGAACATGCTGGAGGAGTTGAGCTCGTTCAGACTTGAGCTTGAGGAGATCACGGGTGGTATGGCTTTATGTGCATTAGTGGCTCAGCCCACGTTGATTACTCGGGTGTTAGAGGCACATGCCGAGGATGCCGAGGCGACAGGGATTCGTGAGAGACTGTAGACGTGACGAGATCGATGGTTGGGAGTTGAGTGCAGATCGGAGTCTCCGTTATAGAGGACGGTTCTTTGTACCCCGAGGATGTAGGGACACCGTGTTGAGAGAGTGTCATCACTCCTGGCTTGCTGTGCACCCCTGTGGCACCAAGATGTATAGAGACATCCGACGACAGTTCTGGTGGAGCGGGATGCGCAGGGCAGTCGCAGATTTTGTTTCGAGGTGCCTAACCTGTCAGTAGGTAAAGGCGGAGCATCAGCGGCCCGCTGGCTTACCACAACCTTTACCGGTCTCCGAGTGGAATTGGGAACACGTTACTATGGATTTTGTATGTGGACTACCGAGGTCGCCTAAAGTGCATGATGCTATTTGGGTTGTGGTTGACCGACTGACCAACTCGGAACACACTTTCTAGCTATGCGGATGACTGAAACTGTGGACATGGTTAGTCGGTTATACGTTAGGGAGATTATTCGTCTTCATGTGTTACCGGTATCAGTGGTATCTGATAGGGACCCTCGTTTCACATCCAGATTCTGGAAGAGCCTACAGAAGGCATTGGGGACAGAGGTGCTGCTAGGTACAGCTTACCATCCTCATACAGATGGACAGTCAGAGCGCACCATACAGATTTTAGAGGACATGCTTCGATCTTGTGTGCTAGACTTCCAGGGATCATGGGAGGATCACCTACCTCTAGCAGAGTTCGCCTACAACAACAGTTATCAGTCCAGCATTGGGATGGCACCATTTGAGGCTTTGTACGGCAGACCGTGTAGGTCGCCAGTATGTTGGGCAGAGGTAGGGAACAGAGCTTACTAGGTCCAGATATGGTCAGAGAGACAACCGAGAAGGTCGCATTGATTAGAGAGCGGTTGAAGACCGCATAGAGTCGTAGAACGCTTGAGTTCTCGGTCGGAGACCACGCATTTCTGAGGGTGAGCCCAAAGAAGGGCCTACTGCGGTTCAACCGCGGTGGGGGAAAGCTATCACCGCGATTCATTGGACCATTTGAGATCTTGGATAGAGTTGGAGCCGTAGCTTATCGGTTAGCTTTGCCACCGCAGCTTGGGAACGTGCATAAGGATTTCCATGTGTCCCAACTACGGAAGTACACGACAGATCCCTCTTATGTTATCGAGTGGGCAGACATCGAGGTGGCTGATGATGTCTCGTATGAGGAGCAGCCCATCAGGATTGTGGATACGGGAGAGAAGGTCTTGCGGAAGACTATTATACCTTTGGTTCGAGTGCAATGGAAGCATCACAGAGCCGACTCGACCTAGGAGCGAGAGGACGAGATCCAAGAGAAGTACCCCCACCTGTTCGACCTTTGAGGTACTTTTACTTTTAATTTCGAGGATGAAATTCTTTTAAGGGGGGTAGATTGTAAGAACCCGCTCCCGGTCGAACCGGTGACTTCTAAGACAAGTTTGACTTTCTGCCGGAAAAGTCAACCCATGACTCAGGAGGTCACTCGGTGCTTTTCCGTCATCACGGTTGGCTTAATTGGGCTGTTTCCTTTCGTTTGAGTATAATATTGGGGAAAGTCAACTGTGGTCAAAATTGGAGTTTTTATCGACTAAGACCTAGTTAATTAGTGTGCTGGATTTTAAATTGGAGACTAATGGACCCTACTTGGACACTTGTCCATAAAGTATTAGAGGAGAGCAAATGAGTGGTCTTGGACCATATTACCCTCCCAAGGACCTTTAAAGGGGAAAATATCAAGAGGGGCTTTTAGTCTTTGTACAACTAGGTCTATTAAAGAAATTGGAGCATCACTATTCAGCAAATTTGCTTGTTGTAGCCAAAATATAGAGGAAAGAGAGAGAGAGGAGCCTCCATGGAGTCTTGAAGAAGAAGCAAAGGAAAAGAGGCAACTTGGGCCATTTTCTACCTCAACCTTCTCCAAATTCTCACCATCTTCTTCATCTCACTCTCCTAGAGGTAATGGAACTATCTAAATCTTTTTTCCCTTCATTTCATTTCTTGGGTTTTGTCTTGGTTTTGCTAGAGGTTGTTGGTTTTGTTTGGGATAGTGTTAGATGATGTTGTTAAGAAGCTTTGGTGGGTTTTTGATTGAAATCCTTGGGTTTTATGGAGTTTTGAATTATTTGTGGTTTGGAGAATCCTTGGAAACTTGTTTATTTGTTGATTCCTACCATGGGTAAAGGAGTTTTGGAGGTATTTCACTGTTTTGGGTGTTGGAGATGACTGAAAATGGAGTTTGGATGGTAATTTTCGAGAAAAAGGAGCTGAAGGTTGAAGGAGGGCGGGTCTGCCCAGACCTGCCACGGATCCGTGACGGATACCGTGACAGGAGGCGTCACGGCTCCGTGAGGGAGTCCGTGACGGGTGGTGTCACGGCTCCGTGCCCTCTTCCGTGGCAGACCAGTTTTGGGTCCTTTTGGGATGGTTTTCGTCATTTTCGATCCTTGTTTTGAACTGGTCTTTTGGGGTGGTATTTTAGTCTTTATTTACTTCTTAGTTAGATCTTGATTGGTGTTTACTTGTGTCCCAAAGACCTTGATCTCAAGCTCGTGGATCGAAGACCTTTCCGGAACCCGTGTGAAGAACAGAGGGGAGGTGAAACGAGTGTTACAGCAGAGAATTGTTAGAGGAAGACCACAGGGTATGGAAAGTCTAACTACTCGAGTATTTCAATTACTAGTTTGCCTAATACGTTAATAAAATCGGAAAGGTCCTAGAATTGCATATAGGATGCGAATAACTAGAATAATCGTCTTTGAATTACTAATAAATGGATGTGTCTAGTACGCATATCTAGGATGAGAATAACTAGTGTAATTCGCTTTCAATACTTGGGATTTGTTTTACTGGTAGAGAGGCCGTGATGAGCCCTCGGATTAGTTGTTGTGTTAGGTTCACATGATTGTTTGCCTAGTTCAGGATAAATTAAGTGTCTAATGAAACTAGTAAAATCCCATGATTAAATGCTTGGTTGAAAGTTTACATGATTGATTGATTGAATATTTACTTGATTGGTTGAGTGATAGCGGGTTGAAATAATTGTTTGATTGAACAGATGATCGGGTATGACTGGTTGTGCCAAATGGTACAACCAGGTGATCGATGTACCGATGGTTCGTGAAAGGTAAGTATACGGTAAGTGTGGAGTACTATTGAGTGTCTTTGGTGTGATGAAAGTGTGATTCGATAAGTGTTTATTGACGGTTAAATTATAGTGCGTTTCCCTTATTCTTATTCTTGAAATGTTTGGCTGTTCGATTCAGTACTACACCCGAGGGGGGGGGGGGGGGGGTAATTCGGTGGTGTTATGGTCGTTGGTGATTGGCAGATTCTGCAGGAGATTGGTTGATTATTAGAGCCTGAGGGCATTGGTTATTGGATACTACGGGGATTGATTATTGGAGCCTGAGGGCATCGATTATTGGATACTACGGGGATTGATTATTGGAGCCTGAGGGCATTGGTTATTGGACCCTATGGGGCAGTTGGATGGGTTACTCTGTGAGAAATGGTTACTGTGGTTTCACCCAAGTGTATGCGTCCAACGGAAGCACTACCTTGGTTCCCTATGACCTATGGTCCTTTGGGGGCATTTCCGGGAATCCCAATGATGAGCGTCCCGCGGGAATGGTTTCCGGTAGCCCCGATGTATGTGCCACCTCTGGACCGAGGGAAAATCCGATGTGATATGAATACTCTGGTGGATCAGAATATGGGAACCGAGGTGACACCAGAATCTATTCATGGATCGGAGGCTTGAGAAAGCAAGTGGTTGGTGTGATATTATTTATTCCCATTTTAATAGTTGTAACGTATTATTGGTACATTTCATAGAATCTTGTAGAGTTTTATTTATCTTTGAGAATACGATACTATTCTTATAGACACTGTTTCCTAGTATTTCATTGTTGACGAGGTTTAATTGTAAATTGCATCGTCACTTTAAGACAGTTTTACTACTAAATTGAAGGTTAACTTATTTACGATTTTTCCCTACTGAGCGCAAGCTCACCCCTTTGTTTCTCTTACTGTTTTACAAGCGTACCTGATGTCTAGAGAGTTCGAGGCTTTGGACCTTCAGTTTGTCTTGGGGATTGTTATAGAGTTGTGTTAGTCTTTTGTACTAAACACTATCTATCTTACACTTTATGTTGAGCTGTGACTCTTACTCGAGATTTTGGATTATTTACTATGAGAACTTGTTGGAGTTTATTTGAATTTCTGAAAGACTTATAAATTGGTATTATTCTCTACTTATAACTCTGGTCACGTCTCGAGTCCGGTCAAAATCGGATTTGGGGCGTGACATTCTATAAAACTAAGTCTTCGGCTTGTGAGAGAGGGAGCTCCACCAAAAAAATCTGATTTATAAAGAGAGAGCATTAAGGTGATTTAAGCCCAAAGAATAAAGAGAGATCCTACCACTTGCAGAGCAAATCAAGAAGAAGAAGAAGAAGAAGTAGAGGAAGAAGAAGAAACTTGGGTGTCGTGGATGTTGGATTCTTCAACTCACACATGCGTATTTCTTAGACCTTTGATCCTACTCTTGATTCTTGTAAATCTAGGCTAGATTGTTGAGATTTGATATCCCATAGCCATGAGAACTTTATTTCACGGTTATCACTGTGTGGATTTGAGATTAATAATATGAATTTGATGTTTATTTTCTGGTATTTTATGATGGATTAATGATGTTTGAAGACTCCTATGCTCACGTTCTTCTTAATTTTTTCTAGGTCAAACTCATGATTTGTGTAGCATGAAATTGAAAGATTAATTTCAGATGTTTGGTAATTACTAGCTCGGTGAGATTATTAATTGTATAAATTGTGTATTTTAAAAGTCACTTTCGATTGTTTAACTTCTTACTCTCAAGAATAAGGTGCATGCATTTAAAAACTTATTTAAATTTATCATTCATTTGGATTGAAAGAATAGTGTGTATAACTTTTACTAGACTGTGCAAAAATAAAATATGATAGTTAATAATCCACTTTTTAAATTAGCTCTGAGAATGTAGGAGACTTGTATTTTCTCTGAAAATTTTGGGTTTCCTCCCTTTCCAACCGATGCACCATTTCAGTCCATCAAGGCATCCTTTTCATCCTCCTCCCAAGCGACATCGTCGCCTCTCCTATTTCCTCAACCTTCGGCCTTCCTTTAGCCAAACGAAGGAGACTTCCTCTTATGCGACAATCACCTCCCATTCCTCCAATCGCCTCCTTGATGAAGCTTAGCAACGTCAGTCCTCTTCAAGGACCAACAATGACTAGCCTTTTGGCTGAGTCATCGTTGTAGGCTCTTCCCTTGGCCATCCAGAGTCACCCCCTTCTTAACGACAGCATACATGACGTCTTCTATCACAAGCGCAACATGTAAATCCCCTGGTAGACATGAAGGCTATCACAGTGTCTTGGGGCTCTCTCGTCTGGCCTCGAGCTACTACGAGGCTGGAATCGTCGCATCCGATCGTCCCCTCAGTTTCTCTTGTCGTGGAAGACATCTAGGGTCAGTTTGGGACCGTCTCGGTAGAAGATGATGAAGATGACGAGGACGCGGTGGTACTAGTCCCGGACGAGGGTTGTCGTCATGCAATGGATGGAGAAATAATGACCGATATTGCATGCAACTCGCGACCCTCTACGGGGTCATGGCACATCGGTGGAAGGTTTGGGATTTGGGGTTTGAGTTGGTTTCCCAGTAGGTCCTGATTTTTTACTTTTCGAGCAGCGGGGCCATGGTGAGCATACTCCACCAGAGGCCGTGGGGTTTTCACGGCTACCCATTGATTATGATACCTCTTCTCCCTTGCATACGATTGAGTTGCACTCCTTTTTAGTTCATAGAGATTTGTGTTTGGGTGTTCAACATCCCAGGGGATGCTCAAATGGCTCCTATCCGCTCATTACTGGCCAAAACCTAGGCACCGAGGTGCTCTTGGCGCCACTTCGTCTCTCCGTTGGTGGGATGACTATCTCTGGCTTTGGATTATCCTTGACATTGATAGACCATTACGGTGGAGGAACCACCTTCCCTTTAAGATCGATTGGAACCCACGACCATTGGCCTCCAATACGAAAGACGACCCGAGTTCTGTGTCCTGTGCATGAGACTCAACCACCAGGTCACGACATGTCAGGCTCACCTCCCAGGAGTGGGACGTGAAGAGGCCCGTTACGATGACTCCCTTCGGGTCTTGATGGTTATGTATACAATGGAGCTCTTCCGGAATGATTGGTGGCACCACGGGAACAACGAATGCTACTAATTGAAGACCTCTTGACATCTCTCACTCTAGAGGCACAGTAGGACAGAGAGGGTGGACGTAGGACTCGTGGTCCTCCCCTGAGCTACCCGGTGCTTCCCGTTCTTGAGGTTTTTGAGTCCCAATCGAAGAGTTGTGATTTGGCTAAGGAGCATCACGAGGGGATGCCTCCAAGATTACAATTGGTGCATCCTAGTTCGGTTACTGGTGCGACCGAGGCCACAAAGACCCGTGATCTGGCTAATGAGGCCTACAAGTCTGCATGGCCATGCATAGGGGACAACATCCATACATACTACAGAGCCCTACTCAGTTGTGGTAACCTGCTCCATAGCGCCCAATGGTGGGAATTGAGATCCATCATCGGTTGGGAAAGTAGAAAGAGACTCGAGAGAAGCCGTGCGGCCTGGGTCCCAAGAAGTACATAGAATGGAAGCCGAAGGAGAGAGTCAAGACAGGTCAGTTCTACATTCGGACATGCAACCTGAAGCGGGTGCTCGACCTTTCAGGAATCACTACCACGACCTACCAATTACTGGGCGAATGGGAAGACGGCTTCCTCCAAGCAAGGGCTGCCAATTAGCCCCGCCAAGAGTCATTATTTGGTCTCGGGATGGGGAGGTAGGTAGATGGTGGCCTACCCCCATGACCCGTGATCGGGCCCCACTAACTTCTCTCAAAGGAGCTAGGGGCACCCCCGTGTTACTTTCTATTTAATTGGTTTTTGTTTATCTGTTTGTTATTTTTGTTTTTTTATCAGCAAGACTTTTAATTAGATTGAAACCTCTTTAGAGGATAAAAAGGAGGACAAGGGCGAGCCATCTAAGGATCAAGCCACAAAAACCACAAAAAGAAACAAAAGGGTATTGAAATGTAAAACACCAGGGCTTAGAGAAATCTGAGAGCCCTAAGAACACTATGGACAAGGCTCAAGAAATCTGCGGAGCCAAGGTAAACTTTGTAAATTTTGTAACCCTGTCTGTCAGGGAAGAATCTGTAAACAAATCTTGAGGGTAGTGAAATTCCATACTGAAGTGAAGAACCCCTGAAGAGAATGGCCTTGAATGCTGATATGAGATGGATCTACTGATGTAGATCTGAATTGTTGAGGAGTGTCTTTATGCTGAATGTTGGATGACACCAAAATTGGAAAAGGTCCAAATCTGATCCTATCTAGGGTGTTGAAGTGGTCTGATATGAGTTGGAGTTGCTTGACACCAAAATTGAAGAGGTTCCATGACTTAACATAACTTGAGTCTTGTTGTGATCATAGAGTCTGCAATATTATGCAGCAACAGACCTATAGATAGAAAAATGATTGAAGGTTGAATTGTATAGAAGTGAATTGCCCTGAAGAATCCTTAGCAAATTGTATAGTTTTGAAGGCTTGCAAGAAGGCATAAAGAGTCTGCAAAAATTTACAACAAAGGCCTTGAGCTTTGGACTTGATTTGTTATGTTGGTAGGTTGTTTGATTTGTTTTTTTTTCAATCTAAGATGTATATTATACCCAATCTACGGGTCCAAGAGCACTATAAAACTTATTGAGGTCACGGACATATTCTGAAACTCATGATTAATGACACATATTATGTTACTATTGATTGTCACAATTAATAGAAATCTTTTATCACATGTTTCAAAAAAAGAAGATATGCTAGTTAATTTATATAGAGAGGAAAAGATGCTAGTAATTGTTATAGATGTTGCAAACTGTTAAAAATAAACGTTCGTATAACAAAATTGAGGAAGAAAGACTTATCGAATTGATGATTCAAACTGTGTCATGGCATGGTAAACTATTAGCACTTGGTTGAACACACTATTAGCAGCTGGTTGAACAAACTATTAGCAGTTACGTTGTAAACTATCAGTTGTGGAGTGGCTCAAGACCACTGACTTGAAAGAAATATTCACTACTGCTGATCTTGACTAGGGTGACGGATCAGATCCGTCACCCAGGTTAGCTTATCCGTCGGCCTGGATCTTGGCTGACGGATACATCCGTCGGCCAAGATCCGTCGGCCAGGTCTCTTCGGCCAAGTATTTGGCCGACGGATGCAACAATCCATCGGTAGGCTGAACAATGGCCCGACGGATCCCATCCGTCAGCCAAAAATGATCACCTTAGTCACGGATTCGATCCGTCAGTCTGCTTCGGTGACCCTGCCGACGGGTATCATCCGTCAGGCAGGAATTTCCACACGACCGACATATCGGAACAGTCGGCAAGGTGTAACTTCTTGCCTGACGTATGATACCCGTCGGCAGGGTGATATGGCTTGCCCGACGGATGATACCCGTCGGCAGGGTGATATGGCTTTCCTGACGGATCATACCCGTCGGCAAGGTGGAATATCTTGGCAGGCGGATCACTCCCGTCAGGAAAGTGTTTACACCATGCCGACGGGTCGTACCCGTCAGGAAATTGTTTACACCATGCTGACGGGTGCCATCCGTCAGGTAAGACTTCCACCCTGCCAACGGTTGCAATATGTCGGTCAAGGTTTACCACCCTGCCGACGGGTGCTATCTGTCGGCCAGGTGGAATCCTGTCCGACGGATGTAGATGCTTGTATCCGTCAGCCAAGTTTGAGTAGAAAAACAAAACAAAAATGTTTCAAAATTCATGCACCCAACCGTGTAGTAAAATGTACCTGTTCCTGTACCATCCAAACCGTAATAACAGCAAGCACACATACAAACCATAAACACGGCAACCAAACATCCAACCGACATTATCAAATATAGTAGTTCTAAATAAGTTTATCAGTGCACAGAACATAAAAAGTTATCAGTTCAGGTATCCAAATAACATAATGTGCATAGGAAAAAGGGGAGGACTGACTAAGGTAAAGATGGCGGGGATGATTGCGGGGCTGATGGCGGGGTCTCTGAAGCCAGAGTCGCTGATGTAGGAGTCGCTGACGGTCTGACAGAAGAAGACACGATGGTGTTCTGCTGAGTGGAAGCCCAAGAGTTGAACAACTCCCGGAACTGAGCTTGTTCCGCAGCTTGGGCACCAATCTTGGCCTCCATTTCTAGGCGTTGCTCCTCCATCAACCGGCGTTGCTCCTCCAATTTCCGAGCGAACTCAGCCTGTTGATCAGCCAAGCGAGTCTTCAGGTCTTCTAGCTCCTCATACGAGCTCACTGAACGCGCACTCGAGCACCCACTGGCTCCCACATCCCTTTGGGTTGGGAGCTTGACCGCCTTCCCGATGCCTGATTGGAGTCTGCCCTTCTGGTGTTTACCCGTGATAATCTGGATGAGGGGGAGCTCTTCCTCCAAAGTCAATGCCTTCGCCACAATAGGCGATGAACCCTCGCACTCCGTCACCTGTGACTGCGATAACCGCTCACGGGCCTCATCCACAACATATTTTGCATGTGCCTGAGATACATAAAACACCAATATAATTTACAGTTTTATACGATACATGATAGAAAAACCCATAATCGTATTACCTTAAAAATAAGTGATGATATAAATGTAATTAAAACAAGATATACCGCTCTTTTCACGTTCTCCTTGTTGAGGTCATTTTCCTTTGTGTAGACCTCGACGTAGGCGTCGCAGCGTGGAAGGAGGGAGGATTTGGCAAGAAACCGTTTGGCCCGTTTTGCGAGCGGCATACTACCCCCGTGGTGTGCAGTCAGGTTCTGTGCTCGAGAGGCCTTCCCATTGTCACTCAATTTCTACAATAAACAAATCAGATGGTAAACAGTTATAATACACTCTAATTCGAAACTAATTATTGATAACTCGTGAGTAGTACTTTACATAATTTACCAAACACAATAATAAAGTACTTACTTTGAACTCCTTTGATTTGAAGTGCCTGCAGAGCCAACGGAACTGCTCCTCGCGTTCAAGGAACTCCAGCGGTGTGGGTATGTGTATCTCAACATCGGGGTGATCGGGGTCTTTGTACTTCGGCTCCATTTTGAGGACCCACTCATGGATATCATACTTCCAATCACGGTAGTGGCTGGGTGCCGTTTCCATGACAAAATCCAGAAGCTTAGTAATGTATGGTCCGGTTTTGAACTCGTACAACATCTGACAAAATAAAAACACCCAGATTAGTAACTATATAAGAAATAATTAAACGAATCAATGAATGCGAAAAGGTAATGTACTTACGCTGAGCTGGTAGAACATAACCTCCTTAGCACTTTCAGGAACTTCATGGAAGAACGCCTGGCCCATGGGGATGTAAGTCCACACTATGGACCCAATCACCCGTACGGCATCCTCCTTCTCAAGCGTCCCTGTCAGGTGTTTACCGTTATGGCCCAAGGTAAATTTTCCCCTGGCGGAGCCAGATCCTTGAGCCTACGGTGGAGGTTCTTGTTGGTCACAATACCTCGCTTCCCCGTCTTGGTCTTTGTTATGGTGGAGGTCACCTCTCCTCCGGCCAGCATGGCAGCCACATCTTCATCGTCCTCCACTAGTTTTTGGGAACGAATGCTCAAGGCATTTTCCCGGTTGGTGGTAGATGCTGCCCCACTACCACCGGGAGAAGGGGCTGCCTCACTACAACCGGGAGAAGGAGACTCGCAGTCTCGAAGGCGCCGCATTGTAGGTCCCCGAGCCGTTGTATTTTGGGTGGAGTCTTTGGTGGTTCCACCAGATGCGCAGGGTTGCGCGCAGAGGGCCTCGGGGGCGGTCAAGAAGTTGAGCCGGTTGTAGAAGTTGTTATAATTTCTCTTCCCCATCCTGTGAAGTCATGTGAACTCAAATCATACTTTGATTTAGAAAATATAGCATAGAAACTCATCACAAAAATTGCAATCCTATACATAGCTCACCCATAAATTTAAAGTCTACAACAGTTCGGTGCTAATGTGTGAATGGGTAAATTTAAATCAATGATACGTAACAACACACAAACATTTAAATATCTAATGACTGCATATTTATGAAGTTCTATGAATTTGCACAAAAATAAATAAATAAATATTAATCATTGTATAACTTTATGCACCCAGTCTTAACCCTAACCAAGGCAATCAATTCAAAATTAAAACAGGTCTTGACTAAAATTTTTGTTACCATTAAGCTCAATAAGGGAAATCCGATTCTGACATTAATTAAGATTGACCATTTTTCTCAAATCAACAACAAAGCAGGAAATCCATTAGGGTTGGCCAATTTTTCTTTAGAACAACAAATCCATTAGGGTTGGCCAATACAGCTAGAAATCCTAATCTACCATACTAACTCCTAACCTAACCTCGTCACGATTACTAAACAACAAATGTGTACTTAATGGATTCGAACCTGATAAACCATTAGGGTTTAGTATAAGCTGAATGTGTTAGGAACCCTTAAACTGTACCCAATTTCTCATCAACCCATTTTTGACTGTAACACAGTGGTCATTTAGGTATTTTGAAAGGGTTAAATCAGAATCAATAATCATTTAGGTCACAAATTCTGTTCTTTCTTCAACACAAATTCTGTTAAATGAAAAATTATGTTCTTTGTTCAACAAAAATTTAGGGCTTTGTAGGGGTTTCAAGGGAAGAGGGTAGAAGAAGATTAATGTACGAGAGGCACGTACTTTTCGAAGAGGAGCGCGAACAAATGTGGTCGGAGACGTTGAGGCTGGGGCGAGAAGAGGTCGGCGACGACGAGCTCTGGTCAGAGACGTTGACGCTCGGCAGCGAACAGGTCGGAGACCACGCTATCTGGTCGGAGACGTTGACGGTCGGCAGCGAACAGGTCGGAGACGACGAGATCTTGTAGGAGGCGTTGACGCTGGGCCTCGAACACGTCGTCGATGGAGAGATCTGCTCGGAGACGACAACCCCTGGTCCAGTACGACTTCCCTGCGGCGCGAACAGGTCGGCGACGAGAGGATCGGCCGAGATTGGTCACGGGCGACTGAGAGAGAGGGAGAGAAGACAGACGAAGAAGAGTCGAGAATTGAGGGAAAACGGAGGCGGACTCGGTCTTGACGTAAAATTTAGACCTTTACCGACGGATGCGTAGATCCATCGGCCATGACAAAACGATGTCGTTTTACTACCAACACTTAGCAATTTTTTGCATAAATTTTAAAACCTGGCCGATGGATATCTACATCCATCGGCCAGCAGAAGTTGACTACCATTGACCAAAACCAAAAAACACGTCATATTTCCTGACTATCAGAGTATTGAAAATGGAACGATATAAGTACTTAGTATGACTCATAGTTTGGACAGAAGATCGTATAATACTCATACATATGACATACAAAAAATGAACGAGACAATGTCATACGTTATAAGCTGAATATGTTCATGCACATAGTGGAATTGGCGATTTCGATCAATACGTTTCGGTGTCTCGCATATGATATATTCAAGACCGCTCATATCGTATCTACTATCCAAACTAGTATACATATTTAAAAAAAACTATCATCGAACGGTTAATTCGTCGCTCATATGGTGGTCAAATTTGTTTTGTAAAATAGTCAACCAACTTTACCCACGTATTGGTAGCACTTGGCTCACGTATGTGTATCCGTCAGCCAAGTTGTGATGACCATCCCGACGTATAGGCTGCATCCGTCGGGCAGGTTGAAACGCTGTCGTATTAATACAAACACTTGGCATTTTTTGGCGATATTGACAAACCTGGCCGATGGTTATATGCATCCGTCGGCCAGGCCAGGTTGACCGAATCCCAAAAACCCGTATTATTTCCCGACTATAGCAGTATTGATAATTGAACGATATAGGTACGTAGTATGCCTCATATACAACATAAGATCGTACATTACTCATACATAACACATACAAAAATATGAACGACACAACGTCATACGTTATAAGCTGAATATGTTCCAGCACATAGTGGAACTGGCGATTTCGCTCAATACGTATCGGTATCTCGCATATGATATAATCAAGACCGGTCATCTCATATGTACTATCTACACTAGTGTACTTATGTAAAAAAAACAATCATCGAACGGTTCATTCGTCGTTAATAGGGTGGTCAAATATGTTTTGCAAATTAGTCAACCATCTCTACCGACGTATAGGTAGAACTTGGCTGACGGATGTGCATTCGTCAGCCAAGTATTAATAACCTTTCCAACATATTCGCTGGATATGTCGGTAAAGAAATAAATAAATCGATTCATTGACTTAATGATTTCCGTAATTCTCTTTCACATCATATATATGTTTAGGGTATTGTAAAACAATGTATGAACGCTGTAACATACAAAAACAAAGCAATTTGACGGGTTTATGCACGAACTTCAAACCGAAACAGAGCATTTGCTCTCTGTTTTATGGCAGTTGGATCCGTCGGCCAGGTACTATCCTGACCGACGGATGCAAGCATCCATCGGCCAACTGACAGAGCAGAGTAGAACAAATTTGCAGGAAACGTCAAGCCACCTGGAAAACAGTTTAACTGCACAGCCAATCATTGCATTTGTTTCAACTTGATAAGTTTGCACACATACAACACATTAGAACTTACATGTTTGTACGTACAATATTAGTACAGTGCTTATATATATTTAATCGGATTCATGTATTTCGTCATTGTTGTATCCATGATCTTCGCAGTCATCTTCACTATTCTCGTCGTTATCCTCCACATCATGTACCTCTTGGAGACCGCCAACATAATGGGGTAGCACATTTAGTTCCGCTACAAGAAGTGCAGTTTCAGGCTCGGACTCTTGGTAAGGAGCGTCAACCTCGTACGAAATGGATGGCAAACGATTTGCCGAGATGAATAGTCCTCTAGGGGCAACCTTGTTCACGATCTTATACCCTCCACCCATTTTCGGGTCATCGATGTAGAATATCTGTTATGCACATTAAATAATTAGGAAAACATCCAACAATGAAGTACAGTAATATATACAACTAATGCAACTTGCCTGTTTGGCCATGGTTGCTAGACAGAATGGATCGTTGCAATATGCATTTGTGTTGGTATTTATGGATATCAAACCATTATCTACTTTCACGGAATTTAGATCATACCATCGACAGTAAAACAAAACAACCGGCATCCGTCCAGTGTACATAAGCTCAACGACGTATAACAACACACCGTAATAAGCTACACCGCCCTCTGCATTAAGCATCACACCACTGTTCTGTGAGCTTCTTCCTTTATCGCGCTGTTCGGACAGGTATTTCACACCGTGTACATGACATTGCGCATAATAATTTACTCTCTGCACGTAACGACTCAGAGCCTTTGATGCCATATATTGTTGATCGTCATCGGGATACGATTCCATCTGGAATTTTGTGCTTACATTTATTAGTAATATATACACATTGATAAATATATGTATATTTATGTATATAGGACTACACGTTTAACTGATATTGAACTTACGGTTTCCTTGAACATTGAGCAAAATGTTCCAATTCGGTGTTGTAAATCGGTTGACCCTGGGTATTCCGTCTCATAATCCTCTTTGAAATCAATCATCTCGGAGCTGAATTATTCATCATTCTGCATAGCGGTCCAATGAGCGATACGCACAAATTCCTTTGTTAACAAGGGCTCCCATATTTGAATAGTTGGAAGCACATGTTTGGAAACAATTGAAATGCCCCATTTATCTGGGGTCTCCGGATCCGTGGCTCGTTTATCGAGGTACAAATTGATGAACGTCGCACATTGATGATTAATATAAGATTCTGCGATGCAACCCTCTGGGTATCGGTGGTTGCGCACCCATTTTTTGTAGCACCCCTATTCACATTTCATCGAGAACATCCAATTATAGTGGACATGACCGGTTTGCAGTACTTGAGATGGGAGATGTTTACATAAATGCACCATGATCGTGTGGAACGGCGGAGGGAATATCATTTGCAACTTACTGAGAATCAATACAATATCAACATGCATCTCTTTTAGCTTCTTCTTTGAAATCTCCCTTGCACAGAGAGACTGAAAAAAATTTGCAAGCTCACATATCACGGTGGCTATGTGCGGTGCCACATAAGGGCGTACAATGATGGGAAGAATACGTTGCAGCAAAACATGATTGTCGTGTGTTTTAAGCCCCAAAAAATTCTTATCCTTCACGCTTATCTTGTTTTTCAAGGATCCCGCATAGCCCGATGGAAACCTTATATTTGTAACCTTATCAAGCGCTTCACCACGTTTCTTAGGCTTGATCGTGTAGTCGGCATAAGACATGAAAGTCTTGTTGCCCGTTGTTTTGGCCAATAGATCCTTATGCACACCCAATTCCTCCCACATTTGTCTGTCTTTCAAATCATCTTTTGTTTTCCCAGGCAAGTTAAAAAGTGTTCCAATAAGATTGTCGCACACATTTTTTTTCAATATGCATCACGTCCAATGCATGCCTTGTCTGCAAAGATTTCCAATACGGGAGTTCCCAAAATATCGACTCATGTGTCCAACACAACCTTTTCTGGCCGGCTTTGTTCTTCTGAGTAAACTTTGGATGTAACGACAGTTCGGGAAACTGAATGTCCGATATTTCTTCATATATTTCATACCCACTCTTTTCAGGGCGGGATTTTTTCATCTCCCGTTTCCCGTTGATTTTTTTATTTTTCCGTAATTCATGATTCTCTGGCAAGTCCTTCCGTGCTCCTACGTAGTACGTCCTATTATGACTGTGAAGCCCTTCGAGATCATCCAGGCATATTGGACAAGCCTTATAACCCTTCGTTTGAATGCCTCCCAACATTCCCAAACCGGGAAAGTCACTAATAGTCGATAAAACCGTCGCTCGCATCTTGAACGTTCGATTGTTGGATGCATCAAAGGTTACAACCCCTTCGGACCACAACTTTTTCAAATCACCAATCAAAGGTCTCATTAAAACATTTAGGCACTTCCCAGGCGACTTAGGGCCAGAAATCAACAGCGTTAAGATGTTAAATTCTTTCTTCATGCACGAGGTTGGAGGTAAATTGTAAGGCATAACTACAACGGGCCACACACTATAAGGGACATCATTTGCACCAAACTGACTAAACCCGTCAGTTGCCAATGCAAGACGTACATTGGCAGCTTCAGATCCAAAACGAGGCCACGTCCTATCGAAGTCCAACCAGCCTTCCCCGTCAGCTGGGTGAGTCATCTTATCTGGGTCGATCCTTCTTTCCTTACTACCATGCCATTGCATTTGCTTTGCAATATCAGGTGAACTGTACAATTTCTGCAACTGTGGAATAATGGGGAAATATCTAACCGTTTTCTTAGCCTTTGGTTTTCGCATTCCGACGAGCTTCTCATAGCGAGGTGAATCACATTTGTAGCACACATCATCTTTCGCATTCGGTCTATCCAATAAGATACAACCATTTTCACATGCATGGTAAGTCTTGTAACCCATCCCGACACTCTTCAAAACACTCTTTGCCTCTTTGAATGAAGACGGGTAATGATTCTCAGCCGGTAACAATGCTTTATGCAACACACAAGACGCAGTGAATGCTTCATTCGACAATTGATATTTCTCCTTAAGAGCCATCAACTACATGATAACCGTCAACCTATCCGTTGTCGCGTCTTTGTACAACTGTTTTTTATGCTCTTTCAATAACTTTGTGTAGTTGTCTGCCGCTTCTTGCGCAATCGACCTGTCAACATCCGCAATTTCATCGTCATCCTGTACCAATTCATCCATTTGTCCCCCACACCGAAATGGGAACACATCGTCCATATAATCCATAATTACTGGATCGCTCCGGTGCTCTTCATTCACTACTACATTTGCGCTACTTGATGAACCTCCAGTGTCCCAACTTCTTCTACTACTATTCATTACTTCTGTTAACATAGGCATGTTAAATTTTTCACCGTGAAAAATCCACACATCGTACCCCCTCATCATTCCGTTCCGAATCAAATGCATATATATATATCCGGCACAGTATGGTAAAATGCGTTAAGACAACTACCGCACGGACACCTGTTTGATTCAATATTAGGGAAATTTGTCTGTATATATTCGATAAAAACCGCTACCCCTTCCATAAACTTCGGATCGTACTTACTGAAAGTCATCCAACTCTTATCAATATCCTGATACACAGTCAATACTAACAACTATTGAACAAAATATCTAATAAATAGATCGATATACACAACAAGAGGAACAAAATTTATCAAATAAACATACGTACCATTCTCGAGCTTCAAGCACCTTCCACGACGCACGGTTCTTACCAATATCCAACCCGAGCCACGAATCTTGTCAGTATCGAACAAGACAAAAGATTCTTGTCAATATTGACATAAAAAGGGGAATCTTGTGTAGAGAAAAAGAAATGGAGGTGGAAGAGAAAAAAGAGATTTGGGAAGAAATAAAAAAAGAGTTTGGAGATGAAAATGAGATGGGAGAGAAGGTAAAGTTTTTTGAGTGGCTGAGAATAAGTCCAGCAGAAAAGACTTGGCCGACGGATGCACGTATCCATCGGCCAGCTGTAACAGATACACATAAAACAGTACCGTTTCAGCCCTGGACTCGTCCATTAAACGATACGCTGTCGTTTTTCCTTGGCCGACGGATGCGTGTATCTGTCGGCCAAGAAGATCGCGTATTTAACTCCCTCGAACCCTAGTTCCTCCCATTTCAGAGTTCTTCCTCTCTTCTCTCCATCGCAGCCGCCCCCTTCCTCTCTATGCTCGAACGCCTCACTACCAGACGCCGTCCGCCGCCAGACGCCGCCGCCTGCTTCCTCTCTCTCCTCGAACGCCTACATCTCCTCCCTCACTTGAAGGTATGTTTGAAATCTGTACTTAGGTTAACCAGTAGCAGTAGATTTGTTTCAGAAAACGTTTTAGATTTGAAATGGTTACTTTGGTTTGAAAACGTTTATCATGTTTAAAAACGTTTTAGATTTGTTTCAGAAAACATTTATCATGTTTGAAAACGTTTTAGATTTGATTCAAAAAAATTTAAATGGTGCTACTTGAGACGTTTCCAAAGTTTGTATACTTTCATAGTTGTTGCTACTTAAATGTATATGAAATGGTTACTTAGGTTCCCAATTTTGTCTTCTTATAACCCATATGTCATCTGAACAAGTCGGGGTAATACCCGACAGCAATGGGTAGAGATTGGGTAGGGTATTGATCAGGTTTTGGGTATTAAAATCGGGTAGGGTACGAGTATCACAAAATCCGACCCATACCCTACCCATTGCCGTCCCTAGTTTCCGGGCAGTTTACTTTCAACATAATTTAGGGTTTAAAGAATGTAGGGTTGCAGAAATAAGCCAGGGGTTTCAGGGCAATTTAGTTTCACAATAATTGTAGGTTTCAGGAATTTTTTGGTTGCAGAAATAATTAACCTTTCAATGGATGAAACCATCTTGAAAAATGCACGATATGTTTACATCTTGAAAAACAAGTTCATTCGTGTGTGTATTAGATTATCCTTTCGATGAATGAAACCAATAGCAGTAGTGTTGGGGAGAACAACCTAACTGGGGCAGATCACATTGATGAAGAAGTTCCCGTAGTGAAGGAAGTAGACTGGGAAAAATCAATGAACTTAGTGATGAACAAATTGCCTAGGGGACTTTCTTCGATGCACGAGGCAAAGACTCGCATGTATATCAGGCGGCTGATTTCAGCTGAAGGAGATAGACTTAGAAAGCAAAAGGAAGAACGAGATAGGGTCGCCGCTGCGAGACACTCTGCTCAAAGCGTAAGACGGACTCCGTCTTATGGATCGACTTCGAAGCGCGCGTCCCTAGACTAGTTTACTACTTCATTAGTGTATGAACGATGTTTAAGTTAGGTTATAATTAAGTTCATATTGTATGACTCGGTGATTAATATGCTAATACATTTTATAAATGCTAATATACGTAAGTTTAAATTTGTTTCTGTTATATTCGTTTTTATATAGTACTAAGATTTGCTTTCATTTAGTCAATGGATGACAAAAGTAGCGTAGGGGAGAACATTATCTCAGATGATGAATATGATGGACCTCAACAAGTGGGCCCTGATTTGCATGCTGAGATGATGCGCTTATTCAACAGCATTCCAAGACAGTGTTTGCCACGCACGAGATCTGAAGCAGCTGCTCGGATGAGGTTACTGGGCCTCATTAACCGAGAGGGACGAAGGATTGCGGCTGAAGAAGCTGCTGAAAGAGAAAGACTTGCTGTTGAACGAGCCGCTGAACGAGCTGCTGCAAGAGCTAGGCTTGACGAAAGAGGTAGGCATATTCATGCAAGGGTTGCTGCTCTCTCAGAGTCTCGTACATATTATGGAGCCACCTCCATGCGCGGCCCGAAGCATGACGCAAGGGTGTACGTGCAGTGGCTAAAAGACAACACGGAGCGCGAAGACGAAGACTAGACGCCTTGCTAGAATATTAATTTCCTACTATTCAACGGATGTGTGTTAAGGATGACTTTTATTTCAATAGCACTTTTTATATGACTTTGTAATTTGAATGTTTAACGATTGTTTTAATTTTTGTTCACTTTCTTAATTAAGTGTTGGTTTATATGAATATTATTTGCGTATGATTTGACTTAATTATTTGGGATTGATTATAATTGTAATATGTTCTTTGACTCAAGTCAGGATATATGGAACCAAACTCTGATCGTAGACTCGAGCGTAGGTGGCGTCGACGTGAAAATGCGGGAACAGTTGTACCTGGTCCACATGGAGTCAACGCTGTAGCTGCCCCAGCGTGGGTCCAACATTATTCCCTATTAGTCCAGGAAGCACATCAACGCTACGACTATATTTCTGACCTGATGCATGAGAAAGGTATGGACATACCTCCACTCCCTATTGGAGGCCCGCAGCATACCCCTCCGTGGATGAACGAGGAATGGATGAACGAGGTTCAAGACAATGACCTTCAAGCTATAGCGGAGCCTGCGTGGTTTGGACGTTTTGTGGAATGGATGGAAGTGACCAAAGAAATGCACGAGCGTGTCATCAGAAACCTGCTTGGTTCGTAACTCTATTAGGCGTGTCTGTGTTTTCTTTTATGAGTATGTTTAATGTTGTGATTCTGTGAACACATTATCTGGCAAATGTTTCCATAACTATTTCCAAACACATTATCTATGAACTGTTTTTTTATATACGCATTGGATCATACATATTTCATGTGTAATGTCTGTATGTTCATCAGGATACAGTTAAATTCTTTCGTATATTGGCTCACTTTACCAACGGATACAAGGAACTTGGCTGACGGATTCAACATGTGTGGCTAAGGTTTGTCACTTGGCTGACGGATGCACATGCGTGGCTAAAGTTTTTTCACTTGGCTGACGGATACAACATGTGTGACTCAAGTTTTTTTCACTTGGCTGACGGATACAGCATGTGTGGCTCAAGGTTTTTCACTTGGCTGACGGATGCAACATACGTGGCTAATGTATTAGGACTTTACCGACGGATAGGAGTTTCCTTATCTACGGATCTTGCATCCGTCGGCCTGGTGGTTAACTTGGGTGACAGATGCAGGATCCGCGACCTTAGTTTCACCACTTGGCTGACGGATTGTTGTATCCGTGACCTAAGTGCCAAAACTTAGTTCACGGATCCATTTTATCCGTCACCTAAGTCGATTTCTGCAGTAGTGATTTCCGAGTGACTGAGGTGGCGATCAGCAGCGGTTGCTCCCCAAGGTTACACAGCTCTACCCAGTAGTGCGCCCACTCGCTCTACTAGATGTGGAAACAGCTGAACAGTACCAGAACCAAGATGTAGTAAATTAAAAGAGGAAGAAGGGAAAAACTTATACTTCTAGCTCTGTAAATCGCTCAAAAAATTGTATTTCACAAATGAAACCAAAGCTGAGTTTATATAGGCTAAGCAAGGACAAACTCAATAAAGCCCGTTAAAAGCACATTAAAAGCCCGATGGATTTCGGTTTCAAGAATTAAACCACACACAATAAAATCTTATTTTCGGTTTCAAGAATTAAACCACATTTTTATTCCAAACCGTTACAAAATATCCTTTGCAAGCCATTTTTCCAACACAAACTACCCATAGCTCCTGTAACGCTAATTTTCGTTTCCATATCGGCCTTGTGGTATAACATTATTAGAGGAGGAAATAATCAATCCGGCTTGTAAGACTACGTGGGTAAATCAAGGCTTGGTTGTAATAACCAATCGCATGCAACATGCGATCGCCCAACACAGCTCGAATCGCTGAACGATTTGATTGAATGCATCCTCCAAACCCCAGGCAATTCGCACTGAGTTGCAGATGGTCTAAGGGAACGTTAACAAAGCAACAAAATGAAGTAGGCTTAATTTGAATTTGCTGATATTAACAAGTGATTTTTCAATGGAGAAAGTATATGCAAGTATAGTAATATGATCGGCTTAATTTTCATAATGGACAGAGAGAAATTCAAAACTACGGACCACAATGTCAAATATGTTACTCCGAATATGATGAATATGGTTCCTGAGAAGTAGAGAATATACCTTAAAGACTTATATAACAGGTCACAAGCTCATTTGTCGCTTATGGAAGATAATTTTAGCATTGAATATAATACTAGCTTGTTAATCTGGACCAAAGTATATGGTCCACAATGACTATCGTTGCGACGATTCAATGTTAGTTGTTTTAAGTTTTCTTCAGATCAACTTCGAAGCCATTAACTTCTTCAGGTGTGCGTCACATATATTTACACCACATGCATGGTGTAAAGACAATGTCAAACTTTTAGAAAACATCACAGTCGCCTAACGTGATCCAACTCTTTGAATTGGATTGAAAATTTCATTAAAAATAAACATTGACAATGGAGCCTTTGGGACATCGTAATCTTTCAGGATAGAAAATTAATATTGATGATTGATATTATCTTGCATATGGTTGGTTTAATCTATTTCTTGTAATTCTTTGTTCTTTTTCGTTCATTGATATTTATATTAGCAGTTATATTTGTATTAGGTAACTTCCTGTAACCATCCATAACCATTTATGTATCATGTATATCAGAGTAATAATCTGAAGACCTGTAATTCCTTCAAATTTTTTATTGTTGTCTTATTCATCTTATCAAATTCTTGCTATGGCAATGAATCACAACTCATCTATTCTATATGTTTTTCATTGTTACCATGGTTGAATTAAAACCATCTCCATCCACCACCACCCTCATATTCATCACTTCTTGATGGATACAACCCCACGCTGTCACCTCGCAACAAGCAATATGATTGCTTTCAGAATCTCTTCAAAATGTGTTCGTCATTTAGCAATGTTCCAAGAGATTAATTGCTCGGTAATCCTTCATGTCGACGACACGACCGCTGAAGAATGGACTACGAGTCCCGGTGCCCAATCCGAAAATCGGATCCTCTGCCTACGAGACATGAACTCGGCTCAAGAAGCCCTTTCCACATCTCAGTCGCTCCAGTCAAAGCGTCCGCCTTTCTCCCGCTTCGACTGCGGGGGAGTATTAGCAGTTATACAATCCTAGTCATCATGTAGTTATAATTGTAGTTGTAATTGTAGTTATTATTAAGTTATTGTCCAACTATTGTACCTCTTCTCTATCTATAAATATAAACTCTCTGCCAAATTATTTGGCAAGGGATTACCAATATCTAACAATTTATACATATTTTACGAGCATGGATTATTGTTTTTTTTAAGCGAATGCAAATTTAAATTAAACCTCTTCAGAGGTAGAAAAGGAGTATAAGGAAAGGCCCAGCTACAAACCTTTGTGTGAATCGAGCGTTGACCTGTTGGCTCAGCCTCATGAGAGTCCCTACAAGCGGAGTAACCAGATACATGAAGAACGTTTCTAAGAACCGCCCCCGGTCGATCCCGGTCAAACCGGAGGTTTTCGGCGAGAGTTGACTTTTTGTTGGAAAAGTCAACCGATGACTTGGAGAGTCATTCGTGACCTTTCCGGGGCCCAAAAAGCCGAGCCGTCATCATGGTTAGCTTGGTTGGGCCATTTCCTTTCCGTTGACTGTAATATTGGGAAAAATCAACCCGGAGCCTTTTCGGTCAAACCGCAGTCCGATTAAGAGCTAAAGTCCGGTAATTACTTGTGCTGGAAATTATTGAACTAGGAGTTGTCCCCAATTTGGACAAGTGTCCTTATTTACTTGGAGGGGAAGATTGGGTCTAAAAGACCCATTTGACCCTCTTGGTATGCCTTGAAGAGTTAAGAGAAAAAAGACTTTTTGGAACTTTCATAATTGGGTTAAAAGCACAAAAATGAGAAGAATTCAGCTCATTTGGGCATTATTGGCTGAATTTTCAGAGAGAAAAAAAGGGAGAGAAAAGCTTAGAAGTTTGAGGAGGAAGAAAGGAGGAAAAGGTTACATTTTGGGCTTGGTTTCTACTCAAATCTCTTCAAAAACAAGAGATTCTTCTTCTACACTTCATTTCCAAGACCTTGGACCCGAGCTTGGAGGAGGAGGACTTTGGGACACCAGGAGAGGACGGAGAGGAAGCTAGCCAGGACATCAGCAGCTGGGAGTATTTTAGCTTTGGAGTTTTCGAGGTAGGGAAGAGTAGTAACTCCACTTGTAATTATTATTAATAGCATGCCTATAGAATATTAATAACCGGAAAGGTCCTAGTTTTCATATAGGATGTGATTCACTAGATTAACCGCTTTTCAATTATATTAATAACCGGAAGATTCTAGTATGCATGTAGGATGTGATTCACTAGTTTAATCGATTTCAATACTTTGGAAAATTGCCGTGCTGGTAGAATGGTCATGTCGAGCCTTAGGATTGCTTGTTGAATGTACTTATTGATGTTTGTTCGTCCTTGGTATTGTTGTATTGCTCCGTATCTTAGGCTAATATAAGAGTCATAATAAACTAGATGAATTATGATGATTGTATGTGAATGGTTGATCCGTGTTATGATTGATTGAATGATTGTTGATTGTGAATTGATTGTGCCAAATGGTATGATCGAGTGAGTGATAGACCGATGGAACGCGGTTGGTAAGTCATGTCGGTAAGCGTGATTTTTATTATGAGTTCTTTGTGCGTGTCGTGGTAAGATTATTGGATTTGCTAAGTTATGGTTGCATTATGACTTTATGCCACGTGCTATTTTCCTTGAGGTGTGTTCTAAGATGAATTGTGTTTCGGTATGGTACGTACACCGAGGGGAATTCCGGTGTAGGGTAGTACCTAGGCCGATGGATTATGGTAACCCCGATGCGAATCCCGGGAAGACCGATGCGAATTCTGGTATTGTGGTAGCCCCGATGTGAATACCGGGAAGACGTCTAGGGCGATGCGAATTCCGGTATGACGTGAGGCTGTTTACCCTGAGGGGATTGGTTACTTGTTGCTTCACCCCGAGGGTATGCGTTCCTGCGGGAGCGTTTCCGGGAGAACATCTTACTTCAACCCGATGATCTATGGTCCTTTGGGGACATTTCCGAGAATTCTGATGATATGTGACCCCTTAGGGATATTTTCGGTAGCGTCGACGATATGTGTCTCCTTTGGGCCGAGGGGCAATCCGATATGATACATTGACCAATTGTGGATCAAAGTATTGTGGTTTAAGTTATCTTTGTGACATTATACGTACCTTCTTTAGTTGTTTTTATTAAGGAGTAAACTGCCTCTCCTTTGATTGCCTTGAGTTACTATTTTATTAATCATTACATTCTCGTTGATATTTGATTATGGCGTTTTCCTTGGTTAATCGTACTAATTGGAACCTTGGGATAATTGTACAAACTGTGTTTTATTGTCAAAGTGGGGATTCCTTACTTTACTACTTTTTCCTACTGAGCGTAAGCTCACCCCCATTTTTGTTTACTGTTGTTTTACAGGTTTCATTTCTGAGTAGGCTGTAGGACGTCTCAAGGCTCGAGAGCTCACTGAGGGTCCGGTGTTACTATCTTAGAGACGTACCTTCACTTTTTGTCTTAAACTGTGTTACATTTTGTTTCAGTTTGAGCTTTTGACTCTTCGGTTGGACTCGATTTGTGATTTACTCTGAGAATTATTTTATCAAAGTTTATTTGGTTAGTTTCATTTATTGTTATTTTAACTCACGTCTCGAGTCCGGTCAAAACCGGATTTGGGGCGTGACATCGTTCCTATACAAGGAACCTCGGCATCCCAACATTGGAGCAAACCAAACAAAAGAGGTCTAAAAATCAGATATTACAAACATGAAGCGCAAAAAAAAAAGAACAACGTCTAATACCTGAATTTTGCTACCTTTAAGCACACGAGAAACCAAACGGACCACCAGAAATAAGAAGAGCAGCTTTGCAACGATCTACACCCGGTAGGATGAAGAAGCGCGTCCCACAGAGGTGGACCCAGAAATTTATTGTAAGGTATGCCACCGATAATGATTAAATGTAAAAAAAAATCAAAGTCGGTTTAAAAAGTGTTAGAGTTTGATCGATTTTTCAAATGACATAAATTTCTCATACGAACTCTGATTTGGACCCGTATGATATCAAATCAAATAGAATTCTGATATTTACAATTTTTATGGAGGAAGTTCAGCTATAAAATACAGTTAATGAACCTATACACGTCGTGTTAGTCGAACGATCAATCATATGTTGTTTGGTCCATCATGGGCAGATTGCTCTAGGCAAAACATATATTCAATAATACGATGTATATGAGAACGTAAATGATATAATATGAGACATGATTTCTTTAAAAATGAGTCAAAACTATTTCATGTCAATGACTATAAATACTTATAAATGTATACTAGTGAACCGTTATGTTTTACATCTAACCTTTTCAAATAGGTTGTTGGAAACTGTAATAGACATTTGTAGTGTAAAAAGAGCATTTTCAAGTAAAATAAAGTTATACACGCAACAGATTTTCAAATGATCATAACTTCTTCATACGAACTCCGATTTACGCCCGTAAAATATCCAATCGAAGGTATCTGAAAGCTCTACAGTTATATATAATTTTCTCGGGGCAGGGTATGCCGTGGCATACCCTAAACCCCCCTAAATCCGCCTATGGCGTCCCACGACCAAAGCTGAAACTAGACACCTCCAAAGGCCCGATAGATGGAGAAGGATCGAAATAGAACTTCCAACGGGCATAAGAGCTCGAACTCAGTCCCCCCCGAAACCAACTCTGGACAACACCAAGAAAAGGCCCAAAAGTACTGAGAACGAGTTCAAACCTCCACAAGAGCAGCACGACACCCATCAACACGACGGAGAACCAGATCCACAACGATCCACACTCGAGAGAATGAAGAAACGCGTCCCACGATCAGATCTGAAGAACTCGACAGCCGAACAGGAATAAGGAGAAGTGACGGACCAGACACCACACCTAGTCAACCAACGAGACCGAATCAGATTACACGATCAACTCCCAAGACGATTGGGAAATGCGTCCCACGACAGATCTGAAACCAGGCCCCGTAAGAGACACGAAAGAGTAGCTACCCCGATGGCCAACACCCATACACGGAGATCAAAGCCAACTCAGCCTCAAAAAACCACCACTCCACTTAGCGGCTCCAAAGGAAACCCACCTCGAGCAGGTCCGGAGAACAGTGCAACTACCACCCGGGACATCGACGAAAAAGACAGCAAATCAAGTCACCGAACACCACTGGTCCAGATCCAATACGATCAACACCCAAGCGGATGAAGAAACGCATCCCACTATCAGAACTAAAACAGAAGCCTGGAAGAGACAAGAACGAGCTGCTACCCCGATGGCCAACACCCAAAACGGAGATCATAAAAAACTCAGCGTCTAAAGTCTACACCGGCCAACCACCTGAAAACAAATGAGATCCATGTCGATTTGAATCACCAAAAACGACTTCCCACGCCCAGATCTTCGAAAGTCTCCAAAAGGCTAGACGCCGCCACAAAATCCAAGATGGAAGCGACGGAGACGAGAGCAACTCTAACAAGCCTACCAACAGAAACCAGACGAGACCCATACCGATCACCAGAAACGGTTTCCCACACCTAGATCTTCGAATGGTCCTGAAAAGGAAAGAACAATTGAACACTATCCCACACTTGCAGAGTGGACCAAGCCTCCGAAAGTACCCATAGTACAACCTGAATCAGAAGTAGAAGGATTGTTCATAAATAACCCGAACCGAGCCCAGACTAAAGCCAAGACTACTCGCTGGCCCAAAACCAGCCCTGCCCCGCCGGCCCAAACACCACCCGGCCCAAAACAGAGGAGCAGCTAAGGGACCCTAGAACCTAACTCCTACGCAGCTCTGGCCGCACCAGTTTCAGCACACCGGGCCGAGACAAACTCCGGGAAGCCAAACTCCCATCCACAGCTCGCCGATCAACATAACAAATAGAAAATGTATGAGTACGATTTCACGAGTCTGGGCCATTATCTGGTACTAGGCTTTCCATATATTGTCATAAAGAAAATCAATGATACAACGTGATGAACAATGACATCGTCACACGAGCATATTATACATATTAGCTACATAAAACTTTCATGAAGATGTATAAACTATGAACAGTAAGTGATGTGAATTACTACTGCTAGGTTGACAAATGCCTCAGACTAATACAGTAATACTAGTGATGTAACGACGTGTTAGTCTATCCAGCTCACCATTGGCTGAGGCTGGTGCTTTATTGATGACTTGTTGGTCCAAAACTGTAATGTAATCCAAATAATTGTAATATTGATTAATTGTACAAATCAAGGCTAAAACCACCAAAAAAGTATTTTCTAAATCGCACGCTGAAATTGCCTGCTCTTTGAAGTTGAACTTTAAAGATGACGTAATTATAATCAGCATTAGTACATTAGATCAATTTTGTTGTTGGGAGATCAAACCAATTCAATATTAATTAATGCAGTTGATTCTCAATTTGTCCCTGTTATTAATCAGAGAGTATGTAGGGAGCAAGGTTCCAATAGTCCTACTTCTCACTCTCCTAACTCTTTTAACTTCTATTTGAACGATTCGTCTTAAGAACTTCCCTCGAAAGACAAAGAGAAGGAAGAAGATATTCAAAATGTGTAGTCTCAAAACAGAGGAATTTTGGGTCAACACGGTCAGTTTCAAGTCCTACATCCCTCGGATCCTATGGATATCTTTGGGAGTGATCACAATTACACCACACTTGTAAACAATACTGCAACTATTCCTTTGGAAGCTAGTCCTGCACCGTTAAAGAATCTGCCTCAAGCGACTCAAAGGGTAGACATAATAATTATTGAAGAAGCTTTGCAGACTCAATAGGTCAACCCAAACAATTTCAACAAAGTACTAGAGAAATCTCAAGTCAAACACAACATTGGTAGTCCCATTGGTCTTGAAGTGCCAAAGTGTGACAAACAAGGTCAGTCTCCATTGCTTTTGTGAAGATACAGGGAAAACATAGGACCATGAGTAAATGAAACCAAGAAAATCTCCACCAATCCAATACTGAAGTCCAAACTAACCATGCTCTTTGACAAGTTAAAAGGAGATGATTAACTTCTTCAAAATCCTGACCACAAAAAGGGCAAAGTGTTTCTGCAAGATTTAAACTCAAACCTCTTCCATCCAGGAATAACTTGGTAAGCTAGGCATTGTGGCATGACAACCAGATGAAAGCTAAGATTTTTGGATGGAGTTTTGGGGACCAGAGAAGCTTTGCCCAAGGCCTCACATTTGATCCATAATCTTCCAAGTGCAAATACATTCTTTTAACCTTGAAACCAGCTTCATGAATTTTCCAAACCACCTTATCTTCACCAAAGTCTTGTAATGAGAAAAGGTTTAATAGCTCTGATAATAACTTGAATTGGCCCAGCTCCCAAACTCTGAGTCTCCTTCTGAAATTAATAAACCAGTTCCCATTGTTCTAAAAATGAGTTACTTTCAGACATTTATGTATACAAAGATGATATAGTCTCTGGAACCTCTCTTTCAAGGGGGGCTCAAGAAGCCAAATATCATCCCAAAAACAACTCTCTCCACATTAATCACAAACCATTCCAAACCAGAAAAACCAACAACACTGCTGAACTTTTGGTCAGCAAAAAGGGATTGAACATGACTGAGAAAATTTTGATTCCCTGCCATTTTTATCTGTGAGAGATCCCAGTGTTCCTTGCTCCAACCATACTTGGCACAAATGAATTTTTTCCACAGAGAATTTGTCTCCAAAGCACATTTCCACCACCATTTAGCTAGTAGTGCATCATTCATCACATAAAGACTATTTATCCCCAAACCCCCAAACTCCCTAGGAGTGCAAACAACTCCCCATCTCACTTTGTGCAACAGTCTTTTAGACATTGTGCCATTCCAAAGGAATATCCTTTGCCATTTCTCCATTTCTTGAAGCACCTTTTTTGGGGCTTTATATAAAGACATATAGTAGAGAGGGAGGGAAGTAAGAGAAGACTTGATAAGATTGATCCTACCCCCAAAGTTGAGAGTCTTTGCTTGCCAGAGGTTCAATTTCCTCTTAAATTTGGCCAGAATTGGGAGTCATGTCTTGTATCTCCTAGGGTTTTCTCCTAGTTGAAAACCTAAGTAGTCTAGAGGGAGATCAGAAGTGGCACACCCCAGAATCTGTGAGACCTGATTGAGGTTCATAAGTGAGGGGTTTAAAAGGATCCCCTTGGATTTGCTGAAATTTATTTTCAAACCAGATGCTACTTGGAAGGCCAAGAGAGAGGACTTTAAGTTCTGTAGGTGAGAAGGCTTAGCTCTTAGCATGATGAGGGTGTCATCAGCAAATTGGAGATGGGATATCATGGGACTTGCTACCCTGCAAGTAATGCCCTCAAGATTTCCAGTTGCTATCCCTTGTTCTAGTATAAGATGAAGGCCTTCAGCTGCCAGAGCAAATAGAAGAGGAGAGAGAGAAAACCCTTGCCTCAGACCTCTAATGAGTTTAAAATCAGATGATGGAGAGCCATTTATCAGTACTTGAAGCCAGAAGACATCCAGTGCCTCAAGACCTTACCAAAACCCATTACTTGCAGAACCTTATTCAAATAATTCCAATCCAGATGATCATATGCCTTCTCAAAGTCTGCTTTGAACAATAAGACTTCTTCTTTTGATGCCTTGACAGAGTGAATGACTTCAGTGGCAATGAGGACACCATCCATGATTTGTCTCCCTGCTATAAAGTCAGACTGCACATCACTCACTAGCTGGTCCATCATAGTCTTCAATCTAGCAACCAATACTTTTGAAATAATTTTATAAAGTGCTCCAACCAAACTGTTGGTCTAAATTCATCAAAACATGTAGGATTGTTTACTTTTGATATGAGGGTGAAGAATGAGGAATTGATACCCTTTCCCAAAGCTCCTGTGGTGTGGAAATGATTGCAGAATTTGATGATGTCTTGTTGTAAGAATTCCCACCCTTTCTGAAAAAATCCCAGTGTGAAACCATCTGGTCCTGTAGCCTTCTCCCCATCACAATTAAAAACTGCATAGTGAATCTCTTCTGCAGAGAAATGTCTCTCCAAAAAATCAGCCTTAGCAGGAGAAATATGGCTGAAAGGTAGTTGTGAAACATCCAAGTGTAGGGATGTGATCTTCTGAAACCTGGACCCAAAGTGTCTAGTTGCAGCTTCTTTAATATCATCAGGAGAGGTGAGAGTGAGACCTCCCTCATCAATTTGTGAAATTTTCTTCTTTGTTGTAGAAAAGTTTGCCACTAGGTGATAATATTTATCTCTCCCCTTGTCTGATCCATTTCAGTCTAGATTTTTGGCACCAAATTCTGGCAAGAGCTTTTAAATTCTGAATTAATTCAACACTATATTGAGCCCTCAAAGATCTCTCAGTCCCACTAAGCTCCCTAACTTCAACTATGCTATCCAGATCATTGATCTTGGAAGTTGCTGCTATTAATGTGATTAGAGAAAATTCACTACAAAAGTGTATTATGGGTCCACAACCTCTGCAACCAATTTGCTCAGTATTGGAGGGAAATATTTTGGATACCAAATTATTGGGCCAGGTTCCCTCAAGCCAACAACCAACCACCTCTTCCACAAGTGCAAGGCCAAAAATTCAAAAACATACCTACGCAGACGCAACTAGGCCAAAGACAAGAAGAGTTTACAAAAAACCCTCACCACCAAGAGCTTTTGGGAGAGATTCTGTTAAGAAGGGCATTGGTTTTTTTTTTATCGGCAAAGCAAATTTAAATTAAACCTCCTTTGAGGAGAAAGAGGAGTACAAGATCCAGCTACAGATCCACAAAAAAGAACCCCCAAGACGATCATATGCAGCCTTATAAAGGAGTTCAAAGAAAAAAAAACAACACCAACACCAAGAAGGGTTAAACCAACCAGAAACAACTACCAGCACGGCTGAGAAGAAAAGGCATACAAAAAAAACAGCAGAAACACTCCCAAAATAAAAACAGGATCTAAAATCCGAATTTAACCACCATGAAGCTCCGAATTGAAAAAACGAGCCTATGATACACAAATTTGACCACCTTGAAGCACTTTGGGGAGTAGCTTCCAACTGCCAAGCCCAATCAGATAAAATCCAAACCCTAACCTCGAATGAAAGTAACAACTCCAATCTCAATAGATCTGCCAACCCTCGAAAGAGATGACATCATCTAAAATACCAGCGGCCAACCCCGCTAACGGCTGAGACTAACCCGAATTGCCATATAGAACCTAGCATTGACTTCCTGAAGGGGCAAATAACACCCAAGAAACACGTCGGTGGTCAACGCCTTTAACCGACGCGCTCGAACCATACCCGGATCGAGAAGAATAGAAGCCAAAACGCTAAAGAATATAATAACGGGAGGGAGAATACAAACCAAACAGAGGAAGGGAAAGGAGAATACCCAAAAGAAGCCGTCCAACAAACCGAAGATCCAAAAGGCCTGCACTCACCCCCGGTCCTCTACACGAATCCGGCCAACCCCGAGAAACGTCCGGATAGAGGACTCGATATTTCTATCGAGCATGAGGCAGACCTAAACGACAAGCACCTGATCTCCGAATAAGCGAAACAACCGGACTTGCGAAGAAGACACGGAATCTCCCAAGACCCGAACCGGGGTGAGCACCCGACCCGGCCCGACCCGCTAGCAGCTCCAAATCACCATCTGGTCCAGCCCACGACCCGAAAAGCCCACGAACACTCCGGCCCACCAACTGGAGAAGCCCCCGAACTAATCGGCCCACAAACAGAAACAGGTCCCTCCCACAACGAAGAAAGCCCACGGTACCTGAGCCACCGAGACACGAAGCAAAGAAGACGGAGAGAAGACGCGGTCGCCGCCCGATCTACGACTGAACCCAACTCGACGGAGCGACGCCAGCCCATATCCGCGCCAATCCGTATCCAAGGAGGCCACGGAAAGGCGTCCCACACCGAAAAAGGAGCGTAACGCCGAAGAAGACTTCGTCGAAACTCCACCAACTGAACCAGAGAGTAGAACTTCCGGCCAGACGACAACGGCCTTCCAGGAGCAGCTTACCCTCCGAGCAGCACTGAACTTCTTCGATATGTGCCTGAAGAAGTAGAAACCAAAGCTCATCCAAGAAGAAGACGAAGAAAGCGAACACCGATACAGATATGGAAAGGAAAGCATAGCCGGATAGAAGTCCCACGGCGCTGGGTTGATTAAGGGAGGAAGAACAGCCCCCAACTCCGGCCAGCCCTCAGTCCAACGAAACTCTCGAGACAGATCTGAGTCAAAGAAGGCTAGAGAAGAAAACAAAACGGGAAAGGAAGAGGGAACATAGAGCCACCGCCGGCAACAACCTCGGCCGAAGCCATGGCCGTCACCGGCGGGGGGAGACGAGAGAGCGGCGTAAAAGGGGGCTAAGGGTTTCAAAGGTTTCGAGAGAGTCTCAAAATACTTGTGTCATGTAAATATTATGAATTAACAATATAAGAAGGGCATTGTCATACAGGCTTCCATTGAAGCTTAAAAGTCTTGGAGCTACTATAAGCCTTGGGACTTAAAGCTTGTAGCACTGATGCTTTAGTTATTGAACAATTTGAGAATTTAGATACTGAACTCAACAACTGTGTGCAGTTTGATAGTGATTCAGAGGAAGAATATATAGATTTGGATGATGATTTAGATCAACCTTTGGAAGAGAAAGCCACTTTCCCCTCTCCCTTTCCTATCTAAAGCTCTATGAAGATCCTCTAATGGAATGAGAGAGGATCCAACTCTTCTTAAAAGAGGAGAGCCATCAGAGACGTGGGGAGCAAGCAACTGCCTAATTTTCTTTTGATTCACGAAACTAAACAATCTGTTTTCTCCTTTCTATCAAATCTTGGGGTTTCAATTTGGATTGGTCATTTGATTGTGTACCTTCTTTGGGAAGCTCATGAGGAATTGTATCGGCTTGGCATACTTCATGGTTTCAACTAAGCTATGTGGACAAATCCAACCAGGCATTAATGTGGAGGGTATTTATATCCCATTGAATCTTCCATTATGTATCATTAATGTTTATGCAATTTGTTGTCCTATCAAAAGGGTAGAATTATGGGATTTTATGAAAATTCACTCGTTCTCCTGGATTCATCCCTTCATTTGTGGTGGTGATTTTAATGAAGTTCTATGCAATTCAGAAAGGCCAACCAATAAAATTAACAGGGTAAGGTTTTTGGATTTCAATAACTTCCAAAAGGATGTGGGAGGTTTGGACTTACCTATGGGAGGAGGAAAATACACCTGGTTTGGCCATGGGGCACTAACATCAAGACTGGATAGATATTTGATTTATTCTTCTTTGCTTATTAGCCTTAATGTGCTTTAGAAAAGTTTCCCTATAGGAATTTCTAATTATATACCTATTGTTTTGACTGGAATCCCTTGGACTAGGGCCCCAAGCCTTTTAGATTCAGTTATGCTTAATTATCATATCCAAGTTTCTTATCAAACTGTATGGCTCATTGGCAAAGCATAGTCATCATCGAAGATCCTCAATATTGCCTCTGGTATAAATTTATATCACATAAAAACTTTCTCAAAGGTTGGAGGAATTCTGTTTTTTGCTACACACAAACTGAGATTGATAAACTAAAGATCAAGGGGGATTGATTTGACACAATTGTAGAATCTAGGTGCCTCTCCCCCTAGGAAAGGTCTGGAAGATCTCTCATATTTGCTTTATTTTGATCCAAAAACACAAAGTATTAGCCAAAATTTGAGGCAAAGGGCCAAGGTGGTCTGGTTGTAGAAAGGAGATAGGTCTCACATTTTTTACACATCATGGCCAATTATAGATACACCAAGAACAAGATTTAAATTATTTTTTATCAAGGTAGATCCTTTGAGAACCGTTTAGATATCAAGGAGTTGACAGCTATGCAGAAAGATTTCAAAAGTCTGGGCATCCCTCAATCAATATCTACCGTCTTCCTTTTAAGAGCCTCATTCCCTCTCAAGCTTTCACACAAGATAGACCTTTCTCTGAGATTGAATTTCTTATGGCCATCAATTCTTGTGAAAGGGATAAGTCACATGGTCCAGATGGGTTCACTATGAATTTTTTTCAAAAGGCCTATTATTTATCAAGGAAGGCATAATGACCTTCTTGTACTTTTTTCATCACTCAGCCTTGCTTGGAAAAGAAATTTATTCCTTCTTTACTGCTTTGATCCCTAAATTGGACAGCCCTCTCCAATTCTCTAATTATAGGCCTATTAGTTTAGTAGGGGGAGTTTATAATATTCTCTCTAAGGTATTGGCTGCTATACTCAAAGTGGTCATGCATGATTTGGTGAATGAAGTACAAACTAGTTTATAGCTGGGACACACATACCTGATGACATCTTAATTTATAGTGAAGTGCTTCAGGTTATTAAAGGAACAAGTAAACAATCATTATTACTTAAACTGGATTTTGAAACAGATTATGATCTCCTGGATTGGGAGTACTTATTCGATATCCTCAAGGCTAAGGGTTTTGGTCAAATTTGGTGTTCTTGGATGGCTTCTTGCTTGAAAGCCTAGGTACCAGTTCTAGTTAATGGCTCTCCCTCTGAGGACTTCTCCCTAGAAAGAGCACTTAGGCAAGGATGCTCATTGTCTTCATTATTATTTGCTCTTGCTACAGAGAGTCTCCTTTAGTTATTGGAAAAATCTGAATCTGAAGGCTTTTTCAAGGTTTTAATTGTGCTACCGAAGGCATCAATATTTCACACCTATAATTTGTTGATGATACTTTACTAAGCAGTTAGCTTCTGTTGTGAAGATTAACTTCCATAAGTCTAGTGAAGTGTTGCTCAATGCAACTACTATTATCAGTTAGATCGAGTAATAATCTTAAGAGAGCCTTAAAAACTTTCCAGTTAGCTTCTGCTTTGAAGATTAACTTCCACAAGTCCAGTGTAGTGTTGCTCAATGCAACTACTATTTCTACTTTAGGGGTAACCACAGTACTGGGTTGTAATGTTGGGGAACTACCTTTGGATTATCTGGGTTTTCAAATGAGAGAAAATTCAAAAGCCTATAAAACATGGGAGCCCATTATTCCGAAATATATAAAAAAAGTTGGCTCTATGACAGAAATTTTTTTTATCACTGAGGGGCAGAATAACCCTGATTAAGTCCTCTCTTTCGTATCTCCCTTTGTATTACATGTCACTGTTGAAGGCCGCAAATGTATTCTTTAAATAAATGGAGAGGTGTTAAAGGAAATTCATGTTGAGTGGATCACTAACTAGGAGAGCAATGTCCAAAGTGATATTGCTTACAGACCCAAGAGTTGTCGCGGTTTAGGTATCAAGAAACTATTCATCATGAGCCATACTCTAATGCCAAAGTGATGGTGGAGATTTGGTATTGAAAAGGATTCTTCTAGGAAGAGAGTCATCTGTGCTAGATTTAATTGGGACTTTAGAGATTGAGACCTTTCCTCCATGCTTATCACCAATGTCACTAGCTTCCTTTCACATTTACAATCTCATTTAGAGTACCCTCTCTTCTATGAAGTATTTGGATACTCAGGTTTTGATTGGAAAGTATGGAGTGGGAACAGAATTAGTCTCTAGGAGGATTGTTGGCTTGGTGACACTCCTCTTACAAAAATGATTCAAACACTTATTCACCTCAGCTCCGACAAAACCAATGAGGTCAGAGATTACTGGTTATATGGGGAATGGATTTTTCATTTCAAGTGAAGATTGAAGGGTTGGGAACTGGGGAGCTTTCATAATCTCTACAACTTGATCAATAATGTCTCTTTGTCTGATTTGGGGGAATACAATCCTACTCTTAAAGTTTTGGATAAAAATTTCTCTGTTGCAGGCATGTACTCTCACTTTCTTGGGTCATAAGTAACTGATTCTCTCAACTGGTCACAAGTCATTTGGAAATCATCTCTGCCCTCCAAGATCTCTAACTTTGTTCGGCTGTCTTGTCATCAGTCCATCCCTACAAAAGTGTTTTTGAAAAGCAAGGGTATTAGAGTTTCACTAGCACATATGCTATGCTCTTTATGCAAAATAGTTTTTGAAGATACAAATCATTTACTTCTCAAATTTTATTTCTCTTGGAAAATTTGGTCTCTATTACTAAATTAGTGGGAGATTTATTGGTCCTCTCCTGGAGACATCAAAGCCCATCTACAATCTTGGAATTCTCTAGCTCTTGGTAAAGGTACAAAACAATGGACTCTTTTAGTCTCTGTCACTCTCTGGTACATTTGGATCTATAGAAACAAATTGGCCGTTCAAGATGAGGAGAGAAGCTCTTTCGAGGTGTTTCACAGCATACAAAGCTTCTCCTACAACCTCGAATGGTCCCTTTTCAATAAATATCAGCCTTTCTCTTTTCATATGTGGCTTACTTCTCCACTTTTATGTTACAAAAGGAAGTTGAACTCAACCACTCACTGATGAAGTTTTATTAATCATTTGGGGGCTTGGTTACTTTTCAGCTTAATGTTCAAGCCTTTTACTTGGGATTTATGGGTCCTAGCCTTCTCTTGCTCGGTTACTTGTACCCCAAGTCACCCATTTTGTTTCTTACTCATGTTCAGGATTGACTTGTAATTTTGGGTTTCATGTTCAGTTTGTCTGGTTTGGATGGGTCTGAGGTCTATCTCGGGTCATCCTACTTAATATGCTGCTGTTAGTGGCTTTGTCTATTGGGGATTGGTTTTTTCTACTGCATTTTCAGCAGAAATTTGTTCCCCTTTCTGCTGGTTCACTGGTTTGGTTCTGAGACTACTTGTACTCTTGCCTTCTTATTTCTCATAATAGAGGTGCATCAATAACATTGTTGTTTTTTTAAAAAAAATCTTGTTCTGTCCAACTCCAACCCCTTTTTGACGTAGTGTGTGTATTTTAAAAGGTGCTCTCATATCATTTTCATGTAACTTTTTAGGAGAGTGAGGTGATGGTAAGAGCATGTGTTCGTTAGAAAAACCTATAATCAACACCGACGTTGGTTTAACACTTACATCAGTCTAATTTATTGTTGTATTATTATGTGTTAAGTTTAATGTTGACGTCGAACTCGATTATCAGTAGTGTTAGACGGATAATCCCATTATTGTATTACACTAGTATTCATATTGTATTGATATACCTGTCGAGGACAGGACCTCGGAGATGTGAGAGTTCATCATCTCAAATTTGGGCAGGGAGATGGAATACCATAGGGCTAACAGCTCGGGAGGCCCAAAAAACCCCAGGGCTAGTATACCTTTCTCTGGCTCCTAGTGGAAATATATGTCACACGTTCGCTCTGACCACACTTGATTCTACATGTGGATGAGAACACCAAGCCGCTGAAAATATGGTTTGAGTATGAAAAGTTGTCGGAATTTGCTTCCGGTGTGGTCGTCTCGGCAATGTGAATACAAGTTGTGCTGCTATTTTACCAGGGGTGGATCAATTTGCTAGGCGCTACGGGGAGTCTCTTCGGGCTCCACCAGTGATCCAAGTGAAAGGGATCTTCCGCACTAATTGGAACGCCTTGCCACCGTCATCGGGGGACAGGCAAACGTCATGCCACCCCGTCCAATCTTGTTGCTAACTTGGTTTATTATAATATCTTGACAAGTACCCAGATCAATCAAGAACCCATCCAACTATAAGCCCTTAACCCTCGGGTGGCGCGTGACCCATTCTTGAAACAACGGTCTTCAAGACCACGACTACGCCTACAAATCAGCGAATCGGATACCCCACACTAGTTGTAATATTGAAGGATGCGGAACGGGGGATGGGATAAGTAGTACCTCCCCGGTTCCCGCAGGCCGTCAAGACCACAATTACGCCTAATCTGAAGGCACCCCTGCCCATCACCAATTGGGAGGACAAGTACCAGATGGTGGGCGCATACCCTGGTTGGGGAAACAAAACCCAAGGAGACATTGGCTCTACACCAGGTGGAGCCATTCCCAATGAGCCTCCTCCAGCACGAGATCTTAGTTGGGTACAAGTCGGGCTACCACACGATACCCCCTAGACGCAAGGTGAAGAAGGAACCACCAAAAAAACAACCAAGCCGAAAGTAGGGGACAAGGGATCTCGGCAGAAAACAAATGAAGCTAAATCCAAGAAGCGGGCATTTATACTCATGGACACTTACCACACTATGAAGGCTGACAAACAGCCTCGTCGAGAGTCATGACAGGCTCTGGGCTTGGGGGGGGGGGGGGGGTTGACCTTGCTCACCTCCCAATCCCCTATTGGCCCTATCTTAAAGGGTCATGTTCCATGGGGCGACACCTAGAGGCTCTCTACGAACCAAGGCAACCTCCCCTAGGGAATTTAGTCCCTTGGTGCCATGTTAGTGTGCGTATACGTAGCAAGTATCTCTCTTCTACCTTCATGTGTAGATTTTTTCTTTTCCTCAGCCATGCATACCAGATCACCTATTTGTTTTCCAATAGACTTTGCCTTGGCTTGTATCGGGTTTATCCCTTTTTATCAGCATATTTTTTTATTAGAGACCAGGTTAAGGGCTTTGCCTTCAAGTGTTTTATAACCATACAACAATCGAATATCAGAACTCAATCCCAAACAAAAACCTCATCCTTCACTTGTCTTGCAAGACAAGTAAACCCACCCCCTTACAAATTGTTCCTTGATACCCATGGCACACCAACATACCAGCACACCTAGCACTGTAAAAGAGCACAACCATTCCTCTCAAAACTAATAACCCACCACCACCCACAATTAAATTACAAGAATGTAGCCAATACCCTCCCAAAGTGAATACAAAAATGAAAAACCCAACAATGTAATTCCACAACTGCCAAAGAAGTAGCATAGGAAGGAGACCCTGGAAATATTCAAAGCAGCTCATATTGGTGACCAATACACAATCACCAGAAATCAAGACCCCGATAAGACAGGTGCATGTCTAAAAATAGAAGGAGAAGAAATCCAAGCAGTGAAAGGGAAGGAGGACCCTTGTTTGAATTTGGACCATAGAAGCTGATAAGAATCACTATGAATTTGTTGTAAAATTACTTCAGGCCCTTCCCAAATATTGTTAAAAATTACCTTGTTCCTACATAACCAGATCCTCCAAATTATGATAGAAGCCAACATTTTCCAATGTTTTTTGGAGATTGAGGGAGACAATTCTTTCCATCCTATAAACCAGTCTTTGATTGATTCACTGCAAGTTGTAGAAATTCCCCACTAGGACATACAAGATGTCCAAATACTCCAAGTAACCTTGCATCTAATAAACAAATGATCCAATTCCTTTGTTTTTTTCTTGGCAAAAAGGACACCAAAAGTCATTGGTATATAACCCTCTAGCTAAGAGGAAACACTTAGTAGACACAACCTGCATACACAGAAGCCAGGAAAAGACAAGTATTTTGGGAGGTAGTAGGGGATCCCACAACAAAGAAGGGCACTGAAGAGACAAATCAGTAAGCTCATCTAATGCCTGATACATTTTTTTAATACTAAAACATTTATCATCCATGATCCAAGACACATTGTCTTCTCCTGGAGCTAAAGCTTGAAAATTGTTCAGCAATTGACTAAGGAGAATAAATTGCCCTTTTCCCATCATCTTAGATATCTTCTGAAATGCAAGATCCAATCCCCATCAGTGAAAAAATGAGAGACCACTACAAATTATCATGTGCTAAGATGATACAACCTCTTAAATTTAGGGCAATGTCAGATATCCAAATATCTTCCCAAAATAGGATACTATCCCCAGCACTCACAGACCATTGTAATCCCACATCCCTAAACAAATTAGAAAACTGAGGTGAAGTTAGCAATGATCCCACATTTATGTAAGAATCTCATGCCACTGTGTAGTATCAAAGAAGACAAGTCCCAGGCTGCAGCATCCCGCCCATATATGGAGCAAATGAGTTGTTTCCATAGAGAATCCTTTTCAAGTGAAAACCTCCACCACCACCTGGCTAATAGAGCTTTGTTCATAATATGTAGATCCTTAATTCCCAAGCCTCCAGAGGATTTAGATCTACAAATGAGATTCCACCTAACCTTGTGTGAGACCTTCCTTCTTATAGTCCTATTCCAAAGAAATCTCCTCTACCACCTCTCCATTTTATTGATGACACCTTTGGGAGCTTGATAAAGGGACATAAAGTATAAAGGGAAAGAGGATATTAAGGATTTAATGAGGGTCATTCTCCCACCAAAGGACCTGTGTTTGGCATGGCATAAGCTCAATTTCTTCTTTAATTTATTCACCACTGGATCCCAAGTCTTCTTCAACCTTGGATTGTCCCCTAATTGAAAACCAAGATAATAAAAGGGAAGTTCCATCTCTGAACAGCCCAAAATATCAGTCACTTGTGCCTTATTGACAGAGTTGGGATTAAGGAGTAAGACTTTAGACTTATGAAAATTTATTTTCAGTACAGTAGCCTTCTGGAAACAAATGAGTGTGTGTTTGAGATTGACCACTTCTTGTAAACCTGCCTCAATGAAAATGAGTGTGTCATATGTAAATTGCAGATGGGAGATCTCAGGCCCTAAGGAATTGCATCTAACACCAGAAAATATCCCTGCTTGGATTCCTTTTTCTAATAACTGATGGAGAGGTTTTGCAACTAATGCAAAAAGGAGAGGAGATATGGAGCAACCTTGTCTAAGACCTCTAAATAATGCAAAATCCAAAGAGGGGGAGCCATTTATCATAACAAAATACCAAGCCTTAATACAAACAGCTATCCAATGGACCCACACCTTCCCAAAACCCATAATGTGTAGCAAATTAAAAGGGATTCCCATTGAATGTGATAATAAGCTTTCTCAAAGTCAACTTTGAACACTATAACTTCCTTTCGAGAGAGTTTGATTGAGTAGATTAGCTCAGTTGCAATGAGAATACCATCCATGTTTAGTCTGCCAGCAATAAACCCAAACTACACATCATATACCAAACAATTCATCACAGCTTTTAATCTGCCAGCATGAACCTCGGAGATGATTTTGTAAGCACTACTAATCAGGTTAATGGGTCTATAGTCTTCAAAGGTCAATGGAGCTGAACTATTTGGTATTAAAGTGGTAAAAGATGAATTTAAACCTTTACCAAGGTTAACACCAATAAAGAAATGATTCAAGAGTACCATAATATCAACTTTCAAAAAATCCTAGCAAGCTTGATAAAATCTCATTGCGAAACCATCAGGACCAGGAGATTTCTCCCCAGAGCATGCTTTGATAGCATTCAGAATATATAACTCAGAAAAGGGTTTCTTTAGGACTTGTGCTTACACCTGAGACAATCTCTTAATAGGGAGAGGAGAAAGGTCAATACAGCCTGGAGGGACAGACCTAAATCTGTGAGAAAAGTGAGTCTGTACAGCCTCTATAATGTTCCTAGGGTTAGATACAGTACTCCCACCATCAATCATAAAAGAAATCTTGCTCTTGGATTTGTTAACATTAGCCACCAGATGGAAGGACTTGGTGCATTTATCCCCCTCCCTATTCAACCTAGCTTTCTAACACCACAATTTAGCTTCAAGCTTTAGCATTAAGTAGAGCTCTATGTGTCACTTCAGAAGGCAACAAATTTCTAGAATCAATAAGGGCATCAATGGAGCTAATATGAGATTTTAGTTCCTTCACATCCTTGTCTAACCAGCCAAACACTCTCCCATTCCATTCTTCAAGAAAAGTTTTTAATGCCTTGAGTTTAAACCAGAAACATATGTTGAGAGCCAGTAACCTGAATAGCATTCCAAAAATTCCTAGTATCTGATAAGAAGGATGGATGAGAAATCCAAGCATTGATAAACTTAAAAGGTCTAGGGCCCTAATCTACCCAAGGATTACAGAGAAGAATTGCTTTGTGATCAGATAGGCATCTTTTGAGGCAGGTTTGAGACATGTTTGTGAATTCAGCCAAACATTAAGGAGAGATAAAAAATTTGTCAAGTCTGGAAGCTTTGGACCCAGGTCCGAACCAAGTGTATTTACCCAGACAATTGAAGATCCATAACCCTTAAATAATCCAAAAACTTATTGAAATCTCTGAGGCTCAACCTTGAAGAATAGGAACCGTTTTTTTCTACAGGACCTAATAAAGCATTAAAGTCCCCAACAACAATAAAGATGGGATTAAAACTAAGGACTTTGCTTGTAATTTCAGACCAAAGGGTGGACCTGGCTGATATAGAGCAAGGAGCATATACATTCAAAATAGTTAAGAGCAAACCACTACCCAATAATTTTCCAGTCCAATAAATCACATGCTCAGTACACAGTGAATCAATAACCTCGAAATCTTGCTTATTCCCAATGGTAAGGATCCCTCTAGAACACCCAATGGCTGGAATGAGTAATGAATCCCAAGTATGAGTGAAGCCACAGCTGGAGAAAAACTGAATAGGTTTGAACTTAGTTTCTTGGATTAACACTATTGATACACGTTGCTTGGATCACACGTTTCTGAGGGCCCTTCTTTTTTGCTTAGAGTTGGCCCCTCTCGTGTTCCATATGATAATCCTCATGGTGATGAGAGATTCAAAGTGCTTGGAGTCTGAGAAATGTTATCTCTCAAGGACTCCATACCCTCGTCAAAATCCTCCAGATCACAGAATTCATCCTCAGAAATAGTTTCTAATTCCACTGCTTGATTCAGCTCAATATCAAGGTTTTCAAACTGTTCGGCCACCAAATCATCAGCTAAATAAGCCTTTAACCTCAATGCCTTGCAGTAAGTACTCCCATATTTCATCTTCCATGGTTTAAACACTTGAGTATCCTTCTTGATAAGCCTTGAAGAAGAGGATGCAGCAATAGTAGGCTTTAATGGTGGCACTCTAGACTTGGACCTTGTGTTGTAAGCCACTAGGGTAATAGTTTTAATCCTCTTTTTGTGAACAATAGGACCAGCAGTTAATTGAGGATCAGCCTCCAAAGTGTGGTAGTTTGAAATAATAACTCCATCTAAAATTGATTTTTTGAAAGAGGTGGTAAGTTCGTTGGTCCCTAGTTTTGCAGCCAGAGAGGTTGATACTAAACATTCATTAATGTCCCCAACTTCCAGTAATGGCTTTGGTTCTAGTGTAGGCAAAACAGTCCCATCTTTTTGTGCTAGAGAGAGAGATAGAGTAGTGTCCCCACCCAAAGTTGCCTGAACAATGCCTTCTCCTCCTTTTACTACACTAAAACTATTAGCCACCGCCACATCTCTGTAGCTTTTAGAATGAGGATATAAAAATTGTACCTCCTGAACATGTCCTTGACGAGAAAGAGAGGAAAAATTCTTTGTTCCAGTGAACAGTTCCTTGGAAGCAATAAGTTCAGTGTTGCTAGACCCAGACCAACGTTCTCTTGTACCAGAGATCCCCCATTAAGTCCACCATCAGTAGATAACAAAATCTTACCAACCTTCTATTGCAGCAAACCGCCATTAATGCCAACCTCATTTGACAACAAATTCTTAAGAACTAGGGATGGATTACTAACCCCCGAGGAGTCTGTCTCCTCATTTAAAAGGACATTAAATTCTTTAGATATGGAGTTATCACAACTATGATCCTCAGAAGAATTAGTTGGGGACTGAAAACTAAGGACATGAGAGAAAGGAACAACACACAAATAAACTGAAAAAAAACCATATATTTGTATTCCAGCTGATCCAATATCATAGAGTCTTCTTTATACACCTTTAAGTATTCCTGAGAGTGGATTAAAAGAAAAGCAGCATCAAGATACTCACCAGACAACAAATTTAGATGAACCACAATCAAGGAGCCCAAATCAATAGTAATTGTAGCAAATGTTTCAGGACACTAGCTAAGTATTGGGACTCCATAAATTACTACCCATGTGAATTTCCCACCTTCTTTGTATAAACTTGCGTTATCTCCAATAACACTCATCCAAGGCTTGAGCCAATCAGGCTCATCTTTCAAGGCCTCCTTCTCCAGCTCCTCATCTGGAAAAAAGATTAGAACTACTATATTACTAAGCGATTTTACCACCAACTCTCCCTCTCTCTCAGCTCGAAAGTCCTCTCTGATTGCTTCAATATAGGTATTTTTCTGAAGCGAGACTAGATGTCCCCTGGCAAGGAGTTCCCGATGAGCTTCCACTACTCTCCCAACAGGTGAAGGATTCCTCTCCACCTACTTCTTCTCCTTTCCTTCTCCAAAAACTAGTTGTTTCATGCTATTTTTGACCTTTTCCTCGTCTCCATGCTTTCAACACTAATAGTTTGTACCCTTTCAACACAAAACCATTGAAAGTCTCGATCGCCTTGTGGAAGCCTTCTATATATTTAAAACACACGAAACCGAACCATTTCCCATTGTTGTTGTCTGAGAGGAGCCTCAACTTTCAAGATATGTCCACATTCTTGGAAAAGGTTCCCAATCCACTCCCTTAATGTTCGTGGGGGAAGGTTGTGGACGAAGATCCAATTGTTGCTCTGCAATGGAGAAAGCCCAATCTCGTCAACCTGAAAATCTTCTATAGGAATGACGATCGATTTCAACCTCGAAAGTAGACACCCCGAATCCCCATTTTGAGTATGACCCACCTCCGATCTCCTAGGAACCTCTTTCCTCCTATAATCAGCTTGTTCAAACCCTGACGGAGGCCCAATCGAAGAAGACGAAATCATCTTAACTAGCTATGAAGAACATGAGATGAACACAAACCGGATTACTGTAGCGATCACTATAGCTCTACAGAGGCATACATGTCTAACATTTTTTATAATGGGTCGTACTCCTTTGTATCTGATATATCCCAAGACTTATGTGTTGTATCATGTGACTTGCTTTATTGAATATATACCCAATTTATCTTAAAAAAATATTTATTGTGATGGAAGGATAAGGGACACGTATCCTTATTCTTTAATAGTATAAGATAATTATGTGACAATAAAAATCCATTGAAATAAGGGTTTCAATGCGACAGAGAGTTCTTATCTTTCCGAACTCTGCAACTATACCTAGAAGCTCTCTCTCTCTCTCTCTCTCTGAGAAAAACCCTAACGCCCATTTTTTTTCTTTGCAGCAGCCGCCCCTAGCGGCCACCGTGACTCCGGTCATAGTGGCTGCCAGAGGCCATGTCTCACCCTCTCTTGTTCTATCCTGTGGCTCTCCTTTCGTCGTTGTTCGCGTCCGGCCTTCTCCCTCCCCTTACCAACCACCACTGGAATTAGTCGTGCTCCTCCACCTCTGCCTATTCCCGCTGTCGCTGCTTCCTGCCGCCGCCGTCCGTCGCTGTCTTCCTCACTCCGCCGTCCTCCTTGAACTGTATTCCCTGCCCCTCTTACCTCCATCCACCTTCTTTACCTCCCACCACCCACATCCGGCCCAACCCGACATCCTCCACCCTTACCGACCAGATATACCCTACCCACACCGCCACCTTGTTTTTCTGCCCCCGACCCGACCATAGTCGACCCTTTTTGCCACCCACCGCCGCCCTAGGTGAGTTTTACTCACCGCCGCCCTGTTCCGGCAGGCCAGCGGCCAGATCCGCCCCTCCCTCTTCGTCCCTTTGGCTTTCTTCCCCGATCCCTTCCCCTGCTTTTTTACCCCAACGACGACAGCCGGTTTTAGCCTCCTTCCCCGGTTTTTTGTCCTGACGACGACGACTTTTCCTGTCGAGCCCCTCCGTCACGCCCCCTCTCAAGTCAGACGGTCTTATCTGAGCCCACCTTTCGTCGGAACACCGCAGTTCGAGCCGTTCAACCATGCTCCTGCATATTATCGTGTTTATCTGGCCAGATCCGTGCACCAGCCCTAAGCGGATCAGATCAGTACCCGATGACGTCGCCCTCCTCGCCCTAGACTTCGGTGCCCGACCGTGATTAGTTTTGTTTGTTGGTTTTTTTATATTTTGTTTATGTTATTTGTATTTTGGTGTTCTCCCTACCAGATTCTAGGATTTTTGGTAGGCGTGACTGTTTTCTCTGGTAGCGTGTTCATGCGGATCTTCCTTTCGGCATATCTCTCCTGAGAGTCGATAAGAAAGACCGACATGGTAGTCGTTATGTTTTATCTAGGTGTTGTGTCGTCCTTGTTGAGAGTTATTCATCACGCTAATCGTCTCTCAGATTTTCGAGAATGACTAGTGGATGCAACTCTTATATTGTCTAGTTTGTAATGTTCGGTCTGTAAGATTTGTTAAGTATTAATGAATCTTTATTTTTTTAAAACGCGATAGAGAGTCTTACAGAAAAACGCGACAGAGAGAGACACATGGGTAATGAAATTTGGCCACGAGGACAGCTGAGACAATTACTTGGTAAAAAACGGATGTGTAGTAGTGCCGACAATTATGCAATGGTGGTAGGACTTCAAGGAAGAAAGTCTAAAGGTGGGCAAAGGGCTATGTGCTCCGACTCCTAGTGTGGACGTGACAAGATACCTTTCACACCTGCGAAATAAATATGGATTTCGTCAACAGACTACTCTGAAATTTCTGAACCACTGACCATGTAAGCTGTTTCGGGTAAGATAAGGTAACAACACAGGCAGTCTCATCTCCATCGCTCATTGGTCGATTTCCATATACAGACACTTCACATCAACTTCTGATTATCCAACCTGTGACCTTCAATGCAACTTTACAAGTCATTTTTCGTTTCCTTTTCTCTTTGATAAGCTTCTATCTAAGATTTAACAACTATTTTATGGGTCCCCATGACTGCATGGTCAAAGACGCAAGTCATGATATCAATCCGTTTACTTTTAATTGTGACAGTAGAAAATAAATCAATTTAATATGGGTGATGATTCTCTCACAACCAAAACCCTTTCCAGACCAGTCTCTCTATTTTTCTCTTTGCCTTCTCTCTAAAAAACAGCCTTCTTCTCCGAGCTTTCTTCATCGCCTTCGGTGACAGTCCTTTCTTGAACGTCACCGGTGGAAAACCTTCGGTTTTCTTTTCTTTTGGTCCCCTTTTCCTCTTCTCCTCTTTTCTGGTTCGGTTTCCTTCAGTTTCGACCCTTCCTCTTCAAATCTGATTCCCCTCGGTCCTCTCGTCGCTTCGCTGTTGCGACTTTGGACCGATCTCTCCCTCTTGGTCATCTGGTGCGTGCGGGCCATCGATGGGAGCTCGGATTTCGGTGGATCTGTGACTGAAACTCGGTACTCTGAGAGGGGGTTTTCAGATCTGAGCCCTATCATTTTATTTGGTTCCTCATCAAACTCCCCTTTATCAGATCTACTTCCCGGAGTCCTTCTGGTGCGCCCTCTCACCTTTGTTAATCGTCTTGTAGGTGTTGGCCGTCGGCGGGATCACGTTTCACCGGGATCTGAGAGTGGGGGGCAGATCTACGATGTGGGGAGTCTCTCCGCCCCACACCCGCTCCCTGTTGGTTCCTGGCTGCCTTCGGGCGGCTTTGTTTTCCCTTTTAGACCGACTGGTTGGTGTTGTCCACCGTCGGGATCTCGGTTTCGAGATCTGATAGTTTGGTTTTAGGGTTTCAAGGTCAGGCACTTCTAAGGTCCTCTTCCTTCTTCTCCAGGTTTTGTTCTGGGAATTTTTCTCCTCTTCGCTTGCTTTCCCGACTTCGGTGGTGGAGTCCGGGCTCACGGCGGTCGTTAACCGTCGTGGGTAGCTTTGCATTCAGGCTTGTTGGGGCTTTTCAGGGGTTGGGTTTTGTAGGGTGATCTCTAGTATTGGTTGGTCGTTCTGGGCCTTGGATTCCCCCTTGTTTCGTTTGGGTCAGCTGATTGAGTCTTCAGTGGTCGGGGTTTGGATTGGATCGGTTGTGATCCTGGTTTTCCGATGGGTTTGGTCGGAGAGGCTTTATTGTAGAGGAGGGAGATCTGTTGGCTGGTCTGTGATTTCGTTGGCGTGGGAATCAAGGTGGCCACTTCTGCTTCGGTTCGTTTTCGGTGGGTGCAGGATCGAGGTGGGTTTGCTGAGGTTACGTTTTCCACTCTTCTGTTTTTTTTTTTGTTTTTTAGGTTTTAGTTGTTTGGGCCTCGTTGTCTTGGTTTGCCCATGTTGGGCCTGGTACTTTTATTTGGTTGGGCTTTGCACGTGTAGTTGATGTAATATGTTGCTGAATTGCTGTATTTGGGTCTGAGATCTATGGTTCTTGTTGATTCCCCTTGTTGGGTTTCGGGTTGTGGTTGTGCTATGTTGGCCAGTCACTTGTTTGTAGTGTTGTTGGAGGGCTTCGCCCTTGGCCTTCAGTACACTTTGTATCTATTGGTTTTTATAAATAAAAAACTGCTTATCAAAAAAAAATTTAATATTGGTGTTTGCAAAATACAAATATATATAGCTCACCAATGTAAATGATCATAACATGCAAGTGTTTTGTCACCTTACAATGTCGACTCAAGACCAACAAAAAGTTATATTTTTTTTGAAAAGACACATATATTAATAAAAATTTAACGTTTTCGGGACGAAAACAAAGGACACAGAAAAGACCCACAGTACAGAACACGAGCATGCCAACCAGGGCACCTCAAACCAGACCCAACAAAGGATGAACAAAGGTCTAACAAAATAGATTTTTCTACCAAGAAGCAAACAGAAAAAACTCATACAAAAAAAGAGCATGCCAACAAAGGATGTGAGAACCGCCCCCGGTCGATCCCGGTCGAACCGGAGGTTTTCGGCGAAAGTTTACTTTTTACCGGAAAAGTCAACTAATGACTCCGGGAGTCATTTGGGACCTTTCCGAGGCCCAAAAAGCTTAGCCGTTGTTACGGTTAGCTTAATTGGGCCATTTCCTTTCAAATGACTATAATATTGGAAAAAGTCAACCCGGACCTTTTATCGGCCAAACGCGGTCCGATTAAGAACTAAATCCGATAAATTAATTGAGCTGGAATTATTTAAGCTTGGAGTGGTCCCACATGGACATGTGTACATGTTTGCTTGGAAGGGAAGAAATGGATGTATTTTGACCCTTATGCCCTTAATGGTGGAACTTGGGAAGAGATAAGGCAAGGGGGTATTTTGGACATCTTGCTATCTAGGTTTAATACACCATTTTGGACCATTTTCTCTCATTTTCTGATAGTTGGCTGAAATTACCAAGAGAGAGAGAGAGGGTCTTCCATGAAAACTTGAGGAAGAAGAAAGGGAAAAAGAAGGGACTTTTGCTCATCTCTACATCAAAACTTCATAAAAACCACATTTTCTTCATCTACTCTTCACTACCAAGGTGTCTATCTAATCCATTTTCGTTTTGAGAAATTTTGATTCATGGATTTTGGAGAGAAATGCTAGAAATGATGTAGTTGGAGGTTGATTGATGTTAGATGATAACTTTGTGGATGGAAGTGAAGTTTGATGTTGAGAAACCTATTGATTTGAGTAATTTTGATGAAACCCATTAAGGGGATTGAAGTATTGGAGGTGATTAAATCTGTTTTGGAGGTTTTTGAACTCATCAATGGAGTTTTGTGGAGGAAATTCATGGAAAACGAGTTGGGGAAGAAGAAGAGGGCTGGCCCAGATCTGTTTCGGAACGGGGCACGGAGAGGGCTGGATTCCGGCATGGAACGCCGCCCGGAACGGGCCAGGTTCCAGCACGGAACGGGACAGGTCCCGGCACGGAACGGGACAAGTCCCTGCACGGAACGCTGCGCGGACCGTGTCTGGTTCTGGGCCGGTCTGTGGCACGCGCCGGGTCTGGTTCCTGGCCGGCCTGTGGAACGCGCCGTGTCTGGTTCCGAGCCGGTCTGTGGCACACGCCGTGCCTGGTTTCGGGCCGGTTCGGGGCACGGGCCGGGTCGGGTTCCAGGCCTCTGGGCCATCCAGATTGGGCCTCATTCCGACCCAATTCCCCTTTTAGCCTATGTTGGACTATCATGCTTAATTTAGTTGTTTCACGTTCTTAATGCAACTGAATTAGTATTAATTCGAGTACTTGTTTTGTAATCCAATACTTTGGGCCCGAGCGTGACGAAGGAGGAGACACTTGGATTCTGGAAGTGGAGGAGGAAACTAACCAGGTCGTTAGCAGCTAGGAGTTGAGAGTTGATCACTTTTGAGGTAGGGATCATAGCGAATACCGGTTGAATTACGGAAAGTTACTGGTATGCCTTTAAGATAATAATAATAACCGGAAAGGTCCTAGTTTGCATATAGGATGTGATTCACTAGAATAACCGCTTTCAATTACGATAATAATTGGAAGAGTCTTAGTGTGCATATAGGATGTGATTCACTAGAATAATCGCTTTCAATTCTTGGGAAATTGTCGTCCTGGTAAAATGGCCATGTCGAGCCTTAGGTTGTGTGCTGATTGAAATGCCATGATCTTTGATTGAGATGCATGATGTGTGACTTAGTGTCGATAAGATTGAGAATCATGTCATGATATACTAGGTGGAGCATGTTGTGGCTATGTGTGGGCAAGTGTGCAGTGTTTGATGTAATGTGAATCTTTGGTTGTGATATGATCGGGTGAGTGATAGACCGAGATGTGTGTTATGGTGAGTTGGCTCGGTTGGTATACGGTGGTCGAACTATGGCATTGTGATGCGTGTTGTTCTCTTATTGTGTGTTCCAAGAGGAGTTGTGTCTGGTATGATACCTATACTGAGAGAGTATGCTAGTGTAGAGTATCGAGGACGAGGACGGTTTAATCTTTACCCCGATGCTATGTGGTCCGGGAAGGCGTATGACCGAGGTATGTGCCGGTCCATTATGCTTAAGGCCTCGAGTCTATCTGACGGGAAGACGTCCGACTGAGGGATTTCCGGTCTGGGATGTTACCCCAAGTCTACGTGATGGGAAGATGTCGGGACCGATGCTCTCTGTTACGGTACGATATAAATGGGACGGGTTGTGATAGCCGGTGATGTTGGGAACGGTTGTACTAAGTTATGTGTTGTCCTGCTGTGTGTTCTGTGTGTGTTGGTTGGCTACGTGCGTTGTTTATTATATGATTGCGGTCTTGCGAGAGTGATTGGTGATCGGTACTTGTCCCGTGGGCGTTGTTGATAGTTATGCTTGCTAGTATGCCCTAATTGAACGGTTACTCGTGGTGGTGAACTGATGTTCATAACCTTAACTAGTTTTCCTACTGAGCGAAAGCTCACCCCTTACCTTGTTGTGTTTCAGATCTTGAGCGGGATTTGTACTAGATGGATGCTCGATGCTTGGGAGCTAGCGAGAGTCCTAGGCTATCTTGTCTAGAGACGTACATTTTATCTTTTACCGAACTCTTTACTACGTGGTTTTTACCGAGTTGTTGACTCGTGTGATTATTTGGAGATTTAAATTGTTATTTTGAGACCCTTTTCATTATTAAATTTCTTTTATTATTTACTGTTTTAGTTCACGTCTCGAGTCCGGTTAAAACCGGATTTGGGGCGTGACAAAGGAACTTCAAACCAAACTAACAATAGGTCTTAAAACCCAAAATTCTACCTTGAAGCAACCAGAGGGAGAAAAAACCCGACACGATCCCATTACCGGATATGACTACCAATAAGCATAGAGGGAGCCAACAAGGGAAAAAACAATAACCCCAAGCACCTTGTAAAACAGACACCGACCACAGCTCTAAGCCAAACAAACCCGATACACAGGCCTAAGAACTTGTTCAACCCTGAAACTCATCGAAACCAAAGGTTTCGACACGCTGGTAGCCAACACTACTAAACGATAGAGTAAACTGTTAGAGATAGTATATATCAGAGTTTTGAAGATAGCCCATTAAGAGACAGTAGGGGAGCCCATTAAGAGGATATTTGAAGATAGCCAATTAAGAGATAGTTGGAGAACCCATTCAAAAGTGGCTTGTAGATAACCCATGTAGAAGGAGTATAAGGGCTGGAACATTATGGGTAAATTTGATAAATAAACAAGAAATTAGAATTTTTTGTAAAGAGTATAGTTTGAACCCAGGTTCGTGAGGAGTCAAGCTCTGATACCATATTAGAGGACCAACTCAACTAAAAGCTCAAGCTGATAGTTGAAGGCCCAACTATATATATCTAACACGCGCCCTCACGGACAAGCCCGTATACGGGCTTACAGGTGAATCTAAGGAGATGAGCCCATTGGAGTCGATTGTGATGAAACATTCATCCACGTGGTCAAACCATCGACCATTCGCACTGTACTTAGCATCCCTGTTTCCAACAAGACGAACCTTATGTCGCTCAAAAGAACCATCAGATCGAGTTTTGTGGCGAAAAATCCACATGGAACGAATAACATTCACATCCACAAGACGGGGAACCAAGACCCACGTCTTATTATTAATCAAAGCATTAAACTCGTCAGTCATAGAAAGTTTTCAATTAGGATCAAGCAAAGCATCTTTAGGATTTCGGGGAATGAGAGATAAAGATGTGGTAGAGTGAAGGTCAAATAATACTCTGGTTTGGAGATACTAGACCTGCTCCTGGTGCAGTTCAGTAGGTGTGCCTGCACATGCATGATCCGAGGGTCAGTCACATGGGCTCTCTGAAGTGCATTATTCGATATCTGCAAGGGACGATACATCTTGGTCTTCACTTATACTCCTCACTCATTTCCGGTTTAGTTGCTTACACCGATTCTGATTGGGCTGGTTGTCCAGACACTCGCTGCTCTACTTCTGGCTATTGTGTCTTCTTGGGACACAATCTGATTTCTTGGTCCTCCAAACATCAACCGACTATTTCTCGCTCCAGTACTGAAGCCAAGTATCGAGGAGTTGCTAATGTTGTGTCCGAGACTTGTTGGATTTGGAATCTTCTTCTTGAGCTTCACTGTCCCCTTTCCCGAGCTACGTTGGTCTACTGCGACAATGTCCGCGCCATTTACCTTTCTGGTAATCATGTCCAGCACCAACGCACGCAACATATTGAACTTGATATTCATTTAGTCCGGGGAAAAGGTGGCAAAGGGCCACATTCGAGTTCTCCACGTTCCCTCACGTTCACAGATTGCAAATGTTTTTACAAAAGGATTTCCAACAATTTTGTTTTTTGATTTTCGGTCCAACCTTAACGTCCGCGAACCTCCCGTTCAGACTGCAAGGCCGTGTTAGAGATAGTATATATCAGAGTTTTGAAATAGTTCAAACTCTTTAGATAATTTTGTATAGGTATTCAAACATTTACCTTATCTCTAAATGATTACTTATACTTAAGTTTAATGAGAATAGACTCACGGTTGAAATCCCAAAACTATCATAAACCTCTGAACCCGACCTAGTCTATTCTGTAAACACAACCATAAAGACCAAACCCTCGACGCCACCCAACACCAGGACCGTCGAGCCTCAGACACCACTATGATCGAAGGATAGCAGAACTACCAAGTCTAAGTTAGAGGGAGGGAAAACACAAGTGTAAGGCCAAATCAAGTATATCGAGTAAAATCAGCCTCCGCATCAATGAGTCCAGCCCTGAACCACGACGATCTTCACAGAAAGACGAAGAAGCGTGCCCCACGACCGGTTTAGGATAGGCACTGATCATAGGAATGAGAAAATCCAGCAACAACGACAAGGAACAACACCATTGCGAACAAGATCTATCTGGGCTTGTGATAATCTTACCCGAAAGTAGAAAATCATATCACGATCAAAACCGATACAACCCCTAACGCCAAAATTCTGGTCGGCCAACACCAGCGTCGGAACCCTATCGTCGTGCGTGGCAGATTCGGCCACTAAGAACACTTGCAAATCAAACCCACGGACAAAAACCCACCAACGAAACCCCAAACCGACACCACCAGTAGCTGCTAGAACCACTACTGGCCACCCAACACAACCCCGCCCCAGATCGGGACAATCAAAACCCCAACAGAAACCTACAAATAGACCTCCAACACATCCAAAATAGACTGAAACAACTCGAAAGATGAAGCAGATGAGCCTCAGATTTGATGGATCCGAGAACAGAGAGGTATGAGAGGCTTCAGCCGAGAAATCAATCGGTCCCCAAAGACGACGGATGAGAGGCACCGAGTCCGCAAAACTCATCGGGTCCCAACAGCCGCCAGACGAAAACGCATCGACCATAACCCACGATCTGCAAAGAGAAATCATAAAAGCATGTCCCACAGAAATTCAGAATCGAGACGCCGGAAGTAGTTCTGGACGACCGGAAGTGAAGCAAAGGAAATTGATCCAAGTAAGGCCGGTCAAAATTGAAGTGAAAAAAAGATCTGGAGAGGAAATTACAAACGTCGGGATAGAAGGGGAAGGTGGAGTAGAAGGAAGAAGGGTTAGGAGAGGATGACCTCGCCGGAAACGACCAATGCCGAAGCCAATATCGGAGCCGACGGGGCGGAAACATAATGGTGGCGCTAACAAACAGTTTTGTTAAGACAAATTATCTCCAAAAACATCATTATACATCGCCACATAAATACTATAATGCGGTCAAACAGAAGCAACAAAATTTTTTTAATTGATAAAATAAATTTAAATTAAAACCTCTTCAAGAATAAAACAGCAGTACAAAATGATCTACTTACAGACCATAAAAACCCAAAAACAGATGCATCAATTTTTTGTAAAACAACAAAATTTTATTAATGCTCTCCCTTCACAAAGAAGTAAAAGAGGGCAAGACGTAAGTCTCTCAATATTTACAATGATCCAAACAAGTGAACCAACTTACGAAGCTCACACCCAATATCCCAAAAGAAACCTTGATAACCAAGAAACCCCCCACAAACACCCAAGAGCAAGGTACAAACGGTACCTTGACGCCCAAAAAAGTACCCCACAAACCTAAACAAGTGTAAAACTAATCAATAGTCACACAACAAGAACCCAACATAAGTTTCCCTAGAGACCACCCAGCTAATACCCAAAAGATGAAAACCCAACCCCCATAAACAAAGAAAACAATAGCATGAAGGTACAAATGGTACCTTTCCACCCAAGAAACTACCCCACAACCCAACCCAATAATCGTGAGTCCTAAGAAACCACCCAAAAAAACACCTAAACTCACCTAGTGCCTAAACTTAACAATGAAAATAACCAATAAAACAGGGAACACTAAGACAATCCCAAAATGAAGCCAAATCATGTAACAAATAACACCCAAAGGAAACCTCCCAAAATCAAAGTCACTTGAATAAAACAATAACAACAGAACCCAAAAATCAGTTCCTATAGAAGAGGATCTACTACAAATGCTTCTGATCATTTTTCTGTTTCTGCATAGTAGACGAGTAGATGTCCAAGTTTGAAACGTAAATGGAGAGAATTTCTTGAATTGTGTAAACTCCAAATCATAAGAAAAAGTATGATTTTTATAGAAAAACTCCACCTAAGACAACTTGATTTGTTGAAATAGAAGATTATTCTTGCAGATCCAAATCTCTCATAGTGTGATGAAATCAATAAGAGACCATTGTTTCATAGTAATGAGGGGTAACCAAGGGGTCCCAAGAGTATAGTAGAGATTCATCATTCCCTGGCACATACCAACTTACTCCCTACTAACTCAATACAAAAGACCACTTTCTCCAAGAAAAAGAGAAATGTAACAGTAGATGATCTTAATCTTCAAAAACTCTGAGGCATAAAGAGCAAAACATATCAGTGATTGTAATCATAATCCCCTTGTATTCCAAGGAATCTTTGGTGGGAATGCGTGATGGCAAGCAACCAAATGAAAGCGGAAAGTTTAGGAGGAATAGAAGCATTCCATAAGGAGATATTCCAAATTAGAGAGGCCAAATTCTATGAATCTTGTAGCTAGTTGTAAATTCCTACTATTGAGAATCCTTTGTCTAAGAATCTTTGAAAAGGTTTGTCATTCTCAAGGTTAGAAAGAGAGGTTGCATTGATGAGATTCCCAAGTCTATGAAACTCCCCGAACTCCTAACCCCTCAATCTCCATCTGAAGAATAGGATCCATTCTCTATTAATCCAAAGATCTACCACTTTATGCTTATTTTGTGTGCTAAGGTGAAAAAATCTTTGGAATCTGTATTTAAGACAACAATCACAGATCCAACAGTCTTCCCTGCAAAGCCAAATGTAGCACAAAATGAAGAGTCATTCAATAAAGAGCTGATATGGGATAATAAACCAAGTTCATTAGTGATACGAAAATTTAAAAGATCTCACTCTCTATAGCCTCAACCAAGTCTCGAACAAAGCACTCTTGTCATAATGAGTCATTCTCCACAGCAGACATCCACCACCACTTAGCCAATAAGGCTTTATTCATGACAAAGAGGCTCTAATACCACTATTGGGTAACACAGCTCCCCACCTTCTTGTGAATCCTGAAGGTAGCACTACTCTGATACCACTGTTGGGTCTCGATGAAGGGTATGAACACATACGCGCAGCTGAAATAACTCGAGACCATGCAATAGAACACTACGAAGTATTAAATACACAAGAGAATAAAAAATATTGATGTATCCTTACCAATTAGTTCAAGAACACAAGTGAAAAGAAGAGAACACCAAAGAAACGATGATCGGCTTATGTCTCCAAGACGCTTATGTATCCAATTGGAAGAAAAACCACGTAGTTCTTCTTTAGATGACTCAAGAACACAATTTTGGAGGAAAAACAATGGGGTGGCCGAAACTTTCAAGAGGGAGAAAGTGTTGGTGTGTTCCTATTCTTGTCTTGTGCTTTGTTATATAAATAAGACGACTTAATCCATCAATATAATCAACAACTATCAAGGACAAGTAAGGTGTGAAACATGGTGTAAACTAGGACAAGTATGGTGGTATGTATGGTTAGACAAGATGGGGTTAGTTGGTGAATCACCAACACCTTAATCCTTGTCTTGCTTACTTGGTACTAATTAATCAAGACTTGATTAATTAGTTCCATGGGCTTCTCTGAACATGGCCCGTGGTCATTCCCAACGAGGTCCCATGACGGCATGACGCGCTCATGACTTCAAGCCTTATCTCGATCCGTAAAGTTCTATTTACTTACGAGTACATGACCCAAAATTTAGTTTTTGACATGTCCCGAGGCAACTCCCTTTTGGCTATTTTCCATAAATGTGTCAATAAGTTTCATACTTTCGTGTGAATAGTTATTACTGGATTTCACTATCATAAGCCCAAAAGGGCAGTCTTCTTCCTGATGCACGAAACTATCTGGGCCAGATTATATGGCCTCCATGTATCGCCCTAGAACGGGCTATAAAGGGTCTTATGTAGTTTAATAGAAGCCAATGGGTTCCTTAAAATGGAAGAAATAAAATAGGCGAGTTTCTTTATCTTTAACAGATAAAAGGAAATAAAATCTCGTCAAATGCCCATAATCATCATTTCACCATCCCCTGTACCTTTAAATTCCCCGACCTTGTGCATCCATAAAGCAAAAGCACCAACTCACTTCACATCAAAGCACTGCACAAAGAAACAAAAGAAGAAGAAAAAGAAACACTATATAATAGAATCTTAATTTTCTATTTACAACTTGTCTTTATTCCTCTGATCAAACCACAGAGAGCATTGCTTCTAATATAGCTTATCTCCTCTCAGTATACTCACTTCACTACATCAACTAATAACTATGTCTTCCATCACATGTTCTTGTCATTCTCCGTTTCTCGTAATAGTCACCGTTATCTTTCTCGCCATCCAAACAACAGTTTCTCAGTCGAGCCTCTGCAGAACATCATGCGGCTCCATCCCCATCAGCTACCCGTTCGGCATCGACGACGGCTGCGGAAGCCCCTACTACCGCTACATCCTCGTATGCTCCGAATCCAACACCCTAGAACTCCGCACCCCATCCGGCAGGTACCCTGTCCGGAGCATTTCCTACTCGGACCCGCACGTGGTCGTGGGCGACCCGTTCATGTGGGACTGCCCCGACGGCGACAACTTCAGGCCGACGAGGCCCTTCAGCCTGGACACGAGCACGCACCTGACGCTCTCCCCTAAAAACGACTACCTGTTCTTCAACTGCAGCGAGGATGACGTCATCGTGGAGCCCAGGCCCAGGTTCTGCGAGGAGCACCCCGACCGCTGCGACTCCACCTGCGACAGCGCCAGCTACCTCTGCCGCCACCTGCCGGGCTGCGCGTCGGCGCTCGGGAGCGTCTCTTGCTGCTCCTACTACCCCAAGGCCACGGAGTCGCTGAGGCTGATGCTCCGCTACTGCGCTTCTTATACGAGCGTGTATTGGAGGAGCAACGGCGCCAGCCCTCCTTACGACCAGGCTCCGGAGTACGGGGTCAGGGTCGATTTTGACATCCCGGTCACCACTCGCTGCCTTCAGTGCCAAGATACCTCCAAAGGTGCTGGGACTTGCGGCTTCGATACGCACACTCAGACCTTCTTGTGCTTGTGCAAGGATGGGAATGTCACCACTTTTTGTAAAGGTATGTGCATGTTGGATTGGATCCATTCATGATAATCAGGGAAAATGTTTTTTCCTAACCCACTTCAATCTTCAGATATCACGTTTTAGCTTATGTGATTTTAAATTATTAATTCCTAGCTAAAAAAAATATTTTTTACAATTCCTAACCTAAAGGTGACACGTTTTTTCAAAAATTACCTGTTTTTTCCGAGTTAGGAATTGTAAAAAACATACCCCTTTCGAGTTAGAAATTGTGAAAAACAAAATTTTCGAGTTAAGAAGTGAAATATGAAAATCACACATATTAAGGCGTGATAAACTGAAGGTTGAATAGGTTAGGAATAAACGTTATTCCTAATAATTAAGCCATGTATCTATATGTTGATTAATTTTGTTGATTGTGCAGATGATGAGATTAGACATGAGAGGAAAGTTGGAGTGATAGCAGGTACAGTATCTGCAGTTTCGGCGGCAGGGGTGTTGGGAGTTGGGGCTGGTGTTTGGTACTTGAGGAAGCTGAGAGCAACAGCACCGGTGATGTGCGGGGTCCAGACCAATCAGGACAGAGTTTTTTGATCCATTCCCTTGTTTTCTTCTTTACTTATATACTTCATTTTTTTTCCCGGAAAAGCTTGTGTTGTAATTACTACGATGTGCTCTAATTTCTGAAACTAAACTTCCAATTCATGTCCCAAACAACCTTTACACATGTTGCAGATCAATCAGGTTTTGAAAAAACGTGACTCTTCTTAAATTATTAAGTTACTACGGGTATTATTCACGATGGAGAAAATGCATTGCCATCGAGATTGTACACACGATCATTACAACCGATTCTCAAATCGACAATAGACTCACCCGAGGTGAGCCTTGCAATTCCCTCCTCCTCCAACACGCATCGTGTAACCTTTCTGGTAACAGAAAATAACAGTTGCAAGAACAAATACAAGTCTTCAATGACTACCATACTCTCAATTCACCTATTCTAATAATTCACTTCCAAACCAATAAAAACGGATTTGTCTGTAAAGACGTGTATTAGAATATATTGACAGTGACCCTATTCTTATGACTTGCATCACAAGACTGCTCTTATGACTTGCATCAAAAGATTGTCAGATTCTTAATTGCCTTATTTCCTTAATTGTAGATATCGTAGTTATTAGCTTAATCTTGTATTTCATATTTCCTAGTTTACATCTATGCTCCTTGATCAATAATATTCAATCAAGTAGAGAAACAATTTATATAAGGAGCTCCTATATATAAACGAACCCAATGTGGCCCGCACTATGGGAAGCCCGGTCATACCTCCCACGAATACTACCGTCTTGTAGGATACCCCTCCGATTAGGGAAAACACCGTGACACCAAGAAAGGACCGACGACAATAGGACTCATAGCCAGCACACGTTCCCTTGCATGTTGAAGACACAAGCCAACCGAGCCCTACAAGGGCTTCCTTGTTGGGCCACGGACAACATCAAGTAAGGAGGCCCATTATAGGCGGGCCCAAATCCGATCAGTAGAGCCGCACGCCACCTTCAGGACAGGACCTCCTCAATTCCTTTTTGGGCCAATTGAGTACAGCCTAAAGGTCAGACTTAGTTGATTTTTTCAGCCAACCAAATTCCAACAACGTTTTTGTAAGTACTTCATTCGATGATCAACCTCCTAGTAATGATTCTTCTTCATGGGTCATCGATTCCGTGGCCACTAACCATATTACATGTCATGCTAAATCTTTATCTGATGTTTGGGATAAGACACAAAATTTCATGTGATGATGCCTAATGGGGAAAATGTACTCGTTCATGCTGTCAGACGAGTAGTTCTTAATTTACTCTTAGTCGGTCAGATTACTCGCGACCTGAATTGCGCATTGAAATTTTACTCGGATTGTTGTGTGATATAGGATCTACACTCGAGGAACCTGATTGGAGTGGGTAGAGTGCGGAATGGCCTTTACTATTGGGAATCAACTGTGGCAACAATACCTCTCGTTTTTGGCATCGACGCTTGGGACACATGATGGCTTCCTACTTGTCTTTGATTTCAAATTGATCTCAAACCATTACTAAACACAATTCGGGCATATGTGGCGCTTGTTGTAGGGCTAAACAGACTCGATTGTCTTTTCATGTTATACAAATAAAACCACTTGCATTTTTAAATTAATTTGTTGTGACATTTGGGGTTCCTACTCTACGCCCTCTCTCGTGGGATATCATTTCTTCTTATCTATCGTTAATAATTATAGCATCGAGCCACTTGGGAATTTTTTATGAAACAGAAATCAGAGGTGAGAACACATCTCCTATATTTTTTCAACTGGGTGATGGGTTAGTTTGATGTTTGAGTCAAGTGTATTCACATGGATGGAGGCAAGGAAATTCAACACCACGAACTATCAGCCTATTACCATGAGACCGGGATGGAATTCTAAACCAATTGTGTTGGTACTCCTCAACAGAATTGATTCGTAAAAAGGAAGCATCGACATCCCCTAGACGTTGCTCGAGCATTGTGCTTTCAGGCTATACTACCACTACCTCTTTTGCAGTCATTGGGAACAAAACGCCTTTTGATAAGCTATATGGAAAACAACCTAGTTATGATCACCTCCATAGTTTCGGTTGTCTCTGTTATGTTCACCAACAAACACGTGACAAGTTTGCCCCAAGACCGCGCCCCGACTTGTTCGTAGGATACCCAAGAGGCAGAAAGGTTATCGCATTTACAATATTGAGAGTCGTACAATTGTTGTATCCTGGGATGTGCAGTTTTGGACGAACATCTTCCCTGCTGACCTCTTTCCCGACGCATTTTCGACGCCTGCTGATCCACCATTATCGGCATAAAATACTACCATTTGGCTTGATATTCATTCCACGACCAGTGTACCACCTCCTACATCTCTATCACCAACTAGAGACGTTCCTCATGAGAAAAATAAAGGACCATCTCTCCCCATGAAACGTGCACGTAGGTCTTCCACGCGTTTAAGTGGATATGACTACACATTGTCGCCTTTCATCGTCCCACCTGGTTCCGCACCGCCTCCGCCCACTCCTTCGATCAACTCGACGATACATCCTCTCTCTCATCACATTTCCTATGATAAAATGTCACCAACCCATTCTACTTGTTTAGCGGCCATCTCCTTTATAGATGAGCCACACACTTTTCAACAGGCTATCAAACATGAGCACTGGCGAGATGATATGGAACGAGAAGTTACAGCCTTTGAAGGGAATAATACTTGGACCATGACAGAGCTTCATCCCGACAAACGAGCCATTGACTCTAAATGGGCGTACAAAATGAAATATCATTCGGATAGGAGCATCGAGCGTTACAAGGCATGCCTCATTGCGAAAGGTTACACCTAAATAGAAGGGGTAGACTATACTGACACTTTTTCCCCTTCGTTAAAATGGTCATCATTCGGTGCTTCCTCGTTATTGCAGTCACTCGTAACTAGCTGTTGTAACAACTCGATGTGAACAATGCATTTCTCCATTGTGACCTACATGAGGAGGTCTATATGAAAGTTCTGTAGAGATTCTCTAGGCAGGGGGAGAAACGAGTTTTCCGTTTACTCAAGTCATTGTATGGGTTGAAGCAAGCATCTCATAATTGGTACCACAAGTTCACCGAGTCTATTGTTTTACTTAGCTATAAGCCTTCGGCTGCAGATCACTCTCTCTTCACCTTAGTTGCTCCTGGTTCCTTCGTTGTTGTTCTCATTTATGTGGATAATGTGGTCATCACTAGAACGGATGCCCTCCGTATTCAACGACTCAAGGAACACCTAGACCAACAGTTCAAGATAAAGGACCTGGGAACCTTGAAGTATTTCCTTGGCCTCGAGGTGGCATGCTCTCCTTTTGGGATAATCCCCTCTCAAATGAAGTATACCCTTGACATTTTGGCTGATAGTGGATTAACTAGATGTAAGCCACCTTCTTTTCCACTCACACAGCAGCACCGTCTCTCAGCAGATGTTGGGTTTCTTTGCGAGGATAATGGTCAATATCGTTGTGTAGTAGGACGACTGTTACACTTGACTATCACTCGACCAGATATCAGTTATGCAGTGCACATTTTAAGTCAGTTTATGCACGCTCCTCGTCAACCTCATCTAGATGCAGCCTTTTATGTCCTCCGCTACCTCAAGAGTATCCCAGGACAAGGATTGTCCTTCTCGGCCGACAACCCACTCACATTAAAGGCCTATTGTCATGCTGATTGGGCAGGATGCCCCGATACTCGAAAGTCTACCACTGATTATATCATGTTCCTTGGATCATCTCCAGTGGTTTGACGATCTAAGAAACAAAATGTGGTATCTTGTTCGTCGACAGAGGCAAAATATAAAGCAACGGCAGCCGCCAGTCGAGAAATGGTTTGGCTTCGCTAACTTCTTACCGATTTACAAATCGCCCAAAGTTCAACAGTTCCACTTTTTTGTGACTATCACGCTGTCATACACATTGCTTCCAATACGGCGTTTAAGCACACCGAGATCGACTGCCACTTCGTTCGCCAACAACTCCAGGCTCGAGTATTCAAACCTCAGCCCATTCCTAGCCGCCATTAGCTTGCAGATATCTTCACCAAAGGTTTGAGACGTGATCGCTTTCATAAGCTCCTTCGCATGTTGGGCATTACTAATCTCGCTTTCATGAGCTCTTGAGGGGGGAGTATTGACAGTGATCCTATTATTATGACTTGCATCACAAGATTGCTTTTATAACTTGCATTACAAGATTGATCTTATGACTTACATCAAAAGATTATCGGATTCTTAGTTTCCTTATTTCCTTAATTATAGATATCGTAGTTATTAGTATAGTCTTGTATTTCCTAGTTTACATCTACGCTCCTTGTATAAATATGTGACATATTGATCAATAATATTCAATCAAATAGGCAAATAGAGACATAATTTCTCATTTTACCAAATATAAGTACTGAGCTTTCAGTTGAGTTGGTCCTCTAATATGTATTACGGAGAATTCGATGGATGTTACAAAATAGTTTATTAGTTAATTAAGAAACCCCGTTTGTACGAATATAAACTCTTTGATATTCTAGATGCTATTCAATCAGTGTGCAAGCAAGTAACGAACAAATTAATAAAATATTAAGAAACACACCCATTTTGTAGAGCTACTAAAAGTAGACGGAAAATTGAGTCATGATTCAGAAAACATATTGACTTGAAGTAATTGTTTTGACAAATCCTAAGTGGCGACCCGATCAAATTAACGAATTAAAAGCCTTAAACAGAGTTTTGTATAATCTGAGCGACAGACTTAAGTAAACCATAGATTTATACAATTAATCAAATCTTTATCGTAAGTTTTTAAAATTATCGTACATGTTTTATACTTGGTCATTGTATATAATATAAGCAATATGTTCTCATGATATTGTGAAAATACAAGTAAAGCTAGCAAGAGCCATAACTATAACTTGCCTTTATTGGTGACACAGTACAATCTTCTTTTGGCTATACATGGCATAATCATGCCACCACGTACAATACGGTATCAGTATATTAAGTTTATATTATTCATTTTTAACGATAAACCAATGATGTCTAAAAAAATTGCGTGTGTAAGTTTATGCGTAGCTGCACATTCCATAGAGGCAAGAGCTTCCCTTTTGGCACATCTTGGTGCAGTTTCCACAGTGGTTCTCATCCTTGGATGGGTTCACGCACTTCCCTTGGCAGCACATCTCCGAGTACTTGCACTTGTTCCCACACTTTCCGCAGTTGAGCTTATCCGTGTCCGTATCAACGCATTGCTTTCCGCAGCAATCCGGACCCGCACTTCCCTTGGCTCGGCACACCGTTGGGTACCTGTTGCATGTCCTCTGGCTCGCCAGGAACCGTCCCCGGATCGTAAATGACTCAGTCTTGTCTTCTTCATTGATATTTGTGGTTGGTGATGATTTTGTGATGTTGGGTATGGCCAATGATGTGATTATCATTAGCAGGGTGATGGAGAGGGTCTTGTTTGGTAGCTTCATGAAGGCCATGGAGATGGAGTGTGTGTTTTGTTGAGGAGAGAAGGAAGGAGTTGTGTTAAATTATATTTGAATGTCCTAAATAATTGGTTCGGAGATATAAAATGGGAAAGAGGGAACAATGCTATTTATAGACAAGTTATATGGGGAAAGAGTTGATGGCTAAGGTTGTCTTTATCATGGTAAGCAAATAAACCATAAGTTAGCTCCTTATCCACATACTTGGAATTTCCCAATTCCACAGATGGGATGAAATCGAAAGGGTAAACAACCACTAAAATGAATATGCAATGACATCATGTTATCGAGTTATTATTAAACAATCGCTCTTTACTTTTGTTAAGAAATAGAAGCCCTCGTTTCAAAAAAAAAAAAAATAGAAGCCCTCAAGAAAAACAAAAGGGTTAATAATACTTACGAGTTAATTACATTTATCTATTTCTACTTAATTATCAATTCGTTTGGATGGTATTTTAATTTTTCGAAATTCGTTTGGATGGTACCCGATTTTCACATCATTACCTCACCATTTTGCAGTAACATCGAAATTTTGGAAAAGTAAAATATCATTCCGACAAATTTATAGTTTTTTTTTTTCTGAGCTTATGGTAAATTTTATTCATTAAAAAGGGTGAGACTTGAATCCTGGCTCATATGTGTTAGACGCTAAGCCAATAACAAGATACTAGGCTAATCTAAGGACAAACTACCGGTGGATCATCTCCACACGGATGGTTACTCAATTATAGTGCATAGTAATCATTATCTAACTCGACCTGAAACTTCCCGTGATGAATGATCTATACCGTTTGAGGGGATAACGGGCAACCAAGGAGAACATAAGATAAAGGGGGAAGGGTTTGTCGGGCTTGCACAGAATTGGCATGGCAAGGCGTGCATCCCCATACGCGCCTCGATGCTTAGTGTCTCATTCATTGTCATAGGCGAGGTTGCTCTCCAGTTCTCGCTTGGGATATTCTTGGGTAAGTCGATGCCCTAGCCCTTGGCACGTGCAGGTGCCTGGAGCACACGAGAAGCTTTCCCTAGTTAGGAAGGAGATCTTGTTTTACACCAACTTCACTTGGTCATGTGGCTTCCGGGGTTTGAGGTGGTTGTACCGAGCAGACGCACTTGTGCTTCTAGTCACGTAGACTGTTGTCGTGGTAGGCAAGAGATCTTGGGTCGTGATCCCGGTCCTCTGCTCCATCGGGGCGAAAGCCAAAACTTTTTTGACCAAGACACTAGCAGGGAGGCCCTCATCATTCCTTTCCTATTTGAAGCGGCCGATATCTATCGGGGTGGCCTACGATAGACTTTCTCGGCTTGGAACATGATAGGGGAGTCTCTGATCCCATGTCGTCCCTCCGGTGAGACCTTCGTGGGGGCTTGTGGAGGGAATCTTTAGCTGGTAGAGCGGTGGACCGTTTAAGGTGGCCTGGCCGAGTTCCGTAGTGATGGAACCATTGCCAACATTCTGAGAGCCAAGAACAATGCTCCAATGATTCCTCCCTCTGAAATGGGTAGGCCAAGCCGTGTTTAGTTGTACCGGTTGTCACTCCCCAAATCCGGTTTTGACCAGACTCGAGACGTGACCTAAAGTAAAATAAAAACAATAATAAATTTTAAAAGTAAAATTAAACGAATATAACTCCGAAATTTAGTTCCAAATCAACAATCTCGATACCACGAGTTAGTGCTCAAAAACTAGGTAAATAAAGACATTGTTTAGTACATAACAGAAAAGTACGTCTCTACTAAAAGATAAATCCCCGGACTCTCGATGAGCTCCCTAGCTCTGAGACGTCCTCTAAACCGACTCACGATCGAAACCAGTAAAATAGTAAAACAGAGGGGGTGAGCTTTCGCTCTGTAGGAAAAAGTAGTAAAGGGAAAGGACTTCCACTCCGTCACCACAATTACTAAAATAATAACACTTGCTAATAAATGACAACACAAACAAAAGTCAACAGGAACACAATATAGCGATAATAGAACCAAACTAAAGAAACATACACACACCGAACGTTATACTTCTACCACCACAACGGAGGTCACTCAAACATGATAAAACCCGAACATAAAATAAGTGAACCATGATACTCCGATCACCACACGTATCTCAACATATCGTATCGGAATACGGCATCGGTGTAGATGTCTTCCCGGACACACAACATTGGGGTGAAACAATACATCATACCGGAATACACCCTCGGTCTAGATGTCTTCCCGAACACACAACATCGGGGTGAAACAATACATCATACTGGAATAACCATCGGTCTAGATGTCTTCCCGGACACACAACATCGGGGTGAAACAACACATCGTACCGGAACACCCATCGGTCTAGATGTCTTCCCGGACACACATCATCGGGGTGAAACAACATACATCCTACCGGAATAAACCTTCGGTCTAGATGTCTTCCCGGAAACGCAACATCGGGGTAAAGCAAACAATACATCATACCGGAATACACCATCGGTCTAGATGTCTTCCCGGAAACGCAGCATCGGGGAAACTCTCATAATTAACATATCGGACCGGCACACATCTCGGTCGGGTATCTTCCCGTAGCACGGGGTACAAGCCACACCACACAATACCATACCAAACATATTACACCGAACTTATCATACCATCAAAGCTTACCGACACAACTTACCAAGCACACCCCACATCGGTCTATCATTCACCCGATCATATCACAAGACAATAATCCATATCACAATCATCACATTCATTCACCCAATCACAACACGAGACAACCATCCATATCACATTCATCGCATTCATCACATCCTAATAGCATAACGTGATTCTTAAGTTAACCAAGGAATATACTATACGACAACCAAACAAAATCAACACACCCAATCCTAAGGCCCAACATGGCCACATGTGATTCTACAGCACGACAATTCCCATAATTGAAATATGAGTACAATAGTTAATCACATCCTATATGCAACCTAAGACTTTACCGGTTATTAACGTCCTATATGCATACTATTAACATTCCTTGATTAAAAGTGGTAATTACTACTCTTCCCTACCTCGATTTCTATCCAAACGCTTAGTCACTTCGAGACGCCTAGTAGCCTCCTCCGTCGTGCTCGGGTCCAATGTCTAAGATCATAAATTAATACGAGAATTAAGAGTAATTCAAGAGTGTTTTTAGAGAGAAAACATTCCCAATTAACCCCTAAAGGCTCGGTTATAGACAACCTTCTTAATTACTCGGAATCCACTAAAATGGGCCCAAAAGTCCCAAATCTGATCCATCACGGATCGGGTCACAGAGCCTTGACGGACTCCATGACGGTTCGGGTCACGGAACCGTGATGCTCACCGTCACAAGTGACGTCACGGAGCCATGACATGTGCCGTCACGGCCTCCGTCACGAATCCGTGACGCACGCCGTCACGGTCCCCGTCACGGATCTGTGACGGGTCTGACAGCTCAGTCCTTCTTCTTCCTCCAGCTTCTTCTCCTCGAAATCAAACCCCAAAAACTCCTTTTTTACCAACCAAAAATCTCCAGATTAGTCCCATAAACCTCAATACTTCACTAATCATAATGGGTTTCATCAAAACAACAAACATCCAAAAGATTTCCACTCAAATCATTCACTTTCCCCTAATAAATCAAGCATTTAATCAATACCCATTCAAACCCATAACATCTAACACTTGTTCATGCAATTTCTATAAAACCCATAACCCCAACTTAAATGAAAGTAGGTTTTTAGATGTTACTTACCTTAGGAATGAAGAGATGAAGAAGAATATGTGATTTTTGAGAAGTTTTGGTGGATAAATCAAGCCAAGCTTCCTCTTTTTCTCCCTTTCTTCTTCTTCAAGCTTCCATGGTTTCTTTTCTCCCTCTCTCTCTCTCTAAAATTCGGCCAACATAATGAAATGGCTGAATTGTGCTCCCAAATTGCTTTAAAACCTAAATTAGGAAAACTCTATATTGTCCCTTAGGTCTATTTCCTCTCTTTTGGCTCATATGAGTGCAAATGGGTCTTTTTAGACCCATTTCTTCATCTCCAAACCACTATGGACAAGTGTCCATGTGGGTCCACATTTACTCTTTAATAATTCTAGCCAATTAAATTAAATTGATTAAATCCTTGGTTTGACCTAAATTGACCCGGGCTTGACTTTTTAGAAAAATTACCCACTTGGAAGGAAACGACCCAAATAAGCTAACCGTAACGGCGGCTCAGCTTTTTGGGTCCCGGAAAGGTCCTGAACGACTCCCGGAGTCATCGGTTGACTTTTTTAGGAGGATCACACTGATAAAATCCACCTTAAGTGCTCTCCCTATCTTCTTCCTCTCCCTTCTGAAAGCTCCAAAATCAGTTATTAAGGCCTTGTAATCTTGGCAGAGAAGATTTTTATGGCATGGGGCAGCTCCTTCCAGAGTCTTTTGCAAAGTGGGTTGGTACCAAGTGTGTAAACAAAGGTCTGAGGGAGCCCTTGGAATTAAGAACCTCAAATGGATGAACATTTCTCTCCTTGCTAAATGGTGGTGGAGATTTGCTCTTGAAGAAAATTCTCTATGGAAACAGATCATTTGTGCAAGATATGGTGGCAGGCCATCTGATTGGGATCTCAACAACTTTAATGAACTAGGAGGTTCAAGCTTATTTTCTCATATAATCTCACTATCTAATGATCTGAACTTTGCTGACTTATTTGGGAAAAAAGGTTTGTCCTGGTCTTTGGGGAGGGGAACTAGAATACATTTTTGGGAGGATATTTGGTGGGGGGAGTTATCTTTCAGATTCATATTCCCAAGAATTTATTTACTTGCCAACTCAAAAACTTCTGTCATTGCTGAATTGTGGGATGGCTTCTGTTGGGATCTTGTTATGACAAGAGATGCTAGAGGTTGGGAGTTACTTGAATGGGGCTGTCTTTATGCAATTCTGAATGTCACAGTCCTGACATTGGAACAAGATAAGTTGATCTGGTCTTGAGATGTGAAAGGCTTCTCAGTGCACAAGATGTATAATTTGCTTTCTACTCAGGACAACACTACACAATTTTGGACCAAACACCTTTGGATTCCTGGCATACCTTCAAAGATTTCAGCATTTTTTTGGTTGGCCTGCCTTGATGCTATCCCCTCAAAATGCTACTTAGAGGGTAGGGGGTGAATTTATCCTTTCAAGAGCTCATCTGTCAACATTGTAACTGGGATTTTGAGGATGGAGCACATATATTACTACATTGTACAAAGGCTTGGGAGGTTGTAAATATGATTATAGCTTTGTGGCGATTGGTTTGGGTCTGTCCTTCAGATCTCAAATCCATTTTTGGCTCCTGGGGGTTTCCAGTTTCGGTAAGATTTAGAAGAAGCTGGTATAAAATCCTACAAGCAATGCTTTGGCATCTATGGCTCTCAAGAAACTCAATATTCTTCAAAGACTTATCTGAATCAGCTGCAACAATTTTCTCAAAGGTTCTGAACACTACATATAGCTGGGAATGGGCCTACTTTGTTACAACTTATCATTTCTCCTTTCTTGATTGGAGCTGCAACCCTTGCTTGGTGGTAAAATCTTGATCTATTTGGGGGGGGGGGGGGGGGGGGGGTGGGCTGGTTTGGGTGGTTTGGGGAGTGCTGGTGAGTTTTGGTAAGGTTCTCTTTGTTGTTCCTCTTCTCTTTGCTTTGTGTGTGGGGGTTTTCTCTTTCTTCCTTTCTCTGTGTCAGGGTAGTCTCTCCTCTTTCTTAGGTTTGAGTGTTTTCTTTTGGTTTGCTTTGCTGTTGTTGCTGCTATTTTCACTCTTGTGCAGGCTCTATCTACTAAGGGCCTATGCTTGAATACTTCCCTTGCACTGCAAGCAACCGGTTGCTTCCTCTGGTGTGAACCACAAGGAACTTCCAGGCCACTTCCCAATTGGTTATGCAAGTCCTGCTACTAAGCCCTGCTACAAAATTCCCAAAAGGCTCTGCAAGACCGGCTTCAATTTGCAATTACAACTCCAAATTTGCAGAAGGAATTTCCCCATCCGCAACTCGATCTGAATATTATTGCTGCCAGAAATTTTCTAGCAACCTCAGATTAGCATTCACAAAAATGACACCAGCACTGCAACAATTCAGTGCTGCAACACTTTTGGCCTTCATTCCAGGCATTACTTTGGCACTATCTCGGCTCCAGGCATTACTTCGGCCTGTGTTTTTACTTTTAGTTTGTTTAGTTGTATCTTACTTCTCATGGTTCTATTAGTTTAGCTTAGAGTGTTAAGCTTCTCTAAGCTTCTCTACACTACTTTTCTCACACAATCTTTAGCTTGGTTGCATTTTTTGTATCTGTAATCTTTTCTACCTCATAAGAGGTTAATTAATTATGTCTTTGCCGATCAAAAATAAAATAAATAGAAAACATATATAATTAGATACATGTGAGTGTAATTAACGCTAGATCTAAAACGCAATACCCTGCCCTTATTTTATTATTCTGGTACAGATCAAATACATACAAAGGCATCAAAAATTATGCAGCTATTTGTGATATTGTTTGTGTATACAACAAGGATATATATACTTAGACATGGGTGGATATATTATGTTAGCTATTGATGCTAAGGTCGTAACGTTGGAGGACGAAAATTGGGTCACTAACGAGGGTTGAATCTATTTGTTTGTTTTTTTCCGGTTTGGACTTATGTCCTCTTGTTTTTCGGGGATAGGCCCATCAGCTCTGTTCAAGAGAATCTTTGTAATAGTTGCTTCTTTACCCTGATTCTTCTTGAATCAGGACATTCCGATTTTTTTTTGGAATTGGTCTTATTGATAAATTTTCGAGCTTATAAAAAAAGGGTTACACTCATGGTGATTAAGGTGGACCAGAATCGATTGGGAGATGACTGTGTACGATGTGTCGGTCGTCAAGGGAGAACCTTGGTCACCTCTTTATCTTTTACCTTTAATCTTGGCATTTTTGGTCTTCGGTGATGGCTTGGTGGGAAGTTCTGGGGTTCTTCATGTGAAGCCTTCTACATTCACTGTTACTACGTGGTTTTGGTTGGTCCCTGTTAGTGGTGGAGTTAGTTTTTAAATGAGGGGGAACAAAATTTTATTTTATGATAATACACAACGTTGAAAATTTTGGAGAACGGGACTAGAAAATGAAAAAAAGGCCCATTATTAAGCCTTAGTAACTCCACCACAAATCCCATGTGTCAATGGCGGAAGTAAGTCAACATCAAATTCATGGTTTTGTGGTTTATCTGGTTGGAGCGTAACAGAATCGTTTTTACATGATTGTCGTTCATTGATCAAGGTATGCTCTTTGGTCAGTTGCAACATAGGGTGTTCTCAAGGTTATGTGTTTCAAGACAACAGACTAACACTTTGAGTGGTTGGAGTTTCATACAACTATCATTTCTCATCACATTCACACTTGATGGTAAGGGTTAGTGCTCTTTTTGTTTCCATTGCTCTCACCCATCTCTTGTGGTGTCACGCCCCAAATTCGGTTTTGACCGGACTCGAGACGTGAATGTAAAGAGATAAATAATAAAAGCAATGTTGATACTAAAATGGGTCTCAAAGAACGGTTTAAAATATTTGAATAATAGCGCGAGTCACAACTCGACAAAACCAAGTAACAAATGAGTTTAAAAGTCAAATAAACAGCACGTCTCTAGACCACACTAGACAAGACCCTCACTAGCTCCCAAGCTCCGAGAATTCCGCTAGCACAAACCCCGCTCAAGACCTGTAAAACAACAGAGTAAAGGGGTGAGCTTTCTCTCAATAGGAAAAGTAGTAAAGGCAATGAGTGTCCGCTCACCACCACGAGTAATCGTCCAATTAGGGCATACTAGCACAACACACAACTAAACACAACACAGACTTTCATAACCACAATCCTCAGTTCCAAGATTATAACCACTCTCACTGACATACTTACACGACCACTATCACACTATACTCACTTCACTTATTCAAGTATCATCCATACAACATACAATAAAATAAGCACACTTCCCATACCGCAGTCCCCGACTCCGCCGGTTATCCACAACCCGACTCTATCATATCACACCGGAACACACAGCATCGGCCTAGATATCTTCCCGGAAATCCGTCGGGGCACAATCACAATACATCACATCGGAACCGCATCGGCCTAGATGTCTTCCTGGAAATCCGTCGGGGCATAAAAACGACACCTAGTGCCAAACAGGACACCTAGTGCCAAATCACAAACCGTCGGCCTACACCGGCATACCCCCTCGATGTAGACACCATACCGGAATAACACACCGGGGGACCGCGCATACGTGGGACCACACCGTCGGCCTAGGTACTACCCCACATCGGCGTACCCCCTCGGTGTAGGTACCATACCGGAATACAACTCCTCTTGGAACACACATCAAGATAATATCACGCATCATAATGCCATAGGTCAACCACGGTATACCCACCGGGTCAACTTACCACAAAACACAACACGTCGGTCTATCAATCACCCGACCATAACACAACCATTGGTTCGCTTCATTACACGCATGGCACACTTGCCCAAGCATATCAACACACTACACCAAGCATATCATAACATGATTCTCAATCTAACAACGGCTAAATCACACATCATGCATCTCAATCAAAGATCATGGCAATTCAATCAACACAAAACATAAGGGCTCGACATGGCCCGCATGCATTTCTACAGCACGACAATTCCCAAACTTACGGCTCGATATTGCTCGTAAGTTATCCCTCATTTCACTCGTTCCTCACATCCTAATCATGCAATTATAACAATTTAATCAAGTAATTACGACCTATAGGCATACTAGTAACTTTCTGCAATTAAACCGGTATTCACTACTTTCCCTACCTCAAAAACAAACCAATCCTAGCAGCGGACGACCTGGCTAGCTTCCTCCTCGTCACTTCACGGGATCCAAAAATCTCCTCCTCCGCCAAGCTCGGGTCCAAAGTCTTAGATTACAAGCAATACAAGAATTAATGCTAATTCAAGTGTGGATTAAAAGAGGAAAATACCCAAACTAATCCCGATTGCTCAACCTGGCAAAATGGGCCCGGAAGGCCCATTTAGCCCGGAATCGGGAAAACGTCCCTCGGGACTCCGAAAGTTTCCCTATTCGTGTCTACCTAGCGCAATTAATTTACTTGTTCCAAAGCACTTGACAGAATTAAATTCCGAGGTCCGAGCCTTCCCAATTTCTCAATTAAAGTTTCTAATCGCTTTTTTAGAAAATTCATGAATCCTATCCATAATTCGTTCCGGGTGTGAAAAAAACGTCCATGGGGTTCACCCACGACCGCTCCAATTATGAAACCACCAAACCCGGCCATGTGGGCCCCACGGCCACACACGGCCGTGGGTGGCCGGACCGTGCCGGCTGGTCATGTCCAAGGTTGGCCGAAACATGGCCGGTCCCTTCCAAGGGTGGCCGAACCATGGCCGGCCATTTCCCTCCCCGGTGGCCGGATTCCGGCAAGCCTCCGGTCGCCGGAAAAATATCTAATTTCTCCAACAAGCTCCTAACTAGTTCTAGGTTCTCCATATCACCATTTTTAAGCTTTAGAAATTCAATTTTCACCTAAAATCATCCAAAGTTTCAAGACCCAAGTGGGTTTCATCAAAAACTACTCAAACCAAGTTATTTCCATCATCCAACTCCACCTCTTCTTCACAAATCAACATTTAAACCTTCCAACACCCAAAACCCACTAGTTCAAGTCATCTCTACTCAAACCCACAACATCAATTTCATCAAATGAGGAAATAAAGCATACCAACCTCTAGGAAATGAAGAGATGAAGAAGATGAAGTAAATTTGAGAAGATTTGGTGTAGAAATGGCCAAAAACGAGCTTCCTTTCTCTTGCTTCTTCTTCAAGCTTCAAGGAGCTTCAATTGAATTTTTGCACTCTCTCTCTTCTAGCAATAGTGGTCGGCCAAACAAGGAAGAAATGCTGAAATTATTGCCCCATGCGGTCTTATCCTCTAAGTGTAAAAGTCTCTTTCGTCCTTTAGCCCCCTCTCTCTATTTTGTCCATATGTGGGGACCATTTGGTCTTTTAACCCACCTTTATTCCCCTCCAAGCAAACATGGATATGTGTCCATGTAGGGACCACTCCTACCCCCAAAATATCTCAGCTCTTATTATTTTATTCGCTAATAATCCAAAATCGACCTAGTTTGACCCGAGTTTGACTTTTTCACAAAAGGTGTCATTTGAAAGGAAATGGCCCAACTAAGCTAACCGTAATGACGGCTAAGTTTTTTGGGTCCTGGAAAGGTCCCGAATGACTCCCGGAGTCATCGGTTGACTTTTTCGATCAAAAGTCAACTTTCGCCAAAAACCTCCGGTTCGACCGGGGGCGGTTCTTACATGTGGGCACCTTTTCCTTCTTGGTCGGGCGCGGTGAGTGTTTGTTTACGACTCAAGAGTGCTTTTAGGTATCTCTTCTCCTAATTGGGTATGGTGAGTACTTGTTCCTGAATTGTGATTGGATTGATTATCCCTTTTTAAATGCCCTTTTTTCTGAGGTCAGAGGATCCACCTGTGTGGTCTTCTGTAGTATTGTTCACTAGTCTAAACATGATCTCTCATACGATCTTCTGTGACACTATTCATTAGTCTGGTCTGAGTTTTTTATCCTTTGAAGAGTTGAGGTAGACTTTTTTTTTACTATTAATTTTTTTGCTGATTTTATGTTGGATTTTAAGACCCTTATCATCTTTTATTCATGTATTTCTCATTTTTTTCTATGAAGAAAATCAATAATTTTCAAGCCTTTTCCTCTCCCATGTAGCCTTTTCCTCTCCCCTCCTTTTCACCAGATTTTGGAAAAGCTCTCCCCATCACCATTTCAAATTCCTTCTCTCTTTAGGTCATGAGCCTATCACCCGTGTGCTCTGTGGTTGTTCCTCGCATTTCCTCCTTTCTCTCTCTTTGAGGTCAGTGACGATGGAGCCCTTTCCTCTCCCTTCCCTCATTCTCCTCGTTGTCTTATGACAAAGCTTCCCCCACTACCATTCCTAGTCCTTTCTCCCTCGTCCTCTACTCCCATTATCTCTGTCTTCCCCTCCCATCCGCCTCCTCACCATTATCGGACTGGAACTTCTTTCCCCTCATCATCACAACTTCTCCTTTCTCCTTCATCCCCTATTTCCCTTACCTCTATCCCCTACCCCGACCATCCTCAACTAGCATCAAACTCCATTTTGGGTGCACGATCGATTCGTTACCGTCCATCTTCAAGCTCTACCACAATGCCAGCAAATGGAAACTCCATTTCGGAGTCACTTGAGGACATCCGAGACAAGATCATCGAGCTCTCCATAGATGAAAAATCAGACAAGTTTGTGGATGATGACGACGTCATCATTGAGGGGTCTTGGAACAACCCTCTTAGCCCAGGTGTGGGGTCATTCGGACATGACATGTACCTTAAGACGACAGACCTCGCCATCAAACAAGTCAAGCCAACTACCCATATGAGATTTAGATTCTTGGTTTTGTTTCACTGTGCTTATCTATTGTTGTTGTTACGATGGGAGTTGTTTGCGTAACCTAAGACGCTAATACACCTATCTTCAATGGGGTCTCGGACTACAATCTCAACCGTAAGGGATTTGTCTCATTATGTTTGTATTCGACAAGAATACTATTGATCAATGAAGTAGATAATTTTCAAAAATATCTATAATGTTCACACAGTCAAATAGTAGCACTGTTTCAACCGGTGGTATATCCTGATTTTCTTACGTAAGTTAAATATTATAATGGTTCATTTTGTTATATTTTTTAAAACAGTGCTGTAAATGGTCCCAAAAGTAATTTGGAGCTCTGCCAACCAATTAGCCTTCAATTTTGCAACCTTAATTAATGGACTAAAAGTTATGGCTTGTCCCTCCAAGGCCGTCAAATTAATGTAACAATTTGTCTCTGGTGTTCACATTGTGGTAGCAAAGTTTGATATTTTTTATATACATAGCAGTAAATTCTAATTTCCCATAGTTTGATAAAGAAAAGAACAAGAAGGAATTAAAGATAAATTGATAGTATTATGACTATGAGAGCCTCATATATACATTTCGGACAAAAATATCTTCCTAACTGAGATTCAAGTCTTGGGCTTTTCCTCTTGTTGACCTTTTGAGAAGATCAATTCCATTGGCTGGAGAGTTGGTTGAATGTTGATACTGATAAAATTAGTTACAAATACATAATAAATGACTTGACCTAGGAGGCTTTTTTTCAATACCAATTCTATTCTGATATGCGTTCACGTCTCTGTTACTGACTATCTCTAAATTCTGGCAGCAGCCAGGTTGCCTCTTTCTTGCTGATGAAGCCACAAAGATTCTCACGGTAAAGCACCTTAGCTTCACTTAATTTTCTAGAGTATTGAAATGTAAGATAGGAATGGCCTGATTCTGGTTTGGGAAAGATATGGTACATGGAACGGGTTAAGGAAAGTAAAAAACCTCTTGCGAAAAAACCCTGAACCCAGTCCTTTTTCGCTGCCGCCCTTTGTTCCAGCTGGATCCGGCCTCGTCTCCGGCCACAACTGTGACCGGCGGAGGCTTCACCCTCTCCTCTTCCTCTTCGTTTTCTCCCTCTTCCCCTTCCCTCTCCTTTTTCCTTATCTCCTCTTTGCCTTCTGGTCTTTTCGGCGCCGACGACCTTGGGCCGGTTCATGTTCTGGTGAACGGCCACGGGTGGATTCCTTGACGCTCACTGCCAGTGGACTTCCATTTATGGTCTTCGGCTCAGATCTGTATGTATCAGATCTGACTCGACTTGGAGATTTGGTCTCGTTGCCGGCGTCCTCGTCCCGGAGCTCGGCTGCTGGGTTTTGTCTCGAGACTTCGTCTCCTTGGTGCCTGAGTCTTGAAGGCGGTGGTCGTCGTCCAACACGCTTTGTGAAGTTGACTCGGGGGCGTGGCTTTGGTCCGGGTAGGGCTGGTTCTGGTTCTGGTTCTGCCGGGTCGCGTCCGGCCGGATTTAAACGGGTTGGGTCCTGCCTGGTTCAGGTGGGTCCTGCCCAGTTATGACGGGTCGGGTTCAGCCTAACCCGGGTGGACTACCCTCTCTCGGATCGGAGCAGTTCATCAGTTCCGTCCTTTGGCCTTTCGAAGATCTTCTTGGGTCTAGTCTGGTTTCTGTTGGTCGGTTTGCTGGTGTTGCTCTCGTCTCCGTCGCTTTTTCCTTAGTTTCTGTGGCGTCGTCTAGCCTGTTTGGAACTATCAGTAGACTTTAGGCGCTGAGTTTGTTATGATCTCCATTTTGGGTGTTGGCCTTCGGGGTAGTAGCTCGTTCGTGTCGCTACTGGGCTTCTGTTTCAGTTCTGATTGTGGGATTCGTTCCTTCATCCGCCTGGGTGCTGATCCTATTGGATCTGGACCAATGGTTTTTCGGTGGCTCGTTTTGGTGTCCTTTTGGTCGCAATCCCATATGGTAGTTGCGCTGTTATGCGGACCCGCTCGAGGTGGGATTTCTTTAAAGCGGCTTGGTGGAGTGATGGTCTTTTTGACGCTGAGTTCACTCTGATCTCCGCTTTTGGGTGTTGGCCATCGGGGTAGCTGCTCTTTCGTGTCTTTTGCGGGGCCATATTTCAGATCTTTAGTAGGACGCGTTTCTCCATCGTTTTGGGTGTTGATCGTCTAGATCTAGTTCGGTCTCGTTGGTTGACTCGGCGTGATGTCTGGTCGTGGGACGTGATGCTTCATCCTAACGGTTGTGGATCGTTGCAGAGGTGCTCTTTTTACTTCAGGTGGTCCGTTTGGTTTCTCGTGTGCTTAATGGTTGAAAAATCCGGGTTTCAGACCCTCAGATCTTTTTTTTATTTCTGGGCTTATTGGTTGTCAAATTCGGATGCTAGACTGTTTCTTTTTGTGGTTGTTAGCTTCAGGGTGTGCGTACCTATTCATAGCGTCAGGGTCTGCGTACCCACTCATAGCTTCAGGGTCTACGTACCCATCCATTGTGGTTGTTGGTCTTCCCCGGTATGGGGCTTTAGGGTCTGCGCACCCATTCATAGCTTCCGCGTCTGCGTACCCATTTCATTCATAGCTTCAGGGTCTGCGTACTTATTCATTGCTTCAGGGTCCGCATACCCATTCTTGGTGGTTGTTGGTCTTCCCCGGTGTGGGGCTTCAGGGTCAGCGTACCCATTCACAGCTTTTGGGTCTGCGTACCCATTCATTGCTTCCGGGTCTGTGTACCCTTTCATACCTTCAGGGTATGCGTACCCATTCATAGCTTCACAAGTTGTCTTCTTTGTGGTGGACTGTTTTTGTTGGGGAGTCTATAGCTAGACTCTCTTGTTTGTACTCCACTTACTCCTTGAGAGAGGTTTAATTATATTTGCATTCGCTGATAAAAAACAAGATATGGTACATGAAAAAGGGATTAGTACACGAGGCTCCTGATGTTGTGGCCATGCAGAATGTGAAAGGAATTAAACCTAATTCCCGTCCCCGAAGAACGATGAAACAAAATAACGATAAAAAGAAAAGGCAACAGAGATTTATACTGGTTCACTCCAAGAATAGGAGCTACGTTCAGTTGCCGCCTGTAAAGTTTTTCACTATAATCTCTAATGGATTACACACTCTGATATTTGTCTCTTCTACCTCTCAAGCACAATACCGTGCTTTATTTATTTGTGCTACACACCATACAAGACTACAATGGGTGGTTTTGGGATGATATACAAGTGAGTGGTCGGCCCTTATTTATACTACTTTATCCAAGAGATCACTATGATCTTGTATAACAACAAGAGATTTTATCTCTATCCCTCTTCTATCTCTATTCTTATCTTGGATATTGCTTATCCCTATCTTGGATAGTTCTTATTCTTATCTTGGATCCTTCTTGGATAGTTCTTATCCTTACCTTGGATCCTCATTATCCCTATCTTGGATAGATCTTATCCTTATTTTGGATTCTCCTTATCTCTATCTTGGATGCTTCTAGAGTAGGCTCACGAGGCCCATTAGGCTTCACAACCCAACAGAATGAACTCAAACCGTTGTACAAGATCGCATAGAATGTACACATGATATTAGAATATAAGATAGTTTATACAGGTCGATCTAAATAGGTCCTTGCAGTGGTAGACTTACTAAGGACCTAGGGACACACAACCCGCTTCAATTTTTTTATATCATTATTGTTTTTTAATTATCTAATCGTGTTTAATTAAATTTTTATTTGTTATTATATATTTGAAAAAAAATGTCGCCCAAGAGTAAGACTTGTCGAGTACAGATCAAGGATTACTATCGATTTGAAATTTTGATTTTATTTCTCTATAAGATATTGTAGTCATGAAGATTTATTTCAAAAGAAAATATAACTCCACTAATCGTAATACTAAGAAGGAGAAATCTAATAAGGCATCAATGAATGAATCATAGTATGATCATATACAACAGGAAATATATATTTTATCGTGTTGACAATGAAAGTGTTTTACAATTACTTCTAAAATATAAAATCTCGATGTCACATTTTTTTTAAACATGAACATAAGTATTTTATTAAGCATGACAATCAATCGTAAACATAAATTGGGTTTCTGACCTTGAGCTCCAGTATATGTCCGAGACCCCCGTAGGGCTTCCGGCGCACTTGAACTCGTATTAGTAGACTACTTTGTATCGTAGACAATAAAGACAACAAATAAACACAAAAACGAACATAAGAAACTATAGAGCATGCGGTGCCAGTTATTATGAACCCCATAACTTGCGTAGTGGGGCGTTATGGTATTTCCAACCCATCGTCTTGAGTCACCGGGATCACCTGAGATGTCCCTCCTTGGGGTGACACTTGCTTTAGATGTTGTAAGGGCAGCGGAGCATGCTCCAGCTGTGACTTCACTGATACCTCTCGTAGAAACAGATCGCTATGGCATCCATAAATCATCATCGGATCGACCCACCCTACCGTAATCTGGTAAGGCCTACCCAAAACTGACATATCCCAAAAGGGTCTGTCCAGACGTGAGGTACCCGACCTTGGGTGCCGTGGAGCCAGACCCCATCCTATCGTCCCTCCTCCCGGATCCCAAGTCCACCGTCTGTATTGCTCCGAGACCTTCTCCACCCAGTTCGTGCAAATGTTCGGTTGGTAAAGTTGGATCAAAACCAAACCTCGGCAAATCGAAACCCTAAGTTTTGGGAATCGGTTTCGGATTATCCCTAAAGGCTCTCTATAGTCTGTTAGACTCAATGTATTGTCTCTTAGACTCAGTGGAAGGTGATAATAGTTGTGCTCGGACAAAGAAACAAGACACATGGTTCTCAGTAGTTGTTGGAATCGACAAACGCCGCCCCATTGAATGGTTGTCGCCGCCACACCGCTTGTCAGTTCTGTGACTGAGGATGTTGTTCCCTGGAATCGTTGTTGTTGTGTACAAAAGGAATATAGCCATGGTGTAGGCCATAGCAGATACCATGACCATGACCAACTTTTTCTCCGTGCGGCGTTACTCTAGGGTTTTTTCTCCTAGGTATGTCACTTTTTAAATAAGTAGCTGATACTTTTTTTTTGATTAAATGCAACTTTCATTCCATTAAAAAGAGTCCGTACATGTTTGGAAGCCTTGACGGGCCAATTACAATAACCCTATAACCACTATTACGTCCAGGACGCATTGAACCGTGGAGCCACGAAGGCTAATTAAAGCGGAAAACCAACTAAAAAAGCAAAAAAACTAAAACCATAAAGATTGGTATAGTACTGGTGGGTACTGCTCAAGGTATGACCTATACACCCAAAGGCGACACTTTTTGTCCGATATAAAACCGAGCACATGAACCCCAGTATCGGGGTGAAGACATGGTGACCTTAGGGGGACCACCCAACGTCCCCCGAGCCCCGGCGCACCACTCATGGTTTCTGGCGGGGCTGCTTCCTAGCCCTCGGCTGATCTTCACGAGGCTCACCCACTGAGCCACTCTTCATCCCTAGAACCGTTGTAGGTTCCTCAAGTAGTCCCACCCACGAGGCTCCCGATGATCCTCCTGATGTCGACCCACTCCCATCCCCACAAGGTACATAGCCACAAATCCAGGCCGGACTCCCCCCCCCCCCCCCCCCCCCCCCGAGGTACGGTATACGGAGGGGTTGGCTCGCGTAGCAATGAAGAAAATCCCGGAGGCACCTTAGCAGCCTGCTTCCAAGTCATGGCATAACCCTTCTCCTTCTGTTCCTTCTGATAGTGCCTCAAAGACCGGTAGGTTGACATACGTGAGAGAATAGTCGATCGGTTCCTGGAACTCAGGGAATATGAGACGCATATTTCGACACAGAGGTCAGTCAAAGGAGTGCCAGTATCATACCTTCACCGTCTCCCCCTCCCCCCAACATTGGCCGAATTCATCACAAGGAACGTCCATCGTCCCACCCAACGCCTCCCCAATCCTAGTGGCCGTAGTCTTGGTGCTAACTATCTGGGGGATACCATGGGCATGTACCCAAAGTTGCAGCTTATTCAGGGCCGGGAGGTCTTGGAGGAACGGATCCGTCTCTGCCAATATCAAGGGCTTGCCGTCGAAACACCACAGTTCGTTCAGCTGAACCCAATCCCGGTCATCCTTCCTAGGAGAGGCATCCTTGATGACCAAACCAATAGCCGAGGCCCCCATGCACTGGTGAGGACATGGAAGAGAGTATCCTTGTGTGGCTGGCGGTCCGTGAGCAGGCGACCCACCATCCCATATTGTTGACGGGAAAGAGTAGTCGGATCAAGCACCGCATCCGTGACTGTAATCTCTAAGGGTTCCTCAAACCCTAGAGAGCAGCCTGAGAAGCTGTGTTGAAGGGCCTGAAGTGGGCTGCCATGATCTGGTAGCAGAGACGTGGAACGAGGAACACGGGGGGGGGGGGGTGAGGGAGGACGGGGTCCTCAACCGGCGCCATCATCGGTAGTGCCCCATCTGGAGTAACCGAGGCTGGGGAATAAACGGGATGTGATCGGCGTTAGGTAAAGCGAGAGCCTTACCAGGAGCCGACCACAACCCGTCCACAATCTACAGTTGATGAGCCTCCAAAACCCTAGGCAGAGGCTTAGGGGATGATGAAGTAGCCGCCTGCTTCGGGGGGGGGGGGGGGGGGGGGGGGGGGGGGCTGAGGGAGGACGGGGTCCTAAACCGGCGCCATCATCGGTAGTGCCCCATCTGGAGTAACCGAGGCTGGGGAATAAACGGGATGTGATCGGCGTTAGGTAAAGCGAGAGCCTTACCAGGAGCCGACCACAACCCGTCCACAATCTACAGCTGATGAGCCTCCAAAACCCTAGGCAGAGGCTTAAGGGATGATGAAGTAGCCGCCTGCTTCGGGGGGCGGCCCCGCCGCGCTTGAGGCGGCGCTGACACCGGATGATAATCCCCGAGTGCATAGGCTTCCATTGTCAACATCAATGGAGGACCCGAGGGCGGGGGCGGCAACGAGCCTCGGGTCGAAGCCGACTTCAGTGCTGATGCCTTCTTCTTCCAAGGTGCTCGCTTAGGGCACACAATTTCGTGCGACGGGCAAGGGGGAGGATTTCCCACCGGTCTCGCACCCACGCCAACGGCTAATGGGGCAAGACTCTCGGGAGTCGGCGCCCAAGCCAGCGGCTGGTGGGGCAGGACCCAGGACGAGAACCTTCGGGGAGGCAGGGCGTGAGGGTGGACCAGGCATGGAAGGAGATAGATGGGGAGACGTCGGTGGAGAGACAGAGCGCGCAACCTGTTCGGTAAAGTACGCAGAGATACGGGAACACATTGTGATTAGGGTTTGGAAGCTAGAGTCTCGATGGAAGCGAGTAGAATTTTTTCCACATAAGTAGCTTATACTATTTTGTTATGTGATATTAATATTTTTATTGGTATTTTATATTATCTTAAATCAGAGGAGAAATCTGGTGAGAACCATGTTTTAACGTAGGAACTGCGAGAACCAATCTAAGTCATCCATTATAAGAATGGATGGATGACATGCAATTGAGTAGTTGACGGCAAAAAAAACAGCATTTTTTAGTAAGTGGTAAGGGGTTTTTAGTAAAACTATCATATTACTTTTTTTAACCAATTCACTAATATAATTTTTCCCGCTTCGTTTGAACTCCGATTGGCTTCAAACTTGCGTCATTAGTTTTGTTTTTTTAAGGGCTTTATATCAAGATCAGTCATGAATATATTTTGAAGCACGAAATTTTTTTATTTCGGGGTTGATTTAAAAAAAAAAGAATCTGAGTAATTTTTATCAACACTTTGCTCTGGATTTATCAACTCTTTAACACTGATTTTATCAATACTTTACATTGGTTTATCAACTCATTTTCCAAAATTGATCATGATTTTATCACCTCATCGCATGTTTTTTATGAAACTAGTTTTATCAACACTAAACACTAGGTTTATCATTCAATTTACGTGTGTTTTATCACCCCCATCATATGTTTTTTTTGAAGCACGAAAATAATTATTTCGGGGCTGGTTTTTAAAGAAATTATATCTGGGTAATTTTTATCAACACTTTGCTCTGGGTTTATCAACACTTTACACTTGTTTTATCAAAACTTTACACTGGTTTTATCACCTCATTTTCCAAAACTGATCATGATTTTATCATCTCATCGCGTGCTTTTTATGAACACTAGTTTTATCAACACTAAACAATAGGTTTATCATTCAAAATACGTGTGTTTTATCACCCCCATCACATGTTTTTTTTGAAGCACGAATTTTTTATTTATTTCGGGGCTGGTTTTTAAAGAAATTATATCTGGGTAATTTTTATCAACACTTTGATATGGGTTTATCAACACTTTACACTGGTTTTATCAATACTTTACACTGGTTTTATCACCCCATTCTCCAAAACTGATCATGATTTTTATCATCTCATCACGTGCTTTATATGAACACCAGTTTTATCAACACTAGATTTATCATTGAATTACGTTTGTTTTATCACCCCATCACAAGTTTTTTTAATCAACGTTAAACTCTTGTTTTTTTTGATAGGCGATAAAGATTTTATTAGGCAATTGTTCTATAGGAGGATAGAACGACGGAAAGAAAAGATCCTCAAACAAAGGACCTAATCATCCGACCATAACAGCTACGAAAGCTCAAAAAACATCACGATACAAAAAAACCCCGCATAAATACCACCCAAATCACCCCAACCAACACACACAAGTCGAAAATAAAACGAACCAACAAATAAGACATCACGCCACCGATCTCCCACTTCGCTTCCTGCCAGAGAACAAGTACCACTTCGGGTCCCTGGACCAATCCTCACAAGTCACCACTGGACGAAGAAGCCCAACATTCAAGCACACACCAAAATAATGGCCTTTAATTCTCACCACCACCACATCCACCGTCTCCATTACCTGGTTAAAAACAACACTATTTCGAACCAACCAGATATGCCAAAGAGATAAGTAACCAACACACACCCAACACGACCACCACTTCCTCAAACCTAAACCTTTACACCACAACAAGACTCCACCTACACACAACGGCATCGGGCCACAAAAACCCCACCACAACAAGACCTTAGACCAGATCTCCAAGAGTATGAGCAATGCAATAGAAGGTGATCACAGCACTCGGAACTGTTCTTCCAAAAAGAACACAGCATACGGTTCAGGGAAATTTGAACACCCCTACTCTCCAGAAAGTCCATAGTCGGTAAAGCTTTATGAGAAGCTAACCAAAAAAAAACACAAAAATTCGGAGGAATATGCTTCACCCATAAAATAGACGCCCACTCCCGAGTGAACCCCACTCCAATCGGCCCTGACAATAATTTAAAAGTTGATGCAACTGAAAAACCCTTAACATGTTTCTCCCAAATAAGAGAGTCCTCCCGGTCCTGCACAACAGAAACATCTTCTAATAAACCCAACAACTCCATCACCGCCTCTTCCATACAAGGGTTCAAGTCATACAAAAAACCCACTTCCCATTCTCCTTCCACCCAAAAGGAATTAACTTTCGCAAACTTGGCCACAGAAGCTTCAAAAACACTTGGAAACCTGATACGAAAAGAGATGGAACCAGCCCACACATCCTCCCAAAACGAGATACGATCACCTTTCCCCAATCTCCAATGCACCCCCTAATTGCCAAACAAGTCCTTAAACACAAGATCATTAGCTAGAGCCATAATATGACTAATCATAAAAGAATAAACTGGTTTACCTAGCTTTAACAAGTCCCAATACTGTACTTCCCAACCATATAAAGCACAAATAACATTCTTCCACAAGGAATCAACTTCACTTGCAAACCTCCACCACCACTTAGCCAAAAGACTGACATTCATGGCCTCCAATCTTCCCCCTCCTCCTTCAGTTTACACACCGAACCCCAAGCCACTTTGTAGAACATCTTCCCTGTAAAGTGATTAGTCTAAAGAAACCGCTTGTGCCACGCTTCCAAAACTGCGATTACCTACTTTGGTGCTTTCATAAGAGACACAAAGAACAGGGGAAGGGCTGACAAAGTCGACTTCCCCTAAACAACACGACCTTCCATATTAAGGTTCTTCAACTTCCAAAGCCCCCAAAAACTTTTTAAACTTCTGCACCACCGGATCCCACGAAGCAATCCTCCTTGGGTTTTCCCATAACCAGAAACCAAGATACTTCATCGGCAAGAAACCCACTTGGCATCCCAAAACACGAGCCACCTCCTCCTCCGAGCACAACTGTTCATTTAGAAAAACAACAGTGGATTTAGAGAAATTAATCCTCAAACCCGACCCCCTCTAAAAGCGTAAGAATAGCTCCTTCAAAAAAATCAGCCCCTCCACATCTCCCTTTAAAAACAAGAGGGTATCATCAGCAAACTAAAGATGAGACAACGATAAACCCGATGTCACCACCTCCACCCGCTGAAGAAACCATTCCTCTTCCCGTCCTCCAACAGCTGATGAAGCCCTTCTACTGCAATAAGGAAAAGAAACGGGGATAACGGGCAACCTTGCCGAATACCATTCCGAATCTGAAAATCACCGCTCCAGGACCCATTGATCAACACCGACAGAAAACCTCTAAAGCAGCCTTGCATCCAACCCAACCATCTCATCCCAAACCCCATATCTCCCAACCCCGAATCAATAAAACCCCAATGAACCTTATCACAGGCCTTCTCAAAATCCAGCTTAAGCAGAACCACCTCCTCCTTTGATCGCTTTAAGCTGTGAATCAGCTCAAAAGCAATTAAAACACCGTCTACTAACAACCTCCCTGCCACGAAACCGCTCTGGTTATCACTGATAAAATCTGACAAAACTCTTTTAAGTCGATTCGCTTACACCTTGGCAAGAATTTTATAAGGGCCAGTAATCAAGATAATAGGACGGAAGTCATCAAAGCACTCAACCGAATTAGCCTTAGGGATTAACGTCAAAAACGAAGAATTAATCCCTTTGCTCACCCTTCCGTCCACCTAAAAAGCCTTCCGGAAATTGCAGACATTAGCACCAACCACATCCCAACACCTCAAGAAGAAGCTCATAGATAAACCATCGGGGCCGGGCGCTTTCTCTCCCCCACAACCCTTCACCGCCCGCATAAACTCCTCATCAACAAACGCAGACTCCAACCAATCTGCCTGAATCCTAGATAACTGCCGAAAAGGCAAGTCTGGGATACCCACTACCACCTCCATATCCACCTGGAAACGAGAAGAAAAATGGAAGACCGCAGCTAGCTTGATCTCGGGGGCGCATCTCCAAGCCATGACACCCCCCCCCGCACCAGTTCATCCCGACGTAGGACTCCGAGCGGTAGAGAAGGGGACAAGGCTCGCGTACCCGAAAACCCAGCCGACATCGACAGAGAGGAGAATCGGGGTCCAGATGCGATCGGGCTAGAAGCCGGCGAGATAGTAGGAGGGACGGAGAGGGAGAGGGAAGACGAAGGGATATGTATGGGGATCCAGTCCCATCGTTATATATCCCCTGCACCAGGCGTGGTCTGCGAGGGTTTCGACCCGATGGGACAGAGGAACATGTGGACTGCAATTTCGATAAGGGCTGCAAACGGCGTAAGAGAGGCGGTGGAAGGGAAAACTCTAGAGCGGCTAGGGGCTAGGGCTAGGGTTATTATCTCAAGGAATCGAGAGATATTTTTTACTCACTCCAGTATTAGGCGTTGAAACCATGTGTATTAATTTCCGCTTGAGTGAAACTTCCTTTTATTTGTCTATTAATTATAATTAATAATTTCTAATTCAGTTAAACTGTTAAGTCAAGCATGGAATGCATGAAGGGCACATAATTTAATCAACACACTCTCTATCGATACAGTAGCGATATAAAGCTGCTACAGTAACTGTGAAGATCATCAAGCAAGCTCAAGAACTTCTCAAGAAATCAAGATCAATAGCATCACCGGCCTTCAACACAGGCATTTTCAAGAGAGTTGGTTAGTTCAAAGAGAATTGGGCAATATCAAGTTCCCACTCTCAATTCGATCGAAATTGAAGGATGCCAACACCAGAGGGCCTCATCATCCTCCATTGTGTTAATGTTAGTGCCCGTAGTTCAATCCTAAATGTCCAAATGTATATATCATCGTTAGCAATAAAATTAAAGCGGCTTTACATTACTTATGTGTTGGAGTAATATATCGATGTGTGCTCTGATCTATGCCCACCATGCGAATAGAACCATAGATCGAGATAGATCACACTCGATGGGTCCCTAGTCAACAAAGCTTCAGTAGAAGCGACTAGTACGAAAGATGGCTCTTTATGTCTTACGTTCTGTTAGTCATTGGAATGGGATCCCGGAGTCTGATCATAGATATCATGTGGGACATGATATTGGACGACCCGCCATAAATAAGTGCCATATATCAAGTCATGAACATATTCATTGTCGTAGCTTGTCATGTGTCCTTAGACCAAGGAGTATTTGTGATAGCTATGTAGTAAACAACTGAGTTTGACCTGAGCCTAATGTTTTCCGTAACAGGGCTTCCATAACGGCCAGGATTGGCCCGGAGACGGACTGCATGAGTGACACGAAAGACGGCTAAGGGATTTATCCCTCATACTACGGTATGGGAAAGATATTGGTTCTCGGCCGCTTGATCGAGAGTGACTGAAAGAATAGCATTGCCATGCACATGATACTGGGTATCATATATTCAGTCATCTCACATATCAAGGAACAGTGATTGAGAATAATAAGGATGACGACTCTATGCCTTATCTCAATCAGGATATCAGAGATAAAAGGACAATGACAGGGACGAGGGAAAGGTTAGAATCGACAGGGTCGATTCGTTATGCAGTGTCAGGCAATACTAAAGTCTCGTTAGTTGCCACTTAAATAGGATCAAGTAAAATGGGTTTTTTCGTTGATCTATTGACATGCATAAACCTAAGGGTCACACCGAAGGATGAAACTCATTGACACATTCATGGAGAATGGCCAAAAGGGAGTTGTCTCGGGACATGACCAAAACTGGGTTTTGGGTCATGTGCCCATATGTGAATAAGACTTTACGGATCAAGACAAGGCTTGGAGTCTTGGGATTGATCTCGTCGGATAATGTTGGACATTTCCGGTATGGAAAGCTTGGAGGCGAGGAGCGAATCACGGGACCTCGGTTGAAATGGCCACGGGCCATGTTCCAAGAGGCCCATGAAAGGCCCATGCAACCAAGGCCCATGGAACTAATTAATCAAGTCTTGATTGATTAGTACTAAGTAAGCAAGACAAGGATTAAGGTGTTGGTGATTCACCACCTAACCCAATCTTGTCTTGCCATACTTTGTCCTATTTACACCTTACTTGTCACCATGCTTGTCCCATGCCTTTAGTTGGACAAGTATGAGGTTTGTTATGTTTAAGTAATCTTTTTTCAACATAACAAACACAAGAAAAGAATAGGAAACACAACTTTTCTCCCTCTCTCCCTACAATTTCGGGTTTGGCAAGCTCCCACCTCCATTTTTGTATTCTTGAGTCCTCAAAGAGAAGAAATACGTGGTTTTGATTCCCATGTGGATACGTAGGCATCTTTGAGACTCATGCCAATCATTCGTTAACCGGTGTTCTTGTTTTGGTAAGAAATAATGCTGAATTTTTCTCTTGTGAATCCATTCTTTGTTAGTTGTTTCATGGTTTTAATCGTCTCTTGGTTTTCATTGATTTTCCGCTGCGAGTTGGTCATCTCCAACCCTACCTCGAGACCCAACACATTGGTCCACCTCCTGGGTTTGAGAAACCTTTGAAGAAACTAAGCAAGCTCCGACTGAAGAAAATCAATCAAGATCAAAACTCATCCACTAACAGAACACAAGAATACTCGTCGGGAGGAAACACCTAGTTGCTGGATGGAAGGAAGATTTTTATGACAAATTCTTTAAACTTGTTGCTTATGATACCGACTCAAGCCCAACTTCCTCAACAGTCAACCACATAAATTTGCAGTCTCAGTTCAGGCCTTCGAAAGAAAAAGCAAAAGGCTCTAAATTTGAAGACTCTTCCCCAACTCAGAAGTAGAGTAGAGGATCCAGAGCTTCTTGACAATGATGCACATCAACAAAATCCCTAGTTCACAAGACAAGAAATGAAAGGAAAAGATAAAAAACTTGGAGACATAGCTGCATATATCCACAACCTCCCTAGCAAAGCTACAGAGCCTGGTTACGCAACATTTTCTCTGAAGTAGGAGGCCTCAAAAGAGCACACATAGCTTCAAAAGTCAACAAACAAGGTAAATATTATGGCTTTTTCTATTACTCCACTCACCAACAACTGCAGGAAGCTATCAACATCTTCAATGGCTATACCATAAATGGGTACAAGTTATATGTTACACAAGCTAGGCCCACCATCAACACTTACTATGAAGCCAGAAATCAATAACCAGTCAAGCATTCATTGTCTCCTTTAAGGTTACAAGGCTCTATAGTGATTCAACAACTACTTAGAAACAACCACTTAGCCATTGCGCACCAAAATTTCTCAGTTCAAACTATTATGTCAAGCTTTGCTAGTGAAGGAGTCTTTGAAATCCAAGTTAAATCTCTAGGCAACAAGACATTACTTCTGCATTGTACAGACCCCTTATTCGATAAAGAACTAGTGATAGAAGATGGTCACTGGCTCAGTAATTGTGTCACGCCCCAATTTCAGCGAACCGAACTCGGGACGCGAACATTTAAAAGATAAAATACTTGAAACCTGTTTTCATTAAATCACTTTAAAAAGCCAGTTTAGTTCAACAAAATAATATTTACATCTCAAAATAAGTCCCAACAATTGGACAAAAACGAGGTACACGTCACTAGACTCAAAAACACCCAGAAACCCGCTTCAAGCTCTTCAAGTTTCATAAGCTCACCTAGTCTAGCCTGCGAACGGTACCTGTAGGAAAAGCAGCTAGGGGTGAGCATTCGCTCACCACCACAGATAACAGACTGACTACGACATACTTAGCAGACAAAGCCGGTGACACCAACAACGACTCAAATGACACACACACGACCAACACCTTTCCCAACCGACTCAACACTCGGACACGTGATGTAGACACCACACGAAAATAGACGACCTCTTCAAAAGACACGACAGACAACCACGTAACACACAAGATCACAAAGGATCGCACACCAAACAAGATCACAAAGGATCGCATACCAGCTGCTCAGTAACCATCTATGTTTCTCGCCCTTTCCGATCCCAGTCGGGCCACGCGGTCGACCTGTCTCAGTAACCTCTCTGTCCCTCGCCCTTTCCGATCCCAGTCGGTCCAGGCGGTGGACCTGTCTCACAACTTCCCCCGATCCCAGTCGGGGAGCTAGCCCACAACCTCTCCGCTTCTCCCGATCCCTGTCGGGAGGCTAGCTACACCACACAACCTCCACCATGATCAAGTAACCAAACACAATCACAAACAAAGTTCAACAGACAGTAACGACACCAGTCTCAACTCCACAGACACTCAAGGCCACCAAGACACCAACAACAAAACACGGGTTCAACAACCCTACGGGCCCTCATGGCCACCCAATACTCCAACGGTAAAGTACGGGTTCACAACCCCACGGGCACTCACGGCTACCCAAAACACCAATAATAACAACACGGGCTCTCATGGCCACCCAAGACTCAACAATAATAACACGGGCTCTCAAGGCCACCCAAAACTCAACAACAATAACACGGGCTCTCAAGGCCACCCAAAATTCAACAATAATAACACGGGCTCTCAAGGCCGCCCAAAACTCAACAATAATAACACAACAACCTCCGGCATAAACAGTGCCTCCAACCGTCCTAAGATCACTAGTTTCACAAACAACCTCCGGGCATGGTCATATGCCTCTAGTAATTCTAATATCGCTAAGTTCTCTGCTCCTACGACACTACTAAGTGTCACATGCTTTTCCAATAATCGCTACGTTCCAGTAACATGCATTTCTAATAATTGATAACCTAAATAACCCACGACACCCCGGTGTCACATGCAATTCTACAGTTAACTTTCCCTAGTCAGGGCCGAGATCCGGCTACTTTTCCCTACCTCGTATACAACTCCAAAATTTCTCCACTAAGTCTCGATGTGATCCCAGTCACTCGCCGAGCTTCCCTTTGCCTCGGTCCGCAGCACGATCTAAAAGAACACAATTTTTAAAGCACTTTTTAACGAGTAGGAATAAGCCGAAATTTAATAAACTTAACGCCCAAACGTAACCCCGACAATGTCGATCACTCCCAAACTTCCCAATTACTCGACATTGTCGATAAAGGACCCGCAAAGTCCCGATTCGCCCGACATGGCGAATCTTCCCGGGTTTGGTAAAAGGCCTTCCGGGGCTCCAAAAGCCCCCGTTTTCGTTTCTACGGTCTTAGAATAGTTCAAGGAACCCAGTGCACTTGACCGGATCGAATTCCGACTTCCGAGTCGATTAATTAACGTTTAAAGTTTCTAAAACCCGTTAATAACAACTTTTCCAATTTAATTCCAAATTTCGATTCGGTTAAGGATAAATGGTCCGGGGAACGTTTTAAACCACCCGAACACTAAAACCCGAGCACCCGAGCACGCGGACCCACCCGGCCCACTTGTCCGTGTGCCCTAGGGTTCCAATGGGGCTCGGCCACCATGGTGGTGGCCGGCCCTAGCTCCGGCCAGCCACCTCCTATGGTGGCCGGCCACCCCTTATGGTGGCCGAAGCTCCTCCCAAGCTCCCGGTCGCCGTAAAACGTTCAAACACACCTATAAACACCTCTAAAACGTCTCCAACAAACCCCCAAGCTCACTACAACCCTAACTCATAGTTTTACTCAAAACCCTAACCTTCAAAAGTTAACAAAACGACGATCGGTTTAGGTCTTACCAACGAGGAAAACGAGGGGAACGATGTTGCTCCTTGCCTTGAGACGATTCAAAGGCTCGATAATCTCCAAACCCTAGTTCTTCCTCTCTTCTCTCTTCTTCTTCTTCTCCTTCTCTCTCTAAACACTCTCTTCCAGCGAAAAGTCAACATTTCCCAATTTGATCAGAAAGTTGCCCTGAGTCCCCTTGAACTCATTTTGGTCGATAACGGGGTCAACTTAGGTCCGGTATGACCCTTGGGGTCAATTTAGGTCAATAAAGTTTCTGTCTTAAAAAATTAAAATTTTCCTGTTTTTCGCAGGTTTGACTATCGTTGACCGGGACTGGTTCTTACAATCTACCCCCCTTAAAGGAAATTTCGTCCACGGAATTTAAGACAGACGTACCTCGGGAAATGAACAAGGCGGGGTACTTCGCGCGAACCTCGTCCTCGCGCTCCTAAGTAGATTCATCCCCGTGATGCTTCCACTGTACTCGTACCAAACGGATAATCTTGCCTCCCCGCAGGACCTGCTCCCGTGTGTCCATGATCCGAACCGGCTGCTCCTCATAGGAGACATCGTCAGCCACCTCGATATCTTTCCACTCAATGACGTGAGAGGGGTCCGCATTGTACTGCCGCAACTGGGACACGTGGAAGACGTCATGAACTCTCCCAAATTGCGGTGGCAACACTAGACGATAAGCCACTGCTCCCACTCTGCTCAAGATCTCAAATGGCCCAATGTACCGCGGAGCCAACTTGCCCCCGCTGCGCCTGAACCGTACCAGCCCCTTCCTCGGGCTCACCTTCAAGAACACGTGATCCCCGACTGCAAACTCAAAAGGTCGACGTCGCCTGTCGGCATAACTCTTCTGCCGACTCTGCGCGGTCCTCAACCGATCGCATATCAGCGCGACCTTCTCTGTCGTCTCTCTGACAAGATCTGGCCCCAGCAGACTCTTGTCCCCTACCTCTGCCCAACACACTGGCGATCTACACGACCTCCCATACAACGCTTCGAACGATGCCAACCCGATACTGGCCTGGAAGCTGTTGTTGTAGGTGAACTCGGCCAACGGCAGGTGGGTCTCCCAAGATCCCCTGAAATCCAGCACACATGCTCGCAGCATGTCCTCCAAGATCTGAATAGTGCGCTCGAACTGACCGTCTGTCTGGGGATGATGTGCGGTACTGAGTAGAACTTCGGTCCCCAACGCTTTCTACAGACTCGGCCAAAACCTGGACGTGAAGCGGGGATCCCTGTCAAACACTATCGATACCGGGACCCCATGGAGCCACACTACCTCCTGAATATACAAGCCACTCAACCTGTCGACCGGGTCAGTCATCCTCATAGCCAGGAAATGGGCCGACTTGGTCAACCGGTCGACTACCACCCACACGGCGTCGTTACCCTTCGGCGATCTCGGTAGTCCACACACGAAGTCCATCGTGATGTGCTCCCACTTCCACTGAGCAATCGGTAGTGGCTGCAACAATCCTGCGGGACGCTGATGCTCGGCTTTCACCTGCTGACAGACGAGGCATCTCGACACAAACTCTACTACTGCTCTCTGCATCCCGCGCCATCAGAAATGCCGTCTGAGGTCACGGTACATCTTGGTGCCCCCTGGGTGCACTGTAAGACGCAAATGATGTGCCTCTCGCAACATGTCGTCTCTACAGTTAACCGGCACGAACAGCCCCCCGCGGTACCGTAACCCCCAATCGGTGCTATTCTCCCAGCCTACCACCTCGTCACCCTTGACGACTCTCTCGCGGATCTCTGACGTCTCGACGTCCTCTGTCTGCGCCTCCAACACTTGGGCAAGCAGTGAGGGCTGAGCCACCAATGAGCATATGGCCATGTCGCCAGTATCTCCTCCAGCTCAAGCCCGAACGTGCTCAGCTCCCCCATCCTGTCCCACTCTCGGACTGATATGCTGGCGAGGCTCGGAGCCGACTTCCTACTCAAGGCATCGGCGACCACGTTCGCCTTGCCCGGATGGTAGTGTAGCTCGAAGTCTTACTCCTCGAGTAGCTCCATCCACCGTCGCTGACGCATGTTCAGGTCTCGCTGGGAAAATATGTACTTGAGGCTCTTGTGATTCGAGAACTCCTGAAACCCCTCGCCATACAGATAATATCGCCAGCTCTTTAGCGCAAACATGACAGCTGCTAGCTCCAAGTCGTGGGTAGGATAGTTGCGCTCGTGCGTCTTCAACTGCCTTGAGCCATAAGCCACAACTCTGCCCAACTGCATCAGTACGCAACCCTGTCCCTCTACGGACGCATCACAATAGACATCATAATCGATCCCTCGCTCGGGCACCACTAACACTTGAGCTGTAGTCAGTCGAGTCTTCAACTCCGCGAATGCACGCTCACAGTCCTCTGTCCACGCAAACCCGACTCCCTTCCGTGTCAACAGAGTCATCGGTGCGGCGAGTCGTGCAAAATCCTGGACGAATCGGCGATAGTAGCCTGCCAACCCCAGAAAGCTGCGGATCTCGAAGACACTCGTGGGCCGTGCCCACTTCGAGACTACGTCGATCTTCGACGGATCGACCAGGATACTGTCACGGGACACGAGGTAACCGAGGAATTTCACCTCAGTGAGCCAGAACTCGCACTTCTCCCGGTTGGCATATAGCCGATGCTCGCGCAGTAGTGTCAGAACAACCCTCAGATGTGACTTATGCGCCGCCTCATTCTTCGAATAAATCAGGATGTCGTCCACGAACACCACCACAAACTGATCTAGGTACGGCCGATAGATGTTGTTAATCAGGTCCATGAACGCTGCAGGTGCGTTCGTCAGTCCGAATGGCATCACCAGGAACTCGTAGTGCCCATAGCGTGTCCGGAATGCAGTCTTTGCGACGTTCCCCTCACGGACTCGCAACTGATAATAACCGGATCGCAAATCGATCTTTGAGAAGTAGGTCGCCCCTCTCAACTGGTCGAACAAGTCGTCGATCCTCGGCATCGGGTATCTATTCTTCACCGTAACCCGGTTCAACTTCCGGTAATCTATACACATCCGTAGCTCTCCACTCTTCTTCTTCACGAAGAGTGCTGGTGCTCACCACGGCGATGCACTCGGACGGATAAACACCTTCTACTGAAGCTCCTCTAGCTGACGCTTCAGCTCAGTCAACTCTGCCGGCGCAAACCTGTAAGGCGCCATCGATATCGCCGTCGTTCCCGTCACTAGGTCAATCCCGAACTCCACCTCACGAACCGGTGGCAACCCGCTCAACTCCTCAGGAAAGACGTTGGGGAACTCGCATACCACTCGCGGTAACTCACGGCTCTGCACCGCCGATACTTCCTCCTCTGCGGACAACGCCGACAGGAGGACCCCGCTCTTACTACCCAGAACATACGTCACTTTCGTACCGCCCACTGACACTGTCGCTCGTCGCCTGTAGCAATCGATATTGGCTTGGTACCTCGACAACCAATCCATTCCCATGATCACATCAAAGGTCGTCATTCCCAGTACGAGAAGATCACCAGGGCAAGGACAGTCTGCGACTCTAATCTCGCAGGCACGACATACTCTAGTCAACGATGCACCACCCCCAACTGGGGTGTCTAGGCATAGGGGTGGACTCAACGGCTCTAAGCTCAACCCCAACCTCTCGGCACAAACCGACGAAATAAAAGAGTGCGACACCCCGGTATCAAACAAGAATAAAGCCCATAAATGATACAATAAACACGTACCCTGGATGGTCTCGCGGTACATGCTAGGTCCTGAGGCTCTGGAGTCGGTGACTGCATACACTCTCCCCTGCGAGGCCTGCTGCCTCTGACCCGGTGCACTGGCCACTGAATACCCATGACTCTGCTGCTGTCTCGGAATCAGTGCGCTCGTAGAAGGCTGTGACGGTCTGGACTGCTGACTCTGACGAGGACGACCCCTGGGCGACTGTACTGTACGCGACTGCTGCGGTCGCTGCGCTGACGTTGCCCTCGACGGCTCACAGCACCACGCAATGGTGTGCCCAACCCGGCCGCATCGAAAACAGCCGGTCTCGTCGGCTCTCGACTCCGTGCCCTGGCCCGTACGACTGGTCACCGGCTGCGTCGTGGGCCCTCCTTCCATCGGACACTCGCGACGGAGGTGGCCTCGCTGCCCGCAGGTATAGCACTTCGGCGCCCTCTCCGACGCGACTGGCCCAACTGATGCCATTGACCCCCGCTGTCTCACTATACCCTGATGTGTCGGTGGTCGGAAAAACCCCGTAGTCCTCTGCCTCCTCGGGTCTTGTGACTCGGACGGCCCTGTAAAGCTGGTCGGCCGCTGTCGGACATCACGGGTCCTGGCCGCATCCCTGATACCCTGCTCCACCGTCGCTGCGGTGTCCACGAGATCGGTATACTTCCGCAATCTCAAGGCGAGAACCTGGTTCCGAATCACCGGCCTCGGTCTTCCCTGGAACCGCAGGCAACGGTTCTGCTCCGTCATCACCATCTCCGGCGCGAACCTGGTCAAGGCCGTGAAACTGGCCTCGTACTCTGCTACCGTCATCCCCTCCTGCTCCAGGTCTAGGAACTACCGATATCGCTCCAGCCGAGCCGACTCGGGAAAGTACTATTCAAGAAAAACTATCTGGAAGATGCTGTAGTCATAACCGACCAGGTCCGTCACACGCCCCCACCAGTGGTAGGCGCTGTCTCTCAGCTGATGGGCCGCGAAGGACACTCTGCGACGACCATCCTCGACACCTGATGTATCCAGGTCTCGCGTGACCTGCTCTAGCCACCTCTCGGCTAGGTCGGGGTTCGGCTCCCCGACAAATGTAGGTATCCCGAGCTTCAGGAAGTCTAGTAGTGCTCGGGATGTATGATCCTCTGTCTGACCGGGCCTCACTAGGACCGCGGCTTCCTCTGGTGCTGGTGAAGCCGACTCTAGGCTGGCGATGACCGCCACCAAACTCTGGACTGTCCTGATCAGCTCATCCAGGGCAGTCATGACGGGAGTGTCTGCGACGGGCGGAACACTGGGTGTGCCTGCAGACGGCCCCGCGTCGCTTCTCCTGTCTTCTCCGAAAGGAGTGCCTTGGGCCTCCGCGTACTCGGCGGGCTCAACGGTTGGCACCCTTCCCGGTGTCCCCGCTGACCGTCCCCGCCGGCCCCGCGTGGGCGCCTGACCCCGTGCTCACGCTGCTTGTCCGCGTCTACCGCGAGCCATAGTTAGTATCCTCTGCACGGATACACGCAAACGTTCAGTTTGCGAACTCAAATAACACAACAAGTTCAAATACGCTAACGCTCACGCGGTCCATGTTTACTCTAGCGTGCTTAACACTGACACGTCACACCGCTCACGCTATTAGTACTTTAAATAATAGTATTAGTAAAAGAAACCTCAATGAGACCGCACCAACGTGCACCAAAACACGCGACGACAAACCCAACCACACAACAAAACAACAACAACAACCAATTCGACAACTCAAAACCGACCTCAAACATAAGCCAACACGGCCGAGCAACAATGATACACGCCCAGTGGGCCAACCAAAGTCACACACGCCCACCGGGCCAACCAAACCCAAAACACGCCCACAGGGACAACCAATTTTAAAACTTTTTCCCACTCCATTAAAAGCTTCATTTCTTGACATCAGGTAGATACAACCCGGTCCAGGCGTCCCCGAACTACGTTGTACCCACTTGATATCAACACCGTCACGCTCGACTACAGGAGCGCTCCTGAGTCGAATCAACACACAAACATTTCACGTACTGCACAAGCGTATAACAAAACAGGACTCAAATCCTAACGGGTCTACACACGAGTTCCGACTTGCGTACCCAATGCACGACGGGACTTTACTGACTCGACTCTCCCACCTAATTGACGTGTAGTCCGAGGTGTGAAACCTCGAGCTCTGATACCAAGCTGTCACGCCCCAATTTCAGCGAACCGAACTCGGGACGCGAACATTTAAAAGATACAATACTTGAAACATTTTTTCATTAAATCACTTTAAAAACAATTGGACAAAAACGAGGTACACGTCACTAGACTCAAAAACACCCAGAAACCCGCTTCAAGCTCTTCAAGCTTCAGAAGCTCACCTAGTCCAGCCTACGAACGGTACCTGTAGGAAAAGCAGCTAGGGGTGAGCGTTCCCTCACCACCACAAATAACAGACTGACTACAGCATACTTAGCAGACAAAGCCGGTGACACCAACAACGCCTCAAATGACACACACACGACCAACACCTTTCCCAACCGACTCAACACTCGGACACGTGATGTTGACCCCACACGACAATCGACGACCTCTTCCAAAGACACGACGGACAACCACGCAACACCCAAGATCACAAAGGATCGCACACCAAACAAGATCACAAAGGATCGCATACCAGCTGCTCAGTAACCATCTCTGTTTCTCGCCCTTTCCGATCCCAGTCGGGCCAGGCGGTCGACCTGTCTCAGTAACCTCTCTGTCCCTCGCCCTTTCCGATCCCAGTTGGGCCAGGCGGTCGACCTGTCTCACAACTTCCCCCGATCCCAGTCGGGGAGCTAGCCCACAACGTCTCCGCTTCTCCCGATCCCAGTCGGGAGGCTAGCTACACCACACAACCTCCACCATGATCAAGTAACCAAACACAATCACAAACAAAGTTCAACATACAGTAACGACACCAGTCTCAACTCCACAGACACTCAAGGCCACCAAGACACCAACAACAAAACACGGGTTCAACAACCCTACGGGCCCTCATGGCCACCCAATACTCCAACGGTAAAGTACGGGTTCACAACCCCACGGCACTCACGGCCACCCAAAACACCAATAATAACAACACGGGCTCTCATGGCCACCCAAGACTCAACAATAATAACACGTGCTCTCAAGGCCACCCAAAACTCAACAACAATAACACGGGCTCTCAAGGCCACCCAAAATTCAACAATAATAACACGGGCTCTCAAGGCCGCCCAAAACTCAACAATAATAACACAACAACCTCCGGCATAAACAGTGCCTCCAACCGTCCTAAGATCACTAGTTTCACAAACAACCTCCGGGCATGGTCATATGCCTCTAGTAATTCTAATATCGCTAAGTTCTCTGCTCCTACGACACTACTAAGTGTCACATGCTTTTCCAATAATCGCTACGTTCCAGTAACATGCATTTCTAATAATTGATAACCTAAATAACCCACGACACCCCGGTGTCACATGCAATTCTACAGTTAACTTTCCCTAGTCAGGGCCGAGATCCGGCTACTTTTCCCTACCTCGTATACAACTCCAAAAGTTCTCCACTAAGTCTCGATGTGATCCCAGTCACTCGCCGAGCTTCCCTTTGCCTCGGTCTGCAGCACGATCTAAAAGAACACAATTTTTAAAGCACTTTTTAACGAGTAGGAATAAGCCGAAATTTAATAAACTTAACGCCCAAACATAACCCCGACAATGTCGATCACTCCCAAACTTCCCAATTACTCGACATTGTCGATAAAGGACCCGCAAAGTCCCGATTCGCCCGACATGGCGAATCTTCCCGGGTTTGGTAAAAGGCCTTCCGGGGCTCCAAAAGCCCCCGTTTTCGTTTCTACGGTCTTAGAATAGTTCAAGGAACCCAGTGCACTTGACCGGATCGAATTCCGACTTCCGAGTCGATTAATTAACGTTTAAAGTTTCTAAAACCCGTTAATAACAACTTTTCCAATTTAATTCCAAATTTCGATTCGGTTAAGGATAAATGGTCCGGGGAACGTTTTAAACCACCCGAACACTAAAACCCGAGCACCCGAGCACGCGGGCCCCACCCGGCCCACTTGGCCGTGGGCCCTAGGGTTCCAATGGGCCTTGACCACCATGGTGGTGGCCGGCCGTAGCTCCGGCCAGCCACCTCCTATGGTGGCCGGCCACCTCTTATGGTGGCCGGTGTTAGTCTTAGTGCCCGTAGTTCAATCCTAAATGTCCAAATGTATATATCATCGTTAGCAATAAAATTAAAGCGGCTTTATATTACTTATGTGTTGGAGTACTATATCGATGTGTGCTCTGATATATGCCCACCATGCAAATAGAACCATAGATCGAGATAGATCACACTCGATGGGTCCCTAGTCAACAAAGCTTCACTAGAAGCGACTAGTATGAAAGATGGCTCTTTATGGCTTACGTTCTGTTAGTCATCGGAATGGGATTCCAGAGTCTGATCATAGATATCATGTGGGACATGATATTGGACGACCCGCCCTTAATATGTGCCATAGATTAAGTCATGAACATATTCAGTGTTGTAGCATGTCATGTATCCTTAGACCAAGGAGTCTTTGTGATTGCTATGTAGTCAACAACTGAGTTTGACCTGAGCCTAACGTTGTCCGTAACAGGGCTTCCATAACGGCCAGGATTGGCTTGGGGACGGGCTACATGAGTGACACGAAAGACGGCTAAGGGATTTATCCCTCATACTAAGGTATGGGAAAGATATCGATTCTCGGCCGCTTGATCGAGAGTGGCTGGAAGAATAGCATGGCCATGCACATGATACTGGGTATCATATCTTCAGTCATCTCACATATCAAGGAACGGTGATTGAGAATAATAAGGATGACGGCTCTATGCCTTATCTCAATCAGGATATCGGAGATAAAAGGATAATGACAGGGACGACGGAAAGGTTAGAATCGACAGGGTCGATTCGTTATGTAGTGTCAGGGAATACTAAAGTCTCGTTAGTTGCCACTTAAATAGGTACAAGTAAAATGGGATTTTACGTTGATCTATTGACATGCATAAACCTAAGTGTCACACCGGAGGATGAAACTCATTGACACATTTATGGGGAATGGCCAAAAGGGAGTTGTCTCGGGACATGACCAAAACTGGGTTTTGGGTCATGTGCCCGTAAGTGAATAAGACTTTATGGATCGAGACAAGGCTTGGAGTCTTGGGATTGATCGCGTCGGATAATGTTGGACATTTCCGGTATGAAGGGCATGGAGGCGATGAGCGAATCACGGGACCTCGTTGGAAATGGCCACGGGCCATGTTCCAAGAGGCCCATGAAAGGCCCATGCAACCAAGGCCCATGGAACTAATTAATCAAGTCTTGATTAATTAGTACTAAGTAAGCAAGACAAGGATTAAGGTGTTGGTGATTCACCACCTAACCCAATCTTGTCTTGCCATACTTTGTCCTATTTACACCTTACTTGACACCATACTTGTCCCATGCCTTTAGTTGGACAAATATGGGTTTTGTTATGTTTAAGTCATCTTTTTTCAACATAACAAAGACAAGAAAAGAATAGGAAGCACATTTTCTCTCCCTCTTCCATGGCCATTTCGGGTTTGGCTAGTTTCCTCCTCCATTTTTGTGTTCTTGAGTCCTCAAAGAGAAGAACTACGTGGCTTTGATTCCCATGTGGATACGTAGGCGTCTTGGAGACTCAAGCCAATCATTCGTTAACCGGTGTTCTTGTTTTGGTAAGAGATAGTGCTGAATTTTTCTCTTGTGAATCCATTCTTTGTTAGTTGTTTCATGGTTTTAATCGTCTCTTGGTTTTTATTGATTTTGCGCTGCGAGTTGGTCCATCTCCAACCCTATCTCGAGACCTAACAGTGGTATCAGAGCCGTGCTACCTTCGGGATTCACAAGACGGTGTTCAAAGTTTCGGTTTTGCTTGAAAGTTTCGTTTTTGGCATGTTGTTTTGCTAAATTGTTTGATAACATGTTTTAAATTCTTGTTCATGGATTTAATGCATGTAAAATTAATTTTTGAAAATTATTTCAAATCTGGAAATTTTGAAATTTTTTTGATTTTTCGGGTCTCGGGAGCGGGACTCTCGGGGAGCCGAAACCGGGACCGAACGGGGCTCCGTTGGACGGAGCTAGGCCAAGCATGACCATTGGATGGTTGATATGCCAAGGCTAAACCATTTTGTTAGTTATGACGAGTTTGGAACCGTCATGACGAACTCGAAGATCAAATGTTCAAAAGTTTCATTTTTGAACGGTTTCGATAAACCGAGCATCAAAAATTTTCGAAACTTGGCTATTAATTAAAACCGGAAAATCACATGATGTTTGATAACATGCTTGTTCGATAACACGATGTGTGATGTGATGTTGGCATGGTGTACATAATAGCCCCGAGCTCGATTTAATTATTTATCGCTTTTCACGGCCTGCGAGCCGTTAGAGTTAGCGTGTAATTATTCTTTCAAGGTGTGGTCGTCGAACCACTTGTTTGTAATATTTATTTACTCCCGACCTGCGAGTCGTGTATTAAATTGTAATATTTTACTCAAGACGAAGAAAGGGCGAAAAGGTCATTTTGTGGCTTTTCGGGTGTTGGCATCGGCTTGGAGTCGGTGGAGCTCAAGAAGCTAGTGGGAGTTAGTTTAGGGGGATATTATGTGCACATTTATCGCTTTATGCTTGGTTTAGTTTATGCATGATTAATTCTATGTGTTTTAGAATTGCATGCTTAACTTTATTTACCGAGCATATCACCTCACATGCAAAGATAAATTGGAATTTTAATCCTTGTGTGTGAACCCTTAGAACCGTCATTACATTGGATGTAGTTGACGGGTTCAAAGGAAGAATTACATTGGATGTAATTTGAGGCATCATTGCATTTGGAATGTAGTTGATGTGCTCATCGCATGTAGGATGTGCCAAAGTTTTCAACACAACTGGACAAGTAAAAGCGGGTCATGTCCGATACCTCCCAATCATCAACACCTTACTACCTCCCCGTTCTATGGGTGTCGTGCGCATTAGCGGAGCATCCATGGGGAAACGGGGTAGTAGGTTTGGACGACATATGTGGGTGTCGTGCGCATTAGCGGAGCACCTACATAGTGACGAGCCATAGTTGAAAATTGGTGGACCCGACTACGATTCTCAGCCTAAGGTTGAGCTAGGGTAACAGATAGGGTAAGTCGTGTACATAAGTACATACCCTAGCCAGGAGTCACATTGGATGTGATTGGATGGAGTCCTACCTACATAGCTCGATTAAGTGGTGAGCATTAGTTCAGCTTAATCGAGTGAATCAAGGATCTTGGTTTCAGATTCTAATGGTTTAGAATCGATTGTTGGTGTTTAAGCTTGATCTTCATAAAATTTATTCAGTTTACTGATTGAATTTTATCTGTTGTAGATCAAATGGCAAATTCAGCGAACATTAATAGTTTGTCATTAAAAACCATTCTTGACAGGGTCAAGCTAAATGGGAAAACTATTTGGACTGGTACAGAATTTTGAGGATAGTCCTCAAGTCTGAACGCAAAGAATATGTCCTTGACAAGGCTGTCTCTAAGACCATATCAGAGTTACATGAAGTGTCATTAATTGCTGAGAAGAATATATCAGGGATCTGGGATCCAAGGATATTCTGATGGTCAACAAGGGAATTGGAAGTGGCAAGGGCTAGGCCCATGCGCACTTGGCAGGAAAGATGAGACACTTGAGAATGTCTGCTTCTACTGCCAACAGCCAGGTCATTGGAACCGGGATTACAGGAAGTTCACGGCTGATCTGAAGAAGGGCAGTGAGACTGCGCCTTCATCAAATAGCGTGGATGATCTGAAGAAGGGCAGTAGGACTGCGCCTTCATCAGGAAACCTGGATGATCTAAGGAAGGGCGGTGGGACCGTGCCTTCATCCGGTATTAACTCTATAGAGCTACATCTCTCTACTTCCAAAGATTCATGGGTATTAGATACCAGGACTGAATCTCACAAATGCACTTATATATGGTGGCTGAAAGTAGGAGAGGTTTGGAAAGCACGAAGTGGACCTCAGAGTTGTGGCAACTGCTGTAGGATCCATGAGTCTTGCTTTGCCAAGAGGCCTTGTCTTAGTACTGTATAATGTATATTGCATACCTACTTTCAGTAGGAATATTATATTTGTATCCGTGTTTGACAAGGAAGGATATAATGTTAATATTGGAAATGGAGTTTTCAATGTTCTATGCAATGATATGTTTTATACCAGTACTGGCTTGGTTGGAGGATTGTACATATTAGATATGGGTGACAATGCCTCAAGTTCTATATATTCCGTTAATACCAAGAGGTTTTAAATCTAACGATTTAAACCTAACTCTGTTAAGGCACTATCATTTAGGTCGCATAAACAAGAAGCACCTATCAGCACTTCAGAAGTGCGGACTTTCAGGTTCATTCGAATTCCATTCGATCGATAGGTGCAAGGTTTGTTTGATGGGGAAAATGACTAAAGTGCCCTTTTATCGATCGCGATGAAAGGGCGGGTGAATTATTGGGGCTGATACACTCGAATGTGTGTAGACCAAGAAGTTCACTTGCCAGGAGGGGTTTTAACTACTTTATCACATTTACTGATGATTAGAGTAAATATGGTTATGTCTATTCGCTGAGACATAAGTCTAAAGCTTTTGATAAATTCAAAAAGTTTAAGACTAAAGTAGAAAACCAGCTCGACAAAGGTATTAAGGCACTTCGATTGGATCGAGGTGGAAAATACTTGACCACAGAGTTATTAGATCATCTAAAAGAGAATGGGATCCTTTTGGAATGGACTCCTCCTGGGACACTGTAGATGAAAGGTGTAGCCAAACGGAGAAATCGGACATTGTTAGACAATGGTCCGTTCCATTATTAGTTGGACTGATCTCCCAATCTATTTCTGGGATTATGCTCTAGAGATGACCGCATTCATAGTGAATCGGGCTTCGACGAAGGGTGTGGAAGGGACACCATTTTAAAATGATATGGGATGATGCCCGCTTTGTCCTTCCTAAAGATTTGTAGTTGCGAGGCTTATGTGAAACATTTGGTTTCGACTAAGCTCGAACCAAGATCTGAGATATGCACCTTCGTGTGGTATCCCAAAGCAACAAGGGGATACTACTTCTACAATCCCAGTGAGAACATGGTGTTCATCGCATGGGGTGGGGTCTTTATGGAAAATGAGTTTTGTTTCCAAAGACTTCATTGGGAGTACTGTGCATCTCGAAGAAATTCAGGATGGTACAGATCTGTCTAAACCAATTGGCAACCCAGTAGAAAGAAGCCAGAGATTGTCGTAGAGTAAGAACCAATTCCTGTTACAATTCCGGAAGGTCCAAGGCGATTTGAAAGGATCAATCTTCCACCTCCAAGATATGGTATCCGGAGGTGACAATGAAGTCATGGTGGATCACGATGATCCACCCACCTTTCAGGAAGTCGTGGATGGGCCCAACTCCGAGTTATGGCTGGGAGCCACGAGGGAGGAAATGCAATCCATGTCGGACAACCGAGTCTGGGAACCGGTTGATCCCATCAATGGTGTGAGGACCATCAGATGCAAATGGATCTTCAAGGTGAAGATGGACATGGACGGCAAACCTCTGACCTACAAAGCTCAACTGGTGGCGAAAGGTTATAGGCATGGATTGACTATGAGGAAACCTTCTCCTTAGTGGCTATGGTCAAAATCGATCCAAATTTTTCTTGACATAACTGCGTATCATAATTACGAGATATGGAAAGTGGATGTCAAAACCGCTTTCCTAAATGGAAATTTGACTAAGTACGTTTGTATGTCTCGGCCCAAAGGTTTTGACGATCCGAAGAATAAAGGAAAGATTTATAAGTTGTTGAAATCCATTTATGAATTGAAACGAACTTCTCGGAGTTGGATCCTTCGTTTTGATGAAGCTGTAATTGGATTTGGCTTAATCAAGAGCGAGGATGAATCTTGCGTTTATAAGAAGGCTAGTGGGAGCAAGATTACCTTTCTGGTTCTCATTGAAAACGACATCCCAACCTTGCACGAGACTAAAGCTTGGTTGAGGAAGTGTTTTTCAATAAAGGACTTAGGCGATGCTTCTTATATCTTAAGGATTAAGATATGTAGAGATCGCACCAAGAGGGTCTTGGATTTAAGTCAGGGAACCTATGTGAACAAGGCATTGAGTAGGTTCTTAATGCTCGATTCAAAGAAAGGACTCTTACCCACTAGTCATGGCATTCATCTCAGCAAGACTCAGTGTCCTAAGACACCTGATGAGCTGAAAAGGATGATGAGAATCCTATGCGCCTGGGGGCAGGATCGATCATATATGCCATGACATGTATGAGACCAGACGTCTCGTAAGCCTTATGTTGTACCAGTAGACATCATTCTAACCCGGGGGAAAGATGATGCTGAACTAGTCGTCGAAGGATGAGTAGACGCTAGTTTTCCAAGACAAATCCAGATGACTTTAGAAGTCAATCAGGATATGTGTTTACGCTGAATGGCAGAGCTTTAGCTGGGAGAGCGTAAAGCAAGATATCATTGCCGAATCTACGATAGAGGCCAAGTACATGGGTGCTGCAGAGGCAGCTAAGGAGGCTATGTGGATTTGGAAATTCATGGCAGGGCTGGGTGTAATTAAAAACCCATCCAGCCCGGTGAATCCATCTTGCGACAACACAAGTGCCATTGCGCAAGCTAAAAGCCTAGATCGTATAACAAATCCAAACATGTACTGCGGCGTATCCACCTCATCAGATAAATACTGAACTGAGGTGAAGTGAAGATAACCGATATTGCAACAGATGATAACATAGACAACCCTTTGACTAAGGCAGTGTCACTGCCTGAACATGTTAGACATGTAAAGTCGATGGGGACATATTGGAGTTTAGATTGGAACTAGGGCAAGTGGGAGATTTTTTAGTCTTAGTGCCCGTAGTTCAATCCTAAATGTCCAAATGTATATATCATCGTTAGGAATAAAATTAAAGCGGCTTTATATTACTTATGTGTTGGAGTACTATATCGATGTGTGCTCTGATCTATGCCCACCATGCGAATAGAACCATAGATCGAGATAGATCACACTCGATGGGTCCCTAGTCAACAAAGCTTCACTAGAAGCAACTAGTATGAAAGATGGCTCTTTATGGCTTACGTTCTGTTAGTCATTGGAATGGGATTCCGGAGTCTGATCATAGATATCATGTGGGACATGATATTGAACGACCCGCCCTGAATATGTTCCATAGATTAAGTCATGAACATATTCAGTGTTGTAGCATGTCATGTATCCTTAGACCAAGGAGTCTTTGTGATCGCTATGTAGTCAACAACTGAGTTTGACCTGAGCCTAACGTTGTCCGTAACAGGGCTTCCATAACGGCCATGATTGGCTTGGGGACGGGCTACATGAGTGACACGAAAGACGGCTAAGGGATTTATACCTCATACTAAGGTATGGGAAAGATATCGGTTCTCGGCCGCTTGATCGAGAGTGACTGGAAGAATAGCATGGCCATGCACATGATACTGGGTATCATATCTTCAGTCATCTCACATATCAAGGAACGGTGATTGAGAATAATAAGGATGACGGCTCTATGTCTTATCTCAATCAGGATATCGGAGATAAAAGGATAATGACAGAGACGACGGAAAGGTTAGAATCGACAGGGTCGATTCGTTATATAGTGTCAGGGAATACTAAAGTCTCGTTAGTTGCCACTTAAATAGGATCAAGTAAAATGGGATTTTACGTTGATCTATTGACATGCATAAACCTAAGGGTCACACCGAAGGATGAAACTCATTGACACATTTATGGGGAATGGCCAAAAGGGAGTTGTCTCGGGACATGACCAAAACTGGTTTTTGGGTCATGTGCCCGTAAGTGAATAAGACTTTATGGATCGAGACAAGGCTTGGAGTCTTGGGATTGATCGCGTCGGATAATGTTGGACATTTCCGGTATGGAGGGCATGGAGGCGATGAGCGAATCACGGGACCTCGTTGGAAATGGCCACGGGCCATGTTCCAAGAGGCCCATGAAAGGCCCATGCAACCAAGGCCCATGGAACTAATTAATCAAGTCTTGATTAATTAGTACTAAGTAAGCAAGACAAGGATTAAGGTGTTGGTGATTCACCGCCTAACCCAATCTTGTCTTGCCATACTTTGTCCTATTTACACCTTACTTGACACCATACTTGTCCCATGCCTTTAGTTGGACAAGTATGGGTTTTGTTATGTTTAAGTCATCTTTTTTCAACATAACAAAGACAAGACAAGAATAGGAAGCACATTTTCTCTCCCTCTTCCATGGCCATTTCGGGTTTGGTTAGTTTCCTCCTCCATTTTTGTGTTCTTGAGTCCTCAAAGAGAAGAACTACGTGGCTTTGATTCCCATGTGGATACGTAGGCGTCTTGGAGACTCAAGCCAATCATTCGTTAACCGGTGTTCTTGTTTTGGTAAGAGATAGTGCTGAATTTTTCTCTTGTGAATCCATTCTTTGTTAGTTGTTTCATGGTTTTAATCGTCTCTTGGTTTTTATTGATTTTCCGCTGCGAGTTGGTTCATCTCCAACCCTACCTCGAGACCTAACAGCCGGAGCTCCTCCCGAGCTCCCGGTCGCCGGAAAACGTTCAAACCCACCTCTAAACACCTCTAAAACGTCTCCAAAAAACCCCCAAACTCACTACAACCCTAACTCATAGTCTTACACAAAACCCTAACCTTCAAAAGTTAACAAAACGACGATCGGTTTAGGTCTTACCAACGAGGAAGACGAGGGGAACGATGTTGCTCCTTGCCTTGAGACGATCCAAAGGCCCGATAATCTCCAAACCCTAGCTCTTCTTCTCTTCTCTCTTGTTCTTCTTCTTCTCCTTCTCTCTCTAAACACTCTCTTCCTTTTTCTATTTCAACAACTAACTCAATTTCTATTTTTTTTCTCTTTTAACCACATGTGGCCGGCCATGCTTCCTTTCCACTCATTTTCCCCCCAAAACTAACACCACCACTTATTGGACAAGTGGCAAGGTGGGTCCCACACCTTTTGGAAAATATCTACTTGATATTTTCCAATCAGATTCGCGAAAATCGGACGTTTCGGGCCCTAAAAGGGCACTTTTCCCAAGAAATTACGAAACTTGACGGGCTACAAGGAAACGGCTCAAATAAGACCGCTGGGATGACGGCTATGCTTTTTGGAACTCAAACGGTCCTCAAATGGACCAAAACGTTGCTCGGTTGACTTTTCCAGCGAAAAGTCAACATTTCCCAATTTGATCAGAAAGTTGCCCTGAGTCCCCTTGAACTCATTTTGGTCGATAACGGGGTCAACTTAAGTCCAGTATGACCCTCGCGGTCAATTTAGGTCAATTAAGTGTCTGTCTTAAAATTTTTAAATTTTCCTGTTTTTCGCAGGTTTGACTGTCGTTGACCGGGAGTGGTTCTTACAAATTGGCTCACAATTATTCCAGATAAAGAAAGGCTTTGTGAAAAAGGAGGAAACTTCAAATGGGTTTCTATTTATGACTTACCATATCTAGGTTGGTGTGAAGAGTCTTTTACAACTACAGTATCCAACCAGGGAAACTATGTCTTTGCACATCCAAACTCTATTGCTGGTTTACAAATTAATGTAGCTCTTGCACTTATTCACACAAGTAAGTATTCAAATATTGCAGCCTTAGTTGAACTCTTTTCGGGGCAGCAAAAATTCACAGTCTTGGCAAAGAAATTAGAGTTGAGGAGGTTGCTGAGACAATTGGTTAAAGAATGAGCCCAAGTGCTAAAAGATCTCAATTTGATCTGAGCTCCTCTGAGAAAGAGGGTGACGTAGGTAGGGATAAAATTCATTTTTAAGAATTTGACTTTAAAGTTCCAATGGAGAGAAATGAGGTTGACAAAGATTTAAATGAGGTTGAAGAAGATTTAAATGAGGTTTACCACTTTTAGAAGTTGCTGATCAGGAGCAAGATATATTTATCACTGAAGAAGTTATTGCTTAACCTATCTTACATCACCAGGCAGTTATGGAGGAGAATGTGTAGAGGAATGTTCCTCCTCTTGCTCAAAACAACTAGTCACCATTACGTCCAATATCCACTACTCCCCGAGAAAGTATAAAGTTGAGCAAGTTAGTTGTGAAGGATACCTTTGAGGGAGCATCTCTCAAAGAAGAAAGTGATTCAACCAGATTAAACAAGGGCACAATTCAGATTCAACTTCTGAGTGATTTAGAACTGATCTCCTCTGGTATTTCTAAGACTCAGACCCTTGTTCAAAATTCAGAAACATATCTCAAGTCAACCAAATTCTCGGGCACTAGTTCAGATTGCAACCAAGAGTTTTCAATGAGTTAGTCACAACTCAACCAACTTGGAAGATATTTTTAGTGCCCAAAACACCCCTATTTCTCAACCTCAATTGTTACTGCAAGAAACACAAATCAAGAAGATATTTGACTTTCAAGGGCTATCAAAAGGCATTTATGATAATCCCTCAGATTTACCTGCTAAGCAAGTTTTCAAAAAAGCCAAAGGAAAGAAGCATAAATCTCCTACCTATACTCACAAATATGAAACCAGATCAAGTTTGAAGGAAGTCTCGAGGGTTAAGCTGCCAAATCAGAAGCATAATGAAGCAAAGAAGGCATGGTCTTTTGGAAAGAAAATTGGGTTGTTGGCAGATTGTAGTGATGATCAAATATTACAACATTTATCTTCTTTAGAAGATGAAAAGCTTGGGTTTGAGTTTGAAGGAATAAGTTAAGATGAGGGTTTGCAATTAGCTAACATTGATTCAGATAAGGAGGTGATAAATCAGATCACTACCTTGGTTACTCAGTAGTCAGTACAATGAAAATCCTCTCTTGGAATTTGAGAGGTGTGTCTTCATCACAAAAGAAGAAGACATTAGGTGACTTGATACGCAAGCAACAATCACATATGCTTTTAATTCAAGAATCAAAATAAGAGAACATTCCCATTGGTTTTTTGAGATCTTGTGGACTTGGTTGGGGATTGGAGATGGGCTTATCCCAGCCTCAGGTCTCTCTGGTGGTTTAATATCATGCTGGAAATCAAATTCCTTTCAAATGACCTCTGTTAAGAAGATTAATGGTGCACTAATATGGGTAGGACTCTCTAAGGAGTTGAATAAACTATGATGTATCACAAATGTATATGCTCCTTGCAAAAGAAGAGGATGAAGAGAATTATGGGAGGAGCTACTAGTTGAGCTGCAACTTATATGCACAACCTTATTTTTCTTGTTAGCATGAGACTTCAATTCAGTACTCTCAGCATCCAAAAGAACAACCAACAGAGCTTCTAATTCAGACATTGCTAATCTGCAAGCTTTTCTCAATTCACTGGCTCTTATTTACCTCCTTCTCACATGTGGTAAATTCACATGGTTTGGCTCAGGCTAATTGGCATCAAGGATAGACAGATACTTTGTGTCTATAGACTTTCTCAGTAATTTCATCTCTCTCACACAAAAATGCTTGTCCAGAAGCATTTCTGATCACAAACCTATTCTGCTCTATGATGATCAATTAGATTGGTGCCTTAGACCTTTTAAGTTCCTTAACATCTGGATTGAGGATGACATATTCTATAAAGTTGTTGAAAGCTTCTGGTCTAAACTCAAGGTTGCAGGTCGACCACATCTGATCCTTTGGCAAAAACTCAACATGTTGAAAGGAATGTTAAAAGAATGGAACTCCCAAGTATATGGGCATCTAGATACTCAAATTCAAGTACTGAGAGGCAAGCTAGATAAACTGGATACTTTAGTTTAAGAAAGAAATATCAATGCACATGAATGCAATGAAAGAGGAGTTTGCAAAGCTGGTCTTATCAATAAAACTTAACTGTTATCAAAACTATGGAGCTAGAAAGCAAGAAAGTAGTGGTTCCATGAAGGAGACAAACCTGGAAAGTATTTTCACCTCCTAGAAAATTAAAAGGCTCCGGAAATAAAATTACTCAGATCTTGAATCAGGATGGAGTGCCTCAGGATCCAACCGTAATAAAAGATGCAGCTGCAGATCATTTTAAAGCTAGATTTTCAGATCCTGTCACAATGCCAATAAACATTGATCATATACTTTTCAAGTATATATCATCAGATCAAGCAGAATGGTTGGAAAGACCCTTTACAGAACAGGAAGTGGTGAAAGCCTTGATGGCTTGTGTAGGGGATAAAGCAACTGGTCCAGATGGATTCACACTCAAATTTTTCAGGTGTGTTGGTCAATCATCAAAACTGATATCATGAATTTCTTCTTCCATTTCCATAGATCAAGGCACTTGGAGAAAGGCCTCAAATCATCCTTTATAGCTCTCGTTCCTAAGTGTGAAGCTCCAATGACATTTGAAGATTTCAGACCTATCAGCTTAATGGTTGGGAGGGGGCATACAAAATTCTTTCTAAGTTACTAGCAATGAGGCTAAAAGAAGTCATAGGTCCTTTGGTGGGGTCTTGGCTGCAAATAAAGTGGTACATCAAATCAAAAAAGCCAAGATAAATACTATCATCTTTAAAGCAGACTTTGAAAAATCTTTTGATAATATACATGGGGGCTATATGATGAAGCTACTGAAAAAGTTTGGTTTTGGTGTCTTATGGGGGCTCTGGATGATTTCTTGCTTTAGATCTCACATGTCTATCCTTATTAATGGTTCACCCTCTCCTGACTTCCCAATGCGCAGAGGACTTAGGCAAGGCTGTGCATTATCACCACTATTGTTTGCCTTAGTTGCAGAAGGACTAAACCAAATCATGAAGGCAGGTTTGAATCACTCTCTGTTCCAAGTGGGAAACATAGGGCCTCATATCTCACATCTACAATTTGCTGATGATTCTATTTTTTTCATCAAAGCATCAACAGAAGAAGCAACAAACCTGAATCATGCTCTTGAAATGTTTAAGATATCTGCAGGGTTGAAAGTTAACTACAGTAAATCATCAATCACTCCACTGAACTTGTCTCTAGATGAAACCCAAGAATATGCAGAAATTCTCTCATGTACAGTGGAGACATTACCCTTTAAATATCTGGGATTCATTCTAGGGTCTAATCCCAAGAGATTAATTACTTGGAAGCCAATCATTGAGAAATTCAAAAAATATATAGGGCTTTGGCAAGCCAAAACTCTGTTCTTTGGTGGTAGAATAACTCTGATAAAGACCACCCTAAGTGCATTACCTCTATATTTTTTATCATTACTGAAAGCACCAAAGTCAGTTTTAAGGTCTATGGAAGCTTGGCAAAGGAGATTTCTCTGGCATGGATCTGCTCCTGCAAGAGTGTTTTGTAAAGTTGGATAGAGCCAAGTCTGCAAAGAAAAATCAGAAGGGGGGTTAGGAATTAAAAATATGAAATTGATGAACATTGCCCTTTTAGCAAAGTGGTGGTGGAGATTTGCTATTGAAGAAAATTTCATATGGAAACAAATCATTTGTGCCAGATATGGTGGAGGGCTAAAGGACTGGGATCTGAGTAATTTCAGTGAGTTGGGGAGCTCAATTTTTTTTTTACACATATCATCACACTTGCTAATGATCCAAACTTTTCTTATTTGTTTGGAATCAAAGATCTCTCTTCGATTTTGGGTAGAGGTACAAGAGTCTTCTTCTAGGAAGATGTTTGGTGTGTGTGTGTGTGTGGGGGGGGGGGGGGGGGGGGGGGGAATTACCCTTCAAATTGTTATTCCCAAGAATTTACTTGCTTGCTAAGTCTAAGAATCACTGAATTGGACAAAACACCTTTGGATTTCTGGGATCCCCTCTAAGATCTCATTCTTTTGTTGGTTAGCATGTTTTGAGGCTATACCATCGAAATGCTTTCTAGAAGGAAGAGGAATGAATCTATCTTTCCAGGAGATTATTTGTCCTCAATGTTCTTGGGACTTTGAAGATGGAGCATACTATTACATTACAGAAAAGCTTTGGAAGTCATGAATTTAATTCTATCTTGCTGGGGTATTGGTTGGGTCTGTTATGCAGATGTTAGAGCAGTTTTTAGCTCATGGGCTTACTTGGTTCCTTCAAAGTTTAGGAGAGGCTGGTGTAACATTATTCAAGCTCTATTTTGGCAACTATGGCTCTTTAGAAATTCTCTACTCTTTAAGGGTCAACAAGATTCAGTCCCAATGTTATTTGCAAAAGTCTTGAATATCTCACATAGTTGGGAATGGGCAACCTCTGACAAAAAAACTATCACTTCACATAACAGTATTGGATCAACAACCCTTGGCAGCTTGTCAAAAAATGAGCTCTGAGTTTTACTTTGAGGAGGGGGTGGGGGACTTTGTGTGGTTACCTTGAGTGGTTTTGGGGAATGATTGGTTAGTTTTGGTAAGGTCTTTTATCTTGGTTTGGTTCTCCTACCATATTCCTTGTGTATGGGTTCTCCTCTTCTCCTCTAACTCTTCTGTTTCTTGTGGGAGGGTAGACTTCTCTTCAAGGTCTGAGAACTTTTCTTCTTTCTTCTTTTCTTGTTTTTGGTTGCACTGATCTTCTCTTTTTGCAGTGCTCTCTCACTGGTTTGGCACTATTTGTCTGCCTTCAACTATTAAGCACAGGTTACTGAGGATCAACTACAACAATCAGGTTTCATCTACTTCAAACATGTTATGCTCTCAACAAGGATCCACCTCAATCACATTTGGTTCAATTCTGGTTTCAACCAAAAGAAAATTCTGAACTGAAGCCACAAGTTCATGCTGAAGTACAACTTAATCTGCTGAGGCTACAGTCACTGGAAAATTAACAGATCACTAACAAAGATTTTCAATCTAAAATCAACTTCCATGCCATCTTGTAGAGATGAGAAGGCTCAAACGAGGACCTTACTGCATAATTAAAATGGCTTGACTGATTTTTACATTGATATCCTACACTTGTTGTTTTCTTACTTTTGTCTAAAACTACTATCAAAGGGTAGTTCCTCTTGTATCTGGTTGGGGGGTCTTGGATCAGCTCGTGTTTAGTTTGTTTGGTCTCTTGCGATCTGTAGTGAGATTTTTTTTTTAATCTTTTCTACCTCAGAAGAGGTTAATTTAAATATGTTTTCGCCAATCAAAAGAAAAAGAATGTCATGCATGCACATAAAATACTTGACTTAATAACCTTTCGAGCATTAGAAAGAACTAAGCTCTTGAATCAAACACTTGGCTTATACATTTTACATGTTCGTGGTCCGTGATCCTAGTCTTCAACTTTAATCCCAACAATTTCACCATATCCCGTTTTGATGGGGATTCTATAAACATACTAACATAACTATGTTTCGTAGATTTCTTTTGTGTATATACACAGATTTGAGGTTATTCATTCACGAGAGAGAACCTTTTGGTTAATTTTGTTTGCTTTTCTTATTTAATCCTTCGATTTTTTTGTGTCATTTTTGGTAGTCTTTGTTCCTTCAAGTACTTTGGGATTTTATGAAGAAAGCTTTGAGACCTCTATGCCAAAAATGGAAGCCGTGGAGAGCTTGTTTCATATTTGGCCCAATTTCAAGGAAACCCCACACCGAGTTTAAAGATTTTATATGTGGACAAGCCAATTTGTAAGAGACATATTTCCAACGTCCGAACTTGAAATGAAGCAATTCTTCATACTAAATTGAATCCCTTGGAATCATGTACAACTTCGTTGAATGAATCATATCTAAATTCGATTTATAGACTCCCGGAGAAGAGCTAAAATTTATTTAGTCAGTTAGAATTTTCCAAACTTGACGCATCAGAGTCTAAGGACAGTGAGCATCCCACGTCGTGGGAATTATGCTATCACGCCATGGGACGGGCCCATAAGAGCTTTAAAATAAAAAATTACGCTATTTTTAGGAGTTCTTGCCTCGAGGTCTGAAATTGAAAGAGAGAGAGAGCAAAAGGGTTTCAGCAAAAGAAGAGAAAGAAACTTTCAAGCTTGACAAGGAAGCAAGAGACGAATGAAGGATGCATAAGTCTTTATGTTCAACCTCCATTAGAACATAAGTGTCTTTCCCTTGTAGTGTGTTATGGGCTTGGATTTTTCAATCCAAGCCTGAGTTTATCTCAAAAGCTCTTATTCTTCTTATTCGTTACTCTCTTGTACCTTCTTGGTTAAGTTTCCATAGATTAGCCTTAGTTGAGCCAAAACATGGATGTAGTGACTTTTATATGGATATTGTGAAATTGATGATGAATGAATGAAAAATCGACGTGGTTCCCAAGAATAAATTGGAATTTATAAGTTACAGTTGTAATGTGGACTATTCACTCTGGGAAAGGCGAGGTTTGATACATTCAATGTCATATGTCATCCCTCGAGTGTGTGACTTAAGTCCACGTCAATAGCCACAACTATATGAGGTGCAATTCAGGAAAGTGAGATTATGTTGGTATTATGAGACTATCTCCGGTTAATCCCCACTTTAGATGAAGTCGATAGACGGGGATGAGAATTCGATGATTTGGATTGTTTCCAACGACTCCTTTTGTATTTGGTTGCAGTTAATGTAATCTGAGGAGGTATCATGTCTCTGGAGGGGGATATCGTATGGGTTGAGCAAGTCTCGGTTCACCTCTGTAGGTGTAGTTATTGTACCCTGAAATTAGGGGAGCTTCACAAATTGTGTAGTGCGGTATTGAGTTTTTCATACACTACCTAGACTAGTCAATCGTGCTATTTAAGTGTAGTTTCATTGAGACAGTTGCATTGCGTTATTAAACATGGATAAATGACTGAGAAAATATAATTATTTCTTTTATCCTCATCACATTTAGGGTAAGATAACCCTTAAATAGGTTCCACAAACCGTTGAAGCTCGAAATAGTGATGTCGTGGTTACCTCAACATGGTTTTAACAACTATATGACTAGTCACCAAGAAATGATCAGAAGAACATTCCTTGGCAACACGCCATCTCGTTGAGGGGTAAGTTCTCTCCACGAAGAGGACTAGGTTGTTGAAGGGTTCATACCTCAACACACAACCAACAATTCAACATGCATTATAACGGTAAGAACTGATTGATCCCATGGGAAGCGGTGGTGATCTCCAATTATTAACTTAGATATAACTAATAATCGACTCATCACGCCCTGACCATGGTGGACATCCTTGATCCTAACAGTTGGTTATTTCTTATATGAAGAACATCCCCAAAATTACCATGAAAGCGAACGAATGACACGATCATAAGTTACGGACTTATCCCATACTTAGATAAGGGTAATAAATATACCCACATAAAAGTTTTGGTCGTTCCCAGATATCTACATTGATCATAGAATTCCGGTAATTGCCTACCTTGTGGTAAAAAAAATTAATTACCCCCAGCACAGGACAACCTCATTCAGCTATGCATCTTAGTCTCCAGTTTTACCCTAAACTGCATCTCGCCTTCCTGTAACTACTCCTCTATATGGGCTATTGAACAACAATCACAACCTTTTTTGACAAGGTGATTGGTCCATGGATGGTGCCCAAAATAGGTCTCAAGTCGATGTAGAGATTAAACTTAGATCTTCATCTCTCCATCGACCAGAGAGGTCAAGATCGAATCATCCACTAAGATCCCCCTTTCCAAGTTTTCAATGATAAAAATAGTCTAAGTCTACGTTTTAGATTCACCCTTAGAATAACTAATCACCTTGGAGTTGGCTCCTTTCCTTATTCATAGCTATCGAATGGGCAATCAATTTATTAATGACTAAATCGTTCGAACGATAGTCTTACCACAAACTAACACAAACCATGAGTACTACCTAGCCGGGATTGAAAGGAAGACTTGAATCATTACCAAAGATCACATCAACACATAGGTAAAGAAAATCTCAACACATAAATCCATCTTTCCAAACATCACAACCCATAAGAAAAAGAAAGGTTCTATAATAGAATCAACGATATCTCAATACAACCAAACAAAGTGGTATAAGAATCATGAAGAAATATGAGATTAAATTTAGCGAGAACTCTGAGTATAGGCTCCCTCTTCCCGTCAATCTTCTTCTTGGACCATAATGTTAGTCATTATTTCTCCGAATGCCGAAGATCGCTTCATCCCAGTGCTATGACTTCTCCTCCCAAACTAACCCTCGCTTAGAAAACCTCTATAGTGTCCTCAAGGATATGTGGAAGTTCCCAAAATTCCGATCTCAAGGTCTATGTTTATAAGCTTAGTTGACCCTTACATGATGTGTTAGAAAGTGTCTTCACATCGTGTATATTGTGGAAAAATACACGGTGTGAGGTTGTCATCTACACTGCGTAAGGGCTTCACAGAGTGGACGAAAACGTTGTCATAGTGTGAAGGGCAGAAAAGGGGGTACAGTGCATGTGAAAAGTGGTACACGACGTGCAACCCTCAACCTGAGTGCATCCTTTGTCAGGATTAAGCCACGTATCTTTTACTACACGACGTGGAGGTTGAAGCTCCAGTTAATGTAACTCTAAGGTGTTTGTCTTGGCTCGGCTTTCAAAGGTCATACATCAGCCTTCTCTGCTCGGCTCCTCGAGCTACCTGTAAATAGAGGAGCACACGGACCAGAAAGACAAAAAAATAGAAAAATAAAGACATGTAATCTATACTAAATGAGAATGAAAAATGGTTTAAAACGTGGGAAAGTGTCGCTGAAAACACATACAGATGAGACCACATCAGTACCATATTGGCTTGAACTCATGATCTTAACCAATACGTAAGACGAGGCCCGTATTGCATTGGCTCATGCCAACAAGTGCGCTCACCTGATTGATTAAATCCTTAAGTTCCGATGTTTGTGGTATTTATATGCACTTGATGATTATAAGGCGTGGATGGTGAATAATAAGAACCGCGAAAGCCCTCCTACGAGACTTGGAGGTAATTTTATAGTTTTTCTAGGGTTGGAATACCAGGACAGGTGATAAACTGTGATATTCCTGATTAAAATGCATATAGATTTTTATGAGATTGACTCTATAGTTAGTTATTGTGAATTTGGTGACCGATGATTGGATAGCATTTAATGTTTCTTGTAGGTGATCAATGTCCTATAGATCTAAACCTAATTGAATATAATTATAGTCACATCAAAGATGATTATGTTTTCCATCAACATACTTACTCACATATCATTCTCATATATTCACGTACCTGCATATCGTATATTTTTTGTGATTTCTTTTACTTGTGTTACATGCTTCCCTTCTTATTATCCTTGCCCCACTACTTTCATCCCCTATAGGCACTCTCTCAACACCTCGTTCACTTACACACTCGCACCAACCTTTACATGTGTTGTATTGGGTTTAGTTTGGGTATGACAACGACTGCTCAACACTTATTTTTTTTGAAGAGGAAAATGAATTTTATTATGCTCTTGAGAACCCGAGAAGGATTCAAAAGAGAGGAGGAAAGAACCTCCAAAAGGAAACCAAATACAAACCCGAATGAGGATCAAGCTTACAAAAGCTCCAAAACCCTATCCCATTGCTTGACCCCTAAGTAACAAGAACCTATTACATTCACAAAATAACCAAATCCACCCCATTAAAAATTCTTTCAAATTATTACCCACTAAAACAACACCTTAAACCACCCTTGAAATTGCAGTAGAAACACCAAAACCCAAAAGGAGAGTTGTGGCAAGAAGAGCCCGATTTTGGCAGCTCAGATTTGAATATGATGAAGCCTTGTCCTCCACGCAAGTACCCAATAACCAGCAGCCCACAAATGAAGATCAGCAGTGTTGTCCTGCAAGCTGCAAAAAGCCTTGAAATTTTGGAGCCAAAACGCCATACAGACCCAATAACAATCTACTTTCCTTAAGAAACCAGGACAGTCTAAGACCACCAGCAGACTGTTAGTCTTAGTGCCCGTAGTTCAATCCTAAATGTCCAAATGTATATATCATCGTTAGCAATAAAATTAAAGCGGCTTTATATTACTTATGTGTTGGAGTAATATATCGATGTGTGCTCTGATCTATGCCTACCATGCGAATAGAACCATAGATCGAGATAGATCACACTCGATGGGTCCCTAGTCAACAAAGCTTCACTAGAAGCGACTAGTATGAAAGATGGCTCTTTATGGCTTACGTTCTGTTAGTCATTGGAATGGGATTCCGGAGTCTGATCATAGATATCATGTGGGACATGATATTGGACGACCCGCCCTTAATATGTTCCATAGATTAAGTCATGAACATATTCAGTGTTGTAGCTTGTCATGTATCCTTAGACCAAGGAGTCTTTGTGATCGCTATGTAGTCAACAACTGAGTTTGACCTGAGCCTAACGTTGTCCGTAATAGGGCTTCCATAACGGCCAGGATTGGCTTGGGGACGGGCTACATGAGTGACACGAAAGGCGGCTAAGGGATTTATCCCTCATACTGAAGTATGAGAAAGATATCGGTTCTCGGCCGCTTGATCGAGAGTGACTGAAAGAATAGCATGGCCATGCACATGATACTGGGTATCATATCTTCAGTCATCTCACATATCAAGGAACGGTGATTGAGAATAATAAGGATGACGGCTCTATGCCTTATCTCAATCAGGATATCGGAGATAAAAGGATAATGACAGGGACGATGGAAAGGTTAGAATCGACATGGTCGATTCGCTATGCAGTGTCAGGCAATACTAAAGTCTCGTTAGTTGCCACTTAAATAGGATCAAGTAAAATGGGATTTTACGTTGATCTATTGACATGCATAAACCTAAGGGTCACATCGGAGGATGAAACTCATTGACACATTTATGGAGAATGGCCAAAAGGGAGTTGTCTCGGGACATGACCAAAACTGGGTTTTGGGTCATGTGCCCGTAAGTGAATAGGACTTTACGGATCGAGACAAGGCTTGGAGTCTTGGGATTGATCGCGTCGGATAATGTTGGACATTTCCGATATGGAAGGCTTGGAGGCGATGAGCGAATCACGGGACCTCGTTGGAAATGGGCACGGGCCATGTTCCAAGAGGCCCATGAAAGGCCCATGCAACCAAGGCCCATGGAACTAATTAATCAAGTCTTGATTAATTAGTACTAAGTAAGCATAGACTCTCCCCTGCGAGGCCTGCTGCCTTTGACCCGGCGCGCTGGTCGCTGAATGCCCGTGACTCTGCTGCTGTCTCGGAACCGGTGCGCTCGTAGAAGGCTGTGACGGTCTGGACTGCTGACCCTGACGAGGACGTCCCCTGGGCGACTGTACGGTCCGCGACTGCTGCGGTCGCTGCGCTGATGTTGCCCTCGACAGCTCACGGCACCATGCAATGGTGTGCCCAACCTGGCCGCATCGAAAACAGCTGATCTCGTTGGCTCTCGACTCCGTGCCCTGGCTGGTCCGGCTAGTCGCTGGCCGCGCCGTAGGTACTCCTTCCATCGGGCACTCGCGACGGAAGTGGCCTTGCTGCCCGCAAGTAAAGCACGCCGGCGCCCTCTCTGGTGCGACTGGCCCAACTGCTGCCACTGAACCCCGCTGTCTCGATCCACTCTGATGAGGCGGTGGTCGGAAGGATCCCGCGGTCCTTTGCCTCCGCGAGTCTCGTGAGTCTGACGGTCCGGTCCAACTGATCGGCCGAGGTCGGACCTCACGGCCCCTGGCTGCATCCCGGATGCCCTGCTCCACTGTAGCCGCGGTGTCCACTAGATCGGTATACTTCCGTATCCTCAAGGCGAGAACCTGGTTCCGGATGCCCAGCCTCAGTCCGTCCTGGAACCGTAGGCAACGGTTCGTCTCGCTCGACACCATCTCAGGCGCGAATCTGGCCAAGGCTGTGAACCTGGCCTCGTACTGTGCCACTGTCATCTCTCCCTGCTCCAGGTATAAGAACTGCCGATGTCGCTCCAGCCGAGCCGACTCGGGAAAGTACTATGCCATGAATACCTCCTGGAATACGCTGTAGTCGTATCCGACTGTGTCCTTCACCCGCCCCCACCAGTGGTAGGCGCTGTCTCTCAGCTGATGGGCCGCGAAGGACACTCTCCGACGGCCATCCTCGACACCCAAAGTGTCCAGGTCTCGTGTGACCTGCTCTATCCATCGCTCGGCTAGGTCGGGATTTGGCTCCCCGACAAAATCAGGTATCCCGAGCTTCAGGAAATCGAGTAGCGCTCGGGAGGTAAGATCCTCTGTCTGAGCGGCCCTCATCGGAACTGCGGCTGCCTCTGGTGCTGGCGAAGCCGACTCTCGGCTGGCGATGACCGCCACCAAACTCTGAACGGTCCTGGTAAGCTCATCCAGGGCAGTCATCACTGGAGGGTCCGCGACTGGCGGAACACTGGGGGTACCTGCAGATGGCCCCGCATCACTTCTCCCGTCTCCTCCGATGGGAGTGCCCTGTGCCTCCGCGTAGTCGGCGGGCTCGACGACTCGCACCCTCCCTGGTGCCCCTGCTGACCGCCCCCGCCGGCCTCGCGCTCGTCCGCGCCTTCCGCGAGCCATGAACAGTATCCTCTGCACGGATACACGCAAACGTTCAGTTTGCGAACTCAAATAAAGGCGACAAGTTCAAAAACGCCAACGCTCACACGGTCTAAGTTTACTCTATCGCGTATGTCACTAAAGCGCCACACCGCTCAAGCTAAACACACCTTATATATAGCATTAGTATACGAGACCACACCGACATATACCACACAAGCGACAACAAACCAACCAGAGTCGAACCTTGCCCCCCGGGCCAACCAAAATCAAACATACGCCCACAGGGCCAACCAAGTTCAAGACATGCCAAAAGGGCCAACAACCTTAAACCTTTTTCCGCTTCATTAAAAAATCCTCATGTCTTGGCATCAGGTGGTTACAACCCCGTCCAGGCGTCCCCGAACTACGTCGTGGCCACTTGATACCAACACCGTCACGCTCGACCACAGGAGCGCTCCTGAGTCGAGTCGCGACAGTTTAAAAACGTTTCACGTAGCAACACACAAACATTGTGCCAGTAGCCCCGTACTGCACAAGCACAAAACAAAACAGGACTCAAATCCTAACGGGTCTACACCCGAGTTCCGACTTGCGTACCCAACGCAGGACGGGACTCTACCGACTCGACTCTCCCACCTAATTGACGTGTAGTCCGAGGTGTGAAACCTCGCGCTCTGATACCAAGCTGTCACGCCCCAATTTCAGCGAACCGAAACTAGGGACGCGAACGTTTAAAAAGTTACAAGACTGAAACCTGTTTTCGATAAATCACCTAAAAAGTCAGTTTAGTTCCACAAAAGAATAATATTTACACCTCAAAATAAAAGTCCCACACTTGGACAAAACGAGATACACGTCTCTAGACTCAAACACCCAGCAACCCGCTTCAAGCTCTTCAAGCTTCAGAAGCTCACCTAGTCCAGACTACGAACGGTACCTGTAGGAAAAGCAGCTAGGGGTGAGCGTTCACTCACCACCACAGATAACATACTGACTACGGCATAATTAGTAGACAAAGCCGATGACACTAACAACGACTCAAAGACACACACACGACCAGTCTTTTCCTCAACTGACTCAACACTCGGATACGTTATGTAGACCCCACACTACGATCGACGACCTCCTCCAAAGACAACACTGACAACCACACAATACCAAACAAGATCACAAAGGATCGCAAACCGGCTGCTCAGTAACCAATCTCTGTCTCTCGCCCTTTACCGATCATAGACGTGGTCAGGCGGTCGACCTGTCGCGCAACTTCTCCCAATCCCAGTCGGGAGGCTAACCCACAACCTCTCCACTTCACCTGATCCCAGTCGGGTGGTTAGCCACACCCGCGCGTCCTTCCCCCGATCCCAGTCGGGGAGCTAGCCCACAACCCCTCCGCTTCTCCCGATCCCAGTCGGGAGGCTAGCTACACCACACAACCTCCACCAGTAACCAGTAACCAATCACAATCACAAACAAGTTCAAACAGACAGTAACGACACCGGTGACAACTCCACAGGCACTCAAGGCCGACAAGACACCAACAACCAAACACAGGTTCAACAACCCTACGGGCCCTCATGGCCACCCAAGACACCAATGGTAAAGTACGGGTTCATAACTCCACGGGCACTCACGGCCACCAAAACACCAAAACGACAACACGGGCTCTCATGGCCACCCAAGACTCAACAATAAATAACACGGGCTCTCAAGGCCACCCAAACTCAACAACAATTAACACACAACAACCTCCGGGCATGGTCATATGCCTCCAGTAACACAGTTAACGCTAAGTTTTCTGCTCCTACGACACTACTAAGTGTCACATGCATTTCCAGTATTCGCTACATTCCCGTATCATGCATTTCTAATATTCGACAACCTAAATACCCACGACACCCCGGTGCCACATGCAATTCTACAGTTAACTTTCCCTAGTCAGGGCCGAGATCCGGCTACTTTTCCCTACCTCGAAAGCAACTCCAGAAGCGCTCCACTAAACCCGAGATGAAACGCAGTCACTCGCCGAGCCTCCCTTTGCCTCGGTCCGCAGCACGATCTAAAAGAACACAGATTTAATTCACTTTAAACTAGTACGAACCGGTCGAAAAATAAATAACTCAGAGCCCAAAAATAATAACGGTTCCGCCATGAAGTTAACGGCTACGATTTGTCCATTTTAAACTTGACAGTTGTCGTTTACACTCGAGCGGGATAAAAGTCGGGTTACGACGGATCGGGTTCGAGCACCCGCGCACCGAACCCAGGTTTGATCTAAACCCAGTTTAAACCCCTTTTTAATTTAAAACCGTCGTTGAACTCCCTTGCTTTAATTAATTCCGTCTTTGATTTTAAAACAAACGGTTTCCTTCCGTTCGTTTCCAAACTCGATATTTGGTCCATAACCCTTCTAAAGCCGATCGGCTTCGTTTCCCTTTTTCGATTTAATCTTAACTATCGACTTTCGTTTTAAAACCCGTTAGTACTTAACCGATCTAGTTTTTATCAAGAATCAATTTACGTCCAAAATACACAGATCGTCCTTTTGTTTCAATTCCGATTTTGGTTTTGTTTTTAAAAACTCAGATTAAAAACCCTAAACACACTTAAACAGAACAGAATCGTAAGAAACATAATAACGATAATTTATATTTTTTTCGTTCTTCTTTACAGTTTCAGATTTACAACGCTTACACTAATCCTTTAAACAAAACCAGAAATCACGTTTTTTTTGTGTTCTGTTCCTTTCCATTTCGGGAGCTCCGTTCCATCCCGACCGGATCTGAACGAACTCGGGAACGGGAAAGCAAAAGACGAAGAACGGGATTGGTGCGGCCGACCACCGGCGCCGGTCGGCCGAAGTTCCACGGCCGAGAACTAACCGTGAGGATGGCGGCGGTGTACGGCGGCGCACGGCTGCGTAGGGCTCGGGTCCGGACGGCTCGTCCCGTTCCGGATCTGGCGAGCTCGCCGGCGACGGCGGGAGCTCGGGGCGAGTTAGGGCTCGGACGGTACCGGTGGTGGACGGTGGTGGCGTGGGGAGCTCGGCGGCGAAACTGGTGGCCGGAGCTGGGCGTGGTCGGACGGAGACGGAAGGTCGGGGTTCGGCCGGGACGGGATTTCGTGGCTGGCCGGACCGGTGACGGCGTCGGGACGGAGGAGAAGAGGACGGGACGGTGTGGTCGGACGGAGGAGAGGGAGGTCGGGGTTCGACAGGGACGTGGCGGCGTGGTCGGACGTAGGAGAGGGAGGTCGGGGTTCGGCAGGGGCGTGGCGGAGTGGTCGGACGGAGAACGGCCGGAGCGATGGCGGCCGGTGCCGGTCCGGCGAGGAAGACGAAGAGAGAGAGAGAGAGATGAATGGAGGTTGTTGAGAGAAAATGAGACTGAAACCCTAGGGTTTCAGTCTTATAAAGGGGGTGGGTTTTTGGGCCAGCCCCTTTTGGGCCTCAGGGGACAACCGGGCCGAGGGTGGCTGGGCTGGGTTGGGCCTGCGCGCCTGGCCTGGTCCAGACCTGCTCCCCTTAGTTTTTTTTTTTTTTTTTTTTTTTTTTTTTTTTGCACTCGTTTCAAAAACTTACTCTAAGGTTTTTCGTTTTCAAATTAATACCTTAAAGAAACGAAGCGGGTTTTACAATAAGTGAGACAAAAGAGCAAAAATCTGCACTGACTCTGGCTGATGAGCTACTGACTGATCTATTTGAACCCATTAATTAAAGGCACATTTATATATAGACACTCCTAGATTACTTGCTGCCAAAGTCTTCTTTGTCCACTGCCTTGTTAAATGCATATATATTTATTATACAAACATTAAAATCAAGAGTTATAAGCTTTCCAAACCAATGGGTGACATTCTCTTTGTTTATAACCCTCTCCACCAATAAGTCTTTAGTGTCCCAAGCTTTGAGAAGATCCCATATAGACCACAAGAAGGGATGAAGTCACAATTCCATTGTGAAGAGCCTCCACAAGCTTTCAAAAACTGTTAAGGAGCTATTCAAGCTTGGTTTCTTGCAGGAGTAAAAAATTCAATGTTTCTTTAATCAACACATTGATTATCATCCTCTGCTTTCTCCTAGAGGATGCTACTCTCACATTCCATGAGAGGAGTCTCATGTAGATCAGTGTAATTTCCCTTGATTGGAGTTTAAATCCTCCAATCCTACCTCCTGCTCTTCCTCAAATTCTTCTAGACCATCCTCATAATCAGTTTGAATTAAGACCCTCTCGGTTAGCTCCTCATTCAGGTTTTCAAGTTGCTCAGCCACCTCAATATCAGTAGCAAAAGCCTTTAACCCAATTGATTTGCAATAATCCCAGGTGCCCTATCCAGAAGCTTCAAAATTCATTTTCTTCTTCTGTGTTGATCCCTTGCCAGTTGAAGAAGGAGAAATAATTGGTGTATTAACCTTGAGTTTTCCAACCTTGGATCTGGTAGCATATATGAAAGTAGATGGATTTTTCTTCACTTTTCTTCTATCTTTGCCAATTCTCAATAACAGTACAGGGCTTTGAAAATTAATGGAGTTGTTTTGGGGCAAACAATGATCATTTAAGTTTCCCTCCAAAAAATGATTTGTTGGTGGTCCTTGTTGCAGAGCTGTGAGTGAAGGGATATCAGAGAAAAAGGTATCTGCCACCATCCCAATCTCATTAATGTTTTGTGTTGCCAAAGCTTCTAGGGACTAAGTTGTTACCCTTCCCAAGTTTGTTCCAGCCTCCACCACCACCTCAACTCCTAACTGAGAATGTGTTTGTAACTGAATAAATCTTCCTTCTTTATTTTTGGTTGCAACATTAGCATCTTCAAGAGTCAGATCCAATGATTGAGTCAGCACCTGAGCTGAAGCTTTTTCTACATCAATATCCAAGGTCTATCTTGTATCCAAGGAGGTAATCACCCAGGCAGTACTGTCCAAAGCTTGTAGTATATCAGAGGAGATTTGTTGAGCATTTAACCCCTCTTCTTCAGCATTAACTCCAGATTGTTCCAATATTAAAATTTGCTGCAAATTTGGAACATTCTCTGCACTGACCTGAGCTTCATTCTGATTGATTATGGTAGTAGGTTCACCAGAAATAACAAACTCACTAGACATTTCCTCCTCCATATCAACACTATTCTTTTCCATTTCAGAAGAATATTCCTCAGTTGATGGTTCCCTGAAATTTGGATGAATGATGACTAGAAGAAGTAGATGATTAGCCTCAATCACCCAATCTGAAATTTCTTCATCTCCCAGTTTAGCCTTTGTTTCTTCCTCTATGCCCCTCAGCTTCTTTTAATGAATCAGTACAAAGGCCTTCTGAAAATTTAATCTTGCGAGAGAGTTGGGGTGAGTATATACATGAGTACCTACATCTGCAATGCAAGCTTTGTAGGTCTCTTCATTCCATCCATGTATTGGCAATCCTTAGATTGAAATCCAAAAAAAACGTCCTCCCAAAGAGGCCAGATGATTGGCAAGTGGGATCACAGTGATCCATTGCTTCAACCAATTTTCAGATTTCTTGAGTATCTCTTTCTCAAACTTAGCACTTTACACTGCATTAGAGCCACCCTATTAGCTAATGGATATAACTTAAGATCATAAACCCCTTCCATTGCAAATTCTCTCATAACTGCTTCACAAGACATGTTTCTATGGATAATGACCAAATGAGTTTTCTGGCCTAACTCTAACAGTTCATTGCAGACTCTACCCTCATGTAATATCTTTTCTCCTTCTTTTTCTTTATTCTGAATAGGTCTCCAAACCCTACTGATTCTTTGCTTTTGTACTTGACCCCCAACCCTCTCCCAAGCTTTTACAACAAAGACTTTATATCCAGAACAATAATAACCATTGAAATCCTGTACAACTTTCCTCATGGCTTTTTCTAGTTTCAAATTGAATGAAGGCAAACCAAATTCCTCTTGCATTGGGCCTAATAGATGTCTCTACCTTGAGAATCGACCCATATTGCCAGAATAACCCCTCTTACCAGCTTGGCTCTGGTTTTGGTGGAAGATTGTGGATAATGATTTTGTGAACTGGTTCCCGTGGATGTTGAAAACTTTCTCTCTCCCTACGACCTTGTTGAATAAAAGAGGATCTCTGCAATCCCAAATTTTGTTTGAGCCAACCTCTATCCCCTATCACTTGGTTCTTGAAAGCTGAGGGATGTCTCCTCGAAGAAGAAAAGGCCTCCTTTTGTGCTGCAACTTCCAATGTTGGGCCTCCAATCGATCTTAGTAATCGCCAGCTCCCAGATTTCCTAGGCTCATGATCCTTTCCTCCTAGAGTTAAGTCTCTATTGATCGACTGTGCATCAATTGTTACACTTCTCACTTTCCTCCTCCCTTCTCCTTCCGAAACCAACGGTGTTTAATCAGTGTCCGATGAAACAGGGTTTGAAGAATTTATCGTAGAACATCTTTTTCCCATCAATTAATTTAGTATGACCCCAATGAGAGTATTCTTGCGTGTGATCAAAGGTGTCACTATCCTGCCCTCTAACTCTGTTCCGTCTCTTCTTTATGAGTTTCTTTGTTTTTCTTTCAAAACCCGGTGGAGGACCGACTAAAGAAGATGAAGTTGTCATTCTTTTAGATCCTTGAATGGATTTTTCTTGTTTTTGTTGTTCTTGCTTTTGAATTTGGTGAGCGGTTCCTCCACTAAATTCCTCCTCCGTAAACATGGTCGCAGCTTGTCTAGATTATAGGGTAGATATGTCTGAATAGTTTCTTGAGGAGCAATCCCAGAAGAATCAAAACCTTTTAGAGATTGAAGCTGAAGAACACCAAGAACAGCTCAGTAGTAACTTCAAATACACTGTAGATGTTTCAACTCAGCACTGTAACACTTTAAGAGCATTTGGGACGTCCTTTATAATAGAATAGTTTTTTACTGCTCAACACTTATATGAATTCATAATTTACGAATCATTCACATATTCTATATTTTTACAAACTGGTAAAATACGATTGGTCAAGGTTCAAAATCTTATCATCTTAATGAAATACCACTAGACCAATTTAATTTTACTATATAAATATATTTTAACATATATATATATATATATACTATCATAGGATACAGCGAGTCCTCTTGCCTCAGACAAAATTAATAATTCCCCTTCTGTTTAGCTTACATCGGAAGTGTCGGGTCCCGTCAACATTGGGCTGTTTTGTCATATTACTAGGAACGGTGCGGGGTGGGGATGCTATCTTGTCCTATATCTCGATCCGTTTCCATTCATAGGTTGTGTTGCGAACTTTTTTTTTGATCGGCGATGTTTTATATAACTCTTAGTTTCCCAAGATGGGTAACGGAGGAAGGAACTTGATAAGAAAAAAACAAGCTCAAAATACAAAGTAAAAACACGAAATCCAAGTCAAATAGACTAGCAAAGAACAAAACTTATCAAGCGTACGAGGCAAAACAAAAATAAACCTAACTTGCGTTAATAGGACTAACATGACCCACATACAAACCTAAAAACACTATAAACTAGAACCCCACAAGCAACACGACAACAGATCAACTACACACTCCAACCTCCTATAAGCGCCAACACACGAGATCGGTTGGCCAACACCACATGAACCGATCCTTGTTTCTTACTCAATCCTCGGTGTTCAAATCTGGTGACTCAACTCCGATTAACACCAAGAAACTCCCAACTAAAAGATTACCAAAATTCGAACAACCAGAACCGAGTAAAAAGTAAACGTAAAACCAGTTAAATATGTGTTGTATAATTGTTCCTCCTTTTCAACGTTTACTCCCAATACTCATTTTGTCAATCGATCTTTAGTTCACATCATAAAAAACAAAAGTTAAATTTGCAGGCCTAAATCAGTGGGGGGTTTGGGGATAAAAAATTTGCATATCATGAATAAAGCCTTGTTAGCAAGGTGGTGGTGGAGATTTGCTCTTGAAACTGACTCTTTATGGAAGAAGCTATTATGTGCCAAGTTTGGTTGGGAGACAGATGCTTGGAATTTTTCTGAGTTATTTTTACAAAGTGATCAATCATTTATCAGGCATGTGGAATCATTGCTGGTGTGTCCAAAATTTTCTACTGCATTTGGAGCTGTTGGGATTAACTGGAAAGTGAACTCTGGAAATAGGGTGCTCTTTTGGGAGGATAAATGGATCCTGGATGTCCCTCTTAAATTTCAATTCCACAGGATTTATCTTCTATGCACACAAAAAAGGCACCTGGTCTCATCCTTTTGGTCTGAAGGGAGGTGGATAATATCATTCAGGAGAGATCTCAGAGGGTGGGAAATGGATCAATTTCATCTATTTTGTGATGCTATAAACTCTTTTCATCCAACCATTGGCAATGACAGTGCATCCTGGATTTTTGATCACAAGGGTTTCTCTGTGCACAAGGTTTATGAGGTCCTAGATGAGAATTGGGACAATTCTTTGGAATGGCCTGCTTTACTATGGGCTCCTATTTTAACTCCTAAAGTGGCTGCCTTTGCTTGGTTGGTTTGTATGCAAGGGGTACCAACTAAGTGCTTTCTATTGGCCAGGGGGTTATACAGTGGTAATATATGGTGTCCTATGTGTATGGAAGATCCTGAGGATCAAGATCATCTTTTTATAGGCAGCAATATATCCTCAGAGGTGTGGTATTTGTGCTTGGATTGGTGGGGCTTTAAATTTGCTTTATCAGGAACAATTCTAGGGTGGTTTTTGAGCTGGGAAAAGTTGGCTCCTCACAGGAACAAGAAGCATTGGTCAATGATATCTTCCATAGTCATTTGGAGAATTTGGTTGAGTAGGAATCAGGCTTGCTTTCATAACAGATACCTATCCCCACTTGATATTTTCCTACAGATACAAAATGATTCATATCAATTGATGTGGGCCAATTTCAAAGAAGGAGAAGCCTTCCCTTTTACAACCTGGGTTGTTGATCCTAGGGGCTGCAGTATTTTAAAAAGGCAGGGGAACTTGAGGTTTCAGTGATTTCTGATGGATTCTGGGTTTGGGTTAGGGTGGGGTTCAAGGGTGGATGGGGGTGAGGTGAGAGTTTAGGTGGTGAGGTAGTCATATTTTGGGTGTTTGATTTTTATTGCTTGCTTGAGAAGGGGACTTTCTATTTTGGACTTGCTCTTGGTGTGTGGGTAGGCAAATGTTTAGGTTGAGGGTTGTTTGTTTGTAACTTACAGTTTTAGAGTTTTCTTTGGCTGTGCTGGTGAACCCTTGGGAGCTTTGTTTTATCTGTTTCAGGGTCCTAAGGTACTGAAATTGCTGATAAGGCTCAATTCAACAAATTCAGATTGCTCTTGCTGCAGAATTGGGGGATTGTAAGGCCTCTTCCCCTGGCTTTGGACTCCAATTTTTCAGTTTGTAGTGCATTGGTCTTTTTGGTGTACTGCATATTGTTCATCTCCTTTTGCATACAAGAAGCTGCTGCAGAACTCAGGCAGATGGTTGGACATTCACAGTGGGAGATTTGTTTGGTCTCAGTTTCTTTAGGGGAGAAAATTTCATTTACTTTCCCTGGTGTTTGGTCTCTTTTTCAGTTAGCTCCATTTGTTGGGAACTTTCTTGTTATGCTTTCCTTTGGTTCTTGGGGTTAGTTGATAGGGTAGCTGCCTTTGTTAGGGACCTGGGTGTTGAAGTGATACCGTTTAGGTATGATTAGTTACTTGACTTGGAAGACAAGTTAGGGACTTGTTTGGGGTAGTTAATTTGATTTTAAATTGTACCGATTAGGTGGGTTTGGTTACTTGACTTGGAAGACAAGTCTAGTCGTTTAGGAGTGGAAGGGGTTTGTAACATCTTTGAGGGTTCGCCCTTGATCGTTTCTTCTTTGCGAAGACTCGATTTATAAAATCAAAAACTTGCTGATCAAAAAAAAAAATATATGATGTGGATAATTAAGAAGTTTATGACATGTTTGACTACGCCCTAACTAAACCAAATTAAGAAAGTAGCCACTTAACACGTCTCCCAAACCTTCTAGGATTCTACTTTAAAACATAGTATAAATACTTACAACGTTATCACTCACAAACTCTTCACACCAACGTAAAAAATCACCAAAACCCCCATGGATCAAATTGCTCCATCTCTTAACTCTCCTCCTCCAAGCCATCTACCTTCCCTAGGCCTCTCCGTTGCTGATTATTTCTTGATCGCCTTTGCTGTGTACATCTTCATACTCATCTGCTATGTCTCCATGCGCCTCCTCCTCAATGCCATTGAGCTCGGAGACCAACCCGATCTCGAGGAGGGTCAGTCAGTGCACGGCCAAGATGATAAGGAAACCCTAGACCGACCAGAGAGTAGGAATGAGAAAGTGTTGCTTGAGGCAAACGGAACCAATGCGGATCGGTTTTTCCATGATGGGTGTGTGATATGCTTGGAGGAGTTCCGGCAAGGCGAGGCTTGCCGGGTTCTTGATTCTTGCAACCACATGTTCCATCCCGAGTGTATTTATCAGTGGTTTGAGAAGAACATGACGTGCCTGATTTGTCGAAAATGGATCGATCTTGATGCAACAACGGAATATATTGTGTAACTCTTGCTTGATTAATTGTACATGATTAGAGAGTTGTTTGTTTCATATCATTTCATTCTGAATTTATCTTAGGGAGTTTTTCGATTCATTTAATCCTGAATTTATCTCTTATCAAATCTTAATATTTGTAATAGTAAGAGAGAGTATTGGAAGAGTTGTTGGTTTTATTTGCTCCTGAATTTATCTTTTACCAAATTTCAATATTTGTAATAGTCAGAGCGAATTAGTAACTATTAGATTTCATGTAACATATTATTCCATTTGTCTCTAGAAAGAAAGAAAATTAACACCGAGCATAACAGCCACAAATATATATGTATATCAATATATTATTTAAAAAATTTAACACATAATTTCTTTTGTATTTTTTTAGCATAAGAAACGACTTTTATTTATATGAAATCATTAAACATAATGAGGAGTAGCGGGAAGTAGTATATCCGAAGATTAACTACATAAAATCCTCCAAGAAAATTCGAGGTATTGTCGGGTTTAATGAGTGACTAATCACTTAAATTTACCAGTAAACAACAAGACCAAACTAAAACATAAATTGACAGCCTAAGAGTGGGACAACAAGACTCCGGTCGACTACCTAAAGTTGACCAAAATACCATATCCAGCTCAACCTGAGCTCACCCATCATAGCGTGAGAGATGATAATTCCACCAGTTTGGAGAACTAGCTAACTAGGAGATGCACGTGGTGTGAGGAGGGATCACGGCGTACGGTGGAGGAACCCATTTACGGGGTGGGCTGTCGGTTCTTTAGTGCAGCCCTACACCCTAGGACCTCATGGATCCCGGCGAGACCGTTGTCCATCCCTCGCCTGAATGCCTTTTATTCCTTCCAATCCATAAACCTCTCTCGTCCTACAGAAGGGGTCGTGCATCAGCTCTAGGCCCTCGGGAGAAACCCTAGATATCCTCTTCGAGAATCAGTGGTTTCCGTCAAACCTATTTCCAAGTTCGGAAGGACGGTGGATGTCACCGAACCCTCATATATCTCTCTAAGGGAGATGAGGTTCAGGTTGGGTTTGACGTTCCAATTGATTCTCCCGGTTTAGGTAGGATGACAGACCTCACAAGCGAAGACGAGCACGGGTAGGACATCTTCACAAGGGAAGGTTCAAGGGTGTTGCCTACTTGTCTTATACAGATATCAACTATGAGAAGTCATCATCCTATCGTTTTCAACTCGCGTTAATTTCTATTCATGTGGGGCATTGTTGGAAAAAATGAGTTTAGACATGTGGTAATAGTCAACTTAACGCTCAATTATATACCGGATCGGGCCATCCCAGAACTATGGAAAGATTAAGTTTGTGTTCTAGTAAGTAAGACCTTTCCAACAAGATATCATGAGGTCTAAACGGACAAAAGGTGAATGAGAAATTAAAGCTCAAAGATCACCCGTTGAACTAAGTTGTTGAAAAAATTGCGAAGCAAAAAATGCATCATTTTTATAAAGTCCCACATAGAAAGGCTGCAAAGCTTTCCTCGGGTTTATATAGCATAGCATTTCTAGCATATTTGAATTTTTCGGATGAAAGGCTCTTTCTCGCGCAGGGGGCGTCCATGTTCAGGGTCCTTCAACCTGTTCAGGCTTGAACTCATATGCAAAGCTCAAAGATCACCCGTTGAACTTAGTTGTTGAAAAAATTGCGAAGCAAAAAATGCATCATTTTTATAAAGTCCCACATAAAAAGGTTTCCAAGCTTTCCTCAGGTTTATATAGCATAGCCTTCCTACCATATTTGAATTTCTCGGATGAAAGGCTCTCTTTCGCGCAGGGGGCGTGTATATTCACGGTCCTTCAACCTGTTCAGGCTTGAACTCATATGCACAAGCACGACGTGCGGGCATCGAATTTGGGCCAATAACGCCAGCTCCGTTTTTCTTTGGTCTGTATTAAAATCGCAAAAATTAATTTTCAAAATATGCAAAATAAGGAAATATTAAATTGATATCTATTTCAATTTTGGAAATTGATATGCAATAATTTCTGAATTTTATATTATTTTGAATCTTATAATAATAATAATGAAATTATTTTTAGTTTCCAGAATTTAGTAATTTTGAATTTAATATTAAATTTATGAAATTATATGTTTCCCAAATTTGGTATTTCCGAAATTTTTTATTTTCCAAAAAAGTCGATCTTAACTCTCTCCCTTTTATATATATAAGCTTAGTTCTAGTTCATTATTCAGACACGAAATTTACCTGCAAAGTTTCTCTCATTCTCCAATAAAAGAGCAACCGATTTCTTTCTAGTTGGTGCTATTTCTCATACACGGTTTTGAGTTCGTTTACATTGTCGATGTATCTAGAGAGACTTGCTCAGACGGGGCAATAAAAGGTCTTAAGGAGATCGGTTCGCGGGCCTCGACATACCAGTTTCCTCTCCGAGTATCGCGTGAGGTTACTGTATCCATTACGTATCACTTTTATAATTTTTTCTGCTTTATGTACTCCGATCTTATTAACAATATTTTTTTGCTTTTTATCTGTTCTTTATGATTTATGGACTAACCCGTCTAACATATTGTTATGATGGGTGTTTGATATGCTTGGAGGAGTCCCGACAAGGTCAGGCTTGTCGGGTCCTTGATTCTTGCAAGTTGCAACCACATGTTCCATCATGTATTTATCGGTGGCTTGGGAAGAACAAGATGTTCCCTGTTTTTCGAAAATTGATTGTTCTAAATGTGACAACGGGGATGTTGTGTAAGTCTTGCTTTATTAATTGATAAAACGATTAGTTAGTTGTTCGGTCCATTTGATCCTGATCATATCTGTTATCAAATTTGATACTTGTAATTGTAAGAGAAAATTTTAAGATGAGACGATGAAGGAGTTGTTCGTTTCATTTGATCCTAAATTTTGGTTTTATCGAATTTTGATAGTTGTAACAATATTGCATAAGTTTTATGATTTTTAATTGGGGTTACGCCATGTCCTAACGCCCAACTTATGGAAATTGTTAAATCCTAACCCTATAAAACTGAAATTGCCATGTAATAACGATCAAACATCTTTGTACACCAAATGTTTCTAATTTTAAACGGACATTAACTTGGCCAAGTGAAAAGTCGAGTTTGCCCTCAAATATGTTCTTCCTTCGAACGTTAACCTGACCGAACTTCATCTCTTCATCTCAGCTCTTCGAACTTCATTTCTTTGTGTCCGAGCTTCGAACTTCATCTCTTCGTGGCCTCAGCTCACCCAAACTCCATTATAAAATGAGTCACGTGAGACGCACATGAGTCACTGTTCACGGAAACAGTCAATTTAAACAGTACTTGTTGGGTTTTAATAATTCAGTTTTGAAATTTGTTACTATTTGACAAATTTCTAAAGTTTAGGTGTTGATTTGACAATTAAATGTAGTACGGTGTTAGGACATGAAGGAACCCATTTGTAATTATTAGATAGATTCACACATATTACTATTTCATTTGCTTCAACAAAGTGGGAAAAAAAATAAAACCGAGCATAATAGCTCTAAAGAATAATATATGAGCATATGATTTCATCATTTTAACACATAATCATTATTGTATTTGTTTTTTTTTTGATCCACAAAAAAAACGATTTTTATAAAAATGCAAAAGGGAGAGGTGTCGTAGAAATAGGAAAAAAACACTAAGGCTCCAACGGGCAAACAAAACAAGAGATGGGGGAAGCCTTCCATTGGAGATGATCTAAGCTGCCGGGAGAGGGAGATTTGGAGCTAAGCAGGGAGAAACAATAGAGCTTGATCCGGAGCACCACCAGCTCCGGCGGCTCCGAGATAGAGGAAAAAATAGCAGCATTTCGGGACAGCCAAATAAACCAGAAACTTATGAACATAATTTTCTTCCAAAACAAGCCTGCCAATCCACGAGGGGCAAGGCCCTGCCACTGGGAAATAAGATCGATCGGAGAAGAGGGAAGACATCCAGAGAGATTCAACCATTTTAGAATAGCATACCAAATGGTGGCTGATCTAGGGCAGAGCAATAAGAGGTGAGTCGTATCTTCAAACTTGAATCTGCAAAGACAGCACCAGGACTCTGAGCGGGAGATGGGCACACTACGATCATCAAGAAACGACTTAGAGGGGATCGCATTCAGAGCAACCAACCACACTGTGTGCAAATTATAGAAAAGAAGCATTAACTATGTGTCCAACTATATAATTAAACTTTGTGCTTCTCAATTATCTTTTTTAAACCTTTCTCTTAGCTTCTCAACCCTAACCGAGTTCTTTGACGTCGCCCGTGTCCGATCTAGTCTCCTCTGGAGCCAGTGACGACATCGGTGGCTCCCCATCGTTCATCTCCTCTCTTCTCTTCGACCATCTTCCCTTCCTCTGTCTATTTTCTCCCTTCAGGCGTTGTTCCTTCGACACCGACGACTCGGCTTCCCCAGATCTACTAGTGGGAGGTGTTTTCAATCGATTTCGGTGGGGATCATCGTAGAACGGGGAACCACACCTCAGATCTGATACTTGGCAAAGCTTTCTTGTTTCCTTGTGCTCTCCAGCCCAAGATCCACCTGTTCTCTTCCTCTTATATCGGTTGTTAGGGCTCCAGGCCTCGTCGGGCAGGTGGTCATCTGGCGAGGGGTTAGGCCAGGTTGGCTCGGTTCTGAAGATTATTAGTAGTGGATGAGTTTACTTTGACGCAAGATGATTTATGGCGGCGACGGGTTGATGCTCCTTCTTTTGTGTCCTTCGTCCAGGTAAGGTCCTCTTCCCTTTAACCCTTTGGTCTCTCTAGTTCCATGGAGGTCAGATTGACTATTTCCCGGTGCTGGCCAACGATTGTAAGGTCCGATCTAGGGGTTTTGTAAGAACTGCTCCCAGTCGATCCCGGTCGAACCGGTGACTTTTAAGACAAGTTTGACTTTCTGCCGAAAAAGTCAACTGAGGACTCAGGAGGTCACTCGGGACTTTTCCGGGGCCCAAAAAGCTTAGCCGTCATCACGGTTGGCTTAATTGGGCCGTTTCCATTCATCTGAGTGTAATATCGAAGGAAGTCAAATTTGGTCAAAACCGAGCTTTTTTATCGAGTAAATACATTTAAATTTGGACTGCTGGATTTTAAATGGAAGAGAGTGGTCCCCACTATGCCAAGTGTCACTAATGGCTTGGAGGAAAGGAAAGAGGCTCAAATGTCATCTCTACCCTCACTAGTTGTCCATAAAAGGGATAAGAACTAAAGGGTTTTTGGTCTTTTTCACCTCTAGGTCTTTTTAAGGCATTAGATGACACAATTTCAGCTCATTTTCTCTAGTGGCAGCCGAAATTTGAGTGAGGAGGGAGAGCTTGGAGCTTCCATGTTGTCTTGAAGAGAAAGCAAGAGAAAAGAGAGACCTTTTGTATCAATCTCTACCCAAATCCTCTCCAAAATACCTTCATCTTCATCAACTCATTCTCCTAGAGGTATGGATGCTCACAACTCTTCATTTCATCTACTCTCATTTCTTGGGTTTTGTGGGTTTTTGGCTTGAAGTTGATAAACTAGCTTTGTTTTGGTTGTTCGGAGAAGAAATAGTGAAGTAGAAGGTTTGGATTGTGCTCTTGTTGAAGCTTTGATGAACCCATTTGAGGGTGTTGTTGTTGGGTGACTTTGGATGAACTTTTGGAGTTTTTGATTTGATTGTGATTTGGAGAATCCTTGGAAACTTGTTTATTTGTTGATTCTTACCATGGGTAGAGAATTTTTGGAGGTATTTGATTGTTGGTGAGTTGGAAATGGTTAAAAATGGAGTTTGGTTGTGGATTTTCGGAGAAAAGGAGCTGGAGGTTGAAGAAGGGTGGAACTGCCCTGGAGCGTCACGGATCCGTGACGGATCCCGTGACGGGCGACGTCACGGCTCCGTGAGGGAGACCGTGACGGCACACGTCACGGCTCCGTGACGTCTTTCGTGAGGGTCGGTGTCACGGCTCTGTGACAGTGTCCGTGACCGACCGGTTCTGGGGGTTTTTGAAGGTTTTTCCACCGTTTTGAGTTTGTTTTGGAGCTGAACTTTTGGAAGGGTTTTGGGGACCTTTTGTTACTGTTAAGTAGGGTCTAATTAGATTTGTTTTGTGTTCCAAGACCACAAGACCTTGAAGAACGAAGATCTTGAAAGACCGAAGACCTTGCCGATACCCGTGTGAAGAACGGTGTACTATCGATTGTGACATCAGAGTGTTGAGAGGAAGACCGCGAGGTAGGGAAAGTCTTAATTTCTTAATTAACGCTTAGTATGCATGATTAGGATAATAAAATCGGAAAGGTCCTAGAATTGCCTATAGGATGCGAATAACTAGAATAATCATATTTCAATTACTAATAAATGGATGAGTCTAGTATGCATGCTTAGGATGATGACGATTAGTGAAGTTTGCTTTCAATACTTGGGAAATTGATTTACTGGTAGAGAGACTGTGAAGAGCTCTCGAATTAGTTGTGTGCTAGGTTCACATGCTTGGTTGCTAGTTATTAGGTTAACATAAGAGTCTAATGAAACTAGATTAGCTTGTATGATTGAATACTTAATTGATCGTTCTCATGATGCTTGATTGGTTGAACGCGTGCTTGGTTGTTTGAGTGTTTGTGTGGATATAATTGTTGATTGAACGGATGATCGAGTATGACTGGTTGTGCCATGGGGTACAATCAGGTGATCGATGTACCGCGGGTTCGTGACAGGTAAGTATACGGTAAGTGTGGAGTGTATTGGATGTCTTTGGATGAAAGTGTGATTCGTTGAGTGTTGATTGGTGACCACGTTATGGTGTGTTTCATTTATTCTTATTCTTGTTTGAAATGCTTGTTTGGTTTGGTACTACACCGGGGGGGGGGGGGGGGGGTAATCCGGTGCCGTGGTAAAGGTGGAGTTTGACAAATACAATACAGTGAGATTTTGGTTGAGTATTGGAGCCTGAGGTCATGGATTACTGGACATTACGGGTATGGATTATTAATAGATCCTGCGGGATTTTTATTGATTATTGGCAGATCCTGCGGGACATTTATTGATTATTGGCAGATCTTGCGGGATATTTATTAATTATTGGCAGATCCTGCGGGATACTAATTGAATTACTTCTTGAGAGATAGTTACTAAGGTTTCACCCAAGGACGTGCATCCCAGTGGAGCACTACCTTGGTTCCCTATGATATATGGTCTTTTGGAGGCATTTCTGGAAATCCCGATGATAAGCGCCCATTTGGGATTGTTTTCGGTGCCGCAACGCATGTGCGTCCTCTGGACCGAGGGAAAATCTGATATGACATGGGTACTCTGGTGGATCGGAATTATGGGAACCGAGGTGATCCCAGAATCTATCCATGGATCGGAGGCTTGAGAAAGCAAGTGGTTTGCATGATGTTAATTACTCCCATTTACTCTTATCTTTTCGTTGTGGAACCTTTTATGCACTCGTTTAAGCTACGATTATCTTCAAGAGTGCGATATGGCTATGATTATATATTTTATTCATTAGCACTACTTTGTTAATCGTATTATTATGCCATTTGTTTATCCGTTTGAACAGTTTAAGTATTGACCTAAAGGTGGAGTTATTGAGATTTTTCATACTGAGCGTAAGCTCATCCCCTTTGTTTCTCTTACTTTTTTACAGGAATGCCAGATGTCTAGAGTGGGCGAGGCTTAGGAGCTTCAGTTTATTTTGGGAGTCGTTTTGGATTAGTGTTGTTCTTTCCTGTTTAACATTTTATATCTTACTTTGTACATCGAGTTGTGACTCATTGAGGAGTTCGAGCATTTACTTATATCGTTTCTGATAGAGTTTTTATGAGATTCGAGCATTTTATCAATCGTTTATTACTTAATTTATTTTAACTCCAGTCGCGTCTCGAATCCGGTCAAAACTGGATTTGGGGCGTGACATGATTCAAGGATTAAGGTTATTTTGGGGATAATTTTTTCACTCGGTATCTTTTTGATGTTGGTCCTCCTCCTCTGGATAACCTCTCTGTGTTGGCTTGGAGGTGAGTTACTTGGCTAGTAATGGAGGACTAAGTGAATTTTATCCTAGTTGGTTCGTGTTGGTCCAGAGCAAAGGGTTATTTTTTGGGCGGCCTTGTTTTCCTTGTGCTCTCTGTTTATCTTTCTGTTTTCTTTTTCTTTCGTTCGTTTAGCCCTTGTTGGCTTTAGCTTACTTCATGGCTGGTAAATCTTCTTTGATAAGACTACAAGCCCCTGCGTGGGTTTCTTGTTGTCTGTTTTGATTTCTTAGTTGTTCTTCAAGTTAGATTTGGGTTTTTAACACTTGTATTGTACCCTCTTGCTGGGGTTGTTTTTGTGTGTGTTTGAGGTGCTACTGAGGCATGCTCGAGCCTGTTCGGTGAGGGTTTAACCCCTTGGCCTTGTTTTCGGTTTGAAAACTTGGTCCCCTAATAAAAAATTTGCTGATAAAAAAATTACCTTTTTTAATAGTGACGTGACCATTGTATTAGCGAAAATAAAATCCTTACCCAACATAGGATAATCAAAGAGTAATACGCAAAATTAAGTGAATTCTCGAATTCAACTAGTATTGAATTTTTTCTCTCTCGTAATTTGAGACTACGACTAACCCTAGCCGCCCTCTGCACAACTATGGTGCTTCCCTTTTCTGATGTCGGCGCTAATAGTCTGATCGCCGCTGCTTCTTTTGCTGCCCCTGAGCCTCACGTGGTGGAGGCCCTTCCCTCACAGAGCATGTCCTGTGCCGGAGATATTCAGCCCCGCCAAAGAAGAAGGCCAAACCAATCTCTACCGGTCCTTCTACCTTCTCACCTTCTCCTCCTCAGACGATGCTACCCCCGTCTTTCTTGACTGTCGTGGTGACCTTCTCTATGGGTGCGCTCTCTTCCTCGTCTGCTCCAAAATCACGATGAGGTCGGACCCTTAAGCGAACCAGTATTGCTTCAACTCAAAGTAACCCTCGCATGCCGTCTCCGTCGTAGAGCCTAGCCCTAGCTTTGCCTCCTGCCCTAGGGTAGTTCCTCTCAACCCTAATCTGAAGGGTCCTCCGCCACACCAGGCCCTTATCATGTCTATAGTCCTTGTGGGGGAAGAGGCTAGGGCAACCGTCCGTGTTCTCCACAAAGACTCGCCGTCTCCACCTTTTGTCGGTGATTCTACTACTTCCCCTCTACAACGGGATCCGGTGAAGGGTATAGCGCCAATGGAGGATCTTCCGAGGACGGCGGTGGAAGCACTAGGGTTGGGATGGTGCATTCCCAATCGGGATAGGATACCTCTCATCCCCGCTAGCCTTTCAGTCCCGGAAGGGATGAGGTGTTGCCACTCACCTACACTCGACCCCCGACGAGCCTCCCTCACCCAACGCTGCACTGGATCCGGACCTTCATGCTTTGTTTGCAGCTCTTCAGGACGACCTATCTTCTTGCTCGATCGAGGATGAAGAGGAGGTTGAGGTCGTCGTCCAATTCTCTCCGGCCATCTCCACGGCTATTGCTAGGCAGTAGTGGGGTATGGTGGGCAAACTATGGTCGCCGATACCCACTCGGAAGGAGGCCCTGCTCTGTATCATCCCCACAGCATGAGGGCGGGCTACCGAAGGTCTTGTTGTCAAAGATCTGAATACGGACCTCTTTTTCTTTTACTTTCGGTCGCCTAAAACACGTGCTTGGGTACGGGATAATGATCCCTAGTGTTTTGATGGGCGGGCCCTACTCTTGGGTGACTTGGATCCTTGTGCAGGGGAGATGTCGGCTTTGGATCGCATGCAATTGTGGGCTCACGCGAGGGGTCAGCCACCTCTGGTCAGGACGAAGGCGACAAGGATGTAGATTTGGTACACTTTGGGTAACCTATGTGGAAGTCCCGAGCGATCAGTTGGGAATAGGTTGGGGAGACAATGTTCGGGTTCGTTTTTTTTTTTGATAAGCTAAAGAATTTTATTAAGCATATGTTCTATAAGGATATAAAACATAGCAAGAAAAAGATCCAAAAAAGGATCTTTTCCGTCAACTAATACAGCTACAAAGAGAAAAAACCAGAACAAGAAACAAAACAAGACGTAAACAAACACCTTGCCTATCTCCTATTCGGGTGCAAACACGCAAACCGGTTAGATACCGGAACTGGGGATCGGGCTTGGTCAGAAAACGGTTCCGCAGACTCCCTGTCCTTATCGGAGTCGAGAGCTAAAGAACGCAAATCGACAGCTTTTCTGCCAACTTTCGTGGTGTAGCACCAGTTACCCGAGCTATCCTTTTTGGCTATATCCACCAAAAAACGTCCCGATTTATCCCCTTTATCAGCAGAAGTCCTGGCTCTTGTCTGATACACTACCACTGGTTGTGCAATCACCTTCGCCTGACCCTTCTTAGGATGACCCCGTCTTTTTGGCTCAGCCCCCAAAGTCGTTTTTTGCAAGGCTTCCTTCCATGGACTTCCTTGTAATCCAGACTTCAGTTCCGCGTCCCGCAACTGATTTTCTCGAGAACTGACACCCGACCCCAAAATTGAGGGATCCAAATCCTTCAACATTCGCTTAAAAATGAACACCAAACTCGGATCAACTAGGGCCAAAAGATGGGCCTTACCTGAAGAACTTGACAGGTCCGACCCAAACTTTAACCCAAAACCATCCTTATCAACTTGGCCCAATTCAGACCGTCCACTCATACGGGGGAATGGTACTTTGCTTTAAGGAATTTCCGAACCTGATAAAGATAGAGCTGACCTATACCAAACTCCCGATATTTTCCTTCAATTGTGGGAGGCTTGGGCACACCATCAAGGACTCCACGTGGGAGGTCCAAGGCACCCCGATGTATGATTCCTCTCTTTAGGAGTATCAGAGGGAAAAGAAGGCCAAGCCGTATGCAACGGATTGGAGTGAATCCCCAAAACCACCTACCCTATCAGGCATCGGGAATATTTCCCTGGGCGCTATACCCAAGAGCTTGTCATCTCTAGGAAGAAGCCTCGGTGTTTCCTCGAGCAATATACCTAATCGTACGGTGGCTCGGGTTGTCACCCATTCGGGGAAGGAGACCCCATGCTGGAAAAATTTGGTGACCGGCCATCTCTCTTGTGGTCGGGTCACTGAAGTTCCAGCGCCCGTTTCTTCTGGGCCTAAGGATGTTGGAGAGTCATCTACTAGAGGCACTAAGAGGTCAACGGCAGGCGCACCTCGGGATGATCAGGCAAGTACGGGTAAGCAGCCCTGCCAGGAAGAATGTTAGGACGTCCAGGCTTTAGGGATTGGCCCTTCGAGGGGTCCATGGTCGATACTTTGCCTCCCACCATTATTGTTGAAGTCCTTGGCCAGTTTTCGGAGCAAGAATTCCAATATCACCATCTCATCCCCCGTCTTCTTACCTTGCCTATATGGTGTCCCAATACTGTCTGTGACGGTTATATTAGTTCAAGAATCAGTGAACCATATGTTCTTTATTCTGACCTTTGGTGGTCAGGGAGCTTGTTCCCTGTCGCACAATATTGTAGTTGCTTTTGATTTATAATATTGCACCTTTTCAGTCAAAAAAAGAGTAATGCGCAGACAATGAAAATTGAAAGTTCGAAATAACGTGGGATTAAAAGTAATAACAAAATAAAAAATGCTTAGAGACCGAAATGCTCTAGGTGGATGTTTGGAGAGGGAAACTGTGATAGTGGCCGAAGACATTGATACAACTACGCCAAACGGTGAGCTAACCCAGCGACCAATATAAGATCGAAAAATTCCCACTATCAACATGAACTCTACTTCCCGGTGACACCTCAACCAAAGCCGCGACCGTATTGAAATCACTACCTACAACTAAGTAGTGGTCAGAGTAAGGAATAACTGAAGTGAGGAGAGATCAAAGCTCCCGTCGAGATACAGGCGTAGAAGGAGCATAAACATTAATGATTGTAACCGACTATCATATGGGAGACCCTTACCTTACCAGAAAACAGTATTAAGGACCTTAAACACAAGAGCGTTCCAAATAGATATCACACTATCCGAGGTCCCAACTAATGGGGCAAAGGCGAAGTCGTACTCACCACTGAACCCACAAGACTGAATAGTGGAGAGCGAGACTCTGCCCATCTTTAACCCCTGAATCAACATAAAGCTGAGATGAATGAACCCTAACTTATAGAAGCCAACAACTTCTTTTAATTAGGAGCACAAGTTGGGGCCTCTACAATCCTAAGAGAGGAGGTTTATTGACCACTAGTAGGGCAAGTTACCTTGCTACTAGTAGGCGAGAATACTGATTTGATCACACAAAATGCTTTATTATCAGTGTCATGATAGGTTACCCATATGATATTACCGAACCTCATAACAACACTAATTAGAGGAACACAAATATAGGGGTCGATCACTCTGGATGACCCCAGAAGAGCCCTATATAGCTGGGGAGTCAACCTAAGGAAGAGAGACAAGGCTTCTATAAGTAATATGAGAGTGAACATCACTCGAATCTGCCTTCAAATGGGTCCTACATGAGTTGGAGGGTTGAGCTATCCCCAAAACCAGGTAATACAGTATCATCGAGATCGTCCTTTCTACAATCGGTTGCAACATCCACGACAACCAAAGCCTCATGGATGTAGACCATAATATCAGCAAACCTAGAAGGTGAAACAATAACCTCGTCGCACATCCCAACTTGGGTAAAAAATTCATCCTCAGAGACTCTAACAAAAACCGAATGAGGTGGACACTCGTGGGTTGGTCTAATCACTGCCGGGTCATCTTTCAGATTTTGGACAATACCCGACAACTCATTGGCTAGAGCTAATTTGGGACCATACCCTCGAGGCAAAGTCAACATCGGAGTATCATCTGGGCGAGTATCATAAGTGGTCTCGCACAAGGATCAATGGTCTTAGTCTCTAGAAGAGTCATGAGGTGTAATTAGAGGGGCTAACTTAGAGACAATAGGACAAAGAGGCATGCTCGAAGTAGATAAACCTGATACGTTCTCCAATTGAGATTGCTTAATAAGAACTTGAGGAGAGGAGTTGTCCCAAATGAACTCAACCTCTCTATCTCAAATAAGACCTATGTGGTGTGCATAAAGGCCAATATCTTTGTCATCTGGAGAGGGACGAAAGAGTAGAAGTGAACAACAATTAAAAAACCAATTGTCCCTATAATATCCGATACAAAGCCTTTGTTCCAGCAAAGGAGAGGTAAACCTACCACATCCATCCAAAACAGCCGTCCTACTCAAAGAACTGTGTCAAAACCCGTATAAAGGTAAAGAACCATGGTCGCAAACATGATTGTTCATAACAACACGAGCTAAAAATGTTGGGTCTTTGAGAAAGTTTCCATATGAAAACGTGTATCATTTTAATAAAGTCACAAAATTAACAAACATTCTATCTTATTTTTTTTCATATATTTAGATAAAATCAAAATGTGCCTATAACATAGTAATGATTAGCTCATGTCTATGTATATATTTGTACGATTATACAATGAAAAGGAAAGTTAATTTTGATGAAGATGATTAAGAAAGAAATACATGTTTAGCTACGCCCTAGAACCAAACCAAACTAGGAAAGTAGTCAACACTCAACACCTCCCAAACCTTCTAGGATTGTGCTTAAAAACATAGTATGAATAAGAACAACCAACAAACTTATCACTCACAAAACCTTAACACTTAGGGCCGACCTAATGGTAATTGGGGCCTCAAGCAAGAATTTGATTGAAGCCTTTTTTTCCTATGAATAATTATAATAAGAATATAAGTAAATTTTCTCATAGAAGTATTATTTTAGTCATATTGATCAAATGGGCATGAACGTCTATTTATAACACTAAAAAATCTAAATGGGTGACAAAGATTAATTTTTAACAAGACACCCTCGATGGATAAGATTTCGTGTTTAGAATTGTATATAAAAAATGCATATATTTAATATGTATTCATGTCAAGTTTAGATATGATAGGTTCCAGATAGTTCTAGAAAATTACATCAAATTATGCTAGCGTATATGTGAACTCGTGTATAGATACTTATTGTATCAACTTCTAAAATTTTCCATACTTACAAATTATTTTTAAATCCTACAGATAGACTCTAACAAGTATTAATCATACATAACCCAAAATAAGAAAACCGTTAGAACTGACATTAACGACGCAAGTTAGCATCTAGGTGAGAATTTTGAAACACTAATGGCATTCGGTATCGAAAACCACCGGTTAACCAACACAAACAAAATAAGACAAGGCCGACACACTCTCTCGGCTACCTCATGATATATGCCCAAGTTAATTTAACTATTGTTTCTCTTTAAAGCTTAAAGAAGCATGAAAACAAACTCTTGCCTATTGATCATTTTAATTAGTGACTAAGAAATCAAAAACTCTCTGTTGAGCATCTCCATTTCCTAGGTGTAATAATTTCTCTGTAATTCGGACTCTCCGTTGAGTGTCTCCATGTCCATGATTAGTAAGCATCTCAATCTTCTACGAGTCAATCATTTTCTCTAGAGCTTGGGCAATGCAACTCCATGTGATAGGTGTATATAGTCAACTCTAATATTTGTCTTCTTTAATCATGAAATAAAAGTTTCGTAATACATATTCTTATTACACTAATTTTGGAAGTGTTTCTTTTTATTTTGACTTGTATTTTAGTCAAGTTACTCTTGATTTCTTACGCAACCTTTACAATTTGTAGTGTATGTTAGTACCGCCCGAGTTTCAATACTGTTAAACTCAACGAGACTCATGCTTCTAGTCCATTAATTCCATAGATTATTTTTCAACAAGTGATCTTATTTTTTCAAAACATTTTAGTACAAAGTCTATAGCACAAGTTATTAATATATGTCATGTTTCTTTTCTTATAAGATAATATTGATATTCTTGAAGACTAATCTTTAGATACATATCTACATTTGAATGTCTAAGAACTTTATTTATAAAGTATCAAAGAAATAGAATAATCAAATCAACATTTATAAAGTTTCACATTTTTTTTTACTCTGATCATAAAAATCTATATTCAGTATTGGATTTATTTTCTAGTTTCGATCTGAGGCCTTAAGGGGTTGCTTAACTCGCTTCAAGCTTGAGCCGGCCCTGTTAACACCAACATTACAAAAAACTACATGGATCCAATTGCTCCATCTCTTAATTGTCCTCCTTCACACCCTCTATCCGCCCTAGACCTCTTTATCGTGGACTATTTCTTAATCGTCCTCGTTTTGTATATCTTCTTCCTCATCTACTATGCCTCCATGCCACACCTTCTCATTGTCATTGACCTTAGCCTGAATTGGTGCTTCCATAGGTTTGAGCTCGGATACCAACCCGATCTCGAGGCGGGGCAGTCAGTAAACGGCCAAGATGATAAGGAAACCCTAGACCGACCGGAGTGTTGTAATGAGAAAATGTTGCTTGAGATACACGGAACCAATGTGGGTCGGTGTTCCTATGATGGGTGTGTGATCTTCTTGGAGGAGTTCCGGCAAGGGAAGGCTTGTCGGGTCCTTGATTCTTGGAACCACATGCTCCATCCGGACTGTATTGATTAGTGGCTTCTTGGGAAGAACAAGACGTGCCCGATTTGTCGAAAGCTGGTCGACCTTGATGCAACAACGGAATATATTGTGTAACTCTTGCTTGCTTAATAGATAAAACGATTAGGGAGTTAGTTCCATTTGTTTCGGAATTTATTTGTTATCGAATTTTGATATTTGTAATTTTAAGAGCAAAATTTAGGACGATATGATTAAGGAGTTGCTCGTATCATTTGATCTTGAATTTATCTTTGATTGAATTTTGATATTCGTAATAGTAAGAGCGAGTTTTGGGATAAAGATTAAAGAGTTTATCTTTCATTTGCTCCTGAATTTATATTTTATCAAAATTTAATATTTGCAATAGTAAGATCGAATTTTAGGAGTTTTAATTATTAGATTTCATGTAGCATGTTGTTCCATATGTCTTAAGAAAGAGACAAAAATATTAACACCATGAATATTAAACCAAAAAAACATAATCGGGAATAATAGGAAGACAAGGCCAAGCTGTCCCTAAACCCTAGGAAGTTCTCTATCGCAGCACCCCAAAATCTTGGCTATGGCCATGGTTTTTACCATGGCCTATGCCATGGTTACAATCCTCTCTTCTACACAACCTCTCCTTTGCACTTTCCCTTTGGATCATGCGAAGTTTTTTTCTACTAGGGTTTCTTTCAAGTCGTCTCTAGCCACTGCGATGTTGGCCTTCTCCAGCCACCAACGAAGCATCTCCCGATCTGTTTCCATCTCCCCTCTACTCTTGGGGTTTCCGTCTCTACAGATGTCGTCCCTGATGCTGCCGCCGCCATCTCTAGAGTCGTCCCTAAAGTTTCCGCTGCCGGATCTGCAGCCGTAGTCGGCGCGTCCTTCTCCTAGGCATCCACCGCCACAACCGCCTCGACCCCTTTCACGATTATCGATCTGGCTAATCGAAAGTGTCTTTTTTATTTTATTTGAGTTTGTCATTGTAGGATCAATTCCTATCGAACAAAGAATCAAGGATTTATCTAGGGGGGAAGCATCAAGGACTGGTCCTGGGAGGGGTCCCTAGACGATGCTTTACCTCCAACCATCACCATTACTGTTGTGGTCTCTGATCTCCGGAATCCCCTTCCTCCCTCCGTCTTCTTTCCTTCCCCATGGGGCGTCAAAATACTGATGTGACGGTTCTGGTATTACAAGGATCAGTGAATCATTGTTCGTTAAAACTGTTCTTTTCGTGATCGGTGAGCATGTTCCTCGATGCATAACATTGTAATTGATTTCAAGTTATAAAAGTTGCACCTTTCGCTCAAAAAAGATAACCACAAAACATGTTTATATCATTTGAAAATTTTAACACATAATTGTTTTTGTATTAGTTATAATGTAAAAATTACTGGAAAATCATCAACTATGTCCAACTATATAATTAAACTCTAATCACGTAATCCACCTAAAAAAAAACTCGCAGGTTCTCCTGAGTTCTATCAGGGGTCTCTTTTCTGTTAGGACTCTCTTTACGCCACCACGACCCACCGTGTGGTTGATTTCCTTCCGCCATCAACGATGTGTCCCCGATCTTATTCGGGTTCCCTTTTGCAATTCTGATGGTTGCCGCTTGGCTCACCTCGATCGGCATCAATCGACCTACCCGCCTCGGAGCCCCTCGATCTCTCCGTCTCGGATTATCTACCCTGATCAACCCCCGCCTCTCTGAAGCCGCCGTCGAAGTATCCACCCCTTGGCCTCCACCAATGCCTCCTCCCTGGTCTGTCTCCCGATGTCAGGTCGACGTGATCATTTGGTTCTTCTTTACCGTCTATGTTTTTTCCTTTTTGCAATGTACATTTACACAGAAATTCGCGAGTCCAGGTTCGCTAGCACTCCTCACGACGTAAATGTCGAGTTCAAGTTCGATCGTACTCCTCATGGAGAAAAGTCCTTCTCATGGGATCAAGCAGCGTTTAGGCACGATCTTAAGCGGTTCTCCACAACTTGGTTTTACTTACCTTCTTTTGTATCAGTTATCTATAAACCATGACTCGTTTAATTTTTTACTCTTTAGTTTCAGTTCTTGTCTTTATCTTCGAAATTGTCTATGACAACGACAATTTCTTTGAAGCTCTGGGCAAAACACGGGACCAAAGTAGGGGAGGGAAGTCGTGGCTACCAACATCACAAGTGGTAAGAGATCAACCGCCCGGCAAAGGATCAGTGGTGAGGTGCAGGCGGCGCGATGAAAAGGAACCTACTAGGGTTCTGTGTGGAGCTTTCGGTGTTGATGGGCCGGGGGAGGACGGGCTGGGATTGGATCGCCTGGACCTCGGGCCGATAAGAGGGGATGGATCGAGGGTCGGGGGCCTGGGCCAAGACCGGCTCAACATTGGGCCGAGGAGGATGGACGAATTGGGCTGGGCCAGGACAGAGGCAAGAGGGCCCGATCCCAATACAGATCGTGGGGTTACGGCCTGTGAAGCTCAAGGCCCATTCTATGAGGCCCGAAGTGGGGCGGGTAGGCCTGAGACTTCGTGGGACAGGGATGGTGGGTTGATCCACACCATTTCGAGTCTAAGGGCGACCCGCGACCGAATCCAGGTCGAGGAGGACCCAGTTCATGTTTGTTCCACTAGTTCAGAGGGAGCGATAATTGCAGCGGCGGGGGGCGTTCAGCACCCTCGCCTCAGAAAATGAGTCCGAAGGGGTACAGAGGGGGGTCGGCCGGTTGTACCGCCTGTCTGGACGTAAGGTGGCAGCGGTTCCACCAAAAGCCGGCAAGGTACTTCCCTACCAGCTCGGAGGTCATCAATCCCGTGTTTTGGAGCCCTACCATTATCATTAAAGGGAGGACGACGCACGTTGATAACCTGGGGGAGTACTATGTCCACCACTTTTCGTTAACGGTAAGGCCTTCTCTGTCCTAGCTTCTGCCAGTTTGGATTCGCTGTATTGGTGTCAATTGATGCTACCGCAATATCACCTTCCAGCCGCCTTTAGGAGGTAGCCGATGACTTGAGCGTTTTAGTTTTCAATCTGAGTATCCTCTATTACGAGAGCTCGTTTTATTTTTATATTATTTTTAAACGGGAAAGAAGTTGTATTACGATCTCATCATGGTTACAAGGGGGGACCTAACAGTTCCAGACACCAGCTTTTGTCCCGATCGGCCGTGGCCCATCGGGCGCACATGGTTCCATACATATAGTCTGCTTTTTTTCGCAGATCCGAACTCAAGAGTTCCTCGATCCAACGTTTCGAAAAGTAAATAAATAATAGAATAGAAACTATCTAGCCAAAGCATTATTCGCCCTAAACCAAATAAACTGAAATGAAATATAGCCTTGTTTGCAGATTCCCGAGACTTTCCGACTTTAGATGTCACGGGTTTGTGGGTATAGGCCCCTGACGGTCCTTTCAACCCCCGCCCTGGGGGATCATTCATCCCCCGGGGGATTGTAGTCCCCCGGGTTGACTTCCTGTGCCTGCACTTGCTCGGTGTTGGTTGGCATCGCCTTGGGCTCCGGCTTATGACCCGTCTTAATCACCCTGGGTCTTGGTCCAACGGCAATGGTGAATCGCAGGATCCCCCGGCGGGCCAAGGTGTAGTCCATTAGGTCTCCCAATCTCGGAAAAGGTATCTTCCACTTTGCCCCGATCTTCAGATGTGATTTTGGGCTTGGGACTTCCTCTCCATGACGTTTGGCTATCGTTGGAGTCGGGACCAAAACCCTAACGGTAGTACTCCGAGTACCATTGGTTGCATGTCTCCTAATGTTCGCGAACCTCTTAGGGTTTGCCTGCCTCGTGGAGTGAGGAACCATTCGAGGGTGTAGCCCGATCCCCCAGTTAGCATGCCCTGGCTGGTAAGCCGATGACCAGGAGAAGCAGTGCACCGGATCCCATTGGTAGGACGGGATCGCGGTGTGCGCCGGATAGGGGAAGGGGGCCAGGCCCTGATACAAGGGCTCATGTCGCCGGATTCCATGATCCCAATCCGGTAGGGGGCGACGGTTGCAGTGACTGGGGGGGGGGGGGGGGGGGGGGGAGAGGCCGGACGGACTCTGGCATGGGTCGGCTCCAGGGAGGCGGGTGCAACCACGTCGGATCATGGCTCACACCATGCATGGACCACCCCTGGTTATGCAGGATCAAAGTGGGGTTGGGATGGTCGATCATGAGGGGGCAAAGGTGGCCGGTTGTGACGGGGCGAGGATGAGGGGGAATGGCCGGCGTGAGATGGGTAGAACCATGGTGCTGGTGCGGAGGGATGAGCGACGAGGAAGAAGGGGTTGCAGACGATGAAGGACGGACGATGGTTGGCGGTGGGACGGTGGTCGGCGACGGCGGCGACGGCTGCTATAGTTTACCCTAAGTAGGGTAGAGAGAACCTCACTTGGAGGTAGTGGAGAGCTTTTGGAACAAAAATAATAATAAAAAATAAAAAAATAAAAAAATCGTATTAGAACATTAATGTTTTACCTTTCTCTGTTTTGTAAACATTTTTTTATCATTTATAATACCAATCGTTTGTTCTCAAAACAAAAAATCGTATAAAATACAGATGAGGAGGATCCACGTAATTAATTAGAACTTTATACTGTATATGTTCGTACATTTCTTTTGTGAAAGAGATTGTGATTTTCCGACGAACCTGAGCTGTAAATCACATTTCACAAGCTAAATGTGCTAACAATTCTCCATGAGTTTATGCATGTTATGATTTTAAGATTTATTCATCAGTTGTATATATTGTGGAAGTATCTCTAGACCCAAATTTTTACTTAACATGAGGAGGCTCCCATCAATTTTGGACTAGTATTAATTTATTAAGTTTTCTTAATTTTTCTTTGATCAAAAGACTAAATGATATTTGTTATAATTCTCTATAAGTGTGGACCCACCAAAGAAAACTTACCTCATTATTATTGGACCAAATTTTGGTCCAATCAAGGCACTTGAAGTGGCCTATAAAAGGAGCTTTTGCCTCTTGCGGAATGAGATGTAGCAACTGAGAAATAAAACTCACATACACTCTCTTTATCATATGTACTTCATTTGTTCCATTCTCATTGCTAAACATAGTCTGCCAAATGATTATGTTTATGCTCTCATATCTATGTTACAATGCATAGAACTTTTGATCAAGTTTTACAACACATTATCAGCACGAACCGTTCGTTCGCTCAAGTATCAAAATTTTATAGTTTTGATTCGTTAATATTGTTTACCAACGATACTCATGAAGTGTATATGTGTTCATTTCATATTTTAGTTGCATCGGCATTTTATTAAGTATGCTCTGTGATCGCCAAAAATATTATTGGATCTTTAACATCAGAAAAATATGTTCGTATCGAAATCTCGTTACATATTAAGTTTCGTTATACAGGTTTGTTTTATTAACGTTATTTGTAAAGCGGTCTTGTATCGAAACCGTATCATTTGATACCAGAAGCTCCAAATGATAAATTATAAAGCCTGAAGCTTGAAAGTTGCGTTTTCGTGGTCAAATGACAAATCACAAGCCCGGTGCTTGATACTTACGACCACATGATAAATCACAAGCATGAAGCTTAGTACTTGCTTTTCTATGGCCAAATAATAAGTTACAAGCATGGGGATTGATATTTGCCTTTTGCGATCACATGATAAATCACAGGCTCGAAGTTTGATGCTTGCCTATACGGTCAAAGGATAAATCACGAGTTTAGAGCTTGATGCTTATATTTATAACCGATTGACAAACCACGGGCCCGAAGCCTGTAAAATGTCTGTAAAGGAAGATTACAGACCACAGGCCTGAAGCCTGTAACTTGTAATAAGGTCACAAGACGAAATCACAGGCCTGAAGCCTGTAACTTGTGTCCAAGGCATGGACCTAAAATTTTATATGCAATTACTTATTCTGTCTACCCCCACGAGCTTTCTCGTTGTGCGGTTATACATATATTTAATTAATTCAATTATTATGGTTACCCCACGAGTCCGCTCGTTATGTGGTTATATATATACTTAATTTATTATACCCCGCGAGTTTGCTCGTTGTGCGGTTATACCTATATTTAATTACTGCGCTTATTATGTTTACCCCATGAGTTCGCTCATTGTGTGGTTTTATATATCTAATTGTGATGACTTAAATGTTGTATATTTGTAACCCGAAGTTTACAAATATTGAGGTACTTTGGGCCTGAAGTTTCAAAATTGTTAAAAATATGTTTGGTGGATCAATCGTTTAAATGGAATAGATATGTGCACCATTTCTAAATGTCGTATGGCCAGAAGTTCATACAGACTTCAAATTTCACAGAATTTGAGATAAGATCAATGCATCATTCGTTCAAGTGAAAATTTATGTGTGCACCACTGTTAAGGGTCGTATGGCCGGAAGTTCATACGGACTTAAAGTTTCATAGAATTTGAATGTATTGAACCATTCTTTTAATGATAATTTGATATGTGCAATATTTTTAAATGTCGTATGGCCAGAAGTTCATATCGACTTAAATTTCACAAAATTCGAGTTTCTGATTAAAGGTGACATTTTTTTTATATGGCCAGAAGTTCATATAAAACTGAAAATTTATTCAGAGATTGAAGGTTTAAATGACGAGTAACTATAAGACATGTCAATATTACTATTGCCAAATATCGCCATACTAGTTTGGTTATAAAGAAACTATTTCTTCCTTCATCTGATATGCTCCCACGATATTAATATCGGGAAATACGAACTTATATATTCGAAGTTAATTTCTTGTATACTCATTGCCGAAATAATGAGTTATTACTGAAAAACCATCAAACTCGACATATTGGCAGTATACCATTGCCAGAAGTGAATGGGATAAATCATTATGGTAATTCTAGACTCGGAACATATTGAGACCTTAATCATTCTAGCATGCATTATAACTTTCGATCTCGAAATCCCACCTGAAGTGGGACAAATGCGAAAGACACAAAGAAAGTTGCTTATAGAGTTGAACTCCCGAAAGCGATAAAAGTATGTTGTATATGAGACGGGAGAGATCATTGGTCGATTACATGTTATAAGACCAAATGTTTTGATGGATATACATCAAGCATCAAATAAAGGCAAAAGAAAAGGGTGATAGAGATAAAGTCTGATTGATGACCTAGATCCGGAAGATCTAAAAGAATTGAATGTCTCAAACGACTATATATAAAGATGTAATCGATATAATCATAGTTCATTTTGCCTATTATAGATGGATCCCTGAAGCGATCAATTCATGTGCGAAAATGATAATGATATGTGTATCACTGCACAATACGCCCTAACGAGTGAGAAACAGTTGATTGAGGTAAAGGTTAACAATATTTTGGGTGCCATTAGTGCAACTAAAGGCTCCGAAGAGCTACCATGTCATTGAGATTTACAATGAAGTTAAGCATTAATGCTCTATATGAAAGTAGATCCAGAAGTATCTACTCAATGTTAAAGTAGATCCAGAAGCATCTACTCAATGTTAAAGCAGACCCAGAAGCATCTATGCAGTATTGAAAATGCTCTATGTGAAAGTAGATCCAGAAGCATTTACTCAGCATTAACGACATACATGTCATGTTGAGACCACAAATGAGACTTAGTTTCTCCATATCACCCGAAGTGATAAATAAGGTGAAAAGCATGTACTTGAAAAATTGCAAGCTCTATCATCAGGTTTGTATTATACAACCATAAGAGCAAATTGAAACCTACGCGACTATGAACTAGAAGTTCATTAGTCCAGATATTTTTATGCTTTGGCCTAATCGTCTTGGTCATCCTGGATCAACGATGATGCGTAGGATTATTGAGAACTCATATGGACATTCATTAAAGGGCCGGAAGATCCTAATGTCCAATGAGATATCATGTACAACTTGTTCACAAGAGAAGTTAATGGTCCAACCATCTAAAGACAATTTTAGTATGAAATTTCAATTACTCATATATAAAATTCATGAGGATATATATAACAATACTCATTTTTTAAGAGACGCATACAGAAGATGGTCTTACGATATCATGATACTTACTTTATAAAGAGACGCATCCAGAAGATGGTCTTATGGTATATTGAGTCCCTAAAGGACAAGATATTTACAGCATGATCTGTTAGTTTCATTTTGATGAGACGATATCCTTCACCTTGAAGTGAAGAGAAAATGTCTTCCCGAACTAAGGCGTGAAGTGTTCTTGAAATTTTATTTTTGACTCATTATGTGTACCTGAAGTACATAAGCTCGCATATTTGAAAAATGTTGCAAACCAAATGCTAGACGCATATAGAAAAATAGTTAGATCATGCCAAGATACCTGCAAAGATTTAAAAGTTTTGTGAAAGCGGGGTATGGCTCCTCTTACACGCCAGAAGCGTGAGAGGTCACTTGGATAAAATAATATTGATTTTAAGAAAGAAAGAATCAGGCAGATTATTAATGAGCATGATTCTCGAAGTTGATAAGAATGTTAGGACCAATCGGCCCGGAAGAAGAACCGATCGGCCCAGAAGTGCCAAAACCACCAAAGGCGGTTCCAGAAGAACCAATCGGCCCGGAAGTGCCGAAAGGCCCTAATACTCCTAAAGAGTTGCAAGAGAAAAGAAATGAGGAAATGCATATGAATTACTCACACATAAAAGAAAGCAGGGAATCGAAAATCGATTTCCATTAATAAAGGCATTTCCATTACCATGATTGAAATGGTAGATGATTTTGACATTGAACCACGTGGTATTGACTGGTGTCATTTAAAGACATGTTTGACCAAAACGAGAAAATGTCAATCCAGAAGAATTGACTTATTGGCATAATGTCCAATGTTCAAAATCATAATCAAAACATCAAAAGATGTTTTCCAAGCTGGGTATAGGTGAATGAGAAAACAAAGATGTTGAATGTAAAGCGCGCCTTATAAAGGTATTGTTCTCAAATGACTTAAAGCCAACTTTTGATAAAGTTATGTTGTGTGATCACCATGGTATATTAGATATATGTACCCACTGCTAATCGTACTTTTAAGTGCCGACATTTATAAAAGTCCCCGAAGGACCTGCATTGTCTGAAGCATTGCAGTTTGCCTGAAGCATTGTAATTTGTCTGAAGCGAAACCCATGCATTGCCTGAAGCATTACAACTTGCCTAAAGCAAATCCCTTGAAAATTTAAATTGCCAGAAGCAATGCCATTCCCCGAAGGATTTATGATTATCTAGAGAAATGACTCTCTGAAGCATTTGATTTGCATGAGGTATTGAGACATGGTATGAGAAACCATGTACTCAGTAAGCAGTGTGGGTCGATAATATATGAACTCCTGAAGAGGTCCTGGAAACTGCAGTATGTCTAAAGAAAGTCTTTCAAATGAAAGCTTTGATGATTAAGTATTGTCTCGGCCTGAAGATCGAGGGTATTTTCAAATGGATCCATAAATATGTATATGCTAAGAAACGCCTGAAGCGATTTCGACTTAATATTCAAACGATCGATCGATATTTATATCCTAAAGAGGATCTCATTTGTCTCAAAAAGATGAAAAGATATTTGGTCTTGAAGTACCATATCTAAATTTGAGATGTTATAATGTACTAGGCCTGGTAGAAAATTCGCAGTAAATATGCTTCCCTTTTTTAGCTCGGAAGCTACTAACTTGATTTGAGATAGAAGTAGACCTGCAAAGCGCGTCCCGGGACAGTTATATTTTGAGAAGACAGTTGTCAGTGTTTTTCAGTTGCAACCGATCATTTTTCGTACGAAATTATGATATAATCATGAACTCCAGAAGAGTCATGAGAGATTGACGTCAATCAGAATCATGAAGTGGAAATCCTGTAGGTTTGTTCACTGGAAATCTAGCGACATCAGTTTTGGGAAAGTAAGTGTACAAGATAATATGAGTCGATTTTGCAAGCAACCGAAATTACTCAGTCAGTCTTCAGGGGGAGTGACACTCAGGGGGAGTATGTTTCCGTGCGCTGCAGTCTTTTTCCCTTATTCAGGTTTTGTCCCACGAGGTTTTCCTGGAAAGGTTTTTAACGAGGCAGCTGTTATGCACGTTCAGCTCACCAGAAGTGAGTGAATGGAAGAAACACTCTACTCGATATGACTTTTCGGACATCCACTGGTTGAGAAGTTAATGTTCAAGATTAGGATGTGTCGACTCAAATAAACAACCAAAGTAACCTGCCTGAAGTCAGGGGCAGACAAGTTTTGTGCGCTGTACTCTTTTTCCCCTATCCAAATTTTGTCCCACATAGTTTTCTTGGAAAGGTTTTTAACGAGGCAGCACCCAGCACAACTTCAAGCATGCTTGTGCGTTGCACTCTTTTCCTTACAGGTTTTGTCCTGCCGAATTTTCCTGAGGAGGTTTCTGATGAAGCACCTTGTAGCACATTTAATAATTTTATGTTTGGTAGGTCCAAGGGGGAGTGTTATAATTCTCTATAAGTGTGGACCCACCAAAGGAAACTTACCTCATTATTATTGGACCAAATTTTGGTCCAATCAAGGCACTTGAAGTGGCCTATAAAAGGAGCTTTTGCCTCTTGCGGAATGAGATGTAGAAACTGAGAAATAAAACTCACATACACTCTCTTTATCATATGTACTTCATTTGTTCCATTCTCATTGCTAAACATAGTCTGCCAAATGATTATGTTTATGCTCTCATATCTATGTTACAATACATAGAACTTTTGATCAAGTTTTACAACAATATTTTAATTTTTATATTAATTAGGGTAAACTACAAATGCATACCTTGAAGTTGGCACGTTTAACCGATGATTACCTTGAAGTTTAAAGTTAACTAACGCATACCCTGAAGTTACGACTTGTAACTAAAAACCCCTTCTGTCAGCTAAAATGACGAAAATACCCACAGTGATTTTTTAAATATAAATGAAGTGATTTTTTAAATAAAAATGAAGTCATTTAATAAGTAAACATATATATACAACAAAAGTAATTTTTAAATAATTTTTTTAACATAATTATTGAAGTGTAGTTGAGGGTATTTTCGTCATTTTAGCTGACAGAGGGGTTTTGAGTTACAACTCGTAACTTCAGGGTATGCATCAGTTAACTTTAAACTTCAGGGTAATCATCGGTTAAACGTGACAACATCAGGGTATGCATTTGTAGTTTACCCTATTAATTATTTTGACTAAGAAGATGCGATTTTTATTAGATAGCAGACATGAGAATACAATTTAGTGCATCAAGAAAATCCCATGATCTCTGAATGACAGACGTAGAACAGGCCTCTTTGACTAGTTAGTGAACTGTCTTATTCGCGGTCTTTTTTACAAATTGAAGAGAGATTTTCTCGTTTTGAGCCAGTATGAGACGGATGTCCCTAATAATAGTACCAACCGGGGACGTTGGTGGTTCCCCTTTGTAGATCATATTGAGTAAAACTTGTGCATCATAGCGTATAACGATAAGGGCCGGTACTAACGAAGTCGTGTTGCGAAGTACAGTAGCTATAACATAAGCTTATATTAACTTTTATTATGAATTTTTTATAATTTATAAAATTTATAGATGAAAAGTTATACTTATTTGACTTCAATGTAAAATGACACGAAACCGTAATTATCTAAAAAAGTTCACATCACTATATAAAACTTCGAATATAATGCGATTTTTGGAATGTTTGAAACTTTACATTAGAAAGTCCTATCAAACTAATGGTAATTAGTTAAGAATTATCAAACTAAATTTAAAAGGCTAGGGTATTTCAAAATTAAAAATAAGAATAAAAAAATCATACCTGATGGGAGATCACGAGTGACATGACGTGGGCCACATATTATTTTTGTCGTCGAGGGCGGTTGGTGGTTGTCTTCAAACTAGCTCGGAATGTTGGGGTGTAGTGCAGATGACAAACGACAGTGTGGACAGTGTTGATGTTCGATACTAAAAGTTTTTGTTCGTCCTAACAATAAGGCAGGGTCTTCTACGCAGCCTCACAAGGGTAAATGATCAATTGCCCTTAAGGATACAGGTTGATGGGGAAGAAAATAGTTACATACCGGGTCATCTTCTGTTAACTAGTTCCCTCCACTAATTACTATGATCCATGGTTAAGTAGCCCAATTTTTATAGAAAATAAATGATCCTCTTTAGAAGACCGAGCGGCAGTCAGACACTCTTTCTTGTATCAGGTTGAGTCAAGATTGGTTCTGTTCGATTTTAGAGTTATGTTTTTTAGCGTTTTGCTAATTGTTAAGACCGAATTTGTATTAGTTATAGTTCTAGAAAAAATACGATTGAGTTTTCTTATAGAAAAATCTATGTTCTTAAACTAGTTCTACCTTTGGCTAAAACAAGAAGATGAATAGAATCTTCCCCTATTAAAGATTTTTCTAGTCGGATTGAACTTAGTATTCATCGTATCTTTTTTAGAGCGAAAAAAGAATCTTATATTATTAATCAAAAAGAAATTAGACAATACAAAAAACAGGCGACCTCGTGTCCCCCATTTATAAGCTCTGAAACTGGTGTCGAAGACAAATTCGGTTTTTAACATGAGAACATAAATTGCGATAAAGAAAAACTGTAACAACATAACCAACTGAAAAACTATGCCTACGATGGTGCTTATGTTGGGTCTCGAGGTAGGGTTGGAGATGAACCAACTCGCAGCGGAAAATCAAGGAAAACCAAGAGACGATTAAAACCACGAAACAACTAACAAAGAATGGATTCACAAGAGAAAAATTCTGCACTATTTCTTACCAAAACAAGAACGCTGGTTAACGAATGATTGGCTTGAGTCTCCAAGACGCCTACGTATCCACATGGGAATCAAATCCACGTAGTTCTTCTCTTTGAGGACTCAAGAACACAAAATTGGAGGTGGAAACTAGCCAAACCCGAAATGGTAGGAGGAGGGAGAGAAAAAAAAGTTGATTCCCATTTGTGTCTTGTATTTGTTATTTTGAAAAAAGATGACTTGAACATAACAAACCCCATACTTGTCCAACTAAAGGCATGAGACAAGCATGGTGACAAGTAAGGTGTAAATAGGACAAAGTATGGCAAGACAAGATTGGGTTAGGTGGTGAATCACCAACACCTTAATCCTTGTCTTGCTTACTTAGTACTAATTAATCAAGACTTGATTAATTAGTTCCATGGGCATTGGTTGCATGGGCCTTTCATGGGCCTCTTGGAACATGGCCCGTGGCCATTTCCAACGAGGTCCCGTGATTCGCTTATCGCCTCCAAGCCTTCCATACCGGAAATGTCCAACATTATCCGACGCGATCAATCCCAAGACTCCAAGCCTTGTCTTGATCCGTAAAGTCCTATTCACTTACGGGCACATGACCCAAAACCCAGTTTTTGTCATGTCCCGAGACAACTCCCTTTTGGCCATTCTCCATAAATGTGTCAATGAGTTTCATCCTCCGGTATGACCCTTAGGTTTATGCATGTCAATAGATCAATTTAAAATCCTATTTTACTTGATCCTATTTATGTGGAAACTAACGAGACTTTAGTATTGCCTGACACTGCATAACGAATAGACCCTGTCGATTCTAACCTTTCCGTCGTCCCTGTCATTATCCTTTTATCTCCAATATCCTGATTGAGATAAGACATAGAGTCGTCATCCTTATTATTCTCAATCACTGTTCCTTGATATGTGAGATGAGTGAATATATGATACCCAGTATCATGTGCATGGCCATGCTATTCTTTCAGTCACTCTCGATCAAGCGGCCGAGAACCGATATCTTTCTCATACCTTAGTATGAGGGATAAATCCCTTAGTCGTCTTTCATGTCACTCATGTAGCCCGTCCCCAAGCCAATCCTGGCCGTTATGGAAGCCCTGTTACGGACAACGTTAGGCTCATGTCAAACTCAGTTGTTGACTACATAGCGATCACAAAGACTCCTTGGTTTGAGGATACATGACAAGGTACGACAATGAATATGTTCATGACTTGATCTATGGCACATATTCATGTCGGGTCGTCCAATATCATGTCCCACATGATATCTATGATCAGACTCCGGAATCCCATTCCAATGACTAACAGAACGTAAGCCATAAAGAGCCATCTTTCATACTAGTCGCTTCTAGTGAAGCTTTGTTGACTAGGGACCCATCGAGTGTGATCTATCTCGATCTATGGTTTTATTCTCATGGTCAGCATAGATTAGAGCACACATCGATATATTACTCCTACACATAAGTAATATAAAGTCGCTTTAATTTTATTGCTAACGATGATATATACATTTGGACATTTAGGATTGAACTATGGGCACTAAGACTAACAGCTTAAACACTACTTGATCCTATGGTAAGGACTCGGTTCTAGTGAAGAGTGCGATCGAACATAAGTATCAACATGAGGTAGAGGAATCCAACCTAGACTCGGGGTCCCCTCTTTCCCTAGGCCCCTAAATCTTTTCTCACAAATCATTGGATCTGGCAAGACTGTTTACCAACCTTGGACTTATCTTCGAGTAGTTCGTCTGAAATGTCCTCTTCCTAGTCATATCCCCAGCAGGGGCAGCCACTAATAGGTGTAAGGGCCTTGTCACAAGACCAATAGTCCATTTGGAATGGGAAAGAACTTGATCCCAAGTCTCACCAAACTGTCCTACCTATGGGTTAGGTAAGATGTTTGGTGTTACTAGGGATCCTATCCCTAGATGTGGTGGGACGGTAGGTAAGAAGTTTGGTATCACATTTTCAAAAACCTAAGGGGCACTCTAGGTGTCGGTGTGGGGCTTTGACTCAGTCAGTTGCAAAAAGATTTCTCAACGTATCTATCTTCTCCACAGCCAGAGACAGATCAAATTTGGGAACTTCTGGAGTCTCCATATCATATTCTCGAACGACATGCCCCTATACACCTACAGTTGAAACAATATATCGGCAATCTCTCATAGTTAAAAATCACCCTTACCGAATGTCAGAATTCCTAAAAAGGGAGCATCATTGAGTGTCAGAGTGGGTGATCCAAAGGCATCTAGAAGTAGACCCAAACTTTGCCTCCCCTTTAAAATATTTGTTGATCACATGTGATATGCACACATTCTCCTAGGGTTGTTTTCGACCAGGGTCTCCGTACCTCAGGTCATGACCAACGATGGGATGCCTCTATCCTGAACCCATAATTAGATCCAATCTAGTCAGGAGGATTGACATTTGTACTAGGTTAGTGATATCCGCTAAAATTAGTGGGGCCTTATCAAAGTTTCAGGGTTCGCCTTGTCAGACCCGATCTTTAGCTTACTAGGAATCGAAATAGTACACAAACGTTCCCGGCTCCATATCCTAGATCACAAGCCCTATAGCAAACCTACTGCTACCTTTCGTGAGCACCTTTAACATGATATTCTCCTTGTATAGTCGGATCCTAAGCAACCTGACGACCATACCAAATCGCTTGCATGCAAGAGATTCTGGAGCAGCCGAATTGAATGGGACCTCAATAACGATGTCCTCGTTCACATCCAAAGAGCAAACCGACAGTTCTTCCTGCATATCATCCACTATCGTCGGAGGGGTGGTTGTGACAAGAGACGACATCGAAGATGGGAGGGAGAGATTGATGAAGGAGCTTTCCGACGCCGAGGGTCAAACCCTGACTGGGCATCCCATGCAGATAGGTCAGGGTTAACCCCACCTAAAGCTCTGGAGGAAGATGGCCACCACTAAACGCGATCAGAGTGTAAGAGGCATCTGGAGATAGTGACACAGATGGTTGAAATTCCCCATAACATTGGGCTTTCGAGCCCGTTTTGGTTTGGAGTGCAGTTTCGATGGTTGTCATGCGACCTCCGCCAGGCACGACGGTAGAGTACGTACCGTCATAAATTAGGTTACACCGTTGGTAAATAACATCGTCGTGGTTGGCTCACAAGTCAGAGGACATCCCGAGACTGTAAAACCCCACTTAATTCTAAAAGGGTATTAGTGTGAAATCAGAAACATGGAGGTAGGAAATTGCAACAAGAATTGTTGAAGGGAAAAAAAAAAGAACCGGGATTTCGGACTGGGCTGGAGATTGGGCCGGTTCGGGCCTAATCAGTGAAGCTCGCCAAACCCACGAAACAGTCATGTTGCGTTAAAAGGTAACCGAACCCTAATTAGAGAGGAACTGTTCATCGTCTCCCTCGAAGCGTCTCTCCCTCTCTGCGATTTCGAACACCGACGCCGCCCTCCTCCTTCACCTTCTCATGATACCTCACCATCTCCCTCACCTCCATCTTCTCCTCCGTTCGCCAACCGAGCCAGTGCTTGAAACCGGACCAACACCGGAGCTTCCTCTCTGGGTTCGAGTTTCTGGACGTGTTTCGACGCCAGTGACGAGAAGTTGTAGGTCCGGGTCATTCCTCGTTGTCTCCTCCTTCTTCTTGGACCTCACCGTGCCTGGAAATGTCCATCTCCGAGCTCGATTCGAGCGAGTTCGGTCGGAACCCTCGCCGGCGACCTCGAACGCATCAGATCTGAGACGAGGTCAGGTCTTGGGTCATGCCTGAGCCGTCGCCACCACGTCCACACGTCGCCGAGAGCCTGGCGTTCATCTCCGCCCTTTTCCCTCCATGTTCGAGCCTCTACAGCACCGTGGACGGTGACCGGAGATCGCTGACACTGCCGGAGCTGGTTTCCGTTCAGAGACGATACTGGACTGGGGTTTGGGCCAGTTTTGGCATTGGGTCGGAGGCTTGGACTTGGGCCAGGCCCAAAGTTAGACGGGTTCTGAACCGGGTCCGCCCGGGTCTGACCGGGTCAGGCTTGGGTCTGGGTTCTGATCCGGGTTCGGACCGGTTCTGGATCCGGGCTGGGCTTGGATCCGGGTGTTAGTCTTAGTGCCCGTAGTTCAATCCTAAATGTCCAAATGTATATATCATCGTTAGCAATAAAATTAAAGCGGCTTTATATTACTTATGTGTTGGAGTAATATATCGATGTGTGCTCTGATCTATGCCCACCATGCGAATAGAACCATAGATCGAGATAGATCACACTCGATGGGTCCCTAGTCAACAAAGCTTCACTAGAAGCGACTAGTATGAAAGATGGCTCTTTATGGCTTACGTTCTGTTAGTCATTGGAATGGGATTCCGGAGTCTGATCATAGATATCATGTGGGACATGATATTGGACGACCCGCCCTGAATATGTGCCATAGATTAAGTCATGAACATATTCAGTGTTGTAGCTTGTCATGTATCCTTAGACCAAGGAGTCTTTGTGATCGCTATGTAGTCAACAACTGAGTTTGACCTGAGCCTAACGTTGTCCGTAACAGGGCTTCCATAACGGCCAGGATTGGCTTGGGGACGGGCTACATGAGTGACACGAAAGACGGCTAAGGGATTTATCCCTCATACTAAGGTATGGGAAAGATATCGGTTCTCGGCCACTTGATCGAGAGTGACTGGAAGAATAGCATGGCCATGCACATGATACTGGGTATCATATCTTCAGTCATCTCACATATCAAGGAACGGTGATTGAGAATAATAAGGATGACGGCTCTATGCCTTATCTCAATCAGGATATCGGAGATAAAAGGATAATGACAGGGACGACGGAAAGGTTAGAATCGACAGGGTCGATTCGTTATGTAGTGTCAGGCAATACTAAAGTCTCGTTAGTTGCCACTTAAATAGGATCAAGTAAAATGGGATTTTACGTTGATCTATTGACATGCATAAACCTAAGGGTCACACCGGAGGATGAAACTCATTGACACATTTATGGAGAATGGCCAAAAGGGAGTTGTCTCGGGACATGACCAAAACTGGGTTTTGGGTCATGTGCCCGTACGTGAATAGGACTTTACGGATCGAGACAAGGCTTGGAGTCTTGGGATTGATCGCGTCGGATAATGTTGGACATTTCCGGTATGGAAGGCTTGGAGGCGATGAGCGAATCACGGGACCTCGTTAGAAATGGCCACGGGCCATGTTCCAAGAGGCCCATGAAAGGCCCATGCAACCAAGGCCCATAGAACTAATTAATCAAGTCTTGATTAATTAGTACTAAGTAAGCAAGACAAGGATTAAGGTGTTGGTGATTCACCACCTAACCCAATCTTGTCTTGCCATACTTGTCCTATTTACACCTTACTTGACACCATACTTGTCCCATGCCTTTAGTTGGACAAGTATGGGTTTTGTTATGTTTAAGTCATCTTTTTTCAACATAACAAACACAAGACAAGAATAGGAAACACATTTTCTCTCCCTCTTCCATGGCCATTTCGGGTTTGGCTAGTTTCCTCCTCCATTTTTGTGTTCTTGAGTCCTCAAAGAGAAGAACTACGTGGCTTTGATTCCCATGTGGATACGTAGGCGTCTTGGAGACTCAAGCCAATCATTCGTTACCCGGTGTTCTTGTTTTGGTAAGAACTAGTGCTGAATTTTTCTCTTGTGAATCCATTCTTTGTTAGTTGTTTCATGGTTTTAATCGTCTCTTGGTTTTCCTTGATTTTCCGCTGCGAGTTGGTTCATCTCCAACCCTACCTCGAGACCCAACAGTGGTATCAGAGCCGTGCTACCTTCGGGATTCACAAGACGGTGTTCATAGTTTCGGTTTTGCTTGAAAGTTTCGTTTTTGGCATGTTGTTTTGCTAAATTGTTTGATAACATGTTTTAAATTCTTGTTTATGGATTTAATGCATGTAAAATGAATTTTTGAAAATTATTTCAAATCTGGAAATTTTGAAAAAAAGTTTGATTTTTCGGGTCTCGGGAGCGGGACTCTCGGGGAGCCGAAACCGGGACCGAACGGGGCTCCGTTGGACGGAGCTAGGCCAAGCATGACCATTAGATGGTTGATATGCCATGGCTAAACCGTTTTGTTAGTTATGACGAGTTTGGAACCGTCATGACGAACTCGAAGATCAAATGTTCAAAAGTTTCATTTTTGAAAGGTTTCGATAAACCGAGCGTCAAAAAATTTCGAAACTTGGCTATTAATTAAAACCGGAAAATCACATGATGTTTGATAACATGCTTGTTTGATAACACGATGTGTGATGTGATGTTGGCATGGTGTACATAATAGCCCCGAGCTCAATTTAATTATTTATCGCTTTTCACGGCCTGCGAGCCGTTAGAGTTAACGTGTAATTATTCTTTCAAGGTGTGGTCGTCGAACCACTTGTTTGTAATATTTATTTATTCCCGACCTGCGAGTCGTGTATTAAATTGTAATATTTTACTCAAGATGAAGAAAGGGCGAAAAGGTCATTTGGTGGCTTTTCGGGTGTTGGCATCGGCTTGGAGTCGGTGGAGCTCAAGAAGCTAGTGGGAGTTAGTTTAGGGGGCTATTATGTGCATATTTATCGCTTTATGCTTGGTTTAGTTTATGCATGATTAATTCTGTGTTTTAGAATTGCATGCTTAACTTTATTTACCGAGCATATCACCTCACATGCAAAGATAAAATTGGAATTTTAATCCTTGTGTGTGAGCCCTTAGAATCGTCATTACATTGGATGTAGTTGACGGGTTCGAAGGAAGAATTACATTGGAGGTAATTTGAGGCATCATTGCATTTGGAATGTAGTTGATGTGCTCATCGCATCTAGGATGTGCCAAAGTTTTGAACACAACTGGACAAGTAAAAGCGGGTCATGTCCGATACCTCCCAATCATCAACACCTTACTACCTCCCCGTCCTATGGGTGTCGTGCGCATTAGCGGAGCATCCATGGGAAAGCGGGGTAGTAGGTTTGGACGACATATGTGGGTGTCGTGCGCATTAGCGGAGCACCTACATAGTGACGAGCCATAGTTGAAAATTGGTGGACCCGACTACGATTCTTAGCCTGAGGTTGAGCTAGGGTAACAGATAGGGTAAGTCGTGTACATAAGTACATACCCTAGCCAGGAGTCACATTGGATGTGATTGGATGGATTCCTACCTACATAGCTCGATTAAGTGGTGAGCATTAGTTCAGCTTAATCGAGTGAATCAAGGATCTTGGTTTCAGATTCTAAAGGTTTAGAATTGATTGTTGGTGTTTAAGCTTGATCTTCATAAAATTTATTCAGTTTACTGATTGAATTTTATCTGTTGTAGATCAAATGGCAAATTCAGCGAACATTAATAGTTTGTCATTAAAAACCATTCTTGACAGGGTCAAGCTAAATGGGACAAACTATTTGGACTGGTACAGAATTTTTGAGGATAGTCCTCAAGTCTGAACGCAAAGAATATGTCCTTGACAAGGCTGTCTCTAAGACCATATCAGAGTTACATGAAGTGTCATCAGCTGCTGAGAAGAATATCTCAGGGATCTGGGATCCAAGGATATTCTGATGGTCAACAAGGGAATTGGAAGTGGCAAGGGCTGGGCCCATGCGCACTTGGCAGGAAAGATGAGACACCTGAGAATGTCTGCTTCTACTGCCAACAGCCTGGTCATTGGAACCGGGATTACAGGAAGTTCACGGCTGATCTGAAGAAGGGCAGTGGGACTGCGCCTTCATCAAATAGCCTGGATGATCTGAAGAAGGGCAGTAGGACTGCGCCTTCATCAGGAAACCTGGATGATCTAAGGAAGGGCGGTGGGATCGTGCCTTCATTCGGTATTAACTCTATAGAGCTACATCTCTCTACTTCCAAAGATTCATGGGTATTAGATACCATGACTGAATCTCACACATGCACTAATATATGGTGGCTGAAAGTAGGAGAGATTTGGAAAGCACGAAATGGACCTCAGAGTTGTGGCAACTGCTGTAGGATCCATGAGTCTTGCTTTGCCAAGAGGCCTTGTCTTAGTACTGTATAATGTATATTGCATACCTACTTTTAGTAGGAATATTATATCTGTATCCGTGTTTGACAAGGAAGGATATAATGTTAATATTGGAAATGGAGTTTTCAATGTTCTATGCAATGATATGTTTTATACCAGTACTGACTTGGTTGGAGGATTGTACATATTAGATATGGGTAACAATGCCTCAAGTTCTATATATTCCGTTAATACCAAGAGGTCTAAATCCAAAGATTTAAACCTAACTCTGTTATGGCACTGTCATTTATGTCGCATAAACAAGAAGCGCCTATCAGCACTTCAGAAGTGCGGGCTTTCAGGTTCATTCGAATTCCATTCGATCGATAGGTGCAAGGTTTGTTTGATGGGAAAAATGACTAAAGTGCCCTTTATCGATCGCGATGAAAGGGCGGGTGAATTATTTGGGCTGATACACTCGAATGTGTGTAGACCAATAAGTTCACTTGCCAGGAGGGGTTTTAGCTACTTTATCACATTTACTGATGATTACAGTAAATATGGTTATGTCTATTCGGTGAGACATAAGTCTGAAACTTTTGATAAATTCAAAGAGTTTAAGACTATAGTAGAAAACCAGCTCGACAAAGGTATTAAGGCACTTCGATTGGATCGAGGTGGAAAATACTTGACCACAGAGTTATTAGATCATCTAAAAGAGAATGGGATCCTTTTGGAATGGACTCCTCCTAGGTCACTGTAGTTGAAAGGTGTAGCCAAACGGAGAAATCAGACATTGTTAGACAATGGTCTGTTCCATGATTAGTTGGACTGATCTCCCATCTCTTTTAGGGGTTTTGCTCTAGAGACGACCGCATTCATAGTGAATCGGGCTTCGACGAATGGTGTGGAAGGGACACCATTTTAAAAATGGTACGGGATGATGCCCGCTTTGTCCTTCCTAAAGATTTGTGGTTGCTAGGCTTATGTGAAACATTTGGTTTCGACTAAGCTCGAACCAAGATCTGAGATATGCACCTTCGTGTGGTATCCCAAAGCAACAAGGGGATACTATTTCTACAATCCCAGTGAGAACATGGTGTTCGTCGCTTGGGGTGGGGTCTTTATGGAAAAAAAATTTTGTTTCCAAAGACGTCATTGGGAGGACTGTGCATCTCGAAGAAATTCAGGATGGTACAGATCTGTCTAAACCAATTGGCAACCCAGTAGAAAGGAGCCAGAGATTGTCGTAGAGTAAGAACCAATTCCTGTTACAATTCCGGAAGGTCCAAGGCGATTTGAAAGGATCAATCTTCCACCTCCAAGATATGGTATCCGGAGGTGACAATGAAGTCATGGTGGATCACGATGATCCAGCCACCTTTCAGGAAGTCGTGGATGGGCCCAACTCCGAGTTATGGCTGGGAGCCATGAGGGAGGAAATGCAATCCATGTCAGACAACCGAGTCTGGGAACCGGTTGATCCCATCAATGGTGTGAGGACCATAGGATGCAAATGGATCTTCAAGGTGAAGATGGACATGGACGGCAACCCTCTGACCTACAAAGCTCAACTGGTGGCGAAAGGTTATAGGCAGATCCAATGGATTGACTATGAGGAAACCTTCTCCTTAGTGGCTATGGTCAAAATCGATCCAAATTCTTCTTGACATAACTGCGTATCATAATTACGAGATATGGCAAGTGGATGTCAAAACCGCTTTCCTAAATGGAAATTTGACTGAGTACGTTTGTATGTCTCGGCCCAAAGGTTTTGACGATCCGAAGAATAAGGGAAAGATTTATAAGTTGTTGAAATCCATTTATGGATTGAAACGAACTTCTCGGAGTTGGATCCTTCGTTTTGATGAAGCTGTAATTGGATTTGGCTTAATCAAGAACGAGGATGAATCTTGCGTTTATAAGAAGGCTAGTGGGAGCAATATTACCTTTCTGGTTCTCATTGAAAACGACATCCCAACCTTGCACGAGACTAAAGCTTGGTTGAGGAAGTGTTTTTCAATAAAGGACTTAGGCGATGCTTCTCATATCTTAAGGATTAAGATATGTAGAGATCGCACCAAGAGGGTCTTGGATTTAAGTCAGGGAACCTATGTGAACAAGGCATTGAGTAGGTTCTCAATGCTCGATTCAAAGAAAGGACTCTTACCCACTAGTCATGGCATTCATCTCAGCAAGACTTAGTGTCCTAAGACACCTGATGAGCTGAAAAGGATGATGAGAATCCTATGCGCCTGGGGGCAGGATCGATCATATATGCCATGACATGTATGAGACCAGACGTCTCGTAAGCCTTATGTTGTACCAGTAGACATCATTCTAACCTGGGGGAAAGATGATGCTGAACTAGTCGTCGAAGGATGAGTAGACGCTAGTTTTCCAAGACAAATCCAGATGACTTTAGAAGTCAATCAGGATATGTGTTTACGCTGAATGGCAGAGCTTTAGCTGGGAAAGCGTAAAGCAAGATACCATTGCCGAATCTACGACAGAGGCCAAGTACATGGATGCTGCAGAGGCAGCTAAGGAGGCTATGTGGATTTGGAAATTCATGGCAGGGCTGGGTGTAATTAAAAACCCATCCAGTCCGGTGAATCCATTTTGCGACAACACAAGGGCCATTGCGCAAGCTAAAAGCCTAGATCGCATAACAAATCCAAACATGTACTGCGGCGTATCCACCTCATCAGATAAATACTGAACTGAGGTGAAGTGAAGATAACCGATATTGCAATAGATGATAACATAGCCAACCCTTTGACTAAGGCAGTGTCACTGCCTGAACATGTTAGACATGTAAAGTCGATGGGGACATATTGGAGTTTAGATTGGAACTAGGGCAAGTGGGAGATTGTTAGTCTTAGTGCCCGTAGTTCAATCCTAAATGTCCAAATGTATATATCATCGTTAGCAATAAAATTAAAGCGGCTTTATATTACTTATGTGTTGGAGTAATATATCGATGTGTGCTCTGATCTATGCCCACCATGCGAATAGAACCATAGATCGAGATAGATCACACTCGATGGGTCCCTAGTCAACAAAGCTTCACTAGAAGCGACTAGTATGAAAGATGGCTCTTTATGGCTTACGTTCTGTTAGTCATTGGAATGGGATTCCGGAGTCTGATCATAGATATCATGTGGGACATGATATTGGACGACCCGCCCTGAATATGTGCCATAGATTAAGTCATGAACATATTCAGTGTTGTAGCTTGTCATGTATCCTTAGACCAAGGAGTCTTTGTGATCGCTATGTAGTCAACAACTGAGTTTGACCTGAGCCTAACGTTGTCCGTAACAGGGCTTCCATAACGGCCAGGATTGGCTTGGGGACGGGCTACATGAGTGACACGAAAGACGGCTAAGGGATTTATCCCTCATACTAAGGTATGGGAAAGATATCGGTTCTCGGCCACTTGATCGAGAGTGACTGGAAGAATAGCATGGCCATGCACATGATACTGGGTATCATATCTTCAGTCATCTCACATATCAAGGAACGGTGATTGAGAATAATAAGGATGACGGCTCTATGCCTTATCTCAATCAGGATATCGGAGATAAAAGGATAATGACAGGGACGACGGAAAGGTTAGAATCGACAGGGTCGATTCGTTATGTAGTGTCAGGCAATACTAAAGTCTCGTTAGTTGCCACTTAAATAGGATCAAGTAAAATGGGATTTTACGTTGATCTATTGACATGCATAAACCTAAGGGTCACACCGGAGGATGAAACTCATTGACACATTTATGGAGAATGGCCAAAAGGGAGTTGTCTCGGGACATGACCAAAACTGGGTTTTGGGTCATGTGCCCGTACGTGAATAGGACTTTACGGATCGAGACAAGGCTTGGAGTCTTGGGATTGATCGCGTCGGATAATGTTGGACATTTCCGGTATGGAAGGCTTGGAGGCGATGAGCGAATCACGGGACCTCGTTAGAAATGGCCACGGGCCATGTTCCAAGAGGCCCATGAAAGGCCCATGCAACCAAGGCCCATAGAACTAATTAATCAAGTCTTGATTAATTAGTACTAAGTAAGCAAGACAAGGATTAAGGTGTTGGTGATTCACCACCTAACCCAATCTTGTCTTGCCATACTTGTCCTATTTACACCTTACTTGACACCATACTTGTCCCATGCCTTTAGTTGGACAAGTATGGGTTTTGTTATGTTTAAGTCATCTTTTTTCAACATAACAAACACAAGACAAGAATAGGAAACACATTTTCTCTCCCTCTTCCATGGCCATTTCGGGTTTGGCTAGTTTCCTCCTCCATTTTTGTGTTCTTGAGTCCTCAAAGAGAAGAACTACGTGGCTTTGATTCCCATGTGGATACGTAGGCGTCTTGGAGACTCAAGCCAATCATTCGTTACCCGGTGTTCTTGTTTTGGTAAGAACTAGTGCTGAATTTTTCTCTTGTGAATCCATTCTTTGTTAGTTGTTTCATGGTTTTAATCGTCTCTTGGTTTTCCTTGATTTTCCGCTGCGAGTTGGTTCATCTCCAACCCTACCTCGAGACCCAACACCGGGTCGGATCCGGGTCAACCCAGTTTTAAAGAAAATCATTTTATATTCAGACGGGACTTCGCCTGAGAACGAAGAACTTGGACCCGAGCTAGAAGAACGAAGATCACGCCGGAACCAGTGTGAAGAACGGAGTAGAGACCACCGAGCTTGACAACAGAGTTTTAGAGGAAGACCACAAGGTAGGGGAAATCCTAACTACTCGAGTAATTCAATGCTAGTATACCTATTAGGTTAATAAAATCGGAAAGGTCCTAGAATTTCATATAGGATGTGAATCACTAGAATAAGCGTCTTTCGATTACTAATAACCGGACGAGTCTAGAAATGCATGATTAGGATGCAAGTCACTAGTTAACTCGCTTTCAATACTTGGGAATTGATTTACTGGTAGAGAGGCCGTGATGAGCCCTCGGATTAGTTGTTGTGCTAGGTTCACATGGTTGCTAGTTATTAGGATAATCAAGAGTCTAATGAAACTAGATCGAACGCATTGCTTGAATGTTTGAATGATTGAATGATTGGTTGATTGATTGAATGCTGATTAATTGCTTGTTTGAACGAATGATCGAGTATGACTGATTGTGCCGAAGGGGCACGATCAGGTGATCGATGGACCGATGGTTCGTGACAGATAAGTATACGGTAAGTGGAAGGAGTAAATGATTGTCTTTGGTGTGTTAAGGCGAAGGTGTGTTTCGATAAGCATTGATTGATGGATAGGTTATAGTGTGTTTTCCCTTATTCGTGTTCTTGAGATATCTGATTGTTCGGTTTGGTACCTACACCGTTGAGGAGTCCGGTGGTACCATTGGGTATGATACCCACACCGTTGAGGAGTCCGGTGTGGGGATGATTTACGGGAATGATTATTGGTGATTTGGTATGGTACCCACACCGTTGAGGATTCCGGTGTGGGAAATGGTTTACCCTGCGGGGCATTAGTTATGGGATATACACCGTGGAGGATTCCGGTGCAGACAATGGTTCACCCTGCGGGGCATTGGTTATTGGACCTACACCGTTGAGGAGTCCTGTGTAGGATGATATGATGATTATTGTTGATACAGCATGGCACCTACACCGTTGAGGAGTCCGGTGTAGGATGATAGAATGGTTTCTTGAGATTCACCCGAGTGCGTGCGTCTTGCGGGAGCATTACCTTGGTTCCCTATGACATATGGTCCTCTGGAGACGTTTCCGAGAATCCCGATGATATGCGTCCTCCTAGGGATGTTTCCGGCATTCTCGACGTTATACGTCTTTGCGACGTTATGCGTCTCCTCTGTACCGAGGGACAATCCGACATAACACAAGGACTAATGTCGATCGGAGTATGGGATCCGATATGACACAAAGAGTACTGTGAATCGGAGGGTGGCGACTTCTGGTCCCACGGCATTTATCAAACACTTCATTTCTCTTTGATTATTTAAGAAATGCATTGATTCTCTTATTTTCCTACGATCATTATTGACTATTGAAATTGTTAAACATTCGGTTTGCCTCCGTATTTCATCGTCGGTTTGGTTTTTCGTTTTATTAATATTTGAATGAGCTTGTGAACTCCTGTTTATTAAACTAAAGGCATGCCTAGTTATGCATTTTCCTTATTGAGCGTAAGCTCACCCCTATTTGTTTATGACTGTTTTACAGGATTGCGTGATGACTAGTGGACTCGAGGCTCGGGAGCTTCTGGGGTCCGGGTGCTTAGAGACGTTGGTCGTACTTTCTGTCATCTAAGAGGACATGCACAGACGACGGGAGGTCAAGAGGGACAGGAACATCAGTTGGTGGGGTCGACGTCATTGGGAGGTTTGGAACAGTATCTATGCCTACAGAGCTCCTCTAGAGTTTTCCTTTTTATGCTTAATTATTATGATCAGGCATGACTCTTCATTATTTTGATTTTTGATCACTTGCCACCTCGTATAATCATCCTATCACTTGACTTACACAAACAAAATATAATAAATAAATTATCTAGAACCGTTTAATTAAGGAGGCAGGGGGTTGACTCCGAAAACAAACCCAAATTTAAATCCCGTACGAATTTGGAGATTAACCCATTCTCACATAAGGAATCGTACTATTGCATTCAAAATCAAAACACCTATAAATAAGAACAACCACGTATATCATACATAATACCTTTACACTAACCCCAAAATCTCACCAAATATCATGAATCCTATTCATTCTCTTCTTCAAGTCCTTCCTCCCATAACACGTCCCGCCATTTTATATATCATAATGTTACTCCTTTTCTTCTTCCTCATCTTCATCCGTTACACCTCTCTGCGCCTCCCCGTTTCTATAAACCACCTTTGTGTGATGTATTTCGTTCAAAAGTTCAAAACCTTAGCTGAACCCATTCCAGATCTCGAGGCTGGACAGAATGTACATGGCCGAGAAAATCAAGAAACCCGAGACCGACCAGAGGACCGAATTAAGAAAGTGAACTATAGAACAAATGTGAATAGACATTGCAACGATAGATGTGTGATATGCTTGGAGGAGTTTCAGCAAGGTGAGTCTTGTCGGGTCCTCACTTCCTGCAACCACATGTTCCATCACAAATGTATCGATCGGTGGGTCATGAAGAAGACGTGCCCGATTTGTCGAAAATCAACTCATTTTGATGCGACAACTGTTAATAACGGTGTAACATTGCTTTAATTACTTCGTATCCATATTTGTTTGACTGTCTTGGGAAAGAAAGGAGAAATATAAGCCCTAGGATATCCATAAAATTGTTTATAAGGGAACATATTATTGCAATCGTGCAGGAATATGTTTACTTAAATTTAGATTGGGAACGCTCGGCCAATCCTATATGAAAGTATTATTTTGATAATGCATATATGTTTTTTTGAGTTGAAAATCAAGAGTATTCATGTATCAGAATTTCGAAATTGTTTCAGGAACAAAAGATATTTGCACGTGTCCCTATTATTTTGAATAAAAATTGTTTCGGTAGATGACAAACTTTGTAGAAGACATTTTTAATAGCGAAACACATCTTTTCTGGAAAGCTAGCGGTATATTAAATTCAAAGGGTTTTTATGTTGAAATCCCAATGAAAGGGAAACAAGTCCCTCATACAAACACAAGCACCCCGTAAAGGGGCCTTAAATTACAAGTCTTGTACCTCAAGTAAAACACAACCACACTAATACTTGCAAGACAAGAAAAAAGAGAAAATTACAGAAAAGACCAACAAGTTGATGCAGTGACTATGGATCAACCATTTGGGCCAAGTTTAAGGGTTGGGCCTGGGGTTGGGCCTGTCAGCCACTCTAGGTCCAGCCCTTTGTCTTCGGTAAACCCAAAACTGGTTTCTGAAGTCGCTATTTCGGGGGACGGCTCGGCTTCAGCAAATTCTCCTGGTTTGGGTTCGGTCGGTTCAGACCGTGTTCAGGATGTTGGTGTCCGTCATCAACAATTGGCGCCTAGTGAACCGGTTGGGGATCAACTTAGTAGTCCGTGGAAGGAGGTTCTTCTTAAACCCTCTAAGAACAAGGGCCGTCAATCGAAACAAAGAATTTCGAATCGTCATAGTCAGCCTCCAAAGTTCTTAGGGGACTACTATACCGTTCATGTCAAACCAAATCATCCTAGGAGCCGAGAGAGACTTGTAAATCCTGTGGACGTTGGGAAGCAGATCTTACAAGCTCAGGCTACTCACAACAGCTACCGCTCAAGCTGTATACAAACTAAAGCTGCTCAGCTGGCTCATGCAGCAAAAGCTTTTGATGATCCGAACTTGACTTCGGAAGGCGAAGAGTGGGTCACTGATGGATGATTTTTTTGATCCTTTTTGTTTTTGTTTCGGGTTTTGTTCCCGCAGCTCCTTCTGAGAGCTCCTTTGTAATGGTTATCTTTGGTTAGATCCTGCTTGGATCTAATTTTTTCTAATAAATTTTTCGCGCTTATCCAAAAAAAAACAGAAAAGACCAACAATGCCCTGTAGAGACCAGTAGTCGACCAGGATCAAAACCAAGAAGATGAAATGCAGATCCCATGTACTGAGATGTAAGGAACCAAACAGTGGCATGATAACAACAATCCCTAACTGAAACAATGAACCCTTTTGAAGAAACTAGTATACTTGCAATGCAAGCAACTGGTTCAAACCAAACTAAGGCAAACCAATTGCAGAATACCTAGAACAACACATACCTTCAGTAGAACTAAGTACTATTCAAAGGAGAAGTTCAGTAGAATCCAAAACCAACAGAAAGAAGAGACTCAAACCGATCCAAAAAAGTGTAGGCTAGTCCTAGACAGAGAAGAAAGTGCCAATCAAAACAAACCAAACAAGAAAAGGTCCCCAAAATACACAGAGCCAAAACCAAACAAGGCCACAGAGGAGTAGCAGCCAACAAGAGACTCAAACCCTCACAGACAACAACTAACCTACCCTCACTCAGAAGAAAAAAGAAGCTAGAGTGTAGTCAAAACCTACCCACACACAAGTCTGACACAGAGACACCCTAACACCAACTAACCTACCCTCACTCAGAAGAAAAAAGAAGCTAGAGTGCAGTCAAAACCTACCCACACACAAGTCTGACACAGAGACACCCCAACACCACACAGACTACAAAAAAAACCCTACAAATCAAAATAACACTCCCAAACCTCCCCAGCCACCCCAAAACCCAAGACCCCAACAAAACCAAGAAGACAAGTACCAAGGACCAAACCAAAGTTAGATAGAGATGTGAAGTGATCTACTAATTCTTTTACAGAGATTTGGGGAGGAGCTCCAAGACAAAAAAGAGAAAGCCAAATTCTTCTTAAAGAGGGACCACTCCAAGGCAAATAAGGAATGTTGGATCTTCAATAGTACATCTTAAACTGATAGGAGTGTGATGTTGAAAACCAAAGAGTTCCTAGCAATCCAAATATCCCAGAGAGTAATAGAGAATAGATTTCTCCAAAGCTTGTTTTTAGAAACGAGTTGATCCCAAGAGCAGATAAAGGAAGTGATAGAACCTTGCATACACCAGCAGATACCCCACCAATTCAATACAACAGCCCACACACTCCAAGTCCTTTTCCAGAATAAGAGAAGGTGCTTGTCATCTTCAAAGTGAGTCCCACAGAATTTACACAAAGAGTCTGCAATGGTGATATGTAATCCTCTAGTTTCAAGAAAACTCTTTGTGGGAACAGCTCAAATGCAAGCTAACCAAGAAAATGCAGCAATCTTTGGTGGCAGGTTAGGAAGCCAGAGGTATTGGCTCTAAAGACACAGTTCTGAGGAGCTAGTCAGATGAGAGTACATGGACTTGACTGTGAAACCCTTGTCATCCAATTTCCAGTGAATTGAGTCCTTCTTGGATTCCATAAAAGCTACTGGATAATAGGCATCCCCCAACACTCTAAATTGTTCAAGTTCCCAATCCTAAGCTCTCTTTTGAAAGAAATAAAACCAGTCACCACCACTCCAGAAATTCTGAAGTTTGCAATGCTTTTGTGTGCTTAGGAGATACAATCTCTGAAATTGTGTTTTATAGGGTATATCAGAATTCCACACATCTTCCCATGTTTTAATCCTCTCCCCATTACCAATCTTCCATACAAAGCCCAAGGAGCAAAAGGCCTTCCTGAAATTAAAGTCTTCCAGCAGAGAGGAGAAATGATCCAAGAAACTCACCCCATAGTTGATAAAAACTGCAGATAAATCCCGCTCCAAAACATCCCAATTGTATTTAGCAAAGATGATCCTCTTCCAGAGGGAGTTCTCCTCAATAGAAAACCTCCACCACCATTTGGTAAGCAATGCTTGATTCATAAATGCCAATTTCTTGTTCCCAAGCCACCCAATTCCTTGGGTCTGCAAATTAAATCCCTATGTACTTTGTGTAATGATCTTCTAGTAATACTCTCATTCCATAAGAATCTCCTCTACCACTTTTCCATTTCCTTTATGACTCCCTTGGGAGCTTTAAACAAAGACATGCGGTAAAGAGGAAGAGAATCGAGGGAGGATTTAATTAGGGTATTCCTACCCCCAAAAGAGAGAAATTTGGTCAGGAAAAGGCTTAGCTTCTTTTTGAATTTGTTGATGATAGGCATCGAAGTTTTGTATCTCCTAGGATTGGCTCCAAGTTGAAAGCCAAGATAGTCCAGAGGTAATGTGGTAATCTCTGCTTCAAGAATTTGTGTGATCAATGACTCACTCATCTGACAAGGGTTAAGTAGAACATCTCTTGATTTGTGGAACTTAATCTTGAGACCAGTGGCACTTTGGAGGATCAACAGAGTATGTTTGAGATTCAAAAAATTGATAGGAGTGGCCTTGATGCAGATCAATGTATCATCTGCAAACGGAAGGTATGTAATATTAGGACCATCAGAACCACAAGTAACACCCTAGAACATCCCTAGTGAAGAGCCCTTGTCCATCAATTGATGCAGACTCTCAGCAACCAGTGTAAAAAGGAGAGGGGATAGAGAACACCCTTGTCTCAGACCTCTTTGTAGGGGGAAGTCCGAAGAGGGGGAACCATTTATCAATACAGAATCCAAAGCTTTAATACAGGAGCTCATCCATAGCCTCCACTTATCTCCAAAACCCATGAAATGAAGCAAATTGAGAAGAAAATACCAGTCCACATGATCATACACCTTTTCAAACTCCACCCTATAAATCAGCACTTCTTCCTTGTACTTTTTGATAGAGTCTGTAATAACCGCCCCTGGTCGATCACGGTCGAACTGGAGGTTTTCGGTGAAAGTTGACTTTTTGCCGGAAAAGTCAACCGATGACTCTAGGAGTCATTCGGGACCTTTCTGGGGCCCAAAAAGCTTAGTCTTTGTTACGGTTAGCTTAGTTGGACCATTTCCTTTCAAATGACTGTATTTTTGGAAAAAGTCAACCCGGAGTCAACTTCGGTCAAACCTCGATATTTAAATAATTAATTAATGGTGTGCTGAGATAATTTGAATGAGGTGGTCCCCACTATGGACACATGTCCATAGTGGCTTGGATGAGAAGAAACAAGGTGTAAAGACCATTTTACCCTCAAAAGCTTGGGCATAGAAGGAAAAGATGTAAGGGGGCATATTGGACAATTTAAGGGTAGGTTAAAGCCCTCATTTGGGTCATTTTTCACCCAGTTTTCAGTGTTGGCCAAAATTGAGAGAGAGAGGAAGAAGAAAATGGGTGTTGGAGACTTGAAGAAGAAGAGAGGAGGAAAAATGGAAGCTTGAAGCCATTCTCTACCCAAAATCTTCCATCTTCACTTGGTTCTTCATCCAGTTCTCATCCTCAAGGTAAATCCATCTTCCTTTTTCATTTTGGGTAATTTTTGTTCATGGGTTTTGAAGAAAATGATGAACAATGGTTGGGTTTTTGAGTTTGTGGTATTGGATGATGATTTTTGGAGAGAAAAGGAGATTGGATGATGAATTTAAAGTGGTTTGTTGTGTTTTTGATTGAGACCCATGATGAGTTTTGAAGTAGAGACGTTTAGGGACTGTTTTGGAGCTTTGGAAGGACATCAATGGAGGTTTTGGGGGTTAAATTCTTGAAAACCCGAAGTTGGAGGAAGAAGACGGTGAACAGTACCAGACCGTCACGGATCCGTGACAAGAACCGTGACGGAACGTGTCACGGCTCCGTGAGGAGAACCGTGACGGCGTTAGTCACGGCTCCGTGAGGAGAACCGTGACGGTTCAGACTACGGATCTGTGATCCGAACCGTGACAGGCCTGTTTTGGGCCTTTGGGGCCCATTTTGTTGAATTTCGAGTAATTGGAACGGTTATCTATAACGGGGTCCTTTTGGGGTTAATTGGGAATGTTTTCCTTTGTAAACCTTTTTGAATTACTCTTAATTCGAGAATTTGTTTTGTGATCCAAGACTTTGGGCCCGAGCGTGACGGAGGAGGAGGCACTTGGATTCCGTGAAGTGGAGGGGGAAGCTAGCCTGGTCGTCAGCAGCTAGGAGTTGAGAGTTGATTACTTTCGAGGTAGGAAAAGTAGCGAATACCGGTTTAATTACGGAAAGTTACTAGTATGCCTTTAAGATAATAATAATAATAACCGGAAAGGTCCTAGTTTGCATATAGGATGTGATTCACTAGAATAACCGATTTCAAATTCGATAATAAACGGAAGATTCTTAGATGCATATAGGATGTGATTCACTAGAATAATCGCTTTCAATTCTTGGGAATTTTGCCGTGCTGGTAGAATGTGTTGGGTCTCGAGGTACGATTGGATATGAACCAACTCGCAGCGGAAAATCAAGGAAAACCAAGAGACGATTAAAACCATGAAACAACTAAGAAAGAATGGATTCACAAGAGAAAAATTCATCACTATTTCTTACCAAAACAAGATCACCGGTTAACGAATGATTGACTTGAGTCTCCAAGACGCCTACGTATCCACATGGGAATCAAAGCCACATGGTTCTTCTCTTTGGGGACTCAAGAACACAAAAATGGGGGTGGGAGCTTGCCAAACCCGAAATTGCAAGGGAAGGGGGAGAGAAGTTGTGTTTCCTATTCTTGTCTTGTGTTTGTTATGTTGAAAAAAGATGACTTAAACATAACAAAACTCATACTTGTCCAACTAAAGGCATGGGACAAGCATGGTGACAAGTAAGGTGTAAATAGGACAAAGTATGGCAAGACAAGATTGAGTTAGATGGTGAATCATCAACACCTTAATCCTTGTCTTGCTTACTTAGTACCAATTAATCAAGACTTGATTATTTAGTTCCATGGGCCTTGGTTGCATGGGCCTTTCATGGGCCTCTTGGAACGTGGCCCGTGGCCATTTCCAACGAGGTCCCGTGATTCGCTCATCGCCTCCAAGCCTTCCATACCGGAAATGTCCAACATTATCCGACGCAATCAATCCCAAGACTCCAAGCCTTGTCTCGATCCGTAAAGTCCTATTCACTTACGGCACATGACCCAAAACCTAGTTTTGGTCAAGTCCCGAGAAAACTCCCTTTTGGCCATTATCCATAAATTTGTGAATGAGTTTCATCCTCCGGTGTGACTCTTAGGTTTATGCATGTCAATAGATCAACGTAAAATCCCATTTTACTTGATCCTATTTAAGTGGCAACTAACGAGACTTTAGTATTGCCTGACAGTGCATAACGAATCGACCCTGTCGATTCTAACCTTTCCATCGTCCCTGTCATTATCCTTTTATCTCCGATATCTTGATTGAGATAAGGCATAGAGCCGTCATCCTTATTATTCTCAATCACTGTTCCTTGATATGTGAGATGACTGAATATATGATACCCAGTATCATGTGCATGGTCATGCTATTCTTTCAGTCACTCTCGATCAAGTGGCCGAGAACCGATATCTTTCTCATACCTTAGTATGAGGGATAAATCCCTTAGCCGTCTTTCATGTCACTCATGTAGCCCGTCCTCAAGCCAATCCTGGCCGTTATGGAAGCCCTTTTAGGAACAACGTTAGGCTCAGGTCAAACTCAGTTATTGACTACATAGCGATCACAAAGACTCCTTGGTCTAAGGATACATGACAAGCTACGACAATTAATATGTTCATGACTTGATCTATGACACATATTCATGTCGGGTCGTCCAATATCATGTCCCACATGATATCTATGATCAGATTCCGTAATCCCATTCCAATGACTAACAGAACGTAAGCCATAAAGAGCCATCCTTCATACTAGTCGCTTCTAGTAAAGCTTTGTTGACTAGGGACCCATCGAGTGTAATTTATCTCGATCTATGGTTCTATTCGCATGGTGGGCATAGATCAGAGCACACATCGATATATTACTCCAACACATAAGTAATATAAAGCCGCTTTAATTTTATTGCTAACGATGATATATACATTTGGACATTTAGGATTGAACTACGGGCACTAAGACTAACAATCTCCCACTTGCCCTAGTTCCAATCTAAACTCCAATATGTCCCCATCGACTTTACATGTCTAACATGTTTAGGTAGCGATACTGCCTTAGTCAAAGGGTTGGCTATGTTATCATCTGTTGCAATATAGGTTATCTTCACTTCACCTCTGTTCAGTATTTCTCTGATTAGGTGGATACGACGTAGTACATGTTTGGATTTGTTATGCGATCTGGGCTTTTAGCTTGCGCAATGGCCTTTGTGTTGTCGCGAAATGGATTCACCGTGCTGGATGGGTTTTTAATTACACCAACCCTGCCGTGAATTTCCAAATCCACATAGCCTCCTTAGCTGCCTCTACAGCATCCATGTACTTGGCCTCTGTTGTAGATTCGGCAATGGTATCTTGCTTTACGCTCTCCCAGCTAAATCTTTGCCATTCAGCATAAACACATATCCTGACTGACTTCTAAAGTCATCTAGATTTGTCTTGGAAAACTAGCGTCTACTCATCCTTCGATGACTAGTTCAACATCATCTTTCCCCGGGTTAGACTGATGTCTACTGGTACAACATAAGGCTTACGAGACAACCGGTCTCATACATGTCATGGCATATATGATCGATCCTACCCCCAGGCGCATAGGATTCTCATCATCCTTTTCAGCTCATCATGTGTCTTACGACACTGAGTCTTGCTGAGATGAATGCCATGACTAGTGGGTAAGAGTCCTTTCTTTGAATCGAGCATTAAGAACCTACTCAACGCCTTGTTCACATAGGTTCCCTGACTTAAATCCAAGACCCTCTTGGTGCGATCTCTACATATCTTAATCCTTAAGATATGAGAAGCATCGCCTAAGTCATTTATTGAAAAACACTTCCTCAACCAAGCTTAAGTCTCGTGCAAGGTTGGGATGTCCTTTTCAATGAGAACCAGAAAGGTAATCTTCCTCCCACTAGCCTTCTTATAAACGCAAGATTCATCCTCGTTCTTGATTAAGCCAAATCCAAATACAGCTTCATCAAAACGAAGGATCCAATTCCGAGAAGTTCGTTTCAATCCATAAATGGATTTCAACAACTTATAAATCTTTCCCTTATTCTTCGGATCATCAAAACCTTTGGGCCGAGACATACAAACGTACTCAGTCAAATTTTCATTTAGGAAAGCGGTTTTGACATCCACTTGCCATATCTCGTAATTATGATACGCAGTTATGTCAAGAAGAATTTGGATCGATTTTGACCATAGCCACTAGGGAGAAGGTTTACTCATAGTCAATCCTTTGGATCTGCCTATAACCTTTCGCCACCAGTTGAGCTTTGTAGGTCAGAGGGTTGTCGTCCATGTCCATCTTCACCTTGAAGATCCATTTGCATCAGGGACGCGCTGGGAGTGTGTGTGGATGTCTCATGTGACCAGTGGGCCATGTGTTGGGGCGGCACTATTAAAGTCCGGTTCTGACACCTCCTTGAGAGGCCACTGCTTAGGGGACTGGTCCTTCGTTTTAAGGAGTTCCCTGAGCCGATCCATGTGGAACTCACCTACTTAAAGCTTCCAAGCTTCTGCTACAATTGTGGCCGTCTCGGCCATGTCTTGAAGGAATGTGGGCGATCAAAGGCTCCCCAAGGTTGGACTCCTCTTTTCTGGAGTATAAAAGGGAGAAGCAGGTCAAATCCTATGCAACGGATTGGGAGGAGAGTGACCGTTCATCTTCTCCATCGGGCTTCGTCCCAAAAGGCCTCTTGGCTCTAAATAAGGCCCCTCGGACCTCCATGCCTTCTGGTCTAGGGCCACAAGGTCCTACCAGAGTTGCCGCTGCTCAGTCCTAAGTTATCTTAGCACTAGTGTGTTAGTCTTAGTGCCCGTAGTTCAATCCTAAATGTATATATCATTGTTAGGAATAAAATTAAAGCGGCTTTATATTACTTATGTGTTGGGGAAATATATCGATGTGTGCTCTGATCTATGCCCACAATACGATTAGAACCGTAGATCGAGATAGATCAGACTCGATGGGCCCCTAGTCAACAAAGCTTCACTAGAAGCGACTATTATGAAAGATGGCTCTTTATGGATTACATTCTGTTAATCATTGGAATGGGATTCCGGAGTCTGATCATAGATATCATGTGGGACATGATATTGGACGACTCGACATGAATATGTGCATAGATCAAGTCATGAACATATTCATTGTCGTAGCTTGTCATGTATACTTAGACCAAGGAGTCTTTGTGATCGCTATGCAGTAAACAACTGAGCTTGACCTAAGCCTAACGTTGTCCGTAACAGGGCTTCCATAACGGCCAGCATTGGCTTGGGGACGGACTGCATGAGTGACACGAAAGACGGCTAAGGGATTTATCCCTCATACTACGGTATGGGAAAGATATCGGTTCTCGGCCGCTTGATCGAGAGTGACTGAAAGATATCGCAACGGCGCCATAAAACTTGACGCTCTGCGGGTTTAAACGCAAACTTGAGCACAGCAAGTGCACCGGCCGTCAAGTAGTAATCGGATTTGAAATCCGGAATATCGAGCTTAAAGGAGCAATAAACAATCACTTACTATTTAAAGTTCGTAGCTAAACTGTTTCGGTAAAAAAAGTTTATGTTTGGAAAATAAACCTATAACGACTAAAAAGCAAATACAGAATTTAACAGAGAGCTTTCTTATCTTGAATCAAGTGAAGAGAGATCAAGGGCATGGGTTCATCGAGTTCCTTCCATAAAATTGAACACGTTCGATTGTAGCGATGTCGATTTTTTTTTAGAGGAAACGAGTTGTCTCGACTCTAGTCCTAACTTCTTTCAAACGATTCGGACCCTAATGGAATCTAACCACCGAGTTCTTTCGAACCTCGATGTAGGAAGACCCAAAGTGTTAAGCTCCATGACAACTTCTAACTTTCGACCAACCAAGTCTATAGCTATTGCAATTGTATTAACCCCGCTAGTTCTAGCTAGGATTTAAATCCAACCTACGATCGATTTTTAACTTAATTAGAATCCTCCTCTTCCGAGAAATGAATCCTAATTCGAAACAATTACCAAGCCTACACGGGAGGTAAAGCATTAAGCACAAATCAATCATAGACACTAATACAAATCAACAACACCACAATCGAAGCATTCAAAATATATAAATCACTACTCTAATCCCCCATAACCCTAGAAATTGGGGGTTTAGTTGTTCATGGTGAGAAAATGCAAAGATGAAAAGGAGCAAATAATTAAATTCATAATCAAGATGAGAGTTGAGATACAATTACCAAATTAGTCGTCTAATGTTGCTCTTCCTCTTCTTCGATCTCTCTCCTTGAAGCTCTTGTAAATCCACCAAAGAAATCCCTTGAGTAGCTAAAAATTGAAGCTTGTCTCTACCAATCTCTACTCAAAGAAATCTTAAATTGGTACTCTACCCACAAAATATATTTATTCCAAACAAACAATCCAAAACAATAAGCTTCCTTTAAATTCTATATAAAAAAATAAAAATAAAAATAAAAATAAAACTATACAGAAAAATAGCTTTGGTTCGTCTATGTGTCCTTTAAATCCAAGACTTCATTAACACATTTATGGAGAATGGCCAAAAGGGAGTTATCTCGGGACACGACCAAAACTGGGTTTTGGGTCATGTGCCCGTAAGTGAATAGGACTTTACGAATCAAGACAAGGCTTGGAGTCTTGGGATTGATCGCGTTAGAAAATGTTGGACATTTCCGGTATGGAAGGCTTGGAGGCGATGAGCGAATCACGGGACCTCGTTGTAACTGTCCACATGCCATGTTCCAAGAGGCCCATGAAAGGCCCATGGAACTAATTAATCAAGTCTTGATCAATTAGTACTAAGTAAGGAAGACAAGGATTAAGGTTTTGTTGATTCACCACCTAACCCAATCTTGTCTAGCCATACTTTATCCTATTTACACCTTACTTGTCACCATGCTTGTCTCATGCCTTTAGTTGGAAAAGTATGGGGTTTGTTATGTTCAATTCATTTTTTTCAACATAACAATCACAAGACAAGAATAGGAAACACAACTTCTCTCCCTCTCTCCCTACAATTTCGGGTTTGGCAAGCTCTCACCTCCATTTTTGTGTTCTTGAGTCCTCAAAGAGAAGAACTACGTGGCTTTGATTCCCATGTGGATACGTAGGCATCTTGGAGACTCAAGCCAATCATTCGTTAACCGGTGTTCTTGTTTTAGTAAGAAATAGTGCTGAATTTTTCTCTTGTGAATCCATTCTTTGTTAGTTGTTTCATGGTTTTAATCGTCTCTTGGTTTTCATTGATTTTCCGCTGCGAGTTGGTTCATCTCAAACCCTACCTCGAGACCCAACAGTGGTATAAGAGCCATGCTACCTTCGGGATTCACAAGACGGTGTTCAAAGTTTCGGTTTTGCTTGAAAGTTTCGTTTTTGGTATGTTGTTTTGCTAAATTGTTTGATAACATGTTTTAAATTCTTGTTTATGGATTTAATGCATGTAAAATGAATTTTTGAAAATTATTTCAAATCTGGAAATTTTGAAAAAAAAAATTGATTTTTCGGGTCTCGGGAGCGGGACTCTCGGGGAGCAAAAACAGGGACCGAACGGGGCTCCGTTGGACGGAGCTAGGCGAAGCATGACCATTGGATGGTTGATATGCCAAGGCTAAACCGTTTTGTTAGTTATGACAAGTTTGGAACCGTGATGACGAACTCGAAGATCAAATGTTCAAAAGTTTCATTTTTGAACGGTTTCGATAAACCGAGCATCAAAAAATTTCGAAACTTGGCTATTAATTAAACTCGGAAAATCACATGATGTTTGATAACATGCTTGTTTGATAACACGATGTGTGATGTGATGTTGGCATGGTGTACATAATAGCCCCGAGCTCGATTTAATTATTTATCGCTTTTCACGGCCTACGGGCCATTAAAGTTAGCGTGTAATTACTCTTTCAAGGTGTGGTCGTCGAACCACTTGTTCGTAATATTTATTTATTCCCGACCTACGAGTCGTGTATTAAATTGTAATTTTTTTCTCAAGACGAATAAAGGGCGAAAAGGTCATTTGGTGGCTTTTCGGGTGTTGGCATCGGCTTGGAGTCGGTGGAGCTCAAGAAGCTAGTGGGAGTTAGTTTAGGGGGCTATTATGTGCACATTTATCGCTTTATGCTTGGTTTAGTTTATGCATGATTAATTCTATTTGTTTTAGAATTGCATGCTTAACTTTATTTACCGAGCATATCACCTCACATGCAAAGATAAAATTGGAATTTTGATCCTTGTGTGTGAACCCTTACAACCGTCATTGCATTGGATGTAGTTGACGGGTTCAAAGGAAGAATTACATTGGATGTAATTTGAGGCATCATTTCATTTGGAATGTAGTTGATGTGCTCATCGCATCTAGGATATGCCAAAGTTTTGAACACAACTGGACAAGTAAAAGCGGGTCATGTCCGATACCTCCCAATCATCAACACCTTACTACCTCCCCGTCCTATGGGTGTCGTGCGCATTAGCGGAGCATCCATGGGGAAGCGGGGTAGTAGGTTTGGACGACATATGTGGGTGTCGTGCGCATTAGCGGAGCACCTACATAGTGACGGGCCATAGTTGAAAATTGGTGGACCCGACTACGATTCTCAGCCTGAGGTTGAGCTAGGGTAACAGATAGGGTAAGTCGTGTACATAAGTACATACCCTAGCCAAGAGTCACATTGGATGTGATTGGATGGATTCCTACCTACATAGCTCGATTAAGTGGTGAGCATTAGTTCAGCTTAATCGAATGAATCAAGGATCTTGGTTTCAGATTCTAAAGGTTTAGAATCGATTGTTGGTGTTTAAGCTTGATCTTCATAAAATTTATTCAGTTTACTGATTGAATTTTATCTGTTGTAGATCAAATGGAAAATTCAGCGAACATTAATAGTTTGTCATTAAAAACCATTCTTGACAGGGTCAAGCTAAATGGGACAAACTATTTGGACTGGTACAGAATTTTGAGGATAGTCCTCAAGTCTGAACGCAAAGAATATGTCCTTGACAAGGCTGTCTCTAAAACCATATCAGAGTTACATGAAGTGTCATTAATTGCTGAGAAGAATATATCAGGGATCTGGGATCCAAGGATATTCTGATGGTCAACAAGGGAATTGGAAGTGGCAAGGGCGGGGCCCATGCACACTTGGCAGGAAAGATGAGACACCTGAGAACGTCTGCTTCTACTGCCAATAGCCTGGTCATTGGAACCGGGATTACAGGAAGTTCACGGCTGATCTGAAGAAGGGCAGCGGGACTGCGCCTTCATCAAATAGCCTGGATGATCTGAAGAAGGACAGTAGGACTGCGCCTTCATCAGGAAACCTGGATGATCTAAGGAAGGACGGTGGGACCGTGCCTTCATCCGGTATTAACTCTCTAGAGCTACATCTCTCTACTTCCAAAGATTCATGGGTATTAGATACCAGGATTGAATCTCACACATGCACTAACATATAGTGGCTGAAAGTATGAGAGGTTTGGAAAGCACGAAGTGGATCTCAGAGTTGTGGCAACTGCTGTAGGATCAATGAGTATTGCTTTGCCAAGTGGCCTTGTCTTAGTATTTTATAATGTATATTGCATACCTACTTTTAGTAGGAATATTATATTTGTATCCGTGTTTGACAAGGAAGGATATAATGTTAATTTTGGAAATGGAGTTTTCAATGTTCTATGCAATGATATGTTTTATACTAGTACTGACTTGGTTGGAGGATTGTACATATTAGATATGGGTAATAATGCCTCAAGTTCTATATATTACGTTAGTACCAAGAGGTCTAAATCCAACGATTTAAACCTAACTCTGTTATGGTACTGTCATTTAGGCTGCATAAACAAGAAACGCCTATCAGTACTTCAGAAGTGTGGGCTTTCAGGTCCATTCGAATTCCATTCAATCGATAGATGCAAGGTTTGTTTAATGGGAAAAATGACTAAAGCGCCCTTTTATCGATCGCGGTTAAAGGGCGGGTGAATTATTTGGGCTGATACACTCGAATGTGTGTAAACCAATAAGTTCACTTGCCAGGAGGGGTTTTAGCTGCTTTATCACATTTACTGATGATTACAGTAAATATGGTTATGTCTATTCGGTGAGACATAAGTCTAAAGCTTTTGATAAATTCAAAGAGTTTAAGACTAAAATATAAAACCAGCTCGACAAAGGTATTAAGGCACTTCGATTGAATCGAGGTGGAAAATACTTGACCACAGAGTTATTAGATCATCTAAAAGAGAATGGGATCCTTTTGGAATGGACTCCTCCTGGGACACTGTAGTAGAAAGGTGTAGCCAAATGGAGAAATCAGACTTTATTGGATATTGTCCGATCCATGATCAGTTGGACTGATCTCCCAATCTCTTTCTGGGGTTACGCTCTAGAGATGACCGCATTCATAGTGAATCCGGCTCCAACGAAGGTTGTGGAAGGGACACCATTTTAGAAATGGTACGGGATGATTCCCGCTTTGTCTTTCCTAAAGATTTGTGGTTTCGAGGCTTATGTGAAACATTTGGTTTCGATTAAGCTCGAACCAAGATCTGAGATATGCATCTTCGTGTGGTATCCCAAAGAAACAAGGGGATACTACTTCTACAATCCCAGTGATAACATGGTGTTCGTCGCTTGGGGTGGGGTCTTTATGGAAAAGGAGTTTTGTTTCCAAAGACGTCATTGGGAGGACTGTGCATCTCGAAGAAATTCAGGATGGTACAAATATGTCTAAACCAATTGACAACCCAGTAGAAAGGAGCCAGATATTGTCGTAGAGTAAGAACCAATTCCTATTACAACTCCGGAAGGTCCAAGGCGATTTGAAAGGATCAATCTTCCACCTCCAAGATATGGTATCCGGAGGTGACATTGAAGTCATGGTGGAACACGATGATCCAGCCACCTTTCAGGAAGTCGTGGATGGGCCCGACTCTGAGTTATGGCTGGGAGCCATGAGGGAGGAAATGCAATCCATGTCGGACAACCGAGTCTGGGAACCGGTTGATCCCATCAATGGTGTGAGGACCATCGGATGCAAATGGATCTTCAAGGTGAAGATGGACATGGACGGCAACCCTCTGACCTACAAAGCTCAATTGGTGGCGAAAGGTTATAGGCAGATCCAATGGATTTACTATGAGGAAACCTTCTCCCTAGTGCCATACCTCGTATCATAATTACGAGGTATGACAAGTGGATGTCAAAACCGATTTCCTAAATGGAAATTTGACTGAGTACGTTTGTATGTCTCAGCCCAAAGGTTTTGACGATCCGAAGAATAAGGGAAAGATTTATAAGTTGTTGAAATCCATTTATGGATTGAAACGAACTTCTCGGAGTTGGATCCTTCGTTTTGATGAAGCTATAATTGGATTTGGATTAATCAAGAAAGAGGTTGAATCTTGCGTTTATAAGAAGGCTAGTGGGAGCAAGATTACCTTTTTGGTTCTCATTGAAAACGAAATCCCAACCTTGCACGAGACTAAAGCTTTGTTGAGGAAGGGTTTTTTAATAAAGGACATAGGTGATGCTTCTTATATCTTAGGGGTTAAGATATGTAGAGATCGCACCAAGAGGGTCTTGGATTTAAGTCAGGGAACCTATGTGAACAAGGCATTGAGTAGGTTCTCGATGCTCGATTCAAAGAAAGGACTCTTACCCGCTAGTCATGGCATTCATCTCAGCAAGATTCAGTGTCCTGAGACACCTGATGAGCTGGAAAGGATGATGCGAATCCCATGCGCTTGAGGGCAGGATCGATCATATATGCCATGACATGTATGAGACCGGACGTCTCGTAAGCCTTATGTTGTACCAGTAGACATCAATCTAACCCGAGGGAAAGATGATGCTGAACTAGTCGTCGAAGGATGAGTATACGATAGTTTACCAAGACAAATCCAGATGACTTTAGATATGTGTTTACGCTGAATGATGGAGCTTTAGCTGGGAAACCGTAAAGCAAGATACCGGTCGTCGCCGAATCTACGACAGAGGCCAAGTACATGGATGCTGAAGAGGCAGCTAAGGAGGCTATGTGGATTTGGAAATTCACGGCAGGGTTGGGTATCATTAAAAACCCATCCAGCCCGGTGAATCCATTTTGCGACAACACAAGGGCCATTGCCAAGGTAAAAGCCCAGATTGCATAACAAATCCAAACATGTACTACGGCGTATCCACCTCATCAGAGAAACACTGAATCGAGATGAAGTGAAGATAACCTATATTGCAACTGATGATAACATAGCCAACCCTTTGACTAAGGCAGTGTCGTTGCCTAAACATGTTAGACATGTAAATTCGATAGGGACATATTGGAGTTTAGATTTGAGCTAGGGAAAGTGGGAGACTGTTAGTCTTAGAGCCCGTAGTTCAATCCTAAATGTCCAAATGTATATATCATCGTTAGCAATAAAATTAAAGCGGCTTTATATTACTCATGTGTTGGAGTAATATATCGATGTGTGCTCTGATCTATCCCCACAATGCGAGTAGAACCATAGATCGAGATAGATCACACTCGATGGGTCCCTAGTCAACAAAGCTTCACTGAAAGCGACTAGTATGAAAGATGGCTCTTTATGGCTTACGTTCTGTTAGTCATTGGAATGGGATTCCGGAGTCTGATCATAGATATCATGTGGGACATGATATTGGACGACCCGACATGAATATGTGCCATAGATCAAGTCATGAACATATTCATTGTCGTAATTTGTCATGTATCCTTAGACCAAGGAGTCTTTGTGATCGCTATGCAGTAAACAACTGAGTTTGACCTGAGCCTAACGTTGTCCCTAACAGGGCTTCCATAACGGCCAGGATTGGCCTGGGGACGGACTGCATGAGTGACATCAAAGACGGCTAAGGGATTTATCCCTCATACTAAGGTATGAGAAAGATATCGGTTCTCGGCCACTTGATCGAGAGTGACTGAAAGAATAGCATGACCATGCACATGATACTGGGTATCATATATTCAGTCATCTCACATATCAAGGAACAGTGATTGAGAATAATAAGGATGACGGCTCTATGCCTTATCTCAATCAAGATATCGGAGATAAAAGGATAATGACAGGGACGATGGAAAGGTTAGAATCGACAGGGTCGATTCGTTATGCACTGTCAGGCAATACTAAAGTCTCGTTAGTTAGTTGCCACTTATATAGAATCAAGTAAAATGGGATTTTAAGTTGATCTAATGACATGCATAAACCTAAGGGTCACACCGGAGGATGAAACTCATTGACACATTTATGGAGAATGGCCAAAAGGGAGTTGTCGCGGGACATGACCAAAAATGGGTTTAGGGTCATGTGCTCGTAAGTGAATAGGACTTTACGGATCAAGACAAGGCTTGGAGTCTTGGGATTGGTCGTGTTGGATAATGTTGGACATTTTTGGTATGGAAGGCTTGGAGGCGATGAGCGAATCACGGGACCTCGTTGGAAATGGCCACGGGCCATGTTCCAAGAGGCCCATGAAAGGCCCATGCAACCAAGGCCCATGGAACTAATTAATCAAGTCTTGATTAATTAGTACTAAGTAAGGAAGACAAGGATTAAGGTTTTGGTGATTCACCACCTAACCCAATCTTGTCTAGCCATACTTCGTCCTATTTACACCTTACTTGTCACCATTCTTGTCCCATGGCTTTAGTTGGACAAGTATTGGGTTTGCTATGTTCAAGTCATCTTTTTTCAACATAACAATCACAAGACAAGAATAGGAAACACAACTTATCTCCCTCTCTCCCTACAATTTCGGGTTTGGCAAGCTCTCACCTCCATTTTTGTGTTCTTGAGTCCTCAAAGAGAAGAACTAAGTGGCTATGATTCTCATGTGGATACGTAGGCGTCTTGGAGACTCAAGCCAATCATTCGTTAACCGGTGTTCTTGTTGTGGTAAGAAATAGTGCTGAATTTTTCTCTTGTGAATCCATTCTTTGTTAGTTATTTCATGGTTTTAATCGTCTCTTGGTTTTCATTGATTTTCCACTGTGAGTTGGTTCATCTCCAACGCTACCTCGAGACCCAACAGGGACCTCCTTGGGAATGGCCACGGGCCATGTTCCAAGAGGCCCATGCAACCAAGGCCTATGGAACTAATTAATAAAGATTAGTACTAAGTAAGCAAGACAAGGATTAAGGTGTTGGTGATTCACCACGTAACCCCATCTTGTCTAGCCATACTTTGTCATATTTACACCTTACTTGTCACCATATTTGTCTCATGCTTTTAGTTTGACAAGTTGATGGATTTTATTATGTTTAAGTCATCATTTTCAACATAAAAAACACATGACAACAATAGGAAACACAACTTCTCCCTCCCTCCCTTTCAATTTCGGTCAAGGCAAGCTCCCACCTCCATTTTTGTGTTCTTGAGTCCTCAAAGAGAAGAACTATGCGGTTTTGCTTCCCATGTGGATACGTAGGCGTCTTGGAGACTCAAGTCAATCACTCGTTATCCGGTGTTCTTGTTTTGGTAAGAAATAGTGCTGAATTTTTCTCTTGTGAATCCATTCTTTGTTAGTTGTTTCATGGTTTTAATCGTCTCTTGGTTTTCATTGATTTTCCGCTGCGACTTGGTTCATCTCCAACCCTACCTCGAGACCCAACATGGTGGCCCCTCCACCACCCTCTAGATAGATGAGTAAGGGAGCTTATGAGTTCTCGGGAGCAAAGGTTGTCAGGCTTCCTGGTCCTGCTGGAGTTGGAGAGAGTACTGGAGTGCTCAAGAGATCAACAGCTGGAGCTCCTCCGGAGGATCCAGTCAGGGCGGGAAAGTAGCCCCGCCAGGAGGAATGAGAGACCAGATGAGCATCGGGGACTAACCCAGAGAGGGGTCCTAAGACGATACTTTGCCTCCCACCATCACCATTACTGTTGAGGTCCCTCAATATCCCTGGTACCCCTTTTCCCCTTTTCGTATTCTGTCTTTGCCCATGCGGCATTAAAATACTGCTTGTCATGGTTATGGTACTACAAGGATTAGAGAACCATTGTTCATCCAATTTGTCCATTTCATCGTGATTGGTGAGTCTGTTTTTCGACGTACAGTAATATAATTGGCTTTTGATTAATAATATTGTAACTCTCGCTCAACAAAAACATTCAGATGGGAAATGATATCAATTAAAAGATGTTATTGAGAAAAAATAAAAATAAAAAATTTAACAAAGTTAACTACCCCTTTGTATGACTAATTTTACCACTGTTGTTGATATAGAAGATGTCATATAATCTCATACTTAAATGAAATTAGAGAGAGAATAATTTTAAGTTTTATTTCACGTGATGAGTAAAAAAAATCATTAAATTTAATATTTTTGTTTGGATGACTATTTTTGCAATTAACATGTTGTTGTTTAAATTTCAACAACAATACAATGATGTTACTATAAATAAAAAAAGGTACAACCGTTGTAAATGAAGTTTATGTTGTAAAATGTAAATAGATTATAATCATTGGATTAGATTAGATGGAAGGAGTGAATAAAAAAAGCTCTTTGTCTACTTCTTCGTGAGGTTCATTTCTACACTAACCAGGGTCTCGCCGTCACCGCCCATCGCCATCACCGATCCCGTCTGCATCTCCCTCTTTCTTCCCGACGTCCATTGCTCTCGATGCTCTCGCCTGTTCACTCCTCTCCGTTTTCCGACGGTCCCTATCGAGCCCGTCCTTACGCGGTGTTTCCGACGAATCCGCCGCCGTCCCTAATCGTCTCGGCCCTCCCCTGTACTAGATCTGGTCGTTCCTTGCCGACTCCAACCGGAAATGACATCCACGGATCAGATCCATCCCTTCGTCGACGAGCTTTACCAGCAACAGACCCCCGACCTGGTAGGGTTCCTGCTCGGTGCCACCTTCACGCCGTCAGCCACTGCAGATCCCCCCCGCCCTCTGTCCGACCATCGACGGTCGGTCGGCCCTCTTGCCCTGAAGGACAAACCAGGTACGCAACCGAACGCCACCATGGTTTATAGGGCTCCGTTGGCCGTCTTGGCTCAGGACGGGAGCCAATTGGAACTGGGGGAGGATCGGACGGAACTGCCGCCCCTTTCTCGGCCACAGCCACCGGCGGAGTTGCCTAGGTATCTTCCTCCGACAAATCGGGTACTGGACCCGAGTAGTCGGCCATCCAGCGGATCTGGGTTTAGTGTACGTCAATCTGAAGTAAGCTCGATCCGGATCTCCCCGGTCCCAGACTGGGAGGATGACGATGACGAGGTGGTGGTCTCGGAGGGAGGGGTCCCGGCTTTCACCAAGGGCACATACCAGTTTTTAATGACAGCTCGTGTTGTAGGGGACCGGATCCACAATCAGAACGCTGTCTGCGCGATGATGTTACATAAGTGGAAGGTGAATGGAATACAGGTGGATATGTTCTTATGGCTGCGGGTACGGATGAAGCTGAACCGACCTCTACGGAGAAGATTCTGACTCAGATTCCCAGGCACCACATCTTCCTCTATGATTAAGCTGTAATATGAGAGGCTGATGGATTTCTGCCGCGGGTGTGGGATGATGACCCACAGGATTATGGGTTGTACGACTCACTTTCCGGGTATTGGTCGGGAAGAGGTCCGATATGATTCGTCTATCTTGGCCCAAGGCAGACGATGTGGATCGGCTACTGAAGACGGTCTGAAATGCACCCCCCCTGGTGACACACCGACCTACTGAATAGTCTGTCCCTGAATCCGCTGATTCGATCCAGGGAAATCGTTATGGGAGAAAGACTCCCCGGTGTAGACTTTCCTTCAAAGTCTGACAATCTGGCTAGGGTTACCCCTGGAGAGGTAACCAGTGTACTACAGGATAGAGGGTGATGGGTCTCTAGAGGGCCACCGGGTTTTACAAATCCTGACAACCTGGCTAACGTCCGTCCTGCTGCTGATCCTATTGGCCAAGCCGAGCCCGAAGATATTATAGTGACCCGGGAGGGAAAGGAGAAAGATCCCCAGGGGAAGGAGAAAGATCCCCAGGAAGGCCTAGGGAAAGGGGGACCCAGCCGAGGAAAGTTCAAGACGACAACCCTGAAGACAAGGAGCAGGTCGCTGTATGCTCGCCCGCCGGAGTCAAAGAAGTCGTTGGTTCATCCGGCCCTCCAAGTAGACATCGATTGGCCAGTATACAAGGAAGGGGAAAGGGGAGAGCAGGCGGAGGCACAGCAGCCTCCGATGCAAGAATGACCTGACCCGGCAGGGGTGGGTGGAGTCGATCTCGGACTATACCTACAGTCCCGAGACAGCCAGTGCTGGGAGGTCCCGGGCAGCCTGCAACAAAATATGCTTTCTCATTATTTGTTTTATTTCTGGAATAATTTCTTTCATGTTTGGTTTAGGACCTTTTACTTTATGTCTCGTGGTTTTGAAACGATGGTAAGGAGCTGTCTTGAGTTGGTGCCTACGATTTCAAGTAGGCTATTATTATGGGTCCATGAGCACCGGGCCGTCTACGGTCGGCTCGGATGCACATCTAGAACCCAGGGTGGTCACGCCCTGTCTTGTTTGATTACCTATTGGTATTTATGAAAGTATCTCGTTACCTGTTTCAAAAAAAAGATTAGATGGAAGGATAAGATTAAAATAATCATTAATGGCATAAATGTAAATATAAGGAACTTTAAATCTATTAAAGAAATTTTATATGGAATGGGTAAATTTGATTTTGTTACTTTAATTGATTTTTTACGGTGTTTTAAATATTTTATTTTTGATACAATTTTTAAAATATATATATTCAGCTTTTTAATATTACAAATAATTTATTACATTAATTTTTAGTTAATATTACAATAATTTGTAATCAATATGCCAGTAATTTGTAGTCAATATTACAAATGATTTATTACAGTAATTTGTACTCAATATTACAATAATTTATAGTTAATATTACAGTAATTTGTAAATAATGTTACAAACTTTTATACTCAATATTACAGTAATTTAACAGTAATATTACATGACTGGTGAATTACAACCTTACAAAAGAATTTATACAAACAAATTAGTATAACTTAATGTTACAACTCCATATAGACATATGGTAAAAGGATTACAACATATGTATAACCTTGTTATAGTATATATTGGATACTGATACAATCATAATCACAGAATGTTATAGTATGACATGACGACTTACTACTACATAAAGACATACAGTAGTACGATTACAACATAATTTTAATCTTAGACCAATATATCATGGTGAATATTATAGTCATACCAATTAGTATAATTCAACATTACATCCCCATATAGTAATGTGGTAAAAGGATTACAGCATAGTTATAACCTTGTTACAGTATATACTAGATATTGTTATAGTCAAAACAAAATGTTATAGTATGACATAATACGAAACTGCTAGATAGTCATACAGTAATACGATTACAGCATAATTCTAAACTTATTACAGTATACTATGGTGAGATTATAGTCATACCAATGAATTTGAAACTAGGTGTGAAGAACATAAAAAAAAAATTTGAATGCATGTACGATCTTTTGATATGGACAAATTGTGGTTCCTTAAACTCAAGTCTACCGTCATTTGGTGCATCGGCGATCAGATTTGAATGTAGGGAATAAGGAATTAAACTTAATGAATATGTATTTAAAAAATCAAACCTCAAAACCGTTACAAGGAAATTTGAAGATTCACCTATAACTCATAGAATCTTTCATTTGTTTCTCGTGACATTTTCTCGTATACACCCTTTACACCAAATGCTCTTTAGACCCAAAAAAAAAAAGGGAGCTTTTGATGTAATTGTCATTTGTTTTTAATCACTGTTAGAACTATGCATAATGAGACCAATCATCCATCATTGCCATTAAAATTCAGCCATTGATTTGACGTGAGAGAAAGTAATATCTAATATGCTATCCATTCTCACTAATGTAATATCATGATCTTCAGCAAGAGAACAATAATTTCAATCAATGTGCTATGATACAATACTAACAGAAGAGAGAGAAGCGAGCTTCTCTCTAATCCCTAATCCTAGCCGCGTCATTCCCCTCTCTCCGTTTTCGTTGTCTCCGGCGGTGGCCATGACTTCCGACCACGACCATCGTCGGACTTCCCTCTTCCTTTCCTCTCTCCTACCTTAGTCTGTGTTTTCGGTGCCTTGCTCGCTCCAGTCTTTTGGTCCCCCTCTTTGCTTTCTTCCATCTTTGCACCTTGTCTGCTTGGTCGCCTTCTGAAACTGCTAGAGATGACCCGGGGAGGAGAGATTGGTGCTCTGCCGCTCTTTTCCTCGCCGTCACGCGCGGATTTGACCTTCCCAGCTCAGATCTACGAATCTCTGGCCTCTGGTGGTGTTGGCCCCAGTCGGCTTACATGACGGTTTCCTTGGGGATTTGGGGTAGAGGTTTTGGTGGCTGGTGTGGAGGGGTCCGGTGTTTCTCTGGGTCGACGACTTTCCTCCCTGCCGTGACGGTTTGGCTCGGTGTCAAGTGGGAGTGGCTTTCTCCTTGTTTGAGATTGTTGCGATTCTGGGCTTTCTCGTTACTTTGCAGTAGTTTCGGTACCTAATTTTGAGGCCGTGGAACCGTTTCTATCCTCTTCCTTCTAAGCTCGGAGTGGATCTAACTTGTTGCTTCAGTTTGAGGTGCTTGGTCCCATGGAAGTTGGACCTACTCTCCGGCTTGTGTTTCTTCTCCATCCCCGACGATTAGTTTCAGATCCATCAGTGGGAGTCGCTTTCTTCGCCGGTACCGGGGATCGTCGTGGATCTGGGGCGATTTCGTTGTTGTGGTTGCTGGTTGTTCCATTTGGTGACTTTCTGAACCTTTCTACAGGTCAGTTCATTGTTTTCTACTATCTCCTTCTCCTTTTCCCTGTGTTGTTCTCCTTTACCGGTCCCTCTCCACATGTGTAGTGGTGGGACTTGGGACTCGACGCCGGTGTTGGCCGGCCGAGTTTTGTTTTGGTCTTTTGACCCTGTTCGGAGACACACTTGGGAAGGGGTGTTGGGTATGGTTAGATTTCTATTGACTGATGGTCTTGTCGTGTTCGGTGTTGACCGCCGGCAACCGGAGACTCTTGAGTCTCCGGTGACCTCTTGTTTTGGATCGCTTTTTGGGGGTTTTACCTTTGGTTGGCCTTGGAGATTCGAGTTGGCTTCACTGGCTAGGGTTGGCTAGGGTTCAACCTTGTGTACTTTGGCCTGGAGTGCTGGTTGCCGGTGATTCGGCGTTAGGTTGGTAGGGTTTGCTTTCACTGGGACGGTGGTGTGGCTCAGACCTCCGACTTCGTGTGGCGATAGTGTGGCGCTCGAGGCTCTGGTTTGAATTCTTGTGCCAGGGGATCTGACGGTGACTGGTGTGCGACTCGAGGGTACTGGTTCTGAGTTTGGTGCGCGGCTCAAGGGCGGTCAGAGTTTCGTTGCTTTTGCTTGTTCGGGCGTGGATGGGTTTTAGGGTTTTACGGTTCTTATCTTCTGTTTGTGGCCGTGGCCCTTTGGTTTAATTGGGCCCTAAGCCCGTGGTTGTTTTTGTTGTATCACTTGTTGGTTGTTTAGTTTGGCTCAAAGAGGTTGTTCTTCATGTTAGTTATACCTAGGTTTTTAGACCTGTGTTGTAATTGGTTGATTGTTAGTTTCACCCCTTGTTGGGTGAGTGTTCAGGTTTGTACTATTGAGGGCTATGCTCTTATCCTTCAGTTACACTTTGTAACTGTTGGATTTTATAAAACAAAAATTGCTGATAAAAAAAATGTGCTATGATACAAAACCAACCCAATAACTACCAAATTATCATGTTGTACCAATCAACATCAGATGATTTCAACTAAGCCAGTAACTGAAGAGCAATGAATGAGTAAAAACACTAACAACACACGTTTCAGCTAAATCCCATAGATTAAATAGTAAGAAAAGCTATGAATGATTCACGAGAAAGTAAACGAACAGTACCAATGGCCCATTGCAGCATTCCTTCCAAGGAAGAGAAACCGTCGTCGAGCTCGTTGTGATTATTGACAATCGCATCAGCAAAATCGTCACTGGCTTCCGACTTCCCGTCGATCACCAGATCCCCCTTCCACGCTGGCACACGACGGAGAAGAAGGGAATTAGAGAGCTTTGGTTTCGCGAAGAATCGTTCTTCACCGTGAAGGATGAACTGTTCCACGTCGGCACACGACAACAAAGAAGGGTAGGGAGCTACTGTTTCGGGAGAGGGCAGGCTGGAATGAGAGCACCATGAGGATGAGAGAAAGAGGAATAGGTTTAGGTAATTATTTTGGGGAAATTACTTAAATTCCTTTAAGAGTGTGAGAAATGACTAAAACAATTTAAAAGTTGATATATATTACTAATATGCCATTAAAGTTGATGAAAAAATCTAAACCCTTCATTTATTGTAATTCCATGGTTATGATTTATTTATATTTTACAACTTACGTATCTATTTACAACGGACTGTGTATCCTATATATATATATATATATATATATATATAGGGGAACAATCAAGTACAAACCTTATTTCGGGTCAGAACGTAGAACTAATCTGGGCCATTGATTAACTAGATCGGATGGCCACCGAAATTCAGGGGGGGTGGTGATTGATTACGAAATCAATTACAAGATATGCATTAATTAAAAAGATATTAAAAGATATGCATTATATCTGAGCCATTAATTCTACGATCTAAGGGCCCAGATTGATAGTTCTACGTTCTGACGAAAGATACAAGTTTGTACCTGATTGTTATCCTATATATATATATATATATATATATATACAAACTTTATAATTTCGTCAGAACGTAGAACTTTCAATCCGGGTCCTTGGATCATAGAATTAAAGGCCCAAATTTAATGCATATCTTGTAATTGATTTTGTAATCAATCACCCCCCACCCCCCCTGAATTTCGGTGGTCATCCGATTTGGATAATCAATGGCCCAGATTGGTTCTACGTTCTGACCCGAAACAAGGTTTGTACTCGATAGTCCCCTTATATATATAAATTCAGGGGGGTGGGGGTGATTGATTACGAAATCAATTACAAGATATGCATTAATTAAAAAGATATGCGTTAAATCTGGGCCTTTAATTCTATGATCCAAGGGCCCAGATTAAAAGTTCTACGTTCTGACGAATATATAAAGTTTGTACCTGATAGTGATCATATATATATATATATATCTATTTGTGTTTGACTTAATTTCTTTTTGTACCTCTAACGGTGGTGTTGCGACAACAACGATGAAAGAGAAAGGCTTGGTGGTGGTGTATTTGATGGCTTGATACAGAACTTAAAACCACGATTGCAAAATGGCTTCTCTCATTCGACCAAAACAGCACATATACTACGCGTCCCCTTGCGAATCTAGGGCTCCGACGAGTAAGGCCTTCACGGCCGATTCTCTGATCACTTCGTCCCATTTCTGTTGGAGATTTGAAGTCTCTTATGCTCATGAGAGACTCTCTTCCGTGGATTCATCGAGCTGATACGAGAAGGGACTCTTGAGAAGTAATGGCTTCGAATCGGTGGCTGACGACGGAGAGGGGGAAGAATCAAAGGAAGGTTTGGGAAGGTGAGAGTAGTCGAATGGGTAGCAAGGGTCAGATCAGATCGGTAGTCCTAAGCGCGCAGCAAGTAAGGGATGATCGGGAACAGGGTAAGAGAAAGGAGGTGGTTGGAGCTGAACAAAATAATATGGTGGAAAAGGTGAAGGAGTGGAAAGGTGTTTTGGTGAGGGAAATAGAGGAGCGTGTGACGGAGAAGGAGGTTAGAGCAGGTGGGGTAGGCGCTAAGACAGACCTAAGGGATTCTGAGGTTAACGAGACTCCACTGGTGAGAATTTGAAACTTAGGGAAAGTCTTGGGGCTATCTGGGGGGCGATTTATGGAGGGGTCAGGAAGAAGACTGGATCCTAGAAAGGTTTTGTAGACCATTTTTGATTCGGTAGATGAGGTAGAAAGGGTTCAACTCCCACTAACACGAATTACAAATGGCTCTTCTATGGCTTTTTTGTTTTCAAGCCGGGCACTAATTTGAGCAAAGTGATTCAGAAAGTAAATGGCTCCAAATTAGGGACTCATGTCATGTTTGTAGCGCAGGCTTGGACAAGGAACAAAGTGTGTGAAAAGGAACAAGTAAGGGATGTGAGAGAGATTGGAAAGGAGGAAAGAAGAAGTGATGAATGTTGAAGCTAGGGAATCCTTGAAGGTATCAAGCAATTCGAGAATGTAGACAATTGCAAGGCAAGGCTAGCTCGCGGTGCTACATTAGGACTTGAGTCCTGGCTTAATTCAGGCGGAGCTAGAGCGACAAGGCCTATTTGATCTACAGGTGCGTTCTCTGGGTAACAGAGTTGTGGTCGTGCCCTGTTCTGATAGATATTTTGAAAAGAGTATGGTTGAGGATGGTTGGAGATGGTTTGAATCTAAGATGACGATGGGATTAGGGAATGAAGAGATTCTGGTGGAGGGAGGGTTGTTTCGATGGTTTAAGGTGCAGGGTGTGCCAGTTCAGGCATGGAGTGAGGACACCTTGGGGAAGATAGGGAATAGAATTGGAAGAGTGGTCTTAATTCATCCTGATTCTCGTGACTACTCAAACTTGGAAGCAGCTTTTTTGTTGTTGCAAGTGGAAACGACACAACCTATTGAGAGCTTCCTAAATGTAGAGGTTGAAGGAGAGAGTTTTCGGATTTCATCCACGATGGTTCACTCCATCGTTGTGCCGATGATGGTGGTGTTACCAGCTCAAACGAGTTCATCTAAGTCGCAAAGTTTGTGTGTAACTGATTCAAATGAAAGCTCGAACCTCTTGAATAAGGACCGGGTTCAGAGTAGTTTTCATGGAGAGGAAGGTAGAGAGGGGGAAGGAAGGGTTGTGGAGAAGGAAGGGGGAAGTTTAGAGTTGGAGGGGCTGAGGTTAAGTGGAAAGGTCATTACAGATGCTTCTCTTGAGGAAAAATTTTGAAATTCTGAAAGCCAAGGTCTAATTTCTGATTCGGAAGCTACAATATCTGCCACTTTGAAGCCGCAAGTGTCTGGGAATAAAAAGAAGAAGAACAGATTTGCAGAAAAGGAAAGAATTCAGATGAATTCTATAGATGAGAGGGAACTAGTCGATGAAGTTTATGGGCCGCGAAAGGGAGCATACCTGGGTCAACTATCTGGACCAGTACTAGTTGGATCGAACAAAGGAAAAGGCCCAAACTCATCAGGTAATGTTGCACAGGCTTGGAAGTATTGTAAGTCCATTGGGTTCTCTTTGAAAGCCCAAAGGAATGATGTTATACGACAATTGTGCGACTTGGATAGCGTGGAAGAGGAGGGTGAGAATCCATATGTCTCGGAGGGTAATTTCATTGTTTCTGAATCGGAAGAAGAACAGTACTCGCACAAGTTGGGGGACGAGTCGAATCCGAGGAAAGGATGATCGCAACACTCCTCTTATGGAATATGAGAGGAGCCTCCTCCATCCAGAAGAGGAGGATGATCCAGGAGGCTATTGCGAAGCAAAGACCCAGGTTTGTTTTGATTCAAGAGACGAAATTAAATTCAATCCCCCCCTTTTTTTATGCAATCATGTGGTTTGTTTGGAGATTAGGAGATGGATTCGGTTGCGGCTGATGGAAGATCGGGGGGTATATTGTCTTGCTGGAATTGTGGGGTTTTTAAAGTAGATAGGGTAAAGAAGCTGTTAAATGCTTCTTCTTGGTGGAGATGGATGTTGCCATCGAATTTTTATGTGTGTATTTGTCAATGTGTATGCACCTTGTAAGAGATGAGCAAAAGCAACTCTCTAGGGTGATATTCAGGCTGAGATGGAGCAGTTCCCAGGGGCTTACATACTGGGAGGAGATTTCAATTCTACTCTCCAAGTTTCCGAGAAAAAAGGGGAGGTTTCGGGATGTAGGGACCCGGCTGTTTTTGAGAATTGTGTGCTAAATGCAGACCTTATTGATTTACCCATGATAGGGGCTAAATATACTTGGTATGGACCTTCACAAAGGGCTTCTAAAATTGATAGGTTCCTAATAAATGCGGAGATATTGGCAGAATTCGGTACCTTGACACAAAAGAATTACCAAGATGTTTCTCGGATCATAGGCCGGTGTGGTTGTATAAGGAGGAAGCTGATTTGGGGGCTAGACCTTTTTGGTTCTTGAATGTTTGGTTGGAGGACGAAAGGTTCCAATCCTTGGTTAATAATTTTTGGATGGATAACAGTTGTAGTGGTGCTACAAGTTTTGTAGCCTGGAGAAAGTTTAAGGACTTTAAACAGGTGAGTAAAGAGTGGAATTTATCAATCTTTGGAAGATTAGACAAAGAAGTGGAAAGACTGGTAGGAGAGGTGGAAGGTTTGGATTTTTTAATGGAAGACAGAGACTTGATAGTGGAGGAACTATGCAGCCGAGGGTTAGCAAATGCTCTTTTAATTCAAAAGTCCAAATTGCTAGCTTTGTTATGGTGTCAAAAAGCAAGAGTTCTTTGGTTAAGGGATGGAGACCGGTGTTCGAAATACTTCCATTTAGTGGCAAATTACAGAGCTATGAGGAATAGAATCTTGCAAGTGGTTTTTGAAGGGGTGACTCTTAGTGATCCGGACAGGGTAAAGGAGGCAGTCCATAAGTTCTTTGGAACTCATTTTAGTAGACATAAGTAACTTTTGTGGACTTTACCTAGTCTTCCTTTTAATAAACTATCAGAGGGGGAGGTGTCTCAGTTGGAACGGTCTTTCTCAGAGGAGGAAGTACATACAACCTTATTTTCGTGTGATGGGGCAAAAGCCCCGGGTCCAGATGGATATAGTATGCTCTTTCTGAAGAAATGTTGGGGGATTATTAAAACTGATATTCTAGATTTTTTGAAGCTTTCAGCAGAGGCGGGAAAACTAGAAAAGGGTTGAACTCGACTTTTCTGGCCTTAATTCCGAAAGTTGACCAACCGAGTTATTTCAGTGAGTTCCGACCTATTAGTCTAATCTCTTCAGTGTACAAGTTATTGGCAAAGGTGTTGGCCCGGAGGTTGAAAGGGGTAGTAGCTAAACTAGTTAGTGATACCCAGTCTGGTTTTATTGGCGGGAGACAAATTCTTGATAGGGTGTTGATAGCTTCAAAACTTGTCCAATATATGAAGAAGTCGAAGGAAGAGGTTGTTTTCTTAAAAATCGATTTTGAGAAAGCATATGAATCCATTAGTTAGGTGTACTTGGATCAGATTTTTTTGGCAATGGGATTTGGGAAAGATGGCGTGGGTGGATGAGTAGATGTTTCGAAGGTCACATATCGGTTTTGGTGAACGGGTCCCCTTCACCTGATTTTCCTATGGGCAGAGGTTTGAGATAGGGATGTCCTCTGTCACCCCTGGTGTTTGTGTTGGCGGTTGAAAGTTTTCATCAATTAATGATGGACAGCGAAAGGAGGTCAGATTTTAGGGGAGTTCAATTCTATAATAGAGGGCAGTCGATCTCACATTTGCAATTCGCAGATGACACAGTGCTCTGTATCAAGGGGGTCGACAGATAGTACTCAATTTGAAATTCCTTTTACTGGGGTTTCAATTTGGGTCGGGGCTGAAGATTAATTTCAGTAAGTCAAAGTGTCATGTTTTTAACCCGCAGGTTTTGAATCAAGATTGGGTGGCTCAGACTTTGGAATGCAGGACTTGTTCCATCCCGATCCCATATTTGGGATTTAATCTGGGTGCTGATCCTAAGAGACTTGCAGCTTGGGCACCTATAATTTCCAAGTATAAGAAGAAACTAGGTATGTGGCAAGCTAAAATACAAGTCTGAGGGTAGAATCACGCTGAGAAAGTTTCTTTGGGGGATCGATGAGGAAAAAAGTGATATACAAAGTTAGTTGGAAGGTAGCGTGTTCCCCGAAGGAGAAAGGGGGTTTGGGGATAAGGAGTCTGGATAAAGTGAATGAGAGTCTGCTTGCGAAGTAGTGGTGGAGATGTGCTTTAGAAGTTGATTCGTTATGGAAAAGGGCTATTTGTGCAAAGTTTGGATGGGAGGAGTCGGACTGGGATTTGAGGAGAGTGGAGATTGAGGATTGTATCTCTTGGATGTCGTATATTCAGGGACTGGCAAAAGAGGAGTATTTCCACAGTCTTTTTGGAAATTCCAGAGTTAAGTGGACTCCAGGGTCGGGCGAGAGGGTTCGGTTCTGGAAAGATATATGGGCCGGAAGTATTTCGTTGAAGGATAGATTCCATAGACTATTCCATATCTCGGAGAATCAATTTGGAAGTGTGGTAGATTTTTGGGTGAATGGGGATTGGGAGGTCAGATCCTACCGGCCTCTGCGAGGAAGGGTTCGAAATTCTTGAGTTCAGCTTGAGATTTTTCTCCGAGCTTTTCTGTGGATCGGAGTAGGGAGGATTGTTATGTGTGGGTGCCTTGTGAGAAGGGCTTTTCGGTGGGGAAGGTGATCTCTTTGATGGGATCGCAGTTAGTTTCTCGGTCATGGGCGAGGATTCTTTGGACTCTATGTACACCTCCTAAAATAGCTGCTTTTTCTTGGTTATGTTGCCATGAGGCTATTCCGACCAGTATGTTCCTTGAAGAATGAGGGATTCCTATCCCTATTCAGAAGAGTTGGTGCCCGTTTTATGGGCTGGTATTTGAAGAGAGTTGGCATCTATTGCTACAATGTCAATTTTCTTGGCTTATTTGGTCCCGAATTTTGTTGTGGTGGGGAGTGAGTTGGGGGGAACCAGAGGAGGTACGTTCACTTCTTTCTTCCTGGTCCTCTTTGGTACCTCGGTACGCAAGGAAATTGTGGAATCCTATTTGTGCTATTACTTTGCGGGAGATCTGGTTAGCTCGGAACCAGATGGTTTTCAGACAAGAGATTCCTTGTGTGGAGAATGTGGTTATCAAGGTCCAAGGAGTGGCTCTTGGAGGGTCGAGACTCCTATCAGTTAGAGGAGGAGGGGTGGGATCGAAAACAGAATGGTTTCGATTACCGTTGGTGTGTTGTCATAGCTCTCTTCGATCCAAATGTTGTTTAGTTGGCAAGTAGTTGTTTTAGTTATGTTTTTTTTGGGGTAAAACAGATAGTATCTGATTGTAAGGGGTGTCCCCAGTTGGTTTTTTTGAGCCTGTATTTTGCAAGTTACTCTTGTTCCTTCGTCGGGAAATGGAGCTTTATTATACATCATAGATAAAAAAAAAAAGATGACTAGAATAATTGGAGGGTTGGGGTCTAGGCTCGTTGGTTTGGTTGGTCTAGTCCTCGACCTCACCACTGATCGTCCTTTCCGCCTTCGTCCATGTTGTTCCGATGTTCACGAGTTATCATCACTTCGTTTCATCGAAAAGAAAATGAAAGAGGAGGTTGGGTTCGATCTATTCTCCAATCGTCATCGCTCGACTTCCAGAACTGTGTGAGTGGCACTTTATGTCTTCTCCTCTCCGAAGACAACTCCGGCCTCACATAGGTCTTTCCATGTCTGAAGCTTCATCGCCAAATCTAGAGTTGCTCGGTGCCTTTTTCCATTGGTACATAAAGTCGGCGACCGATCTCCTTCTCGCCTTAAGCCGCATATCTAGCATGGTTCCAAACCGAGAAGAACCTCTTCATTTTTATTTTTTTTAGTAAAAATATAATTTAATTTGTTGCTAAATGAAATCATTATTTATTTATTTTAGATAAATCATAATTAATTAACGAGATTAAAATATTATTGATTAAGAAGATATTTAAGGAAATTGATTAAGATATTACAAAAAAAATTAATTAAGATAAACTAAATATTTAATGAATTAACTAAACAAATAAGATTTTTTTTAGAATAATGATAGTAATTTTATTGATGAAAAGTGGAAATGCCATATAGGCCATACAAGATAGTAAGTAAATGTAACAAGATGAGATATATGTCTTGTGACGGCTAGAGCACTGATCCTATAACTAGTATCCTAGATAGATCCAGGGAGATCGTATGAGGTATATCCTTATTCCAGCTATGTGTACTCCAAGTGATCTTTTGAGCTTCTCCCGTCTCGGCTTGGTCGATACTGGTGTGTCGCATCAGGTAACCAAGGAGTATGTTATGGGAAGGAGGAGGCTGGGAATCAGAACGTGTCTGATTCAGTGGGGTTGGGGTATGGCTCCTCAATAACACCCTGAGCTACCCTAAGTAACTCATGGCGACCCGCGAGGCAACTGGCTGTGCATCTCCCTTGTTCTTGCAGGGCCCTCTACCGCTAACGAATCTGTAGATCCCATGATATCTTAAGTGGGAGACTCGGACCCATCATTTTTCAAGGGTGAAACATACCATCCAGATTGCACCGATCCCTGGGCCTTGGGAGGGGGTTCTGTGGCCATAGGAAGGGAGGGTCCGGAGGGATACCACCGAGGTTCCTCCCGTTTGGCCCTGCTACCGATTCTGAAGGCTGCTCGTTCTTCTACTCATCCGGCTCCCTGATTGTGGACAGAGGTGAAACTAGTGAATCACGAATTTTATGTTCAATCTCGTCAGTAAACTTTGTTTAATTTTGAAAAAAATGAAAAAATTTGCTAAATGTGATAATATTTGTAAAAATTGACATGTGGTTTTTGAAATTAATTAAAAGTTATTAACAAGACTTGAAAATAACTATAAAAAAAAGGTGACTAACAAGACTTGCATACGAGGGTGACTTGTATGCACACGTGCAAACAAAAGTCATTTCGTAGTATAGAAATGGGGTTTACCCTTCCTTCTATGTACTACTGCACAAAACGCATCGTTTTGATTGCCTTTCCTGTGTGAAAATTGTGACCGGGAGAGTCCGAGAGGGCAAAAAGTAACGAAACAATCTGGAACAAGGCAAGACAGATAGCGCCACTACTAAGTATCAACCACATCAGGAGGAGAATTGAGGAGCTGTCAGGAATGGCCGCCACTTCCGCCGCCATGGACGGTGTCGCAGCGGCCGCGCTCCGCTCTGTCTTCCACCGTGTCCGCCAGGCAGCCGAACGCTGCGGCCGTGCGCCCGAACAGATCCGTGTCGTGGCCGTTAGCAAGACGAAACCTGTCCCTCTCCTCCGCGAGGTCTACGATGCAGGCCACCGGTGCTTCGGCGAGAACTACGTTCAAGAAATTGTCGAGAAAGCGCCTCAGGTTTTGTTTTCCTAACTGATTACTCTATCTGTCATGTATTGCACTTTGTTTGGTTACCTGGAAAATGGAGTAGCAACTAAACAAAAGTATCGTGAAAATTTATGGTTTTGTTGTTTATCAAGTAAATCTGTGGAGCTAGTGCATTTTGATTATTGAAATGGACGATTCTGATATTTAGTATTGTTGTAAATTGTTTTATGGGAAGCGTGTAACTTTGGTGTTTATTGGGGGTACCTACAGTTGCCAGAGGATATCGAGTGGCATTTTATTGGCCATTTGCAGAGCAACAAAGTAAAACCTCTACTTGGTATGATTTGCTTTTGCTCTTGGTTGATTTAGCTATTAAAGCTTTAGTTGTCTGCTTGATCTTCCATCCATACATGTATGTTTTGCAAGCCTGGAATCTGCAATTGATCATGTTTTGCTCCTTCACTATTTTTTAATAGAATCCATTGATAATCTCTTTCTTGTTGATCACTTCTGTTTATACGAACGTGGCATTCGAATGGTATTTCAAGTAGAAGCACTATGCACACTCAAGTACTTAAGTAAGATCAACTTCAGTTAAAGATTCCTCGAGTGAACAATTTTAGCATTAGACCTTTATTTTTATAGCACATGAGGAAATTATTTATGCTGGCAGTGTGATACATTTGAGCAAATTGATCCTCTTAACGCTTCAATTAACGGAATTTGGTTTCTGCTATACCCTTTATGATGTTTTGCGCTGAGCAACCCCTTTGCTCTCTGCCAATGCTTTTGTTGGTTTAGATATTTATTTGGTCGGAAATATAGAAATTTGGAAGGCTAGAGACATGTATGTATTTAACATGACATGTATTAACTAGTTGCTTTTTTTGCTACAGGAAGTTATGTTACAAAATGAAGAAATTGGTGTACTGTTTTCTTCTCTCTGTATATCTGCAGCATATGTTTTGATTGTGAAAAGTCCTTGTTTAGCTTCTTTAATTTTGAACGAAGAAAAGTATGACCAAGAATAGTTTAAATATATAGACAGAGAATTTTTTATTTAGACTTCTTACTATCAGAAAGTCTGTAAATTTCACGATTTTATATAGCTTGAAGAGGAAGTATAATATGTGCATATTCATCATTTATTGTTTTGCAGCTAGTGTACCAAACTTGACAATGGTTGAAACTGTAGACGATGAGAAGGTAAGTAGTTTATCCTATATTATGCTTCTCTGTGCTGGAAGGAAACACATAATTTTGCTTATGATTATGATAAAATAGTTCACTGAACTTTCAATATCTGTTGTGGCGGTGTTCATTCAATGTAAAGTGGTTGTCCCTTGTATGCTTTAACTATACCATTGCAGATTGCGAATCGTCTTGATAGTGTCGTGGGTAGCATTGGAAGGAAACCTCTGAAGGTCTTGGTCCAGGTTAATACCAGTGGAGAAGAATGTAAGATGCCAAATTGTTTTTACTTATCTGATATTTGAACTATGTTTGATGATATTGTATTATTGTGAATCGTTATGAATTTGTCTGAGTTGCATGATAGGTTGTCCTCGAAGTGTTACGATGCTTTGGTCTGACTCATTCCTTTCTTTTCTTTGGGGTTAGGAATCATTATATCAACTAGTACTTGCATCGTTGGAGAGTGGTGGTTGATTGTTTTGAATTTAGTGGACCATCTTAGTATATTTCCTTTCTCACTTGTATATCTTAAAAGAATGATTTGTTAGTTATATATGACTGTAAATAAAAATATATTGTTCTCAGTTGAGGTGTTTGTTAGCGTACAAGCTCCATCTCTAATCTTGAGGCATTTTCATTCAATATCAGAGTTTTGAGGCAGACAGCTCTAGTCTCTGGCTTTTCATTCCAAATTTTCCCTATCAATTCACTTGCGATTCTTGTAATTTAGCCTTATCTTTGTTTGGAATTAATTAAATCAAATCCATCTGGTAGTTGGAAAAGGCCCATCCATCCTTATTTTTGTCTAAATTGTTGAAGATAGGGAGTTAGGGACTAGAAGAGTTTACCAAGTGTGTTTTTTGCATGGAATACTAGTGTCAAAGCATACAATCGTTTACCGCGTAATGTATGAGAACCTAGTTGTTTCTGTACATACCTAGCTATGATGGAAGGTGTGCTTTATTTTAGAAGTAGGGTGGTTTTCTGTCTGCTTTACCACATCAACTTATATGTGGATTTCGTTTCAACAAGCAATTAATTGTGCTAGCTTTATAAATCAGTTCAAATGAAAATTGGTATTTTCTAGTCATTTGATGTACTGCTTGATATCATTGCAGCAAAATTTGGTATAGAACCCTCAGGGTGTGTGGACCTTGCAAAACATGTAAGTTTAAGTTGCCCAAACCTTGAGTTTTGTGGCCTAATGACCATAGGAATGCCAGATTACACATCAACCCCGGAAAACTTTAAGGTGAGTCCTATTTGCTATGTTCAATGTCATAAGTTTATTCAGTTCGATATTTGCTTCTTGATGCTTGTTAGTTTTCTGAAACCAATCATTATTTTATTACTGTCAGACATTAGCAAAGTGCAGAAGTGAGGTTTGCAAGGCTCTTGGAATACCAGAGGAGCAATGCCAGTTATCCATGGGAATGTCTGGTGACTTCGAGCTAGCGGTAAGGAACATTCAACTTCCAAATTAGTAGAACCCTTGTTCAAGATATTTATGAGCACAATGATGCTATTTGCAGATTGAAATGGGCAGTACCAATGTGAGGATCGGATCCACCATATTTGGAGCAAGGGAATATCCAAAGAAAGAGTGAACTTATAGTACCTCACTGTCTTTTCCCGTAGCATTTATATCATGGGTCCATCCCTCTCTTATGTAGCCTAAACAGATGAAGTGGATTCAAGCAAATAATTTTAAGAGACTTGTATATTTCGGATCATTATTGGACTGATTATTAATAATTTTTGTTCTTTGTTGATGCATTTAATTGCTGTAGTATTTGCCATTGAAAATTGTGAATATTTTGTTTTTATGAGAATGTTGTAGGATTAGTGAAGCGAATAATAAGAAAAAGAAATTTCTATATTTAATACATTTTTGTTTTTTGGGATAATTTCATAAATATGTTTTTAACTAAGACTCATTTTTTTATGGCAATCTGGGTATTCTATTACGAACGATCAAAAGTCAACATGCTAGTTATATAATTCGGCACAGCATTACAGTTTATACTTAAATCTACCCAATCGTTCGCGTTTTTCGCCAGCTCATGAGCTACCTGATTCGCTCACTTAATTTAAGGCACGGTAATATATAAGTGCACAAAAGAATTTTTGAACATCATTATCTCATTTAAATTTTTTTTTTTTGAAATGGTAACGAGATCAAGATGCATTATTGTCAAATCTAGCGCTTGTGACCCATAGAAATAGCCTGCTTTGACATCACGTACACTAAAAGAGATTGAGACCTCGTTTGACTGTCTCTAAAACAGGGGGAAGCCATACCTTCAAACAAATCCAAACCATCAACCAAATCTAGAAATTCAAACTAAACAAAAAATCATAAAAATAGAAATTGAAATAAAACTCCAATGCTTCCAGACTATTATCGGGACGAACAAGCACCATACATCCCTGATCTAAGGAAATAGGGCTAGTGTCCCTTCCCCCTCCCGGGGTCCTCTCATTGGCCTTGACGGGGCTGCTTTAGAGCCCTCGGCTACTGATCATCACTATCATCCTCGTCCTCCAGCTACTTGAGAGAGATACCAAATAGATTTAAGGCCCTCTTCAGTTGGGTAGTCCGGGTGTAGCTTTGTCATGTCCTGCACTTTCCTTTAGCCTTAGCCGTCTTCATCCTCATTGGTCCTAGGTCATCCAAGTGTGCCCGAGGTTCCTATTGTTTCCCCATACCAGCCACCATGTCGATCATTGGTCCTACACAAGATGAGAGGCACTCATCATCAGAGACGTTAGCCAGGTCACATGTCTTTATGATTCATGTGAATCCTTCTAACGATCCTGGATGAGCTTGTTGAGTAGATGGAATTATCCCATCAGCACATTCCTTAGCCATGTCACAAGTCTTTGAACTGACCTCCCTATCCTCTTCGAGTGTAGGGAATCCAGGGGGTGGTAACACAAGAAATCCCTATCCACCCCGACGATCCTGAACCGGACCCAAAGTGAGAAAGATAAGGAGTTCATCCACCGGAAGCACCCGTGGTGCCCTAGGTGCTCCCCAGTCCGTACGAATCAAATGGTCCACATTAAGACCCATTTGCACCCGTAAGGAGTCATGAAACCGGATCTCCTCTCTTTCCACTCCTTAGATGCGCGCTTGACAAGCTCCTATTCGGTGGTTGAGTCGCTCGCACCGAGCACAAAAACTCGGTAAATGCTCATACAGAAGCTCCATAGTGGATGAATCTCGCTGGCCCGGGAACCAGAGTTGTACCACTCAAGGCTTACCCGAAACCACAAAAAAAATCATATAATCGATGCTGAGAGGGAATAGGAGAAGATATTACCTCAGTATCCAAGGCGTTGGCAAGGATCGATCGAACTGTTCAGGGCATCCCCCCAAGACATTGAAAGACCAAACCCATATCTCCATGAACCGAAATATGATAGTGCTCTGTTGCATGCAAGGTAGGAGAGGGACCAGCAACATCGGGTATCCGCTAAAGGACCACGGTCCTCTATGTAGGATTTTCTCTAGTGGCTCACTAGACGGGAAGTGGAAGGCTACTACTTCTTTGTTCAAACACTCCACAGCTAAACCTTGAACCTTACACTGTTTGATCATAAGGCCGTAGAGAATGGAGACGTTGCACTTGGCATCATCCAAATCCGGCCAGCTAAGGAGTGACAATACCGATCGTCTGTGGTTGTCGGTACTGTTTCCACCGGGACAATTAGCACCTCGTCGTCCTCATCCGGATCCTCCTTAGTCAGCAAATCCAGTCGAGGCATGTGGATCTCCCTTGGTGGTTTCGGGATAGCGGGCGAGGAAGGCTCAATGTGTTAGTCTTAGTGCCCGTAGTTCAACCCTAAATGTCCAAATGTATATATCATCGTTAGCAATAAAATTAAAGCGGCTTTATATTACTTATGTGTTGGAGTAATACATCGATGTGTGCTCTGATCTATGCCCACAATGCGAATAGAACCATAGATCGAGATAGATCACACTCGATGAGTCCCAATTCAACAAAGCTTCACTAGAACCGACTAGTATTAAAGATGGCTCTTTATGGCTTACGTTCTGTTAGTCATTGGAATGGGATTCCGGAGTCTGATCATAGATATCATGTGGGACATGATATTGGACGACCCGCCCTGAATATGTGCAATAGATTAAGTCATGGACATATTTAGTGTCGTAGCTTGTCATGTATCCATAGACCAAGGAGTCTTTGTGATTGCTATGTAGTCAACAACTGAGTTTGACCTAAGCCTAACGTTGTCCGTAACAAGGCTTCCATAACGGTCAGGATTGGCTTGGGGACGGGCTACATGAGTGACACGAAAGACGGCTAAGGGATTTATCCCTCATACTGAGGTATGGGAAAGATATCGGTTCTCGGCCGCTGGATCGAGAGTGACTGAAAGAATAGCATGGCCATGCACATGATATCGGGTATCATATATTCAATCATCTCACATATCAAGGAACATTAATAGTTTGTCATTAAAAACCATTCTTGACAGGGTCAAACTAAATGGGACAAACTATTTGGACTGGTACAGAATTTTGAGGATAGTCCTCAAGTCTGAACGCAAAGAATATGTCCTTGACAAAGCTGTCTCTAAGACCATATCAGAGTTACATGAAGTGTCATTAACTGCTGAGAAGAATATATCAGGATCTGGGATCCAAGGATATTCTGATGGTCAACAAGGGAATTGGAAGTGGCAAGGGCGGGGCCCATGCGCATTTGGCGGGAAAGACGGCTACGGTATTTATCCCTCATACTGAGGTATGGGAAAGATATCGGTTCTCGACCGCTGGATCGAGAGTGACTGAAAGAATAGCATGGCCATGCACATGATACCGGGTATCATATATTCAGTCATCTCACATATCAAGGAACAATGATTGAGAATAATAAGGATGACGGCTCTATGTCGTATCTCAATCAGGATATCAGAGATAAAAGGATAATGACAGGGACGATGGAAAGGATAGAATCGACAGGGTCGATTCGTTATGCAGTGTCAGGCAATACTAAAGTCTCGTTTGTTGCCATCTAAATAGGATCAAGTAAAATGGGATTTTACGTTGATCTATTGACATGCATAAACCTAAGGGTCACACCGGAGGATGAAACTCATTAACACATTTATGGAGAATGGCCAAAAGGGAGTTGTCTCGGGACATGACCAAAACTGGGTTTTGGGTCATGTGCCCGTAAGTGAATAGGACTTTACGGATCGAGAAAAGGCTTGGAGTCTTGGGATTGATCGCTTCGGATAATGTTGGACATTTCTGGTATGGAAGGCTTGGAGGCGATGAGCGAATCACGGGACCTCGTTGGAAATGGCCACGGGCCATGTTCCAAGAGGCCCATGCAACCAAGGCCCATGGAACTAATTAATCAAGTCTTGATTAATTAGTACTAAGTAAGCAAGACAAGGATTAAGGTGTTGGTGATTCACCACCTAACCCAATCTTGTCTTACCATACTTTGTCCTATTTACACCTTACTTGTCACCATGCTTGTCCCATGCCTTTAGTTGGACAAGTATGGGTTTTGCTATGTTAAAGTCATCTTTTTTTAACATAACAAACACAAGACAAGAATAGGAAACACAACTTCTCTCCCCCTTCCCTTGCAATTTCGGGTTTGGCAAGCTCCCACCTCCATTTTTGTGTTCTTGAGTCCTCAAAGAGAAGAACTACGTGGCTTTGATTCCCATGTGGATACGTAGGCTTCTTGGAGACTCAAGCCAATCATTCGTTAACCGGTGTTCTTGTTTTGGTAAGAGATAGTGCTGAATTTTTCTCTTGTGAATCCATTCTTTGTTAGCTGTTTCATGGTTTTAATCGTCTCTTGGTTTTCATTTATTTTCCGATGCGAGTTGGTTCATCTCGAACCCTACCTCGAGACCCAATAGTGGAATCAGAGCCGTGTTACCTTCGGGATTCACAAGACGGTGTTCAAAGTTTCGGTTTTGCTTGAATGTTTCATTTTTGGCTTATTGTTTTGCTAAATTGTTTGATGACATGTTTTAAATTCTTGTTTATGGATTTAATGCATGTAAAATGAATTTTTGAAAATTATTTCAAATCTGGAAATTTTGAATTTTTTTTTGATTTTTCGGGTCTCGGGAGCGGGACTCTCGGGGAGCCGAAACCGGGACCGAACGGGGCTCCGTTGGACGGAGCTAGGCCAAGCATGACCATTGGATGGTTGATATGCCAAGGCTAAACCGTTTTATTAGTTATGACGAGTTTGGAACCGTCATGACGAACTCGAAGATCAAATGTTCAAAAGTTTCATTTTTGAACAGTTTTGATAAACCGAGCATCAAAAAAATTCGAAACTTGGCTATTTTAATTAAAACCGGAAAATCACATGATGTTTGATAACATGCTTGTTTGATAACACGATGTGTGATGTGATGTTGGCATGGTGTACATAATAGCCCCGAGCTCGATTTAATTATTTATCGTTTTTCACGGCCTACGAGCCGTTAGAGTTAGTGTGTAATTATTCTTTCAAGGTGTGGTCGTCGAACCACTTGTTTGTAATATTTATTTATTCCCGACCTGCGAGTCGTGTATTAATTTGTAACTTTTTTGCTCAAGACGAAGAAAGGGCGAAAAGGTCATTTGGTGGCTTTTCGGGTGTTGGCATCGGCTTGGAGTCGTTGGAGATCAAGAAGCTAGTGGGAGTTAGTTTAGGGGGCTATTATGTGCACATTTATCCCTTTATGCTTGGTCTAGTTTATGCATGATTAATTCTATGTGTTTTAGAATTGCATGCTTAATTTTATTTACCGAGCATATCACCTCACATGCAAAGATAAAATTTGTTTTAATCCTTGTTTGTGAGCCCTTACAACCGTCATTGCATTAGATGTAGTTGACGAGTTCGAAGGAAGAATTACATTGGATGTAATTGAAGGCATCATTACATTTGGAATGTAGTTGACATGCTCATCGCATCTAGGATGTGCCAAAAGTTTTAAACACAACCAGACAAGTAAAAACGGGTCATGTCCGATACCTCCCAATTCTCAACACCTTACTACCTCCCCGTCCTATGGGTGTCGTGCGCCTTAGCGGAGCATCCATGGGAAAGCAGGGTAATAGGTTTGGACGACATATGTGGGTGTCGTGCGCCTTAGCGGAGCACCTACATAGTGGCGGGTCATAGTTGAAAATTGGTGGACCCGACTGCGATTCTCAGCTAGGGTTGAACTAGGGTATCAGATAGGGTAAGCCGTGTACTTAAGTACATACCCTAGCCAAGAGTCACATTGGATGTGATTGGACGGGGTCCTACCTACATAGCTCGATTGAGTGGTGAGCCTTCGTTCAGCTTGATCGAGTGAATCAAGGATCTTGGTTTTTGTCACGCCCCAAATTCAGTAGAACCGAACTCGGAACGCGAACTATTAAAACATTAAAACATTTCCAGACATTTTAAATAAAACACTTTAAAACCACAATTTACTTAACCAAAAATAATTATTTACAACTCAAAAGTACGTCCCAACAAGCGGACAAAATACAAGTGTACGTCGCTAGACTCAAAAGTAAACCCGGACTCCCGCTCCTAGCTTTTCAAGCTTCGGAAGCTCACCTAGTCCATCCTGCGACCAGTACCTGTAGGAAAAGCAGCTAGGGGTGAGCGTTCGCTCACCACCACGGATAACAGACTGACCACGGCATGCTTAGCAGACAATGCCGGTAACACCAACAACAACCCAAACACCGGGGATCACTATCCCCGACTCAAGTAACCCGACCGACACACACACACTGTTACTTTCCTCAACCGACTCAACACTCGGACACGTAATGTAGACCCGACACAACGATTGATGACTTCCACCAAGGACATGTAAGACAACCACGCAACACCCAAGATCACAAAGGATCGCACACCAAACAAGATCACAAAGGATCGCACTCCAGCTGCTCAGTAACCCCCCTCACGCCCTTTACCAATCCCTGTCAGGCCAGGCGGTCGACCTGTCGCGCAACTTCTCTCGATCTCTGTCGGGAGGCTAGCCCACAACCTCGCCACTTCCCCCGATCTCTATCGGGAGGCTAGCCACACCCACGCAACCCACGCAACTTCTCCCGATCTCTGTCGGGAGGCTAGCCCACAACCTCGCCACTTCCCCCGATCTCTGTCGGGAGGCTAGCCACACCCACGCAACGTCCCCGACACAAAGTCGGGTCACCAACCTCAGGTAACCACAATCACAAGCAAAGTTCAACAAACAACAACAATACCGGGTTAACACTTCACAGGCTCTCATGGCCACCCAAGACACACCAACAGTAACTCACGGACTCAACAACCCCACGGGCACTCATGGCCACCCAAGACACACCGACAACAACTCACAGGCTCAACAACCCCACGGGCACTCATGGCCTCCCAAGACACACCGACAATAACTCACGGGCTCAACAACCCCACGGGCACTCACGACCTCACAAGACACACCAACAGTAACTCACGGGCTCAACAACCCCACGGGAACTCATGGCCACCCAAGACACCAACAGTAAAACACGGGCTCTCATGGCCACCCAAGACACAAACATTAAAGTACGGGCTCTCATGGCCACCCAAGACGCAAACAGTAAAGTACGGGCTCTCATGGCCACCCAAGACGCAAACATTAAAGTACGGGCTCTCATGGTCACCCAAGACACAACAGTAAAGTACGGGCTCTCATGGCCACTCAAGACACAACAGTAAAGTACGGGCTCTCATGGCCACCCAAGACACAACAGTAAAGTACGGGCTCTCATGGCCACCCAAGACACAACAGTAAACAATCAACCTCCGGGCATGGTCATATGCCTCCAGTAATTCTAATATCGATAAGTTCACTGCTCCTACGACACTACTAAGTGTCACATGCATTTCTAATGTTTGATACGTTCCCGTATCATATGACACTACCCGATGTCGCCTGCCTTTCTAATATTCGATAAACTTACTTAACCCACGACACCCCGGTGTCACATGCATTTCTACTGTTAACTTTCCCTAATCAGGGCCGAGATCCGGCTACTTTTCCCTACCTCGTATGCTTTCTCCAAAAGCGCACAAACAAGCTCCAGCGTGATCTCGATCACTCGCCTAGCTTTCCCTTTCCTCTGTCTGCGGCACGATCTAACAAGAACACAATTTAAATACTTTTAAGTTCGCAGACATAAACCGGAATTTAATAAACTTGACGCCCAAAAGTAACCCCGACAATGTCGATCACTCCCAAACTTCCCAATTACTCGACATTGTCGATAATGGACTCGGAAAAGCCCGATTCGCCCGACATGGTGAATCTGCCCGGGTTTTGGAAACGCCCTTCCGGGGCTCCGAAAATTCCCGTTTTCGTTTCTACGGTCTTAGAATAATTCAAGGGTTCCTATGCACTCGACGGAATCCAATTCCGACTTCCGAGTAATTTAATTAGCGTTTCAAGTATCCAAACCCGTCAATTACAACTTTTACAATTTAATTCCAAATTTCGATCCGGTTGTAGATTAATGATTTGGGGAACGTCCTAAACCACACGAACACGAAACCCGAATACCCGAGCACGTGGGCCCCACTCGGCCAACCTTGGCCGTGGGTGGCTAGGGCTCAAATGGGCCCGGTGTTAGTCTTAGTGCCCGTAGTTCAATCCTAAATGTCCAAATGTATATATCATCGTTAGCAATAAAATTAAAGCGGCTTTATATTACTTATGTGTTGGAGTAATATATCGATGTGTGCTCTGATCTATGCCCACCATGCGAATAGAACCATAGATCGAGATAGATCACACTCGATGGGTCCCTAGTCAACAAAGCTTCACTAGAAGCGACTAGTATGAAAGATGGCTCTTTATGGCTTACGTTCTGTTAGTCATTGGAATGAGATTCCGGAGTCTGATCATAGATATCATGTGGGACATGATATTGGACGACCCGCCCTGAATATGTGCCATAGATTAAGTCATGAACATATTCAGTGTCGTAGCTTGTCATGTATCCTTAGACCAAGGAGTCTTTGTGATCGCTATGTAGTCAACAACTGAGTTTGACCTGAGCCTAACGTTGTCCGTAACAGGGCTTCCATAACGGCCAGGATTGGCTTGGGGACGGGCTACATGAGTGACACGAAAGACGGCTAAGGGATTTATCCCTCATACTAAGGTATGGGAAAGATATCGGTTCTCGGCCGCTTGATCGAGAGTGACTGGAAGAATAGCATGGCCATGCACATGATACTGGGTATCATATCTTCAGTCATCTCACATATCAAGGAACGGTGATTGAGAATAATAAGGATGACGGCTCTATGCCTTATCTCAATCAGGATATCGGAGATAAAAGGATAATGATAGGGACGACGGAAAGGTTAGAATTGACAGGGTCGATTCGTTATGTAGTGTCAGGCAATACTAAAGTCTCGTTAGTTGCCACTTAAATAGGATAAAGTAAAATGGGATTTTACGTTGATCTATTGACATGCATAAACCTAAGGGTCACACCGGAGGATGAAACTCATTGACACATTTATGGAGAATGGCCAAAAGGGAGTTGTCTCGGGACATGACCAAAACTGGGTTTTGGGTCATGTGCCCGTAAGTGAATAGGACTTTACGGATCGAGACAAGGCTTGGAGTCTTGGGATTGATCGCGTCGGATAATGTTGGACATTTCCGGTATGGAAGGCATGGGGGCGATGAGCGAATCACGGGACCTCGTTGGAAATGGCCACGTGCCATGTTCCAAGAGGCCCATGAAAGGCCCATGCAACCAAGGCCCATGGAACTAATTAATCAAGTCTTGATTAATTAGTACTAAGTAAGCAAGACAAGGATTAAGGTGTTGGTGATTCACCACCTAACCCAATCTTGTCTTGCCATACTTTGTCCTATTTACACCTTACTTGACACCATACTTGTCCCATGCCTTTAGTTGGACAAGTATGGGTTTTGTTATGTTTAAGTCATCTTTTTCCAACATAACAAACACAAGACAAGAATAGGAAACACATTTTCTCTCCCTCTTCCATGGCCATTTCGGGTTTGGCTAGTTTCCACCTCCATGTTTGTGTTCTTGTGTCCTCAAAGAGAAGAACTACGTGGCTTTGATTCCCATGTGGATACGTAGGCGTCTTGGAGACTCAAGCCAATCATTCGTTAACCGGTGTTCTTGTTTTGGTAAGAACTAGTGCTGAATTTTTCTCTTGTGAATCCATTCTTTGTTAGTTGTTTCATGGTTTTAATCGTCTCTTGGTTTTCATTGATTTTCCGCTGCGAGTTGGTTCATCTCCAACCCTACCTCGAGACCCAACACCCGGCTCACCATGGTGGTGGCCGGCCCTAGCTCCGGCCAGCCACCCCATGGCCGGCCGGCCACCACACACGGTGGCCGGAGCTCCCCCTGAGCTCCCGATCACCGGAAAACGTTCAACACTTGCTCCAAAACGTCCCCAAGACGTATCCAACGATCCCCACACCTCAATACCACCAAAAACTACTAGTTTTACTCAAACCCTAACTTCCAAAATCAAGCAAAACGAGAATCGATTAGGTGCTCACCGTAGAGAAACTCGATGTGAGCTCGATTCCTTTAGCTTTGAGACGATACAAGGGTTGGATGATCAGGAATAGTAGCAAAACCCAAGAACCTCTTCTCTTTTCTCTCTTCTCCTTCTCTCTCTAAACTTCTCTTTTTTTCTATTTTTTCTCCTTTTTTTTTAAATGGCCGAACCCCCTCTCTCTAGTAGTCTTTTTGTTTTTCCCCATAATCCTAACACCACCACTTGGTTGACAAGTGGCAAGTGGGTCCCACATATTTTTGGGGGAATATCTAGAAGATATTTTCCAATCAGATTCGCGAAATTCGGACGTTTCGGGCCCCGAACGGGCACTTTTTCCAAGAAATTAAGAAACTTCACGGGCTACAAGGAAACGAATCAACTAAGACCGCTGCGATGACGGCTAAGCTTTTTGGATCCAAAACGGTCCTCGAATGGACCAAAACGTCGCTCAGTTGACTTTTCCAACGAAAAGTCAACATGTCCCAAATTGGTCAGAAAGTTGCCCTGAGTCCCCCGGAACTCACTTTGGTCGATATCGGGGTCAACCTAAGTCCGGTATGACCCTCGGGGTCAAATTTAGGTTCATTTAAGTGTCTGCTTAAAAATTTTAAATTTTCCTGTTTTTCGCAGATTTGACTGGCGTTGACCGGGAGTGGTTATTACAGTTTTAGATTCTAAAGGTATAGAATCGATTGTTGGTATTTAAGTTTGATCTTCATAAAATTTATTCAGTTTACTGATTGAATTTTATCTGTTGTAGATCAAATGGCAAATTCAGCGAACAATAATAGTTTGTCATTAAAAACCATTCTTGACAGGGTCAAACTAAATGGGACAAACTATTTGGACTGGTACAGAATTTTGAGGATAGTCCTCAAGTCTGAACGCAAAGAATATGTCCTTGAAAAAGCTGTCTCTAAGACCATATCAGAGTTACATGAAGTGTCATTAACTACTGAGAAGAATATATCAGGGATCTGGGATCCAAGGATATTCTGATGGTCAACAAGGGAATTGGAAGTGGCAAGGGCGGGGCCCATGCGCACTTTGCGGGAAAGACGGCTACGGTATTTATCCCTCATACTGAGGTATGAGAAAGATATCGGTTCTCGACCGCTGGATCGAGAGTGACTGAAAGAATAGCATGGCCATGCACATGATACCGGGTATCATATATTCAGTCATCTCACATATCAAGGAACAATGATTGAGAGTAATAAGGATGACGACTCTATGTCGTATCTCAATCAGGATATCGGAGATAAAAGGATAATGACAGGGACGACGGAAAGGTTAGAATCGACAGGGCGATTCGTTATGCAGTGTCAGGCAACACTAAAGTCTCGTTAGTTGCCATCTAAATAAGATCAAGTAAAATGGGATTTTACGTTGATCTATTGACATGCATAAATCTAAGGGTCACGCCGGAGGATGAAACTCATTAACACATTTATAGAGAATGGCCAAAAGGGAGTTGTCTCGGGACATGACCAAAACTGGGTTTTGGGTCATGTGCCCGTAAGTGAATAGGACTTTACGGATCGAGACAAGGCTTGGAGTCTTGGGATTGATCGCTTCGGATAATGTTGGACATTTCTGGTATGGAAGGCTTGGAGGCGATGAGCGAATCACGGGACCTCGTTGGAAATGGCCACGGGCCATGTTCCAAGAGGCCCATGAAAGGCCCATGCAACCAAGGCCCATGGAACTAATTAATCAAGTCTTGATTAATTAGTACTAAGTAAGCAAGACAAGGATTAAGGTGTTGGTGATTCACCACTTAACCCAATCTTGTCTTACCATACTTTGTCCTATTTACACCTTACTTGTCACCATGCTTGTCCCATGCCTTTAGTTGGACAAGTATGAGTTTTGCTATGTTAAAGTCATCTTTTTTTAACATAACAAACACAAGACAAGAATAGGAAACACAACTTCTCTCCCCCTTCCCTTGCAATTTCGGGTTTGGCAAGCTCCCACCTCCATTTTTGTGTTCTTGAGTCCTCAAAGAGAAGAACTACGTGGCTTTGATTCCCATGTGGATACGTAGGCGTCTTGGAGACTCAAGCCAATCATTCGTTAACCGGTGTTCTTGTTTTGGTAAGACATAGTGCTGAATTTTTCTCTTGTGAATCCATTCTTTTTTAGTTGTTTCATGGTTTTAATTGTCTCTTGGTTTTCATTGATTTTCCGCTGCGAGTTGGCTCATCTCCAACCCTACCTCGAGACCCAACACAATGGTGACCGCTCGGGAGAGGAGAGTTGGCGTCGTGGTCGTAGCTCCACCCCCTTTCAAAGTTGTAGATGGAAGTTGCAGCCGAGGCCAGGCAGGACACGACGGTGGAGCAGATGACAACCCCGAGTTCGCACGCACAGTGGTCGGAACCACCACAAATTCTGATTGCATCTGCAGTAGCGAAACAAGAAGGATGACCTGCACCTTCATCCCGACCGGTTCCCCGCTTTTTTGAGGCTGCAGCGATGATCGAAGGTCTTTGGGTTCATTTTTTTTAGAGGGGGGGACACGGATAACCTTGTCACTTCTGGGTAATGATGCGAGGATTTGGTATGCACCATGGTGGATATGGTGAAAGTGTTGGTAGGGTTAGACGGAAAAGAAGAGAAAAGAAGGTGGAAGAAAAAGGGTTCAAACCCTAACAGTCTCTCTTACTCTCATTTTAAAAGTTCTATTACACCTGACGAGCCTTTAGTTTTAAAATTAAATAAAGATAGGATCATTTACATGTTCATCGTCTAAACCTCAACATATTAATCGGATCTTAATACTTTTCTATACAATAAACTACTAGAGCCTATATTATACCTATCAAATTGACTTTCTTCTCAACCCTTCGATAATTTGTCTCAGTTTGGATAGATTGTTAGATATAAACCAGAGGATGGTGATGATGACAGAGTTCGATTATGGTGAGGAAGAAGAACTCGTTCCTCTCCATCGTGTTTGCATTTCCATTATACTTTTATTCGTGTTCCATCTTGCACCATTGCATTCGCGCCCATTATCACTCGACGGTTGACCTTACGCATTTGCCCTTTTTCTCCCTCAAATAGTTGGCGACAAATGTTATGGTTTGGGGAAAAATAAAGTCGATATGTTGTTGCATTGCTCTTTAATTCAATTGATATCGGTCGTGGAGATACAGTGAACACCGACAATTATTAGACTGTCGTGCACAAAAATTTCAAACCCAAGACTCATGACCTTGGTGAAAGCCCAACGAGCGAGGAAAAATTTATAGATCACTAGGGGAATGAAATCAAGTGATCACTCGCTTGAATATAATTTATAAAAAGTAAGAATAAAGTTGATGCAGCGATCAGTTTAATGAGCAGATTTCAAACTAAGGACACTAGTGTCATGCGTACTTCACCAAAAAATATTTATGGAGTCTACTGACCAGAAGTAAAGCGATTGAACAACATTCATCACCTAATAACGTAAAAGTCAAAAAGACTATAACAAGCGTACAAAATTAAATGAGGCCGAATCTTATTCACCGTTCATCCCTTGTAACAATCTCTCGAAGCTGGGGAGTTCGCCCCCTCCACCTTCCATCAATTGTTCAATAGGATAGAACGGTTAAGGAAGTAAAGTCGACACGTTGGTCGGAAATACAGATATTAAACTCCCCAAGATTTGTTCAAGACCACAAAAATGAAGGTAGAAAACAAAAAGATCAAGATAAGAGAGATCTATTTCAATTCCAAGGAGTTGGAGCGCTAACCCTCTGCAACAAAAAGCCGCCGCTACTTTTCTCACCGTCGCATTTATCTTCTCACCGGCAACGCCTCGGCCTCCTTCCTTGGACGTCGCCGGTGATGGCTTCCTCTCCCTCCCTTTCTTCTCTTCCCCCTTCTTTTTCTTTCCCTGGTTCGTTTTCTCCTCTGCAGGGGCTGCGCTCTGTGTGTTAGTCGACCCTTCTTTTTGCCTTGCCGGAGTTTGGATGCTCGTGGGGTTTGCTTCAGCAGTGGGTTGTTTCTTCTGCCGGAGTTCCGACCTAGTCTCTGCCACGTCTCCCTCTCATTCAGTTCAACTTCTCTTGGCAGATCCGATATCCGGCGTTCAGATCTGATCTATGTTGTGGGTAGCCGCTGGCTCTTTGGGTCCCCGTCTCTTCCCGGCCGGAGTTGAGTTACGGTGGAATGCTCGGTGTGGGTTGGATGAGGATGCTGGTCGTGGTTGCTGCCTAGGGTCGCGGGTCGGCAAGAACGAGGGTCAGCCTTGGCTACAGACGCGATTTAACTTTGGCTGGGTCGGGTAGGGTTGTTTTGGGCTTGGGTCTTGGTCGGGCCTGGGCCTGGGTTTGGGCTTGGGTCTGGGTCTGGACCTGGGTCTGGACTTGGGTTTGGATCTGGGCCAGGTTTGGGTTTGGGCTTGGCTGCTGCTCTTTTGCTGGTTTCGGAGGCTTCTCTGTCTGAGTCTGGATTGGATCGTCCTCAGTATCATTACAGGCCTTCCCCTTCGGGTCCTTGCTGTAGTCGGTGAGGGGTTACCTGTCTCGGTTTTGGAACGCTCTGCTCGCATTCCACTTTAGGTCTCTCAAGAGTTCTGACTTTCTACTGCCAGTTTAGAGTTCGGAGCTCGTTCTCGGTAGAAATATCGGTCCTCCGCCTTTTTGGGCCTCTTTTCTGTGTTTACCGTGGGCTGAGTGCGAGCTTCGTCGCCTGCCCCGTCTCTTGAGATTCGGCATTGTTGTTTTGACGGTGGACCTTCTCTCAGGTCTTTGGAGGTGACTAGTTCTAGCTCAGGTCGTGGGTCGTGTTTCTACAGTCTAGCGAATGTGGATCGTCGCTGAACTACTATAGGTGCTTCTGGGACTTCAACCTTTTGACGCGTGCCTCGCTGCTTACTGATCTTTGTTTGGTAATTCCTCACCCACCCTTTCCTTTCATTTGATTCGAATGGCTTCGCTACTTCTCGACCCGCTGTTTGGTGATCGAGCTCACCGGTTATAGGTGTTGGTGTTGGCCGCCGGTGAGTCCTTAAGGTTGTTCCTTGGTCTGAAGCCATTCGTTTTATCTGTTGGGAGTGGTGTTTCTCAGTGATTCTTCACTGATATTGTATCCTGTCGATCATGGTCCTGGCCACCGGCGTTTTTAGTACCCTCTTTCTCGCTAGGATTGAGAGTTACTAATGATGAGTTTGGTTCAACTCGGATTAGGTTTGCAGTGCTTCTTGTGTGCTTGCTCTCCATGGGTGCCAATTCTTGGTGGTGGTTGCTGTCTTTCCCGGATGTTCCGGGATACTTGTCTTGTCATTCTTGTTGCCCATAGTGGCTTTTCTTGTTGGTTTTACCCTTTAGATGTTGTTTAACCGTCCTTGTGTTGTTATTATCTGTTTGTAGAGAATGTTGGTTGAGGATCCATTGTGGATTGCTCGTGTGGTTGTATTTCAAACTCTGTTCTTCCTTCCAAAGAACAGTTTTAATTTAAATTTTCTTTGTCGATAAAAAAAAATATTCGAACATGTCACAAGTGATAGAGGCCGACCTTAAGAAACATTGAGAGAGATTAACCTATTCGTGAGACATGTTTATATCCAAAAACATAGGGTATGTATTTTCGATATCATTTGTTTTAATAAAATATATTTTTTGAACATTCTTACAATAATATTTATTTTCATCAGATTAAAAATTAAAATAATTTAACCATTTGCATATTGAAAATGTGGACATAGTATTATAAATTAAATAAAATGACGATTTAAATGAATAATGTTGAAAATTTCGAGAAAAACAACTAGAATATATTTATGATTTCAATTTCATCGATAATTGGACTGTGAATGTTCGAAGTAAATCGAAAAGAGTTTTATTTTGGTCTTGTACGCACTCCGCTTAGGCCCTAAGATTTATAGAAAGGTCCAAACTCGTCGTTTCGCCTAGACGCTTACCCCCAAAATCTGAAAACCATTCGACTCGACGTCTCTCTGTATTAGCCCAAAACTTGAGACTTTGATTAGTGAAATTATACCTTTAAAACAAATTTGAAAAGGTGAGAGACACGATATAATTGTAGTGGTCTTGAATTCCTTAATAAAAAATTACGTGATGTGTCCCTTTTTGGTGTTTTATCATTATAATTTAGATTTTTATTAAAATTTAGAGTAATATTAAAATAAGAGTATTATTTGGTTTATTTTTTTGTATTTTGATACTTTATATTTTTTATATTATAAAAATATAATGTATTTTGAATTTTTTATTATATTTGTGTAATATATTTGATAATATTAAAAAATTAAATCCACTTTGACCTCGCCTATACTCCAATTAATCACTGCCTAACGTTTAGTGGCCCTCACCGTTCGATTAGCGCCTAACAACCCCGTCCGACTAGCGTCTAACATTTTTTAGAACCATGCCAGTACATAAACTAGCACTAGCAGTTCAATCGACAAAGTCGTTTTTGCTTGACAGTTATTAGTGCCAGTGAAATATACCAGGGTTCTGGTCCAGTTCAGAAACGCCATTGAAGTAGAGGTAATTAAGCTCTCTAGACGAAAATTGCAATCTCTACTAGGCTATTGAGGCAAGAAAATCCACATTTTCTCGCATTCTCATCACAGAGACAGTACTCGAGAGGTCGTATGAGTTATGTACAGATACAAATCTCCTCTCTTCAATCCCCTGAAACTAGCGCCGCCACTTCATCCCGCCGCCGCGAAATCATTCAACTCCACTATCAACAACCTATCGTCACATTGGGAAGTGCTTCTGACATGCTCCTCTATGCTTAAGCATAACACCCCTCCCGACGCCTTCATATTCCCTAGTTTGCTCAAAGCTTGCGCTTCTCTCCGCTTAACCCCTCAAGGTCTATGCTTTCACCAGCGCGCTGTCATTCATGGCTACTCCTCTGACCCTTACGTTGCTTCCTCTTTGATCAATATGTATGCGAAATTCGGCCACTCAGCTAATGCACGCAAGTTTTTTGATCTTATGCCTCAAAGAAACGTTTTTTCTTGGACTGCTGTTATAGAGTGTTATTCGCGTGTCGGTGTGTCACGAGCACAAGAGGAGCAATCAACGGTCAGCCCTTCTAGAACACTGACGTGGGCGGGTTGTTAGAGCCACGATGACCGGTACATAGTTTGTTAGGCCACGTAGCCTGTTTGTTACACCTAGACGCCACGTGGCCAAGGTATAAATAACAAGAGAGCCACGAAGGCACTTCATCTTCTTCATTGTGAATGTTACAGAGAGGTATAGAGGTTCAGAGCTATGGCTGTGAGAGTAGTATACCGTCTGTACTCTTGAATTCCTTCAATAAAACATAGAAATAGTTCCATCAGAGTATTGTGATCATAACAATTTGGTATCAGAGCTTTCAATCCACGGCGAACGATGACCAGAGTTTCAGACCGAGCAGACACAGCGCGACGCACTGAGGAAGCAACGAGGCGCGCCATTGACGAAGGCCTCCAACAGCTTCAAGCGCCAATACAAGGCTTGACGGAGCAGGTTCAGCAAATGGCGCCTCGAGTGGAGGCCATCATTGACGACCGCACGGAACGCACCACCGGCCAGTTCATAGAGATCTTGACGCTCCCCCAGAGGCTGTCAGGGCGTGTGGATCACCTGGAAGATTGAGTGGAAGGACCGGAGCGTCGTGCGCCGGCAAGAGGACTGAGCGATGAACCACGGCGCGTGTCGACGCCAGAGCAGAGATCAATACCAGATCCACGGGCGGAATCACGAGGGGAGTCGAGATTCGAAGGTAATCCGAGGCGGCAAGAGCGGATCTACGACCCTCACCCTAACGAGGACGGAGATCCAAGAGAAGACGAACGAGTCCGTGACGCTGGGCCACGGCAGAGAGAATACCGCGCCCGCGGCTATGACGAGTATCAGAGAAGATCGCAAGAGACCGCGTTCAAGGAACGCGAGCGGGAAGGACGCCAGTATCGCCGGAGATACGATCGCCAGTACCGAGAAGGGGAGGACCACGCAGAGCAAGATCCACATCACCAAGAACACCGAGATCCGAGGCGTAGAGACACGAGGGTGTGGCCGGAGGAAACAGACCACTTCCACGAGCATTGGGCGGAGCACAGAGAGCCAATCTATCGTCGGGAACCCGGGCGAGCTCCACCATGCCGTGAGGTGACTGTTTGTCTTGAAAGGGAGACGGACCATGGGCAACCATGGACGGATCCTCGACGGCGCCCTGACACGGGACAAATAAGTTTCAAAACACCACAATTGCAGAACCCTTTGTTTGATGGCTCAGGTTTACAGGCATGACTTCGTAAATGCGAGCATTATTTCTTTCTCTGTGCAGTGGACGATCACATCCGCGTTCGACTGGCGGTAAAGCACTTCACCGGTAAGGCGGAAGTTTGGTTCCAGGACCATCAGCGCGGGCGCCGAGCGATTGATTGGGAGCAACTGGTTCGAAACATGGTCCTGAAGTTTGATGATGGCAAGAGGGAGGATGTGGTGGCTCAATTCTAGTAGCTCAAACAAGACACCACGGTGCAGGACTACGAGGACCGCTTTGAGGCCATGAAAGGACGAACGTTGACGAGGAATGACACACTCGACGAGGACTTCATCATTTCAATCTTCATCAGTGGCCTGAAGGACAATCTCAAGACCGGCGTTTACATGCTGGAGCCGCAGAGCCTGGGAAGAGCAATGTTCCTAGCACGCATGGAGGAACAGAGATTGGGAGAACAGAGGACCCACAACCGGTGGCAATCGACGGCGAGAACGTCAGACCCTCAGGTGCAATTCGCGCGACAAAGACAAGGCATGGGCCAAGGGAATCAGGCGGTGACACACGAGGGAACGGGGCAAGGCCCTGGTCCTCCAGGTGATAGGACCCAAGCCGTAGGCCCAAGTAACAATAACAAAAGGCCCTTACCCGTCATGACCATTGACTCGGCATACTGTGTCGAGCGGAGAAGACAGGGCCCATGTTATACCTGTCCGGCCCAATACACAAGGGCCCACGTGTGCCCAAGCAAACGGCAGATGTTCATGCTGACACGTGGCCCAGAAGAGGGAAATGAAGAGTCAGACGAGGAAGGTGAAGAAGACTGGCTTGACCTGAGACACATAGAGTCGACCACCACGACAGCACACACGGTTGAGGTCATGGATTGGATCAGCGGCGGGGTACGAGAGGAGTCATTGCGGTCAACAAACGCCGGCCAGACACCGCCGTTGAGAGTGGAAGCCGTGGTGCGCGGAGCCCTCGTCTCCATCCTGGTAGACACAGGAGCGACGGCGTGCTTTCTCGACGACCATGTTGCCAGAAAATTGGGGGTAATAGTCGCACCAAGTCCGATAGCTCATATCCAACACGGAGACGGCAACAAATTTGTCTGCACAAGTCAAAGCGTCATCGAGTGGACCTTCGAGGGTCGGAAATTTGTGTGGGAAGTGTTGGTAATGCCACTGGGAGATTGCGAGCTAGTGCTGGGCACGGATTGGATGAGAACGGTGAACCCAATCACGTTCGATTTCATCAAGAGGACCATCACGGTACGAGTGTAGGGCGTCGATCAGATCCTCCACGAGAAGAAAGCCGAGTCAACGGTCCGTCTTGTAGGTGAAAGGGAGGTTCGCCGAGAAATTCGCAATGGGGGTTCGCTCTTTCTGGCCCAGTGTTGCTGCAACAAGGAAGAGAGCAAGGAGGAAAGAGTGAATGAACCGCCAGAGTTATAGAGGTGTTTGGCTGATTACGGAGATCTATTCCGGACACCAACCAGTTTACCGCCGCGACGGGAGCATGAACCACAAGATCTCGTTACTGCCCGGAGCTAAGCCACCATCAGTCCGACCGTATAGGTATAGCAGCGAGCAAAAGGATACCATCGAAAGCATGGTCAAGGAAATGCTTGAGGCAAGGATCATCCAAAATAGCTCGAGCCCCTTTTCATTTCCCGTCCTCCTAGTGAAGAAGAAAGACGGTACATGGCGCTTCTGCATCGACTACCGAGCTCTCAACGAAATCACGGTGAAGGACAAGTTTCCGATACCGACGGTCGAAGAGCTCCTGGATGAGCTCGCCGGTAGCCATGTCTTCTCCAAGATCGATCTCCAAGCTGGGTACCATCAGATTCGTATGAGCGCCGGCGACGAGCACAAAACAGCCTTCAGGACGCACGCAGGTCATTACGAGTTTAAGGTCATGCCATTCGGCTTGACCAACGCACCATCCTCCTTCCAGAGTCTAATGAACCACGTCTTCCGAGATTACCTAAGGAAGTTCGTGCTCGTCTTCTTCAACGACATACTGGTGTATAAAAAGGATATGAAGTCCCATGTCAAACACATGAGCCTAGTGTTTCAGAAGCTGCGCGAGCAATCCTTGTTCGCCAAAAGGTCTAAGTGCTTCTTCGGAGTGGGGTCGGTGGAGTATTTGGGGCACATCATCTCAGGCGCCGGAGTGGCCACTGACCCAGACAAGGTCCGAGCAATGGTAGATTGGTCGGAGCCCAAGTCGGTGCGCGAGGTAAGAGGCTTTCTGGGGCTCACGGGGTACTATCGAAGGTTTGTGAAGGGGTATGGGCAGCTAGCGAGACCCTTGACGCTTCTGCTCAGAAAGACCAGTGGGTTTCAATGGGGAGAAAATGAAAAACAGAGCTTCGAGACGCTCAAGACGGCCATGAGCACGGCGCCGGTCCTGGCACTACCCGGTTTCACCAAAACCTTTGTGGTTGAAACAGACGCCTCATACACGGGCATAGGAGCAGTGCTGATGCAGGATGGGCGACCCTGGCATTCCTGAGTAGCGCATTGGGTCCTAGAAACGCCGGCCGGTCAACGTACGAGAAGGAAATGTTAGCAATGATCCTGGCGGTTCAGAAGTGGAGGCAATACCTACAGCAAGGAAATTTGTGGTGCGAACGGATCAACAGAGCTTGAAGTTTCTGTTAGAGAAAAGATTGGCTACCTCGTTTCAGCACAAATGGTTGTCGAAAATGCTGGGGCTCTCATACCTAATTGAGTACAAACCAGGAACATCCAACAGAGCGGCAGACGCGTTATCAGGACGAGCACACCCGGAGCTCAGAACAACGAAGGTGGTCGTACCCACTTGGGTTGTCGAAGTCATAGCAAGCTACGAGGGGGATAGAGAAGCCGAGGGACTGATGCAACAACTGGTAGTAAGTCCTCAATCCCTCCCATACTTTGAGTTGAAACAAGGAATGCTTTTGACTGGTGCCAAGGTGTATATTGGGACGGGAAATGAAGCGCGCAGGAGAATATTACAGGCATTGCATGCTTCGGCGTTGGGCGGCCACTCGGGGATTCAAGCCACAACCAAGAGGGTCAAGAACCACTTTTGGTGACCGCACATGAGGCGCGACATCAAACGCTTCGTGACCGCTTGCGATACGTGCCAAAGATGCAAGTCTGAGTCCGTAGCCTACCCAGGGCTACTGCAACCCTTGCCCATACCGGTACGACCCTGGCTGGACATCTCCCTGGACTTCATTGAAGGCCTTCCACGTTCGGAGGGCATTAATACCATCCTGGTTGTCGTCGATAGATTCTCAAAGTACGGGCATTTCTTGGGACTGCGCCACCCTTTTACAGCCTCAACGGTAGCTCAAGCGTTCCTCGACGGGGTCTACAAGCTTCACGGGGCACCAAGGACCATGGTGCGGACAGAGACCGAGTGTTCGTGAGCCAATTTTGGCGAGAGTTATTCAGATTGCTGGGATCCCAACTCCATCTTTCTACGGCTTACCATCCCCAAACCGACGGACAAACCGAAAGAGTGAATCAATTCCTCGAGGGATTCCTTCACCTCAATTCGCATCACATGCCCAAGCAATGGGAGAAATGGCTTTCTCTCGCCAAGCACTGGTATAACACAACATCCCATACGGCCATCCAATCCACTCCCTTCGAGGTAGTGTACGGGTACCCAGCGCCATCCCCGACCCAGTCTATATTCACCACAACAGTGGGAGCTGTCGAGTCGTTTGCACGAAACAGAGATGCTGCTTGGAACCTCGTCCGAGACAATCTGATTTTGGCACGGGACCGGGCCAAGACACAGGCAGACAAGCACAGGTCCGAGCGCGAATTCGCCGTGGGGGATTGGGTCTTCTTGCGACTTCAACCCTACCGGCAAGCAACTGTAGCCCTCCGCCGGAACCTCAAGCTCGCAGCGAGGTATTTTGTCCCATTCAAGGTGCTGGCCCGTGTGGGCAAGGTCGCCTATCTGCTACAGCTGCCAGAGACGTCCAAGATTCATCCGACCTTTCATGTCTCACTGCTGAAGAAGACGATCGGGGACGACAAAGTGGCGGCCACAACCTTGCCAGAGGTAACGGAAACAGGTCAACTGAAGGTAGAACCGGTGAAAGTGCTTCAGCAGCGCTCAGTCAAGCGTAACAATGTGGCGGTGGTCCAGAAGTTGATCCAGTGGTCGAAATCGTTACCGGAGGACGCGACTTGGGAGGACATCACAACGCTTGAGCGCGATTTCCCGGCAGGAACTTCGATGTCGACGTCACGGCTTGAGGACAAGCCGGAGATGAGGGGAGGGTATTGTCACGAGCACAAGAGGCGTAGTCAACGGTCAGCCTTTCTAGAACGCTGACGTGGGCGGGTTGTTAGAGCGACGATGACCGGTACAGAGTTTGTTAAGCCACGTGGCCTGTTTGTTACACCTAGACGCCACGTGGCCAAGGTATAAATAACAAGAGAGCCACGCAGGCACTTCATCTTCTTCACTGTGAATGTTAGAGAGAGGTAGAGAGGTTCAGAGCTATGGCTGCGAGAGTAGTATAGCGTCTGTACTCTTGAATTCCTTCAATAAAACATAGAAATAGTTCCATCAGAGTGTTGTGATCATAACACGGTGATGTTGGCTCTGCTCTGTGTCTGTATAATGAAATGGGGCGCCAAGGAATTCGACCCAATTCGGCTACTTTGTTGGGGGTGTTGTCAGGAGTTTCAGAGCTTGCCCATGTACAGTGTTTGCATGCTTGTGCAGTGTTTTATGGTTTTGAGCCTGATTTGAATTTGGTTAATTCTTTGTTGAATGTGTATGGCAGACATGGAAAAGTTGAGGATGCGAGGCGCTTGTTCGAATCAATGGATAGAAGAGATGTAGTTTCGTGGAACTCTTTGGTTTCTGGTTATGCTCATATTGGGAATCTTAGAGAAATTTTGCTCCTTTTGAATAGAATGCTGATTGAAGGTATGGAACCTGACCTGAAAACTTATGGGTACGTGGTTTCTACCACAGCAACATTGGGTAAACTTGAACTGGGTAAGTTGGTCCATCAGCTGATTTTGAGGGCTGGATTCATATTGGATAGGCAGATTGAAACATCGCTCATAGCTATGTACTTAAAATGCGGGGATATCAATCATGCATTTCGAATTTTCCAACAAACCAGAGAAAAAGATGTAGTTCTGTGGACAGCGATGATTTCAGGGCTTGTACAGAACGATTGTGCAGACAAGGCCCTCATGGTTTTCCGGTGCATGTTGAGATCAGGTCTGGTGCCCTCTACTACTACCATAGCCAGTTTACTTGCAGCTTGTGCGCAAATTGGTTCCTATTATATGGGGCCTCAATTCATGGATTTATTGTGAGGCAAAGGATGAAATTGGGCATTTCTGCCCAAAACTCTCTGGTGACAATGTATGCAAAATGCGGTCATCTGGAACAAAGCTATGCAGTGTTTTATATGATGGAACACAAAGATTTGGTTTCTTGGAATGCTATAGTTTCTGGGTTTTCTCAAAATGGTCATTTATCGAAGGCCTTCCTTCTCTTTAGCGAAATGAGATCAAGCCTTCAAATACCGGATTCAGTAACTCTCGTGTCCCTTCTCCAAGCTTGTGCTTCCAATGGAGCACTCCATCAAGGAAAGTGGATACACAACTTTATAATTAGAAGTTGCCATGGACCATGCATCTTGGTTAATACAGCTCTTGTTGACATGTACTCTAAATGTGGAGATTTGCATTCTGCTCAGAAGTGTTTTGATGGGATGTCACAGCAGGATCTGGTTTCTTGGAGCACGATTATTAGAGCTTATGGTACTCATGGCAGGGGAGACATTGCTTTGAGTATGTATTCGGAGTTTTTGCACTCTGGTATTGAACCAAACCATGCCATATGCCTCTCAGTGCTCTCTGCTTGTAGTCATAACGGTCTTGTTGAGCAGGGTTTGAGCTTATATCAGTCAATGAAAGAAACATTTGGTATTGAACCAAAACTTGAGAATCGTTCTTGCATTGTTGATCTCCTGAGTCGTGCTGGAAGGGTGGAAGAAGCATATAACTTTTACAAGAATATGTTCCCAGAACCATCTATGGATACTTTAGGCATACTTCTTGATGCGTGTCGAGCAAATGGTAATACAAAACTTGGTTGCATAATTGCCAGAGATATTCTCATGTTGAAACCTGTAAATGCTGAAAACTTTGTACAGCTTGCAAAATCATATGCTGCGATGAACAGGTGGGACAGAGTGGGTGAGGCATGGTCCACAATGAATTCTCTTGGACTGAAAAAACTACCTGGTTGGAGTTCCATTGAACTCCATGCAAACATTGCAACATTTTTCATGAATCACAGTTCACATCCTCAATTTGATGAAATAATGTTGGTATCCAAAACTTTAGTGTGGGAGATGACAAAATCAGCTGTTGACAAAAACAACCAGAATATTGATATATCCTGAAGATTCAAATTAGAAGCTTTTTGGTGAACATAACTATGTTCACACTAAATGGGATGAAGAAATAAGTGTTCTTGAGCAAACTGTTAGTAGGTGGGGCATATATCATCTTCAAGATGCATGCCAGCATCCCCACTGTGCTCGGGACACTATTTTCTGTTTGTCAGAGCAGTTCGTATATGGATTAGCATGGGATGCATCTATCTTCTTCAAGGTTCTGTGCTTGGGAGACATATTTCTGTTGGTTGTTGCTGTGGATACATGGATCCATCTCAAGATGTGCAACTTACATGTGTGCTAGGCCCAGCTTTGCAGTTGATTGTGCTAATGGTACTCTGACACGTGATTGATTTGGGACGATCCACTTCAAGTATACTGAAAAAGTTACGTTCACCCTTAGTTTCCTAGCTTCCTATTGTTCAGCCCATCAAGCAGAGCAAAAGCTCACATTTTGTTCCTCTTCTCAGTTTTCTTCAGTTAAGTACAGTTTAGTAAGGTAAGAGTTAAATTCATTATGCCTCAGCAAGCAACAGCCATTAGGAACTATATCTGAGGCTATGATTTATTACTGGTATACCCTGGTAGTTAGTTTTCTAAGAATGAATACCCATGGTTTACAGGTAGTGGTTGTCGGTAGTTGTCAACTTGTTTTAAACCCAACTGATCTTTTTCCATACCATATAAACATTTGTGTTGATTGTACTCTGAACAGTTGGTTGTTAAGAATCAGAGAGGAGGAAGAGCTTGGGGAACCATATGGTGTTATGGATGGCAGTAGCAAAATCCGGCATACCGTTCTGGAGCTAATGAAGCTCAGCGTGTTCATCACTACAACAAGTTGTCATGCCCTGACATGGAAAGCCAATGTGTGGAGTCACTGAGCATTTTCTGAACAAACAACAATTTTCCCGTCAGACTCATGTTCCATGACTGCCAAGTTCAGGTGACTTTATTCTGTACATGTAATTTCCATTGCCCTAATCTTCCTAAGTATGATACAGTCGTGTTCTGATTATTAAATATTATATTACATACTCGGATTGGAATCACCCATATCAGTATGCTTTTAATTTTATTTGTCCTGTTTAGGCTGCAGAGTAGAAGCAACTTTTATACTTCCTCCCCAGAGCCACCACAGCTTAAAGAAGAAAAAGCTTAAGATGCTACGAGGAAGAGGAGCCCCATGCCGAAGTTATATGAATACCTGTTAAGGGCTTACCAATTGAACCATGAGCAGCCAGACGCCAACAAGCAGATTTTCTTTCTGAGGATCTCTAATTATTCTGGCTGAAAGTCACATGCTTGTAGTTGCTGCATATTATCGACCTAAAGTTTCTTGGATTGGAAATTTCATCAATATTAGATGTGATCATATTAACTTTTAACTCATGTAATGAAGAAGCAGTTGCATGTCACTTTGGTAAGAACTAGGTGCGAAGTGGTAGGGTATGTGAGTGTAAATAGGGCAGCCGTCTCATGTAGAGCTGATTATTGATAATGACAATTTGGGGTACGGCAAACACTAAGTGCAGACTTTACTAGCTGCAATCAGATACAAAGATCCCATAGGGCACATAGATTTATGTGAAGCTCATAGCTCAATGTCTGTATGTAACTTTCTTCTTAGCATATGAATATTGAATGTACAAGGAGACATCCGCTACACCTACAATGTTTCAATTCATAGTTGAAACCTGCTCTCCGTATACAACAACAACCAATCCGTATAGCTTCCATGGGATATTATAGGGACCTGATGTTCTCTAATTACTGCCTAAATGGGCTGCCAAACTCATCAGTTCATGTGTGATGTCAGAATCGGGTATTTGGTATAACTTATGACTGCCTAGTAGTCTCTAATATAGCTGAGGGGCCGACCACCCCCTGGCTCAAGAGCCGCATGCCAGCTCCCTGCGAGAACTTCCTTGCAAATAGGAAACAGGGAACAAATGTGGAATTAGTGCGGCACCACTCTGTCCGGTACTCAGTCTCGTAGTATACATGTGAAATATCCTGTCAATTTGAGAAAATATAGTTAATTAACAACAAATCCATGCAATGATGTCATTCCAATTAAAAAAAACTTAATCACATAATTTCCCAATATAGTATGCTTACGAGCAACCAGAAAAGTAGCAAAGGGTATGCCAGTATAATTATGAGAGTCGGATCAGACCTAGTCATAAGGGGGTCAATGTATCCTATAATAGGGGATTAGGGGACACTTCCAACGTGAGTCCCTTCTTCATTGGTGCCCATGAATGTAATTTACATCAGTTTTTAAATGAATTGATTGTTTGAAAATCAGAACTAAATACTTGGCCCCTTGTGATGCTTGAGGGAACAAAAGAAAACCAAAATTAAGGTTTTTACTTATTAGAAATTTAAGGAAGAGGACACATCAGTGCTACGAAACAAAGCAGCCCTTAAACAACAGCCTAGGGAATAACATTACTTGAAGAAAAATTTCATATCTGTTGCAACTGGGACAAAATCATATAGAAACCTCTTAAGAAAACTATGAATATTTTTGCCAATAAAAAACTATTAATTTGTTGTTCCCAGATAAAAGGTAAACATGGAAGTTACCTTCAGCTCTTTGATCCGTTGAGGGTTGGCACTTGCATAGTTGAATGTGATTGGATGCCAACCTTTATTTTCCATTTTTGTTGCAGATAGGTTCCACAAAGTATAGGTTAAAGTTCTTCGCTCAAGTTCATCTTCAAGCTCATTCATCTAATGGAAACATAAGAGATAAGAATAAACTATGCTGACGAAATGCAACTAATGGTTCTAGTAATAGCCACATGAACAAAATACGAATGTGAATTAAGAAAATATGGCAATCACATGATATCTAATCCCTTACCGCTAACAGTGTTGGCACATAATGTTCATCTGGGATACAATTATGCTGCTTCTGAAGTTTCTGCATTAGGCATTTCGAGAAACAGAAGAAACTATCATTTGCTTGAACATAGATAATAATGGATTGTAACATCTATAAATACGAAAGGAAAATATACGAAGAGCTAGTTTCATGTATACCAACTCAATCTGTGATGCTTTTCAGTAATATTTATCACCAAAAGAAAGAATCATCATATCTAGGCAATAAGAATGATAAGCTTGGTTTCTGCAAGCATGTGATCAACATAAATAGTTGGTGACAGCCTACAGTCATACAGTCAGTCCTTCCATGTTCATTTTACCAGTAGTGCACTTTTTTTGACTGGTAAATGTTTAAGTTACCATAGCCTGTATATTCTAAATTATTTTGATAGGATAATGATCAACCAATAGCTCTTAAATCATCGTTATGAAGACTCACTCCTCCAGGTTACTACCTTGTTCATGTACAACATAAATTGCCTATAATTGCAAAGCATTAGAACCTGTGGATTTGTAACGTCACCCTTTTTTTACATGGTACTGTTAATAAAACAGTATCTTCAAACTAACAAACTCTACTATTGAGGCAAGTCCTGGTAGAAACCACCCTTTTGAATGCACACCAGGAAACAAATTTAGACCATTGGATCAAAATAATGCACAGCTGTAAAACACTTTATGGGAGTAAAAAAATACTAGACAGAAGTTCCCCAGAAAATATGAGTTGGGGTTACAGTTATGAAGAAGTTTCAAAGTCAAGGGAAGGAAATTACACAGATCTTCTGAAATCCAAATAGAAAACATACAGTTGAAATTGTATGTTACAAGAGACAACCAGATAAAATCTATACCCTTTGTAAATCTAATAATAATTTATTTTATGGAAATAAATGAATAAAGTCAAGTTATTGCTAAACCAAAGAATTTCATTCATGAGAAGCTTGCGCAGAAGCATCAGTAGCTACTATGAATTAATATGGTTTGAAATATATAAAACTGAGGGGAGCCTATTTTTCTTGCTTCATAAATTAGGGTAAATGGTTACTCACCAAATTTAATTTTCCTTTACTGGCATCTACTGGGGGGCGTCGCTGTACAGAACAATAAACAGTAGAATGAGTTTATATATGATTCAGATTTTAGACAGTAAAATTGCAGCATTTGAACATTTCACATCTGGAGAAGAATGAACATTTGATAAGGTAATTTCCCTTACTAACAAGGTACAAGCACGGTCCTCTGTGATGATATAAGAACCATTAAGTGTATTTCTACAAAGTAATTTTGCAGTTAACATTATCTCTAATGATCTACGTGAAGAAATGTGCAAGGATTTCATCATACAAAAAGAATGATCCATTTATTCTGATGGGAGTAGATGTCAGCATGTGAACAGATAAATTAATAGAGGGGGGAACGTAACAACTACACTCATTTAAAGTAAAAACAAAATGACTTGATTATATACCTTGCAAAATTTCTTGAAAACTGGAAATGTAACTTCATCATCTAGAATGACCTCTGCATGGCTACGAACTAATGTAATCCACTGAAATCAACAAAATAAAATGAGTACAAGCAACCCATGACAAACTGCTAGTGACAGGTATCCATATACCTATTCTGAATGACGATTATGATGATTTGACAATTTATGTGATGTTGACACATAGGTTTTTGAAGACTAGAGATATAGAAATATTATTATTACTTATTGATTGATTGGTACACAGTAGAGACTCCCTTTTAGGGTGAACTTGGACACTCAAGAGACACTACAGTTACCTCAATAGACACTATAATTAACCCAATAGACTCTTGGGCTCACCATAATCAACTCAATGATACTTGTATGTGAAACAAAAATTTAATTCCAATACTACCCTTCACATTTCGTAGTTGCCGAAGAACTAATAGTTTGTAATATTTCAATACTCCCCATCACATGTAGGCTTGGACATCTACAAGTGTGTCATAGCAGGAATGAACATCTGCTTATGAGCCAAAAATAAATATAGGGTGGAGGTGACAAATGGGGATGATACCTAATATTGGCTATGAAAAGCCTAAGAAGATCTCGAGCCATTGGCTCGTATCCTAATTTCATAGACGCACGCTTCAGCTTCGAGCAACAATATCACATGAATACACTATATCTTCACACATTTACGCCGCAGAACGACGGCGCAAAATATTAATAGGGGAGACAACAGTGGCAAACAGGAGAGCACCAAGAAACTAAAAACACCGAAAATCAGCAGAAGTTGTGGGAAATCGTTGAACTGGCAGATGGCCTTTGTGTGGAGAAGTTGCTTTTCAACCTAACAACAATGCATATCTAGCCCAAGAACATAGAAACATAACGGTAAAATAGAAAACTTGGAAATAATGATCGCCTTTAAGTAGCAATGCCCCGCCGACTCGCTAGAACCTAAGGCTAACACAGATGGGCAGAACCACAAAATGTACGAAATCCTCCTAACCAAGATCTGATACCACATAAAACTAGAAATAAGAAATATTATTGCTTGATGATTGGTATTAATAGGGAACCATGGATATTCAAGAGACAACATAGTCACCTCTGTAGACACTATAATTAACCCAATACTCTTAGGCTCACCATTAATAACTCAATGAACTCTTGGGCTCACTAGGCTATTGGTATTCTAACAGGTTTCTTTGGCTTCCCAAACAAGTTGTATCTAAAGTACAAACTAGTAGACTGAGTTTTGACCGAGTTTTGATCAATTTTCAAATATCGGTTGAGAACGGTCAACACTCGGTGGTTAAGTTTCTTCATGCACAAATTTTCATATACAGTTTACAATAGTAAATTGTATATGAAAACTAGTAGACCGAGTTTTGATCAATTTTCAAATATAGGTGGAAAACGGTCATTACTCGGTGGTTAAAGTTTCACCAAGATGTTGGGGAGATATCGGGTTATTTAGAACACTGACTAAGGTAAACCAATTTGCAGTGATTTTAGTAAGACAGTTCTATATTTGCAGCAGGAACTAGGAAACAAATTGGAAATGACATAATACTCAAATGGATGTTATGAACAACTAATACTCATCAATTATGTAATAAAGACAAGTTGATATGAATTAAAAAGATAGATAACCTGGGATCCTTTTCTCCATTTTTCCCGTGGAATTATAGGTGACATTCTGGGATTGTAACGGCCTTCTTTCACGTCAAGAAAACTACAGCAGAAAACAACGACATACATTTCAGTCATATTAAATTATTTTCCTATTCAACAATAACCATGCCATTTCCCAAACAATGATTGCTTGTGAATAAAATAATATGCAAAGAATCATTATGGGGCATCTAAATTATCAAGGCCCTCCCTTTACCTGTCCACAAAACTCCTTGGAGAGGTCAGCAGATAGTTGTATATATAGCTAAAATTGTACAAAGGGACACAACTGCAACATAAAACTAAGATAAATTAGACATCCCATTGTCATGTAAATTTGAACAAAGAAGTTGCCAACTTTGATTAGAAGCTACTGTAAATGATCTCATTCAAAAAAAAAATATTCACTTCGAATCTCTTGCGAGGTAAGTGAAGCATGCTGCAAAAGTCTACCATTCTCAAAATTCAATCATTAGGCTACCAACAAGTTTGTTGCTCCATCCAGCCCAAAGTAAGTGTCTCATTTACTTAATAGCAAAGACTAAGTATTGGGGGAGTTAATGCTTCCTTTTCCACTACATTCCCTTCATGTGTTATCACTGAGTGATTGTAACTAACTAAAATCAAGGATGTTATAAGTAATTCAACTTAACTAATTTCCTAAATAAAATTTGACACTTATTTTGGAAACTCTTGATTTAAAAGAGTGGGACACTTATTTTGGGACGGGGGTATAAAAAAGAAAATCTTCAGGTAAAACAAGTGAATTAATCCTTTGAAGTCTACTAGGTTTCCTTACCTTCCTTTCATGAAGTGTTAGGATATTTCATCAGTAAACTAGAATTTGTAAAGGGAGGAAAAAGTCGTATGCTAAAATAGTAAGGAAACAAACCTGTCAGAGAGGAGAACGAATCTTTGATTGGCCGGATCCTCAAGAGCAGCTCCAAGTAACAGCCTCTCTGCCTCTATCATACTGGATTCTCCCCATCCTACCTACAATGATGATCAATCAGTTCAAATACAAGATCAACATCAGCCAGATCAATTTCAAAGAGATCAATACCAATTACCAAAGCAAACAATAGAATGAAGTTCATTTTCAATTGTAAAGAGTTAGTTGGTAAACTAAGGAATTCTCAAAGTTTGCAGTCCAAAGCTTTCTGCAGTATGTGAACTACAACATTAACTAAACATATGCTAGTACTACTATTTAGCTCTGTTGAGGTTCAATTTTATAACAGCTTCAAATTTGATATTCAAAATTTAATTTCTGGTTTCACATTAGTGTACAAATCAATAGAAAATAGATTGAACTCATCAAGAAAAAAGAAGTTTAGTTTCTAGGACAAAATGAGATGTCTTTGATTAACAGTGACCTTATACCTAACTAATGTTGTTATGAGATTAAACCAAAGAGAGAAAACAAAAAAGGCAGAACTCTTTTAACCCAATGATCTAATAATAATCCCTTTTCCTCACTATTCCCAGAAACAACAGTATAAATATTGAATTAATAGTAAAATTCAAACATTTTAGTTGATAATTACCTGAATGCTATTATTCAATTGCCTCCCATAGAAGAAATGTGACCTCGTCGTTGAACTATCAAACACGAACCCTGGCGCCGAGTGAACATAAATCGAGAAGTTGTCGACTTCAGCATACTGCAAATATCGCAGAAAACATCCATCGAGTGATGATTCACAAAACCATTCCCGAATCTCCACCACGATTTTCGCTAGAAAGCGCGAGAAAATTCAAAAAACAAAAGAAGACAAACAGTAACCTCGAAGAAGACGTCCCATAGGAAATCGAGGGGGAGGTTTCTGCGGACGAGGAAGAGGAAGGCGATCTTGGGACGGCCGGTGAAGATAGTGCGAGAGAAGCGAAGGCTGGGGCGAGAGGGAGCGAGGTCGGGCTGGGAGTGGAGCCTGAAGAGGGCGAAGAGACAGAGAGAGAAGGAGAAGGCGATGACCAGCTTCCAGCTCTGCCGGATCGCGTGGCGCACCGGTGACGCCTTCTTCTTCATGCTTCTTCCTGCGATTTCTAATAGCAACAATTCAGCAAGCGAAAACGGAACAACGAATCGGAAAATCGAGAAGCGCGAGAGGGTTCATGAAGGAGAGAGCAGTTACATGGAAGAGGAGATTCTGGGGAGGAGCAGAGCTACTCATTTATCAACGCCAAGGAAGGTCAGGAACTGCGTTACGATTTGGACTGTGTAGACTCAGCATCCGGAGCGGTTCAGTTTAAGCTTGACGAAGGAGGTCTTGCCTTGATTATGATTAGACTAGCTTTAAGGGAAGGAGATTCGACACGACGCCGTATCGGCTTTCTAATGGGCCGTGGTTGCTGGGCCGTCTACAAACACATGGGCTCTCGTTTAGTGGAGTTCACGTCGGGACAGGTTGGGTGGTCACCGTCCATGTGGATTACCGATTACGTGTACATGAAGTCAGGAACATTAATCTAATCTGGGATGAAGGTTTGGTACTTGAAATAAATTTGATGAAAGAGAAGTCTTTGGGTTGGTTTCGGAGAAGAAATTATTCAGCAAAAGCAATATCAATATGTGTTTGAAGGGTCAGAACGGGAAGCTTCCTATTAACTAATACAGGTAATATTTTTGTCTGGTACTAATTGATGATCCTGGTTGATACAAGGTTTTGACAGCTTGTTTTACCTTAACGATCATTAGCCTCTGCTACTACAAGGAGACCAAAACAGAGTCACTTTTTAGGGAAAAGTGGACAAAAGAATGCTAAAAATTGGAATAATTGAGCTGAACCAAATGAATTATTTAACTGAACCAAGCGATCAAAATTGGATGTGAAATTCTGTGAACCGGAACTCATAAATCCAATGACCGGTTTTTCATATAGAAATTCCACAATTAATCAAAGATGGCCGAACTTGAACTTAGTGGGCCGAGATATATAGGCTTTGAGTCAAAACCATGCAACATCTATTGATGAAGCAAGCCTAAAGCAGAGCTCGAGGCTCATCCTTGCGCGAGACCCAACTATTGTACTTCCTACTCTATCCATTTGAAATAAAATACATACAATTAATTAATTAACTAAAATACACATTAAATTTGGACTTGTAGTTAAATAAAATATATCAAACATTTTATTTATTTATTCCTCGAAGTATTATAATTTTAATTTTGGAGGGAATCAATTTGTTTCTAAAGCCTGACAATTTGTACGGTGTACATGGACTTCTTTTGCGCGAACCTGAGCTGTTGCTCTTCGATCAACTCCTCCACGTCCACAGCATCCAGTTCATCAAGTTTTTGGTCGTATCTAAGGATTTTCTCATCGAGATCGTACACCATCTTGCCCTTCGCGCACATTGCCTTGTCCATAGAGGTGATGACACTTGCTTTGTCTGCAAGGTTCTAAAAGTCGCTAGGCGCTAGTCGGGCGGCTAGGTCCTTCGGAGATTAATCGGGGACTATACGAGGATTAATCGGATTTGTATTTTTAATAGATATATTATTATATATAGAAATAAAATATGAATTTCATTATATTAAAAATGGCAACTAATATCTAAAATACGTATAAAAAAAAATAACACCAAACAACTCAAAAGCACAACCCCTAATATCACCAACACCATAACCATCCAATTATTTTAATTGAGTCAGTATACTACGCAAAAGTTGTTGTAATCGCCTAGGCGGCGCCTAGTCGGGATTTTTATAACACTGTTTGTCTGTGACACCCTTCCCCTTCCTTTTTGTGGCCTTTTTGCCAATTGGGCGTTCTTGTTCACATGGAGTGGAAATTGGAGAACTTGGACCAATTGGGGAACTTGGGTCTTCGGTCGGTTGGGAGTCACCACCGAGATGTGTAGCATTGTCATAATCGGTGGGAATTAAATTGGGTGGGGTTGTGCTGTAACTACCGGCCTCGTCCAATCTTCGTCGTACATTGCCGGTCATGCCTTCCTCTGCCCATAACTTTTCATCATTTTTCAACTGTTCGATCCAACGGTGGAGGTTGAACTTCTTCAGTTCGTCCTTCCTTACGATGATTCGATAGAGTTCCATGACCCGCTCCTTGAACCACTTTTCATTCCACCCATTACGTGCTTTTTCGGCCTTCTCCTTCTTCGGTAGTGCGATGTACCTCCGCACTCTTGGCGTACTTTTGTTCCAATGACTCTTGACGGATTGTCACGTCTAGTCTTGGGGTTGAATCTTCTGGTGATAGTGCCCTAGAACGTGCCACCATCTTGGGAGGTTCCCTTGGCGGAGGCTTTGGTTGTGCGTAACCAGGAAATTATGAAGAGTTGGTCCACCGTAGGGACCCATTTGGTTCGCTTGTCTGCGACCTGCTAGTCCTCGGGCCAACGGACGATGCAGTAGACGACAACCGGGTTCGTTGTTTCCACTGACATGTTGTTGGTGGTACTCCGTATTGTCGGGGAAGCCGTAATAAATGGATCGCATATTAAAAGGGTTGAACGTTGGTGGTCGAAATTGAACGGTCGTTGGATTGGACGGTTGTCCCATTAGACCTAGGTTGAGAAGATTGATTAGCATACATAATATAAAAAAATTACTGAAATTAAATGCATTTGTATTCGTACTAAAAAATTAATGAAATTAAATGCATTTGTAATCATAATAAAAAAAATATAAATTACTGAAATTAAATGCATTTGTAATGAAAATTAATTAACAAAAAAAACCTTGTTCTAACCACCGGCTAGCATGAATAGGTTGAACGCTTTTGGGGTGAAACCTATTTGCAACATATGTTGGTAGCTCCCTGCTAGATTGGTGTTAATCTCCTCAACCGTATTGAGTTCTTCCAGCGTGCGTTGTCGTTGCTCCGATTGGCTCGGCGGTTAAGTGAAACCTTTTTCATACATTTTTGCTCGAATTTAGTAGAGAGGAAGTGGATTTGAGAGTGAGAATTGAGAGAAATGGTGTGGATTGGATAAATGGGGTGGGGTATTTATAGGGGTATTTTGTGTATTTAATTTGTTTTAAGATTTATTAAAAAAAGTACTCGTTCACATGATCGATGGAGGCCAACGGTCGTTTTTTTTGTCTTTATCGTGCCAGGTGTCAGCACAGGGTTGGGCGCGGGCGAGGCACGGACCCGCGAGGCACAATTTCGTTTTCGGAGTCGCGCCCCGCACCCTGACTCACGATCCGCGGGGTTCAGGGTCCGCGGTTCAAGCACGCCTCACCGTGCGAACCCCAAACCCCAAAGCATGATACTGCGGGATCGGGGTGCACGGTCCTACCCCGCTCGATGTGTATGCTCTTATCTTCCTGGAAACTAATACATTAAATTTAAGAAAAATTGAAGGGAATACTATTTGAAAATGAAAAAAAAATTGAAAGACTTTACTTTTTTTTTTTTGAGAAAATAAGTAATAAAAAAAGTTTGGGGGAGCCAGTCGGACCCACAACCTTGACGTCCACCTCTCTCATCCTACTATTTGTGCTCCTCCTCCGATCAGATCTTCCTTCCTACACCCTCAAGCTAGACGGTCTACAACCTCGATGTCCCGTTCTCGGCTCATGAAGATGTCAGCCTCTTCGCCTCCCACTGCCCATTCCCCACTTCGTATGGAGATCTCTCATTAATTGGGGCTGAATCTTTTTCCGGGTTAGAATGTTACACCAATGTTTAGATTTGGGCTTTTTGGTCTCAATTATTTGATTTATGTTTTAACTTAGTGGCCCTTGTGTGGTCAGCCCAAGCCTTTTTAATTCTGATACATGTTATATATTGTGTTCCTTCAATGATGTGAAAGACATGAGTTTGTCTGATTCAAACAATACCTTCTTCTTCCTCTTCTTCTTCTTCTTCTTCTCTCTCTCTCTCTCTCTCTCTCTCTATTCAACAACCCTAATTCTCTATCCTTATAACTACGATCCTAATTATCAGATTGTCTCGTTACAGTGATATCAGATTCTCTTTTCAGACTATAATGTCTGCCTCAATCTCGAACAAGCACCTTCAAGAGGATTTGATTGTAACAAATGCTGAGGTGGTAAATAACAAGGAAAATATTACAGAACTCCAAACTTTCATGGGTAATATGAGCAAACTCCTCCAAGCCTTTATTGATAAAATTCTCTAGTCACTTCAGCGACCATATATTATTATTCCATCATAACATGCTTATGTTTTTGGTTTGATTACTTCCACTCCGCCCTAGAAGAGTTCAATTTTGGGCACTCCATCTGAAAATATTCAAGATCCTCCAACTTGTCGTGACTCATGGGCTTGGCAACATCTTAGGTTTGATGGAACGGATTTCCATGGCTGGGAATTGAAATTTCTCCAATACTGTCTTCACGAAAATGTATCTGAGCAGGAGATGTTGCGTGAAACGATGATGGGTTTTGAGGATGCAACCGTTTGTCACCACCTCTACTAGATGAAACTAATGCAATCTCGTGGGATTCATGACCCTCCTTGGGCTGATTATTTGGGTGCTTTGTGCAGACGATTCACAGATGGATATTATATCGACTATATGTCAGAGCTAGCTCATCTCCAGTAGGATGACTCAGTTGAGACCTACTTTCAGGCTTTTCATGGTATTGTTACACCACTAAACCTCTCTAAGAAAGACACACTGGCAATGTTCTTGAGCCACTTCAAACCATATATTGAGGACGATGTTCGCCTCCATTTTCCAAAAGATATCACACAGGCACTCCTCATGTCTAAGTAGATTGAGAGTGCGTCCTTCAGCTCCCCCCACTAACTAGACATCCACACAACTCTGGTCATCTACCACCAAATTTCACAAACCCACCCAAACATCAGCCATTACCAGCTCCCAAAAGTACTCTTACGCATCTTAAATCACCAAACCCTCCTATTGTTGCTCAACGAAAACTTTGGGATGAAAGGTTTTGTAAGGGGCTATGTGTTTGGTGCGGAGAAAAATTCTCCAGGGGGCATCGTTGCACCAAATTACAATCGTTTCACATTTTGGTGGAGAATGATTCAATTTCCCAGGTTGATGGGGATGTGTTCGTAGTCTGCAGCACATATTTTGACTCTGTTGATGATGGTGGATTGGTAATTAATAAGGGCAGTCCAATTTATCTCCTTGCACGCCTTGTGTGGGTTATCGGGTTCCAACACTATGACTCTAAAAGGTTCTATTGGCAATATCACAATGTTGATCTTGGTTGATTTGTGAAGTACCCAAAATTTCATAAACGCTTCCACATATTCTTTAATTCAATGTGCAATGACAAACACACATATATCAAGGTGACGGTAGCCAATAGAGATGTATTTTCACAAGTGCTTATTGCAACGACCTATCCTAGATTTCTTTTGTTGTCAATTTCCTTACATTACCTATCCAAGGTTGTGATATGATACTGGGTGTGCAGTGACTTGTCACGTCGGGGCCAATATTATAGGATTTTGCTAGCCTCACTATGGAATTCGAGAAACAAGGTTCATAAGTAGAGTTAAAGGTCATCCCTCCCAATGAGATTGCTTGGGCATCAAGGAAGCAATGCCATAAGATTTCCCTTATACAATCACTTGTTTCCTTGTTCTCTTGTTCTAGAATGCAGTTTGAGACACCCACACCACTTGAGATTCGGGCTTTGTTAATTGAGTTTCGGGATTTGTTCGCTGAACCTCGAGGCCTCCCACTTCCTTGGACGCATGACCACTCTATCTATTTCCTTCAAGATGCACACGCAGTCAAAATAAGACCTTATCGATACCCATCAGTTCAGAGGAAAAAATAGGAGCGACGAATCACTGAAATGTTAGACAGTGAAATTATTCGCCCGAACTCCAGCGAATTCGCTTTTCCATTAATAGTCATGAAGAAAAAGGAAAATTATTGACGCTTATGTGTTGATTACAGATGCCTCAGTTCCATGACAATCAAGGAAAATTTTCCAATTCCCTTGGTTGAGGTACTTTTGGATGAACTACATAGTGCAACCCGTTTCACGAAGTTGGATTTGCGAGCTGGTTATCATCGAATACTTATGAAGAAATAAGACATTCATAAAACGTCTTTTTGCACGCATTCGGGACACTATGAATCTTGGTGATTCCGTTCGAACTTATGAACACGTCGAGGACTTTTCGTTGGGCCTTGTTTGGCCAGCCCAGGCCTTTTTAAGTTATTGGGCCTTGTTTGGCCAGCCCAAGCCTTTTTAATTATGATAGATGTTATATATGGTGCTCCCTCAATGAGAAATACATGATTTATGTCTGATTCAAATAGTACCTTCTTCCACCTCTCTCCCCTTCCTCTGCTCCTCTCTCTTCTCCATCTCTCTATTCAGCAACCCTAATTCTTTATCCTCATAACATGGGTTTGATTAATTCCTTTGGCTAATTGACCAATATTCATGAAATCGCATTTATACCCACAAAAATGATAGAAACCCCAGCTCATGCAATCTAGGTCTAGTTTAATGTTAGGTACTATCAAGACTAATCTAGGTCTAGTTTAATGTTAGGTACTATCAAGACTGTGAAAGCTTGATGAATCGAATTGGAGAAGAAATGGTGAACTTGTATTGAGAAGTTGTAGAACCAATTTACAAAGAAGAAGAGAAGAGAGAAATGAACTAGGCTAAGATAAGAACTTACAAGAGAAATGATATTTCAGATGTTCGATCCTTGCCTCTGAACCTCATTTTTGCTTATATAGCATTCTTCCCATAACCCCTGAACTCATCCACGATGCTCCTGCTTCCACGTGTCAACCACTCCTCTTAATGAATACTTGCAAAAGCACACAATCGTGACAACGCCACCCCTTCAGACAGGCTTGACCACAAGCATGTAGTTAACAACAAGTCAGGAACTTGGTGTGGAGTCTATCAATCCTCTGCAATTTAGAGCCACCACAGGAAATCGTGCATCTCCATTAACTACTAGCACTGGTGCAATTATATGGCTCATCTCCAAAATTGAGAAGGCAAAGGAGCATAGACAACATGTAGCCTTGAGCTTCTTACTCTCATCTACATCGCAACACTTTTCCAATAGGATTAAATGCCATGTATTGTTCCTGAATCCCAAGGTTATCAAGACCACACTGTAATTCATTTTAGCAACTCATTCCCTCATCATTTGCTTCCCACTTCCAACTTTGGAACTTATGTGAATACCAATATTTGGCTTCTCCATGGTGGTTGTGATAGATTGAATTGCAATGATCAACATAACTAGCTTCATAAGCCATTTTGTATATATGTCTTCAAACGACCAGACCCTTCCCTTTACCTTCCTCGAGCCTTTAAAAATGCTTAACAATACACCATAACTTCCCTTAATCTTCAGCTCAATTACCATAGGTCCAAGTGCAACCATATGTCCCAAATTATACAAATTATACAAATCATGGATCCAAGCTCCCTGAAATTCCTTTCCAATCATATCAAGAGAGATGTATTCAAGACATGGTATAACAACCTTCATATTAATTACCCTTGCTTCCTCTTCTTTGTTGAGACAAAAAAATGTTCAGGTCACCCACAACCATATGAAGTGTCTTAGCAAATTCAGCTCTAGTAACTTGAAAGCAATGGCTCTACCCCAAAAGTTTATAATCATTTGAAGGAAAAACATCTTCCTCCCACTTAGATGACTTAGCTCCAAAATATGCAATTCTAAGGTGACTCAAGCACCCCTTAATCATATGCATATGCTTTTTCTTAATCACCATCATCAATTTCAGCACCATCCTCATATATCATCATATAGAAGCAACCCATTAAACACTTATTCCTCAACAAAAACATAAGATCCATCTAACTCATTAATTTTAGCTACCCCGTAAATTGCAGCACATGTCCTTCTCATGAACTCATTGTGCTCAGCTTCTTGTAGTTTAATATTTTGAGGACAAGTAAGCATCTCTCTATAAATTCCCACAACCATCCTATAGTACTGTCTTGGGCTACTCAATAACTCCCTATGGTATATCATTCCAATACCCTCATGAACTCTAGCAAGCCCTTGTTGGGTCTCGAGGTAGGGTTGGAGATGAACCAACTCGCAGCGGAAAATTAATGAAAACCAAGAGACAATTAAAACCATGAAACAACTAACAAAGAATGGATTAACAAGAGAAAAATTCAGCACTAGTTCTTACCAAAACAAGAACACCGGTTAACGAATGATTGGCTTGAGTCTCCAAGACGCCTACGTATCCACATGGGAATCAAAGCCACGTAGTTCTTCTCTTTGAGGACTCAAGAACACAAACATGGAGGTGGAAACTAGCCAAACCCGAAATGGCCATGGAAGAGGGAGAGAAAATGTGTTTCCTATTCTTGTCTTGTATTTGTTATGTTGAAAAAAGATGACTTAAACATAACAAAACCCATACTTGTCCAACTAAAGGCATGAGACAAGTATGGTGTCAAGTAAGGTGTAAATAGGACAAAGTATGGCAAGACAAGATTGGGTTAGGTGGTGAATCACCAACACCTTAATCCTTGTCTTGCTTACTTAGTACTAATTAATAAAGACTTGATTAATTAGTTCCATGGGCCTTGGTTGCATGGGCCTCTTGGAACATGGCCCGTGGCCATTTCCAACGAGGTCCCGTGATTCGCTCATCGCCTCCATGCCTTCCATACCGGAAATGTCCAACATTATCCGACGCGATCAATCCCAAGACTCCAAGCCTTGTCTCGATCTGTGAAGTCCTATTCACTTACGGGCACATGACCCAAAACCCAGTTTTGGTCATGTCTCGAGACAACTCCCTTTTGGTCATTCTCCATAAATGTGTCAATGAGTTTCATCCTCCGGTGTGACCCTTAGGTTTATGCATGTCAATAGATCAACGTAAAATCCCATTTTACTTGATCCTATTTAAGTGGCAACTAACGAGACTTTAGTATTGCCTGACACTACATAACGAATCGACCCTGTCGATTCTAACCTTTCCGTCGTCCCTGTCATTATCCTTTTATCTCCGATATCCTGATTGAGATAAGGCATAGAGCCGTCATCCTTATTATTCTCAATCACCGTTCCTTGATATGTGAGATGACTGAAGATATGATACCCAGTATCATGTGCATGGCCATGCTATTCTTCCAGTCACTCTCGATCAAGTGGCCGAGAACCGATATCTTTCCCATACCTTAGTATGAGGGATAAATCTCTTAGCCGTCTTTCGTGTCACTCATGTAGCCCGTCCCCAAGCCAATCCTGGCCGTTATGGAAGCCCTGTTACGGACAACGTTAGGCTCAGGTCAAACTCAGTTGTTGACTACATAGCGATCACAAAGACTCCTTGGTCTAAGGATACATGACAAGCTACAACACTGAATATGTTCATGACTTAATCTATGACACATATTCAGGGCGGGTCGTCCAATATCATGTCCCACATGATATCTATGATCAGACTCCGGAATCTCATTCCAATGACTAACAGAACGTAAGCCATAAAGAGCCATCTTTCATACTAGTCGCTTCTAGTGAAGCTTTGTTGACTAGGGACCCATCGAGTGTGATCTATCTCGGTCTATGGTTCTATTCGCATGGTGGGCATAGATCAGAGCACACATCGATATATTACTCCAACACATAAGTAATATAAAGCCGCTTTAATTTTATTGCTAACGATGATATATACATTTGGACATTTAGTATTGAACTACGGGCACTAAGACTAACAGCCCTATCATGACACTACACTTCTCTTTGGACAATCTTGTCCTCAAGCTTGTATGGTACTCTCTCTCAATAGCACAAGAACACCCAAAGAACTCCTTGAGAGTACTGGAGACATTTAACTCAAGATCAAAAAAGCCTCTGCTTTCCCACACAATGACATGAAGAACTTGATCAAACAATAGTGATTCAGAGGGTATGGAGCACACCTTGGTATAATCCCTTGTTTGTGAACAGTTTATCTCATCCATACTTTTGTGTGCATACTCTCGAGTTACTTTGCAACTTTGTCCAGCTATATCATCATCAAATTCCCAACTATCTTGTTTCAAGATCTTTCCCTTAATTTCAAAACACTTACTGAAACTCATATTAACCTTGATGTTGCTCCAGCCAATCCTTTCTGGCATTGCATGGAACACTTGGCATGTATCAGCAAATTTGCTCTGTGCATCCTTCAGATCTCGACTAATTTGTGACTGTTCATCTTGTTTCTCAATCTCAGCCAATTGATCCATAATATATCCTTCAATAACAACACATTGCTATACCCATGCTTGTTGTTCAGCCTTTAATCTCCCTTGAAGTGTCTTTTGAACTCTGATGTTCCTCTTAGCCTCAATTTGCACCAGTATTAGCCTCTCTCAAGAAATGTCGATTGGATCGTGTTGGCTTGGGAACGGTTCCAGCGATCAGTGAGAGAGATGAGGTCGCGGTGCTGAAGTTGGGAGCGTGTGGTGATGGCTGTGAGGAGGAATCGGAGGGTTCGGTGTTGGCTCCGGAGCTAAAATTCTCGGATGAAGTGAGAAATTTCCGTTCGGATTCGCGATCAAGGTTGGAAAATAGATCGGATGATAAGGGAGCGGCTTTGCGAACTCAGAAACAGGAGGTGAAGCACACACAGGCTGAGATTCGGCCATCGCTTTGCCTCTTCCGCCTGGATCTGGAACGCGATGTCCGTGTTCATCGAAGCTTTGAAATGTGGCGATCGGCATCGCATGAGTTGGAGCTCGCTCCATGAAAATGAAATCTAAGTGTTTCCGACTGATTTCCCTCTCCACATGGCTTCGAGCTTGCCATTGAAGCATGTCTGTTCTCAGATCTTCCAAACCAGAGAGTCTCGATGAAGGCTCAGTTCCTGACATCTCTACAGGTGCTGGAGCTCGCTCACGGAGAAGGAACTCCATGTTTTTCCTAAGGATCGTCATCTCCGCGCGAAGGTCATCCAGGGTTGTAGTTGACGAAGCGTCTCCGGTCGTAGACATCTCCACAGTCGCAGAATTGATGCTCTGATACCACTGTCAAGACTGTGAAAGCTTGATGAATCGAATTGGAGCACAAATGGTGAACTTGTATTGAGAAGTTGTAGAACCAATTTACAAAGGAGAAGAGAAGAAAGAAATGAACTAGGCTAAGCTAAGAACTTACAAGAGAAATGATAGTTCAGATGTTCGATCCCTGCCTGTGAACCTCCTCTTTGCTTATATAGCCTTCTTCCCATAACCCCTGAGCTCATCCACGATGCTCCAGCCTCCACATGTCAGCCAGTCCTCTTAATGAACACTTGCAAAGGTACACAATTGTGACAGGTACTGTATGTTCCATCCCACATATCAGTCCTGCATTATGTACCGCCTTTCAAAAATCCCTGAATCAAGCCCATGGGACGAATTTAATTCCCTCTTTTTTTCCTGAGAATTTCAAGACAACATTTAGATCACCGATAACACATATCCGGGACAGGAGGGGTACAGGGATATGATCGGTAGAATTTATTAGTTTAATAACATCCAGTTTATTACAAAACCTTGCATTGAACGCATAAAAAAATGCAAATTTACGGGAACCATTTTTCTCTCCTGGAAATGTCTAGGTTGTGCATGGTCCTTTACTTTTGTTAGAGAAAGCATGGACTATTTTTGAATAACTTTGGCACGGTCAAGAATAACATTCAAGATCTTGCCAGGGACATAAATTCTCTTTTTGATAGTCTGTCCATCAAGATACTTGGAGAGCTTCTTGTCCTCTGATGCTAATCTGAAAGCATCCTCCTCTTTACATGCTTCTTCCACCTCGATCGTACCCCTCGTCTTCCCATTTATCTGAACCGGTAGGACAACTATGGAGTCCTTCAAGTACTCAGGATTACCCTGCAATTCAAACATTATCATCATGTAACCCCAATTCAACATTTCTTTTTACTATTTTGTCAGAACTGCATGCTTTGCAGTTTCTGCCTACTTCACACAAGTAAGTTTGAAGGTGGAACAATAAAGCAAGGGATAATTGCAAAAAAGTAAAGTACCCTTAAGTATTCATTTTTTTGCAACTTATAGCCCTATTCTTTGATAATTGCAAAAAGTACCCTCAACTTGTCTTTTTGTTGCAATGTGTATATAAATTACGGTTTTACCCTTACAACTTGGTAAAAAATCCAAATTATCATATCCCTTGATTTTCTTCCTCTTTGTCCCGTACAAAGAGTAAGAAATTTAAGGGGTGTGAAAATTTGAATTTTTGTTTTTAAATTATTTTTTAAAAAATATTTAATTTCCATGGGTAAAATCGACATTTTGAAACAAATTTATACAAAGTACAACAAAAAGACAAGTTCATGACATTTTTTTGCAATTATGAAAGAAGAGGGCTACAAGTTGCAAAAAGTGAATAGCCCGGGGGTACTTTTTTGCAATTATTACATAAAGCAAATCATCTCTTCAACCCTCCCACATCATATCTCACACATTTGTTTACTTTATATAAATCTAAACATCCACATATTACCATTATGGACATTGTATAGAAGAGAAACCCTTTAACACCACATGGACACTGAGAGCACATCCAACTTTGCCATGGAATTTCTAGACTCTTTACAGGTTAATATAGTGATCATCGTGTCAGCATAATGCTTTGATTTTTGACATCCTATATTCCATTAGGTCTTCAGCAACAATTTTAAAGTTTTAATCTCCGGACCAATTCACGTGAAATGACTAGTCAAACAGATGGGGAAATCACAGACTAACTCGAACACACATATAATGAGATTACATTAAATGATTTAAGACAGTGCACTAGTATGATTATGTGTAGCACAACTGTCTGAGAACTTAACATGCAAAAACTAATACATCATGTGACTAAGAAAGAGAAAGATGCATACATACCTTAGGAAAAGGCTCATATGCCAATGAATTTATGTGTCCCAACCGAGACCATAGTTCTTCGGCCATGTGAGGTGCATACGGTGAAAGCAATAAAACAAATGCTTCAATGATCGACCTTGGATGTTTATCCCACTGGAAACATGAAAATATGGAGAGAGAGAGAGAGAAAATCATTGCAAGCATATATGTTATCATCAAAGCTAAACAACAAAGCCTAAAATTTCTTAAATAAAGCTTAATATTAGGAGTTATTTAAGACTCCGGATGAACCTACCACAGAACTAAGGCAGTCAAAGCCAAATAGAATATAGCTGGGGGTCAACCCTCCATATATACAATACCTTATATGCTGCGTTAATGAATTCCATCATTGCAGATATTCCAGTGTTGAACCTTGTCCCCTCAATTTCCTCTGTTACCTGCAAATCCAACATACATGTGCATGCTATGTGATTTGAATAATAACCAATTGCTTTGAGAATGCGACAACTCATACAGGAGTTGTGATGATATAAAAAATAAGCTATGATTAAACAAATTGAGATATATGACCTTGGCAATACATTTATGGAGAGAACGAAGTTGATCCATTGTAGGGTCATCATCAGTTGCCACCGTACCCTCCTTGAACCTACCATCAGGTAAAGGTGACCCAACTACAAGCCTCCATGTTCTTCCTAGAAATCGATGAACACCTTCAATCCCACTCGTGTTCCATGTTTTCGAGTCTCTAGAAGCACAATATCATGAAAAGGAACACTATGTAAGGACAAGACAAGCAATTCAATAAATGTATCAGGACACTTAAGCTTCAAAGGAAAATATACCTAAATGGTCCCATGAACATTTCATATAAGCGAAGAGAATCTGCACCATACTCAGAGACAACATCATCGGGGTTGACAACATTTCCCCTACTTTTACTCATTTTATGAGCACGAGCAGTCAAACGAATACTAGGATCGTCTTTCAGAACAAAAGAGTCCCCAGCTTTCATAACCTGCGCAAGGAGAGATCATGATATTCTCGAAATGAAACTGAAAAGCAAGAATCAATTCGAGCAAAATGCTTGCAAAAGATCATACTTTTTCCTCAGGGATTCTTTCTTGGTGAAGGTTGCCTGGGATATTAATAGAATCCGCAGATACAAGATTTCCATCTGCATCCCTGAAAGCAGTATATTCAACCTGCCACTCAAACCATTAGGGACATGCAAAATGGAGCATTACACTGCCATGCACAAGCAACTCTACTTACTTCACCAAGGATAATCCCTTGGTTTATGACGCACTTGAAAGGTTCTTTGGTGGAAACAAGACCGATGTCATAGAGAACCTGAAAAAAAAAAACAATTATAAGTAGGATTTTCTGTCACTGAAGAAAAGTCAAAAAATAAACTTATAAACCAATTAAATATGGTGAGAATATGTTGTATGTACGCAGCATGTTCTCTGCATTAGTAAACCAATAATTTTTGGAGGGGGATTGGAACCGTCAAGTTAATAGCTCCGCATCACTACTGTTAGAGTTTAGTTTATTTCTAGTTTTAAGTATTTCCTATTCTAGTTAAGTTAGGTTTCCTATGTTGTTTAGTATTGGTATTTCCTATTTCGCATAGAGTTAAACCCTATATAAAAGGGTGCTCTCATTGTATTGATACGTCAATAATATCAACTATCATCAATAATATTTCTAGAATTTTACATGGTATCAGAGTCTCTTCAATCCTAGGTTAGATTTTTGTGGGTTATGGCTTTACCCACTCGTTAATATATAATTTAGCGGGTGGGCAAGGCATTGCTCTTCGGACTGTTCATCCGCGACACTGTTTTACGTGTTCACTGTTCGCGGAATCACTATTCACCGGTACTGTTCACCGACACTGTTCATCAGGTTACTGTTCACACGCTGAAAATTCAGCCGGGCAGTTTCCTTCCATCTCCATTCTTCTGATTTTAGGGTTTTGGTGATTTTCCAAGGAAAAAAAAAATCACATATATTTGGGCGTCCATAAAATCAGCATAGTTTACACCATCGTCGTGCTTACTTGAAGATGTTTCGCACCGTCGTTACACGACGTAGTTGCTTGAAGTTCTTTCGCACCGTCCTTATGAGATGTAGTTGCTTGAAAAAATTTGCACCGTCATGTGACGTAGTTGCTTGAAGTTCTTTCGCACCGTTCTTATGAGGCGTAGTTGCTCGAAAAAAAATTGCACCGTCATGTGACGTAGTTGCTTGAAGAAGTTTGCACTGTCACTTATGTGACATAGTTGCTTGAAGTTGTTTCGCATTGTCGTTCTGCGACTTGCGTGAAGATGTTTTGCTCCCACGTGGTTTAATTGCTCGAAGCTGAATCGTGCGTCCGTAAAATCAGGGTATGAGCCAATGGCTCCAGATCGTCTTAGGCTTTAAATAGCCGTTATTGGGTATCGTCCCGTTTGTCACCTCCACCATGTGGTCTCCGGTACATATGCAGATGTCCAGACCTGCTATGACCCACGTGTAGAAGGTCATACCTACACGTGAGGGGGAGTGTTGAAAAAAAAAATCTTTGTCTTCGGCAACAACATCATAGTGGTGAAGCAACAACATGAAGAAATTTGAATTTTATTCTTCGTCCACGTGCAAGACTCGTTATCCGACTTGCACGTGAGGGGAGTGTTAGAGTTTAGTTTATTTCCAGTTTTAAGTATTTCCTATTCTAGTTAAGTTAGGTTTCCTATGTTGTTTAGTATTGGTATTTCCTATTTCGCATAGAGTTAAACCCCATATAAAAGGGTGCTCTCATTGTATTGATACGTCAAGAATATCAACTATCATCAATAATATTTCTAGAATTTTACAACTACATCTCAGTAGCAACTCCAAACTCTTTGAATAAGAATTATTAAATAAAGAGATTATCCTTGAGATTATGACTCATTTCACACAAATTTGAAACTGCCTTAAAGCTAGCCTCATATAAACAAGCCAAACGAAATACCAAGTAGCTCCTTTAACAAGGATAATCAAATGTTTTTTGTCCAAGACGATAAGAAACATAACCAATGAAAAGGTTGGAAATGCTATACGAACCTTATGCCAGAACCTAGAGTAAAGTAAGTGTAGAACAGCATGTTCAGCACCACCAACATAAACATCAACTGGTCCCCAATACCTGCAGGGAAACATATGTCACACCAAGAAATAAATAATTAGAACCTTACCCATGACAAGACAAAAAAAGGAGCACTGAAGTCGTGAGTTATGTAGGTGAAAGCTGATCTTACTTTTCTTTATTCTTATCTACCAATTCTTCACTATTTCTTGGGTCCATAAATCTCAAATAGTACCTGAATACAATTGTAAAAATGTATAAACTCAGCTGTCATAGAAAATCCCCAACCCATGTAATGAATGTAATGATACATGGAACTCAACATATTCGGGCAACACTATATCAATTTTCCACCAGAATTTTCCAATAAATTGCACTATGACAATTGACAAGCCAATAGTAGTTGTCAAATGTTCTTTTTTTTCTCATCAAGAATTCATTTTTTTCCCTTAACCATTCCTACAATGTTTTACATAATACCAACAGTTCAAGGAAATTTTCAGTTTTCCAATTACTTTTGCCAACCATGATCAAAATGTACACTTTCTTCTGGAAAAAAGCACCAGAAAATAAATGCAACTTACAGAGAAACCCCGATTAAAATTATTGAGAAAATATTACCAGCAAGAACCAGCCCACTGCGGCATGGTGCTTGTTTCTCTTCTAGCAGGTTTCCCAGATGATGGATCTGTGGTTTTAACCTGAACAACAATCGCAAATTGCAGGCATGTAGATCAAAATAAGGCAAAATAACTAGTCAATTTATTGGGAGAAAAACAATGCAGATATTATATCTCGTGTTCTAAGACATTAGCCCTTATATTTACAGTCATTTGACACACAGAAGATTTCGGCAGATAGATCAGCCATTCCAGCTGATTAAAAAAAGAGATTAGCCATTCCAACATCAAAAGTTTTGTGGGAGGGTCCTTATTTACTCGTTGAAGTATCCCATATATTGTACTACTTCATCTCTTCTCTTCATAGATTAACCTTTTAGGCAGGGGTGAAATCTAACATGGTATAAGAAGGTTTTGTCAAGGGCATGTAAGGGGATTGAGACCAACTGTTAGCTCAACTGGTACGCTGAAAGTGTTCTGCTTTCTAAGTTAGACGGAAATTAAACACTCCCTCTATCCTATAAGAAGTGTCATGTTTGACTATTTGCAAAGATTAAGAATTTGATTTTAGTGCTTGATTTTTCATCCTTTACCCTATTATGCTCCCATGTCCCTAGTAGCCAAGTTGGTATAACTAACTTATATGGGATAAGATTAACAATCCACTGCTAATTAACTAGCTAGAAAGAAAATGGTACACTTATTTTAGGGCGTCCTTATTAGGAAAGTGCAGCACTTATTTTGGGACGGTGGGAGCATACACATTCCATCAGAAATGTTATTATTATTTTGGGAACCACTTCAGAATGCTAAAGCTGTAAGTGTAAACTCCATAGTAACTCCTTTTGCGGATCGCATATTGAAAAAAAGGTAGGAAAATCATACCCAAGACTCTGCCTTTGAAAGTGGTGGTTCTCCTGTTCCAGTGGGAGTGAAATCATCCAGCTCTGGAAGAACAAGGGGAAGTTCAGTTTCAACAAGTGGAATTCCCTCATCACTATCATCAGGGAAAATAACTGGAATAGGTTCCCCCCAGTAGCGTTGTCGTGCAAACAGCCAGTCCCTCAACTTGAAGTTTACCTGAAAAATACATGCAAATGAAACCACATCAAAACAGATTTATCTGATCAAGTTACATCTAGCCCTTCCCAACAGCAACTACAAAGCCTTTGCCAAACTATTTTGGGTCTTCTACATGAATCTTTCAGCAAATCTATTTGGGATCCCCTATATTAAACGTAGATTTATCGATCACTTGATGTACTGATTGAGTTTTTCACTAGTCCTTTTAGTTTCATCTAAATGAACCCTCACCCTTCCACGCTAGATCATTAACCTTTCTTCGTTCCAGATATCCAAATCATATTAAACCATTTCCCAAATCTTACTTTCAATTGGATCAACCCAACTTTTGCTCAAATAGGTTCATTCCTTATCCCATCTTTTCTAGTCCTGACAAACATCCATCAAGCATTCACATCTTCGATATCCCCAACCCAACCCTGATATAACAAAATTCAAATATACTTAGAAGAACACCTTTTTCTTCCCATTTCCAGTTTTCTCAGCCCATTCGATGACTTTGGAAGCAGCTTCTTTACTGGGTAAGCCATTAATGTCAAGCCCCAGTGTCAAATATGATGAGTTCACAATAGTGCCTTCACCTGTGTAAGGATTACCAGAATCAGAGCAGTTTTCAGCATCTGCTGTCACAACCCAATGAATCGGAATGCCATATTGCGAAGCAAATTCATGGTCACGAGTATCATGAGCAGGTACAGCCATGATTGCTCCTGTTCCATAACTGCATGAATTGCAAAGTTTATAATCCTTCAGTAATATTAAATAAAAACTTACGAAAATTAGTCATCAGCTTGATAAAACAACTGACCAGCATGCATGATGCATACCAACTAATAAGTATAGAACCTATGAAATGTAAAATAAGTTAGGTCATACCTTCCCAATACATAATCCGCTACCCATATTGGAATAGCTTCTCCATTAGCAGGATTTTTTGCGTAACAACCACTGAAGACCCCTGTTTTTTCCTTCTGAAGCTCAGTCCTCTCAAGGTCACTCTTTCTTGATGCAACATCTTTGTATTCCTCCACCTGTACAGATAGTTCGCTTTTACTCTAAACAGGCATAGTTAGAAAACTTTGAAACAAACCGTGGTATAGGGAACATATTAGCATACTTGTTTACTCTGTGCAGCAGATACTACTGTTGACAACAATGAATGCTCTGGTGCCACAACTAAATAGCTACATGCAAATAACCGCAAAGATTTAATCACAGTCCAGGAACATCTATCATTAACGTTTGACGGAAAATAAGAAAAGAAAAAGGAACAAAGTTAAGATAAATACGTTGCTCCAAAAATGGTATCGGGCCTGGTAGTATAAACTGTGATACTTGTTTCTGTTTCCTGCCCATTACTGTTTAGAACACGAAATTCCATTTCTGCTCCTTCTGACCGCCCTATCCAGTTTCTTTGCATTTCCTTCAAACTATCAGGCCAGTCAAGTTCATCTAAATCTTCAAGAAGACGATCAGCATACGCAGTTATTTTAAGCATCCATTGCCGCATTGGCTGCTCGGTAATAAACAATGACACTGTAAAATTACAAAACCACTCATAAATGGAAATAAGAATAGAAGTAGCAGAACTTGCACTGATGGTTTACTACACCATATAGAATCAGTGTACCTTTCTTATAACTGGATGACCTCCGCGCTCACTCACACCATCCACCACCTCTTCATTTGCCAAGACAGTGCCAAGTGCAGGGCACCAATTGACTGGAACTTCAGCCTGTATACACAATTTGTTGACCTTGAGGGTTTTTTAGTTGCAAGGAATGACAGAAAATATAACAAATAACATATAAAGGACAAGAGCGGCGTATAAATCCAGGACCTGATATGCCAATCCTCTCTTCAGTAGCTGGAGAAAGATCCACTGGGTCCATTTGTAGTAGTCAGGTTCCACTGTAGAAAATTCACGATCCCAGTCATAGGAAAAGCCTAAAGATTTGAGCTGAAACCAAGAAGAAAGAAAACAAAGACTCAGATCAATTTCCACAACAACAACATTTACATAAGAAAGATAATTATCATGAAACTTTAATGAGCTGTGCTAATCCAAAAGGACTCTAAATAGCAGTGCCTGAGAACTCCAATCACACCCCCAAAAGGTTATGCTATGTGTTGAAAGCCAAGCAAGAAGCTGCAGTTTGACCGGTTTGCATTTCAGAACCCTTCAAAAGTTCCTCTTATTACCTAACAATATGCTTTGCTGTAGTCATTCCTTGTCCATTAGGCACTAGTTTCAACATGATATCAAGGACCATAACTCCCCGCTCTGGTTAATCTTTGCTCTGAAGTTACGTGAAACTTCAACACAAATATGAAAGGAATATGTCTTCAAGCCACACATGATTACCAAGGAGTGGAATAACATTATGAAGCTTAGAAGAAGATAGATGCAGAATTCTAAGTTAAAAACTTGTAGGTGAGATAACTGCAGGCAACTGAAATCAAGAACAACGGAAATAATAAAAGAACAGTATTATACTTACAACCAAGTCGGTAGGTTGTTTGTGTAGGAAGTCCGAGTCCAGCAGAAGGCTGTTTCCTTAAGACAAAATTGCCCCCTCTACGGCACTGAAGGTTGAATGGGCAAGTGTCTCCCAAGATAAAACGGACCTAAACCACTAGCGAGTGCTTCGACTAGTGGAGTCTGGCGACCTAAACCCGACTTGCACTCAAACTGTAGAATGTCAGAAGAGAAGAAGAATCGAAAAGGAAGTGATTTTTCTGTCCCCTCAACACCCTTTAAATAGTAGACAAGGTGCCCTTTCGGAAAGATTGCGACTCTTTGACCAAAGGGCATGTCTGTTTAAAACACTTGATCAGACTCTTTCACCAAAGGTCATGTTGATTCAAAACTTGACCAGACGCAAGATAATGAATCTTGACATAAAGGTGGGAAGATTAATTGCTGAGTCTTGCATGCAAAAAGATAGGATTTTCGTGAAGCTCAAAGCTCAAGGCCCAAGGCCCAAGGCCCAAGACCAAGCCCAGGCCCAGGCCCGGACGGACGGACGGCGGCGGCGGCGCGCGTGTGAGCTCTCTCCATTACACATTAGTGGTGACCCAAGGCCACGACCTTTTTCCAATTGTCAAACTTTATAAAGTGTATGGAAGAGTGTAATATGGGCTATGTGGGTTTGCATTAAATGCCATTTAATACATGTCATTAATCCATGTTTTTCTTCAACTTTGCATGCGATTATCTCATTCAATATTCAACGTATTTCCGTAAACATACATCTTACGTTCAAGTTCGCAATGATGTGAACGTAACGGATACATGTTTTACCGAAATTGATGATCGGAACAATATGATATGGATGTCGGAAAGTGAGTTGTCCAACAATCCCCCACATTGAATGGATATTAGCGGTTTTCTTCCTAAAGCTTTTGCGCTGATACATAGTTCACTGGTTTGAGTACAATGAAAGAAAGTTACTGCATTGGGTGAAGTAGCTCGAGGCCTTGAACTTTCCTAGTGACAGCCTATCGGATTTACTAGCAAATCAGTAGACTTGATTGTCTTTGAACTGTAAGCTATGAGTGTAAGCCTAGACAATAGACAGCACACAATAACCTTCTAAATCGGTGTTAGATCTCTGTATGTGTTCGTTTAGGCCATGAACACCTGCTTGGCTCATGAATGCGTATAGATATCCGGCCTGATTGATATCTATTGAAGCGGCCCCACTTCGCATTCACTTAGGTGAATTTATCAAGAGTATCCCGCAAATTCCCCATTGTGTACTAAGCATACACAATATAGACATCATTAAAAGTATTTCAACTTATCCTGACGCGACGGATGGTGCACTAACTTATAAGAGGAATGAGGAGGAGTCGAGTACTCCCTAGTGCCTCGAAGTTTGCCAACGCTTCGTGTTCCCTTTTGAACCTAGATCTTGGGATCTCCAGTCAACTAGGTTAGGTATCCGCGGAAGGCAATCTTTTGTTTGAGTTACGGCCTTAATCCCATTCCCATCGATAAGGTTTCAACTTTCTCTCTAGGTAAACCTTTTGTTAATGGATCCGGGATATTATCTTTTGACTTAACATAGTCTAGTGTGATAATCCCATTAGAGAGTAGTTGTCTTATGGTGTTATGTCGACGACGCATGTGTCGAGACTTACCATTGTACATGAGACTTTGTGCTCTTCCAATAGCAGATTGACTATCACAATGTATGCTTAATGGAGGCACTGGCTTATCCCATCCAGGTATATCTTCCAAAAAGTTTCGAAGCCATTCTGTTTCTTCTCCAGCCTTGTCTAAAGCAATGAATTCAGACTCCATGGTTGATCTAGCTATACAAGTCTGTTTGGAAGATTTCCATGATCTTGCTCCACCTCCCATTAGGAAGACGTATCCACTAGTAGATTTGGATTCATTGGAGTCAGATATCCAATTGGCATCACAATATCCTTCTATGACAGATGGATAATTTCCGTAATGCAATTTTAGATTTTTACTGTATTGTAGGTATCCTAATACTCTAATGATGGCTTTCCAGTGATGTTTGCCAGAATGACTCGTAAATCTACTTAGCTTACTAACTGCGTAAGCTATGTCTGGCCTAGTACAGTTCATGATATACATAAGACTGCCTAATATACGAGAATACTCAAGTTGGCATACACTTTCACCTATGTTTTTAGCCCATGATTGAGTTAGATCAACTGGTGTTTTTGCATGCATTATGTTATGTTTCTTGAATTTATCAAGAACTTTCTCAATATAATGTGTTTGAGATAACGCATAACCTTGTGATGTTTTGGAGATCTGTACTCCTAAAATAACATCAGCAACTCCTAAATCTTTCATATCAAATTTAGAAGACAACATTGCCTTAGTAGACTTTATTATGGATGAAGTACTACCAAGTATAAGCATGTCGTCTATGTAAAGACATACAATGACATATCCAAGTTCATTGTTTTTAACATAAACACATTTGTCGCTTTCAGCGAACTTGAACCCGTTTGATAACATAACATCATCAAATTTTGCATGCCATTGTTTTGGTGCTTGCTTAAGTCCATAAAGTGACTTAACTAGTCTGCACACCTTGTTCTCATTCCCAGGTGATGAGAACCCTTCGGGTTGTTGCATGTATATTTCCTCTTCTAGTTCACCATTTAAAAAAGTTGTTTTTACATCCATTTGATGAATTTCAAGCCCTTTTAATGACGCGATTGCGATGAGAATTCTGATGGACGTTATCCTTGTCACAGGTGAATAGGTATCAAAATAATCCAACCCTTCCTTTTGTCTGAATCCTTTTACCACAAGTCTAGCTTTGTGTTTGTCTATGGATCCATAGGTTTTCAATTTCTTTTTGAAAACCCACTTGTATCTCAATGGTTTTATACCGGGGGGAAGTTCTACTAACTCCCATGTGTGGTTTTGAAGAATAGATTGTATTTCACTATTTACTGCTTCTTTCCAATAAAAAGCATCTGGTGAAGACATTGCTTGTGAATAAGTTTGTGGCTCATCTTCCACCAATAGTGACACAAAGTCGGGTCCGAAGGAATTAGCTTTCCTTGCCCTTTTACTACGCCTTGGTTCTTCCATGATATGTTCCTCATGGCTGGACTGACCTTCCGGTTCCTCAATGTCTCGTGGTCTCTTTTGAGGATGTGATTCCTTTGACTCTTTCCGAGGGTAGATGTGTTCAAAGAATGTAGCGTTTCTAGATTCGATTATGGTATCTACATGGATATCCGGAATATCCGATTTATATACCATAAATCTATATGCACTACTATTATATGCATACCCAATGAATATGCAGTCAATAGTTTTTGGTCCTATTTTGACCTTTTTAGGATAAGGTACTTCCACCTTGGCCAAGCACCACCACACTTTCAAGTATTTGTAGGATGGAGGTGTTCCTTTCCATAACTCGTATGGAGACTTGAGGAATTTCTTACGAGGCATCTTGTTGAGAATGTAGTTTGCCGAGAGTATGGCTTCTCCCCATAGGTTATCTGGTAAACCAGAACTTAGTAAGAGAGCATTCATCATTTCCTTGAGTGTTCGGTTTTTGCGTTCTGCAATTCCGTTGGACTGAGGTGAATATGGTGCTGTAGTTTGGTGTATAATACCGTTTTGAGCACAAAAAATTTCAAAGGGATGCTCATATTCTCCTCCTCGGTCGCTTCTTAAAGCTTTTATTTTCTTTCTTAGTTGATTTTCAACTTCAGCTTTGTAGAGTTTGAAGGTTTCAAAAGCTTCATCTTTACTCCTCAACAGGTACACGTGACAATATCGTGTACAATCATCAATAAAGGTAATGAAGTACCGTTTTCCACCTCTTGTTTGACACAATTTCAGATCACAAATATCTGTATGTACTAAGTCAAGAGGTTCGGTGTTCCTTTCAATCGAGTGAAAGGATGATCTTGTCATTTTTGCTTCAACACAAACTTGACATTTTTCTTTTGGATTAATCCTAAATTTAGGAATTGCATCCAAGGAAATTAAACGACGAATTGTATCAAAGTTAACGTGACCTAGTCTAGCATGCCATGTATTAGAGGACTCAGCGATATACACAGAAGAACCCACTTTATTATTATTATTATTTACAATAGTAGGTACAACGAGCATAACGTTCATTTTGAACATGCCCTCATTTACATATCCCCTCCCCACTTGTACATCATTTTTCGAGAGAACAAACTTATCAGATACAAAGACTATTTTGAAGCCATTCTTTGTCAGCAATGAGCCAGAGACCAAATTCTTTCGGATGTCCGGAACATAGAGAACATTGTTCAAAGTAAGTTCCTTTCCGGAAGTCATTTTCAGCACTATCTTCCCGGTACCTTCAACCTTTGAAGTGGATGAGTTACCCATGAAGATATGGTCTTCCTCAGTAGCAGCCTTGAAGGTGGAGAACATCGATTTGTCGGCACAAATGTGTCGATTTGCTCCAGTGTCTATGTATCATTCCTTGGTGTTACCGACCAGGTTGCATTCAGTAACCATAGCACAAAGACTCATGTCTGAGAGGTGCTCAGTGACATTGGCCTCATTCTTCTTTTGCTTCTTGAAATTCTTGGGTTTGCGACACACATCAGCTTTGTGTCCCTTGATTCCACAATTGTTGCACTTCCCCATGAACTTCCCAATCTTCTTCTTGATTGGACCACTATCAGTATGCTTCCTCTTGTGAGAATTTGTCTTCTCAATTACATTGGTCTTTCCGACCATGTTGCTTCCATAGGTTTTCTCTGACTTGCGGTTGTCCTGTTCAATCCTCAGGCGAACAATCAGATCTTCCAGCGACATTTCCTTCCGCTTATGCTTCAGGTAATTCTTGAAGTCTCTCCATGTTGGGGGTAATTTCTCAATAGCTGCAGCCACTTGAAATGACTCGCTAAGAGACATACCCTCATCATGGATGGTATGGATGATCAGTTGTAGCTCCTGTATCTGACTGAGAACCGTCTTGGAGTCTATCATTTTGAAGTCCAGAAATTTGCCAACAACGAATTTCTTCATGCCGGCATCTTCCGTTTTGTACTTCTTTTCCAAGGATGCCCAGAGATCCTTGGCAGTCTTGTATCCACAGTAGATACCATAGAGCTCATTCTCTAGACGGTTGAGGATATAGTTCCTGCACAGATAGTCAGAGTTCTTCCAAGCATCGAAAGCCATTAATGTATCTTTGTCAGACTCATCGTCTATGACAGGAGGCTTCTCGGTGAGGAACTTGTTGACGGCAAGAGTGGTCAGCCAAAATAGCATCTGTGGCTGCCATCGTTTGAAATCCATGCCGTTGAACTTCTCTGGTTTCTCACCATGAGGAGATACAGCCATTGGAAGCACCGAACCAGCAGCTATGCTTGCCGTTGGTGGAGATGTCAGTGGCGGGGTAGATGATGAAAATAAGTTCGATTCAGTAGCCATAATTCTGGTTTTAGAGGGAAAAAACATATTAAGATATTTTTCCAGAAACCAAAAGTGTTGGAGCAAAAATTTTGTCTTAAGCTTGTAGGCAACTGAAATCAAGAACAACGGAAATAATAAAAGAACAGTATTATACTTACAACCAAGTCGGTAGGTTGTTTGTGTAGGAAGTCCGAGTCCAGCAGAAGGCTGTTTCCTTAAGACAAAATTGCCCCCTCTACGGCACTGAAGGTTGAATGGGCAAGTGTCTCCCAAGATAAAACAGACCTAAACCACTAGCGAGTGTTTCGACTAGTGGAGTCTGGCGACCTAAACCCGACTTGCACTCAAACTCTAGAATGTCAGAAGAGAAGAAGAATCGAAAAGGAAGTGATTTTTCTGTCCCCTCAACACCCTTTAAATAGTAGACAAGGTGCCATTTCGGAAAGATTGCGACTCTTTGACCTAAGGGCATGTCTGTTTAAAACACTTGATCAGACTCTTTCACCAAAGGTCATGTTGATTCAAAACTTGACCAGATGCAAGATAATGAATCTTGACATAAAGGTGGGAAGATTAATTGCTGAGTCTTGCATGCAAAAAGATAGGATTTTCGTGAAGCTCAAAGCTCAAAGCCCAGGCCTAGGCCCCTGCGCGGACCGGACCGGACGGCGGCGGCGGCGTGCGAGCTCTCTCCATTACACATTAGTGGTGACCCAAGGCCACGACCTTATTCCAATTGTCAAACTTTATAAAGTGTATGGAAGAGTGTAATGTGGGCTATGTGGGTTTGCATTAAATGCCATTTAATGCATGTCATTAATCCATGTTTTTCTTCAACTTTGCATGCGATTATCTCATTCAATATTCAACGTATTTCCGTAAACATACATCTTACGTTCAAGTTCGCAATGATGTGAACGTAACGGATACATGTTTTGCCGAAATTGATGATCGGAACAATATGATATGGATGTCGGAAAGTGAGTTGTCCAACAATAACATGATTTACTTGATAGACTGGCAAGAACTGAAAGGGGCAGTATATTACCTGGTTGCGGAAACGCTCAATATTCCTCATCGTTGTGACTTTTGGGTGGGTTCCGGTCTACCAGACACAATAACCATGGAATAAATAAAGAGAATAACCACCACAATAGTAGAAACAAAACATAATAGCCAAAAAGAAAACCTCAATTGCATATTGCTCTGCAGGCAATCCAAAAGCATCCCATCCCATAGGATGCAGAACATTGTAACCCTGCATTCGCTTCAGCCTAGCTAGAATATCGGTGGCAGTGTATCCCAGAGGATGGCCAACATGCAACCCAGCTCCACTGGAAAAATTAATCAAAACCAATCCAAGCCACCCAATTAGTGAAATCCACAGCATTGAGACTATAACTGAACAGTCAACCCCAATTGCCCAAACTCGACATTGTTACTTAGAACAGACACTAATTAATCAATTAAATTGGGTCGTAAAGAAACGAACATGAAGCTTGTACCTGGGATAAGGAAACATGTCGAGAACGTAGAATTTGGGTTTGGATGTATCAACTTCATCCGGGGTCCGGAAAGTGCGATTCTCCTCCCAATAACTCTGCCATTTGGGCTCAATTTCGTGAAAAGGGTACGGCCTCCGAGCCGCTTGCTGCTTCTTCTTCTCATCTTCGTCCTCAACTTCACTCGATTCCCTATTCACTGAGCTTCTAACCCTACACCTAAAACCTCTTCTCTCTCTACCAAAATAACCGAACCCATTAATGTTAGGGACTCGGAGACGAAGATAGCTCAAGTCAAATGTGGGGCGGTGAAGAGGGAAGGATTGAATTTGCAGGCAATGAATTGCGCTCATTTTAGTTGGAAGAAGAACAAGTTAGAGAGAAATGGATGGATAATGTATCGTTGGCAGTTTAACTGATTGGATATCTCTAATTCTGTTGTCGCTGCCGGAAATATGGATATTGGGCTTAGGTTTAAGATAAGTATTTTGGGCTTTGAAATGGGCATAGGCTCAGTGCGCTTGGACTCGGCACCGTGAGAGAAATTTTGAATCCATCCGTTCCGCTTTTATCATCATAAAATTTATCTCTGTTGTGATAAACTTGTAAGAATCAAACTATTTGTTTTTGATACTTATATGATCAGTTGATTTTGTTTTGATTTCTATATTAGTTGATTCTTAAATCATGGTATTATAATCTTATATTGCATAAACCATTAAAACAACATAGATCTTTGAACTATATGATTCTCACGACATAATCAATTGAAAGAAAATACATACCTTGATCCATTAGAGTAGCGGAAACGTGACTTGATTAGTGGATTCGGTTTCTCCCTCTTGACCCTCTTTAGACGGCTTGATTAGCTTTCAGAGATGGTGTAGAAAACTATCTTGATGGGTAGAGAGAGAACCAAACCCTAGGGCTTCATACATATATACCAACCATCAGGGTTATAACAGTAATTACCTTAATTCAATTAACCAATAATTATCTCTTTAATATTGGACTAACACTTGGGCCACATGATGGGCTTGGGCGTGAATATGTCCAACATTCTCCCACTTGGTCCATGTGTCAATATATAATGTGGTTTAACATAATATGCGCATTGTATAAGATAAACCAATCATAATATTTGTTACGACATAAAAGTCATTGTCAAATATGATAACTAATGAGGATCATAGCGGTTGTACATCAATTTACGACGTAGTCCCTTCTATGTATCACAATATCAGCATCACACTCAACAAGACACGTGATAGGGTTCTCAATGATGGTCCAGTAATGTCTTGTCAAAGACCAAATCTTGTTTAACCACGTAATGCATATGCCAAACATAAGAAACAAGATTCATTATGTCTTATCAGAAACAAAATAAACGAGCTCAAGGTGTCAATCACATAATAACATAAAACATGAGAAAAAACATCAATGATGACATCCAGTTATCCCCATTCTCTCGACATGTTCGATAAATGTCTTAGGGGCCAATCCTTTCGTTAACGGATCTGCAACCATAAGCTTTGTGCTAATGTGCTCGACTGACACTCTTTGTTTCTGAACTTCTTCTTTAACGGCAAGGTATTTCAGTTCCATATGTTTAGCACCTTTGGAATACTTGTCGTTCTTAGAAAAGAAGACTGTTGCGGAGTTATCACAATAAATTTTCAGCGGCTTGGCAATACTATCGACAATTCCAAGTCCTGAAATAAAGTTCCGCAGCCATAATCCCTGAACTGTAGCCTCAAAGCATGCTACAAACTCAGCCTCCATAGTCGATGCAGCAATGACAGACTGCTTCGTACTCTTCCATGAAATTGCTCCTTCAGCTAAGAGGAACAAATAGCCAAAAGTGGATTTTCTAGAATCCACGCATCCGGCAAGGTCTGAATCTGAATATCCAATCACCTCGAGATGATCGGACCTCTTATAAGTGATCATGTGATCCTTCGTTCCTTGCAGATACCTCAATACTTTCTTTGCAGCCTTCCAATGATCCATTCCTGGATTACTTTGATACCTGCCCAGCATTCCGACAGCAAAACTGATGTCTGGTCTGGTACAAGTCTGTGCATACATCAAGCTTCCAACAATAGATGCATAGGGAATGGGTTCCATTTGGGTTCGTTCCAATTCATTCTTTGGGCATTGATCGAGACTAAATTTATCTCCCTTCTGAATTGGAACTCCACTTGCAGAGCATTTGTCCATCTTAAATCTCTCCAGAACTTTGTTGATGTATGCTTTCTGAGACAGTCCCAACCATCCTTGTGATCTATCACGAATGATCTCTATTCCGATCACATAGGATGCCTGACCCATATCTTTCATCTCAAAGTTCTTAGAGAGAAATTCTTTGGTTTGATGTAATAAACCAAGATTATTTGTTGCAATCAAGATATCATCAACATACAAGACTAAAATTATAAACTTGCTCCCACTGACCTTAAGATATATGCATCGATCAACGATGTTTTCGTTAAATCCAAAGGATGTAATAGTATCATTGAACTTTAGATACCATTGACGGGAAGCTTGTTTAAGTCCGTATATTGACTTCTTCAGTTTACACACCATATGTTCTTTTCCTTCAACCACAAAGCCTTCAGGTTGATCCATAAAAACTTCTTCATCTAAGTTCCCATTTAAAAAGGCAGTTTTCACATTCATTTGATGGAGCTCTAAGTCATAATGAGCTACCATTGCCATAACAATTCTTAAGGAGTCCTTTTTAGAGACAGGTGAAAAAGTCTCAGTATAATCAACACCAACTTTCTGAGTAAATCCTTTGGCAACAAGTCTGGCCTTGTGTCTTTCGATATTGCCATTTGAGTCGTGTTTAGTCTTGAAGACCCATTTACACCCAACTCTTTTACAACCTTCGGGCAATTCAACAAGTTCCCAAACTTTGTTACAATCCATTGATTTCAACTCTTCTTTCATGGCATCTAACCATTTAGTAGAACTCTCACTTTCCATGGCTTGTGAAAACAAAACTGGATCATTTTCGATTCCCAAGTCAGATTCTGACTCTTGTAGGTAAACCACAAAGTCATTAGAAATTGCAGACCTTCGTTCTCTTCCAGATCTTCTTAATGCAACTTCTGGTGGTTCACCTGACGTAGGTTCATTTATTTCAACTTCATCATGTGGTGCTTGGTCATTATTTTGTTGTTCTTGTAGGCCATTATCATGGTTGACATGCACATGAACAACAACTTGAGAAGAAGGTGGAGGCAAGGGAACTTGCACTCTAACTTCTTGAATTTCCACTTTACGTGGTACCAAGCTCCCACTAACTTCACCATTTTCAATGAACCTAGCATTTCCAGTTTCAACGATTCTTGTACTATGGTTAGGACAATAAAATCTATACCCTTTAGATTTTTCTGGATAACCAATGAAAAAACCACTGATTGTTCTTGAGTCCAGTTTCTTTTCATGTGGATTATATATTCTCACTTCCGCTGGGCAACCCCAAACATGCAGGTGCCTTAAACTAGGTTTCCTTCCTGTCCACAGTTCAAAAGGTGTCTTAGGAACTGCCTTACTAGGAACCCTGTTTAACAAATACGCGGCGGTCTTTAATGCATGCATCCACAATGATTCAGGTACAGAAGAGTTACTCATCATACTCCTAATCATGTCCATTAGAGTACGATTACGCCTTTCTGCAACACCATTTTGTTGCGGAGTTCCTGGCATAGTGTATTGAGCACATATACCACGACTTTCTAAGAACTTAGAAAATGGACCAGGGCACTGTCCACTTTCATTATATTTTCCATAATATTCACCACCTCTATCAGATCTGACAATTTTCACCTTTCTATCTAATTGTCTTTCAACTTCATTGATAAACACCTCAAGGGTATTTACCGATTGAGATTTTTCATGCAACAAATAGATATACCCATAACGTGAAAAATCATCAATAAAGGTGATGAAATATTTTTCTCCACTAAAAGATGGAACATCAAAAGGCCCACAAATGTCGGTGTGTATAATCTCAAGGAGCTGTGAGCTTCTTGTGGCTGTTTTCTTAAGTATGTGTCTTGTGTGCTTTCCCTTAATACACTCAACACAAATTCCAAGATCAGTAAAATCCAGATCATGTAGGATTTCATTCTTTACCAATCTTTCGATTCTTTCTTTGGATATATGACCCAAACGTTTATGCCACAAGTATGCAGATGATTCATCAGATAAACCACGTTTAGTGCCAACATTATGATGCAAGGTTAAAAGGGTTTCAGCAAAAAGATTGTCAAGCTTTAGTTGGTACAAACCCTCACGAAGGATACCAGAACCCAAAAGATCATCTTGTTTAAAAAGACTAAAGCATTTATTCCCAAATTTAAAGAAATATCCGGCTTCATCAAGTGTAGATAAGGAAATCAAATTACGAGAAATAGAAGGAACATAAAGGGTCTGAAAAAGGTCCAAATGACGGCCAGTATCTAAAACTAAACGATAAGTCCCAACGGCTTCAACAGGTGCTTTAACTCGGTTTCCCATGTAGAGGAATCTCTCATTTTGGTTTGTGGTTCGGGTCATAAGAAATCCCTGCATCGTATTAGAAACATGAGTGGTAGCACCAGAATCAATCCACCAAGTATTATAAGGAACTTCAGCTAAATTTGATTCGAAACATACTAAAGCATAATGCTTACCCTTTCTTTCGAACCATGCCTTACGCTTCAGGCAATCTTTCTGATAGTGTCCAGGCTTTCTACAAAAGCGACACGTATCGTTGCTTGGTCCCTTCTTATGGATTTGGACAGATGACTGATTGATCTTTGATAGTCCTTGCTTGCCCTTTCCATTATTCTTCCATTGTTTCTTTCCAGCTCCTTTATGGCCAATGAGATTAGCTGAATGATTTCCCATTTTCTTAAGCCTTGCTTCCTCTTGAATGAGCATGCTTTGTATTTCATGTTGTCACACCCCAATTTCAGCGAATCGAACTCGGGACGCGAACTTTTAAAACATGAGTACTTAAAACCTGTTTTGAATAAAAGCTTTGACATTTCCATTTATTTACCAAAAATAATAGTAGTATTTACAATACAAAAACGTCCCAACAAGTGGACAAGGTACACATCCGTCACTAGACTCAACAAAAGTAAAGACCAGACTCCGCTCCAAGCTCCATGAACTTCAAGAGCTAACCTAGTCCGTCCAGTGATCAGTACCTGTAGGAAAAGCAGCTAGGGGTGAGCGTTCGCTCACCTCCACGGATAACAGACTGACTATGACATAATTAGTAGATAAAGCCAGTAACACTAAAACCAAACCCAACATTGGGACTACAGTCCCCAACTCAAGTACCCAACTGACCCACAACCCGTTACCTTCCTCAATAGACTCAACACTCGATAACACAATGTAGACCCGACACAACTATCGACGACCTCCTCCAAGGACACGACATAAAGACTACACAACGCCAAACAAGATCACAAGGAATCGCACACCAAACAAGATCACAAAGGATCGCAAACCAGCTGCTCAGTCACCTCCCTCACTCACGCGCTTTGCCGAACCACTCAGGTCAGGCGGTCGACCTGTCTCACTCACGCGCTTTGCCGAACCACTCAGGCCAGGCGGTCGACCTGTCTCAGTAACCTCTCTCACTCAGGCAACCACCATCACAGTCACAATCACAAACACAATCACAAGCAGTTCAACAACACAGGCACTCAAGGCCATTCAAGACACCTCAACAATCAAGACTCGGGTTCAACAACCCCACGGGCACTCACTGCCACTCAAGACACACCAACGATCAAGACTCGGGTTCAACAACCCCACGGCACTCACTGCCACTCAAGACACACCAACGGTCAAGACTCGGGTTCAACAACCCCACGACACTCACGGCCACTCAAGACACACCAACGGTCAAGACTCGGGTTCAACAACCCCACAGGCACTCGCGGCCTCACACCTTTTGGAAAATATCTACTTGATATTTTCCAATCAGTTTCGCGAAAAACGGACGTTTCGGGCCCCAAACGGGAACTTTTCCCAAGAAATTACGAAACTTGACGGGCTACAAGGAAACGGCTCAACTAAGACCGATGCGACGACGGTTAAGCTTTTCGGATCCAAAATGGTCCTCGAATGGACCAAAACGTCGCTCGGTTGACTTTTCCAGCGAAAAGTCAACATTTCCCAAATTGATCAGAAAGTTGCCCTGAGTCACCCGGAACTCACTTTGGTCAATAACGGGGTCAAATTAAGTCTGGTATGACACTCGGGGTCATTTTAGGTTCACTTAACTGTCAATCTTAAAAAATTTAAATTTTCCTGTTTTTCGCAGGTTTGACTGGCGTTGACCAAGAGTGGTTATTACAATCTACCCCCCCTTAAAGGAATTTCGTCCGCGAAATTAGAATAACGCTCATAAAAAGGTACAATAAACACGTACCCTGATAGGTCTCGCGGTAGGTAGGGGATCCTGGGGCCCGGGAATCGGTAACCGCGTACACTCTTCCCGCTGGCGCCTGCTGCCTCTGACTCGGCGCACTAACCGCTGGATATCCATAGCTCCGTTGCTGTCTCGGAGCTGGCCCGCTCGTCGACGGCTGCGAAAACCTCGACTGTTGACTCTAGCGAGGGCGTGACTGCCGTGGCCACTGCGCTGACGTTGCCAAAATCGGCTCGGGGCACCTTGCAACAGCGTGCCCGACCCGGTTGCACCGGAAACACCTCCTATCGTCGGCCCTCGGCTCCGTGCCCTGGCCTGTCCAGCTGGTCGCTGGTAGCACCGCGGGCCCTCCTCCCATCGGACACTCTCGATAAAAGTGGTCTCGCTGCCCACATGTAAAACATGTCGTTCCCCACTCTGAGGCGGCTGGCCCCACTGATGCTACCGACCCCATCTGTCTCGGTCCACCCTGCTGAGCATGGGGTCAAAAGAACCCCGTGGTCCTCTGCCTCCGCGAGTCTCATGAGTCGGACGGCCCTGTAACGCTGGTCGGCCGCTGTCGAACCTCGCGAGTTCTGGCCGCCTCCTGGATCCCCTGCTCCACCGTCGCTGCGGTGTCCACGAGATCTGTGTACTTCCGCAGTCTCAAGGCGAGAACCTGGTTCCGAATCTCCAGTCTCAGTCCTCCCTGGAACCGTAGGCAACGGTTCTTCTCTGACATCACCATCTCCGGCGCGAATCTGGCCAGGGCCGTGAATCTGGCCTCGTACTCTGCCACCGTCAACTCCTCCTGCTCCAGATCCAGAAACTGCCGATGTCGCTCCAACCGAGCCGACTCGGGAAAGTACTGTTCCAGGAAGACCGTCTGGAAGATGCTGTAGTCATAACCGACCATGTCCTTCACACGCCCCCACCAGTGGTAGGCGCTGTCTCTCAGCTGATGGGCCGCGAAGGACACCCTGCGACGGCCATCATCGATACCTGATGTATCCAGGTCTCGCGTGACCTGCTCTAGCCACCTTTTGGCTCGGTCGGGGTTCGGCTCCCCGACAAATGTAGGTATCCCGAGCTTCAGGAAGTCTAGTAGTGCTCGGGATGTGTGATCCTCTGCCTGACCGGGCCTCACTGGGACCGTGGTTGCCCCTGGGGCTGGTGAAGCCGACTCTCGGTTGGCAATGACCGCCACTAAACTCTGAACTGTCCTGGTCAGCTCATCCAGGGCAGTCATGACGGGTGGGTCTGCGATCGGCGGGACACTGGGCGTGCCCGTAGAAGGTCCCGCATCGCTCCTCCTGTCCTCACCGACAGGAGCACCCTGCGCCTCGGCGTACTCGGCGGGCTCAACGGTGGGCACCCATCCTGGTGTCCCCGCTGACCGTCCCCGCCTGCCTCGCGCGGGCGCTCGTCCCCGTGCCACTGCTGCTCTCCCTCGTCTACCACGAGCCATCAGCGGGTATCCTCTGCACGGATATACGCAAACGTTCAGTTGCGAACTCAAATAAAGACAACAGCTCGAAAACACTAACACTCACACGGTCTACGTCTACCCCAACGTACTTGTTACCAAAAGCCACACCGTTCACGCTAATTATACTTTAATTACAATAACACGTAGGCGGAATCTCAAATTTAACCACACCAACGCACACCAAGCCCTTATTCGGTCCTTTATGCACTTACTTATGACTTTCCGCAACCAAACCAGTGTTCGCTACTCATCCCTTGCGGGAAAAGTAGTAAAGGGGATGAGCGTTATGCTCACCTCCACGGACACCCGTTCGATTATGGCATACTAGTAACGCACCAAGGACCTACCAATCTAACCAGGGCAAGCAATTACCTCAAAACCTGATGCCAAACGTCACACTGCTCACACTATCAATACTTCAAGGACTCGCTCATGTAAGATAAACCTCAACACGGGAAACACTCCCTCAATTCAGCGATCACTATGGTTCACAACCTCAATCACCCAAATACCCGACCACGAAATGAAACCTCAAGACGGAAAACTCACGCTCTCAACTGAGCACACACCATTGCTCACCCTATTAGAGCCTAATTTAAAATAATGCGAAGCGGAAAACTCAACAACAACCCAACCGTTCACCAGGCCCACAGCCTCTACAACCCACACCGTGAACACAACCCGTAAAACCAACGCTCAAACACACGAACAAGAACCGAGTCACTCAACCACAACCTTCAACGCACAACGAAACCAACCCTTTTCCCCCTTTTTTTTTCTCCTTTTTTTTTTGAAACCCGGCTGGACCGGTCCGGCAGGTGGACCGGACCATATGGCAATCCGGGCCGGCAGGCCGTCCGTGCCGGTCTGGCTTCCGTGCCGGAACACCACCCGTGCCGGGCTTGCTGTCGGGCCGGCACACCAGCCGTGTCATGCTGGCTGCCAGGCCGGCACGCCAACCGGTCCGTGCTGGCTGCCGGATCGGACCAGCGAGCCCGTCCTGGTCTCGTACCAGGTCGGCCCGTGGTCCGTCCCGTAACTGCGACAGCTTCACCCCTATCACCCCGTCACGTCGATCCTAGGACACTCGCATCCTACCCTTCTCCTAGCGACCCGCACGCTTGTGCGTCGCAGACACTCGACCACTAAAACGACCAAACACGTACCACAAAACCCGACTAAACCACGAACAAGCCAAACCGGCCAAACACCTATAACAACAACAACGACGAAACCCGCCCACCGGGCCAACCAAAGTCAAATAGCGCCCACCGGGCCAACCAAAACTGCATGACACGCCCACCGGGCCAACCAAAAACAATCACAATACGCCCACAGGGCCAATCAAAGTCAAACACAAACGCCCACGACGTCAAACAACATCAAAACAATCAAATTTTGTAAAGCTTTCTCCACTTCATTTTTAAAACCTCAAACTTGACATCCCGCAGTTACAACCCAGTCCAGGCGTCCCCGAACTACGTTGTACCGACTTGATATCAGCACCGTCACGTTCGACTACAGGAGCGCTCCTGAGTCGACCCGCGACAGTTTAAAAACAGTTCACGCAATCACACACAATCAGTATGCCAGCAACAAAATACTGTAACATACGCACAAACAAAAACAAGACTCAGGACATGATGGGTATACACTGACTCGACTCTCCCACCTAATTGACGGACAGTCCGAGGTTTGAAACCTCGAGCTCTAATACCAAGCTGTCACGCCCCAATTTCAGCGAATCGAACTCGGGACGCGAACTTTTAAAACACGAGTACTTAAAACCTGTTTTGAATAAAAGCTTTGACATTTCCATTTATTTACCAAAAATAATAGTAGTATTTACAATACAAAAACGTCCCAACAAGTGGACAAGGTACACATCCGTCACTAGACTCAACAAAAGTAAAGACCAGACTCCGCTCCAAGCTCCATGAACTTCAAGAGCTAACCTAGTCCGTCCGGTGATCAGTACCTGTAGGAAAAGCAGCTAGGGGTGAGCGTTCGCTCACCTCCACGGATAACAGACTGACTATGACATAATTAGTAGATAAAGCCAGTAACACTAAAACCAAACCCAACATTGGGACTACAGTCCCCAACTCAAGTACCCAACTGACCCACAACCCGTTACATTCCTCAACAGACTCAACACTCGATAACACAATGTAGACCCGACACAACTATCGACGACCTCCTCCAAGGACACGACATAAAGACTACACAACGCCAACCAAGATCACAAGGAATCGCACACCAAACAAGATCACAAAGGATCGCAAACCAGCTGCTCAGTCACCTCCCTCACTCACGCGCTTTGCCGAACCACTCAGGTCAGGCGGTCGACCTGTCTCACTCACGCGCTTTGCCGAACCACTCAGGCCAGGCGGTCGACCTGTCTCAGTAACCTCTCTCACTCAGGCAACCACCATCACAGTCACAATCACAAACACAATCACAAGCAGTTCAACAACACAGGCACTCAAGGCCATTCAAGACACCTCAACAATCAAGACTCGGGTTCAACAACCCCACGGGCACTCACTGCCACTCAAGACACACCAACGATCAAGACTCAGGTTCAACAACCCCACGGCACTCACTGCCACTCAAGACACACCAACGGTCAAGACTCGGGTTCAACAACCCCACGACACTCACGGCCACTCAAGACACACCAACGGTCAAGACTCGGGTTCAACAACCCCACAGGCACTCGCGGCCTCCCAAGACACCAACCATAAAACACGGGCTCTCATGGCCACCCAAGACACCAATTTAAATACACGGGCTCTCAAGGCCACCCAAACTCAATCAATAAATAATACGGCTCTCAAGGCCATTCAAAACTCGATAATAAATAACACGGGCTCTCAAGGCCACCCAACTCAACAATAAATAATACGGGCTCTCAAGGCCACCCAACTCAACAATGAATAACACGGGCTCTCAAGGCCACTCAAAACTCGATAATAAAATACGGGCTCTCAAGGCCACCCAAGACACCAAATAAGCAATCAACCTCCGGCTTAACCAGGCCTCCAACAGTCCTAATGTCAACAGTTTCTCAATCAACCTCCGGGCATGGTCATATGCCTCCAGTACTCCTAATATCGATAAGTTCACAAACAAACTCCGGGCATGGTCATATGCCTCCAGTAATTCAATTATCGCTAAGTTCTCTGATCCTACGACACTAATAAGTGTCACATGCTTTTCTCATAAACGCTACAATCCCGTATCATGCTTTTCTAATAATTGCTACGATCCCGTATCATGCTTTTCTAATAATTGCTACCATCTCGTATCATGCATTTCGAATATTTAAATAAACCTACTCAACCCACGACACCCCGGTGTCACATGCAATTCTACTGTTAACTTTCCCTAGTCAGGGCCGAGATCCGGCTACTTTTCCCTACCTCGTGCGTGTTCTCCCAAAAGCCAAACCACGAGCTCCGGTGATGATCTCAGTCACTCACCCAGCTTTCCCTTGCCTCGGTCCGTGGCACGATCTAAAGGAACACAAATTTAAGTCACTAAGCAACTCGCAAGAATAAACCGAAAACCATTAAACTCGATGCCCAAACTTAACCCCGACAGTGTCGATCACTCCCAAACTTCCCAATTACTCAACATTGTCGATAAATGACCCGTAAAGGCCCGATTCGCCCGACATGGCGAATCTGCCCGGGTTTTGTTTATTGCCTTCCGGGGCTCCAAAAGCCTCCGTTTTCGTTTCTACGGTCTTAGAATATTTCAAAGAACCCAAAGTACTTGCCCGAATCGAATTCCGAGTCCCGAGTCAATTAAATGACGTTTAAAGTTTCTAAACCTGATAAATTACAACTTCTCCAATTTAATTCCAATTTTCGATTCGGTTAAGGATAAATGGTCCGGGGAACGTTTTAAACCACCCGAAACACAAAACCCGATAACCCGAGCACGTGGGCCCCACCAACCCACTTGGCCGAGAGCTCCTAGGGCTCAAGGGGAGGCTCGGCCACCATGTGGTGGCTGCTGCCTGCTCCGGCCAGCCACCTCATGGCCGGCCGGCCACCACCCACGGTGGCCGGAGCTCCTCCCGAGCCTCCGGTCACCGGAAAACGTGAAATTAAACCCCCAAACACCTCTAAAACGTCTCCAACACCTCCCCAACCTCCACACAACCCTAAATCATTCGTTTTAACAAACCCTAGCTTTCCAAAATAATCAAAACGAGAATCGGTTTGGGTATTACCGTAGAGGAGGATGAGGGGAACGAGTTTGCTCCTTGCTTGAAGAGGATCCAAGGGCTTGAATGACGTGAATAGTGCCAAACCCTAACCCCAACTCTCTTCTTCTCCCTTTCTCTCTTCTCCTTCTCTCTCTAACTTCTCTCTTTCTTTTTCTATTTTCTTAAACTAACACAAAACCTCTTTTTTCTCTCCTTTACCCCTTAATTTCGGCCACCCCTCACAACCACACACTTTCCCCCCAAAACTAACACCACCACAATTAGGACAAGTGTCAAGGTGGGTCCCACACCTTTTGGAAAATATCTACTTGATATTTTCCAATCAGTTTCGCGAAAAACGGACGTTTCGGGCCCCGAACGGGAACTTTTCCCAAGAAATTACGAAACTTGACGGGCTACAAGGAAACGGCTCAACTAAGACCGATGCGACGACGGTTAAGCTTTTCAGATCCAAAACGGTCCTCGAATGGACCAAAACGTCGCTCGGTTGACTTTTCCAGCGAAAAGTCAACATTTCCCAAATTGATCAGAAAGTTGCCCTGAGTCACCCGGAACTCACTTTGGTCAATAACGGGGTAAAATTAAGTCCGGTATGACACTCGGGGTCATTTTAGGTTCACTTAACTGTCAGTCTTAAAAAATTTAAATTTTCCTGTTTTTCGCAGGTTTGACTGGCGTTGACCAAGAGTGGTTATTACAATCTACCCCCCCTTAAAGGAATTTCGTCCGCGAAATTAGAATAACGCTCATAAAAAGGTACAATAAACACGTACCCTGATAGGTCTCGCGGTAGGTAGGGGATCCTGGGGCCCGGGAATCGGTAACCGCGTACACTCTTCCCGCTGGCGCCTGCTGCCTCTGACTCGGCGCACTAACCGCTGGATATCCATAGCTCCGCTGCTGTCTCGGAGCTGGCCCGCTCGTCGACGGCTGCGAAAACCTCGACTGTTGACTCTAGCGAGGGCGTGACTGCCGTGGCCGCTGCGCTGACGTTGCCAAAATCGGCTCGGGGCACCTTGCAACAGCGTGCCCGACCCGGTTGCACCGGAAAAACTTAATCTATAACACAGATTCATAATCATCACAAAATCAAACAATAATGAATTATATTGAAGTCCACCTTTGGGTGTAACACCAATATATGATAAAGTAACAAACATAAGTGATGCTTAAAATATTTCAGTAATTGGCAACTGACCCACTACAACTAAGCACATTTGCAATCTTTGGATATACTAAACATGCCTAGTAGAGCACATCAGTTTGCCACGATAATGTTCGCAAATTATAAAATAGAATGATTAGCCTTTGGGCAATACAAAATACATTATAATTATGAACTTCAAATTATTCATGGTAAAATTAAAAGATATCATAATGTCATTCAATTAGCAAGCATCACATAAACATGAGTAATTGAAATTGTATGATGTTTGCGGGTCTTTCTAATTTGGCCACTTTGGTGACTAACAAATTCGATACATAATGCAAACATCAAAATAAAACATCATACTCATTATCAAATAATATCATCATATTTGACATTGTCTAAAAGTCTTTCTTATTTGGCCAGTTTGGTGACTAACAAACAACTCGTAATATAGACAATTAAATGAGTAATTGAATTCGATATCTATATAACATTATAATTTGGCCACTTTGGTGACTAACAAATTAATCATAATTAGATATCAAATATGTAACAAATAATTAACCTTAATTTTGAAAAACTTGAAAATCATACATCAAACCTTGAAACTTTTGTAGAAAACTATGAGGATCAAACTTTAAATTTGTACAAGTTAGCTTCAGATTATAACTCCCAAAAAATTTCAAGGTTTGCAAGAGGGAAAAAAAACAGTGCTTGAATGTATTTGATCAAAATGATTTCCCTTATATTAATCATCCAAAATTGAGATGATAAATATATGCATAACTCAAATAAATCATTGGAGTACACACACGGTATAAGTCAAACCATTAATCACAATTGCCAATCACAACTTGTAATATATGTATACATATTTAAACGTACAAGAACACAGTACCAAAATAAAACTCACGTAAACAAATACAGCCACATTAACCAATCATCCATACATGTATACTCAATTACCATATCAAGCGGCGCATACATAGATTGTGAGTGAATCACAAGACAGCGAGTATAGCAAAATAAAAGGATCGGAAAATCATACAGTTCTCAACACATGCTCTGATACCACATATTAGTTGATTCTTAAGTCATGGTATTATAATCTTATATTGCATAAACCATTAAAACAACATAGATCTTTGAACTATATGATTCTCACGACATAATCAATTGAAAGGAAATACATACCTTGATCCATTAGAGTAGCGGAAACGTGACTTGATTAGTGGATTCGGTTTCTCCCTCTTGACCCTCTTTAGGCGGCTTGATTAGCTTTCAGAGATGGTGTAGAAAACTATCTTGATAGTTAGAGAGAGGACCAAACCCTTGGGGTTCATACATATATACCCACCATTAGGGTTATAACAATAATTACCTTAATTCAATTAACCAATAATTATCTCTTTAATATTGGACTAACACTTGGGCCACATGATGGGCTTGGGCGTAAATATGTCCAACATTGTAATTGTATCTCATATTCTGTGTGTCCTTTTTATCCATTAAGCATGTACATGTATATATAGTCACGTACACATGGCTTAGTCATCAACATGGTTGCCACCTGCATTGTAGGGAGATGGTGGTGGCCATATAGACTTTACACGTATTCTACAACACTCCTTCTTGGACACCACCACTTACGAATACACCAATTGCGTCTTAAGTTTCCTCACTAAATACCTCCTCAGGAAAACCCGGTGGGACAGAACCCGTAAGGAAAAGAGTGCAACGCGTAAAACGTGCTTGATGCTGCCTCGTTAAAAACTTTTCCAAGAAAACTCTGTGGGACAAAACTTGGATAAGGGAAAAAGAGTGCAACACACACAATTTGTCTCCCCCTGACTTCAGGCAGGGTACTTTGGTTGCTTGCTAAGGTGACGCATGCCGATTTTGTGAACTAACTTCTCAAAGGGAGAAGTTGACAAAGCTTCAGTAAATAAATCAGCAAGATTCTCGCAGGGCCGAATCTTCTTGACATCTATCTCATTACTCTTCTGGAGCTCATGAGTATAAAAGAACTTCGGAGAGATGTGCTTGATTCTGTCTCCTTTGATATAGCCTCCTCTGACTTGAGCTATACAAGTTGCATTGTCTTCATATATAATGGAAGGAGAGTTTGACGGAGGAATGCTGATTGAGCATAACACATGCTTCAAAACAGATCGCAAGAATACACATTCTCGGCTAGCTTCATGTAGCGCAACAATCTCCAAGTGGTTCGAGAATGTCGCAACCAAAGTCTGCTTCGTAGAGCGCCAGGAAATGGTTGTTTCACTGCAGGTGAAAACATATCCTGTTTGGGAGCGAGCTTTGTGAGGGTATGATAAATAGCCAGCATCCGCATATCCAACCAGCCCAACGCTCCCCTGGACTTAGAATACATAAGTCCCAAATCTCTGGTCCCGCTCAGATGACGAAGTAGATGCTTGATACTGTTCCAATGACGTCGAGTGGGTTCTGAACTGAACCTGGCAAGTACATTTACTGCGAACGCTATGTCAGGTCGCGTACATTGTGCCAAATAAAACAAACCCCCAATAGCATTTAGATATGGTACTTCAGGACCAAGTATCTCTTCATCTACTTCATTGGGACGGAATGGATCTCTTCTGGGATCTAAAGAACGGACGACCATTGAAGTACTGGGAGGATGAGCATTATCCATACTAAAACGCTTCAAGAGCTTTTCAACATATACATATTGATGGATCAAAATGCCATCAGACAGATGCTCGAGCTGCAGGCCGAGACAATGTCTAGTCCTTCCCAAATATTTCATTTCGAATTCTCGTTCCAGATAATTTGAAGCTTTGAGGATCTCTTATGGAGTCTCAACCTGATTTATGTCATCAACGTATACTGCTATAATAACAAACCCAGATGTTGTTTTCTTAATAAATACACATAGATATATAACATCGTTCTTATAACCTTCTCTAGTAAGGTATTCGCTAAGGCGATGGTACCACATCCTACCAGATTGCTTTAGTCCATATAGAGATTTTTGTAACTTTATTGAACACAGATCTCTGGGGATATCTATCATTGCTTCAGGCAATCTCAAACCATCGGAGAGTTTCATATAGATATCAGTGTCTAGATTACCATACAGGTAAGCAGTCACAACGTCCATCATGCACATATCAAGTCCTTTAGAGACTGATAGGCCGATCAAATATCTGAAAGTGATCATATTCATTATTGGGGAATATGTCTCATCAAAATTGACTCATGGTCGTTGAGAGAATCCTTGGCCCACAAGTCTAGCCTTATATCGGGCGACTTCATTTTTCTCATTTTGTTTCCTTACAAATACCCACCTGTAACCAATAGGGTTGACATCTTCTGGTGTCTTGGAAATGGGCCCCAAAACTTGGCGTTTTTCCAATGAGGCAAATTCTGCCTAAATTTCCTTTTCCCACATAGGTCAGTCATCCCTGTGACGGCATTCGTCGATGCTTCAGGGCTCAAAATAAAACTCATTTATGATCTCGCTGGCCACTACGAATGCAAAGACTTCATCAAAAATAATTTTCTCATTTCTTAACTCTTTAGGAGTATTAGAGTCTTCTGGTACTTCTGGACCGATAGGTTCTTTTGGAACCGGCTCTGTTAGTTCTTCTGGAACTACTTCTGGTAATGAGGCTTTCTCATCGGTTGGTTCTTCTGGAACCACCGTTTTCTTATCCCCTATACTCGTCTGACATTTTCGCTTCCGGGGAACAATGTCTTTTGATCCAACTGGTCTCCCATGCTTCAGAGATGCACTAGAGGAATCGATAGTTGCTTTTGCAGTATCACCAGTGACCTTAATTCTAGTTGGTACATTGATTGCATCTATATAAGACCTTGTCATCTTTGACGTGTCTGTAAATGCATCAGGCATTTGATTTGAAACATTTTGCAAATGAATGATTCTTTGTACTTCTGTTTCACATTGTGACGTGCGCTGGTCTAAATGAGACAACAAACTCACTTCCCAAGAAAGTTCATGCCCAACTTCAGGAGGCTTATAAGAGAGTTCATGTCTTACTTCAAGAGGCTTATCTTTCTCACCTATAGGTGGAAATGTTGTCTCATCAAAATGACAATCTGCAAATCTTGCAATAAACAAATCACACGTCCGAGGTTCAAGATACCTTATAATGGACGGTGAGTCAAAACCAACATATATCCCCAACCGACGTTGGGGTCCCATTTTTGTGCGTTGAGTAGGTGCGATCGGCACTTGCACTACGCAACCAAAGGTTCGCAAATGAGATATATTAGGTTGGTGCCCACACACAAGTTGTACAGCAGAATATTGATGGTATGCACTTGGTCTTATACGAATTAAAGTTGTAGCATGTAATACAGCATGTTCCCAAGCAGAAATAGGTAATTGTGATTGCATTAGTAATGTACGTGCAATTACCTGTATGCGTTTGATAAACGATTCTGCTAAACCATTTTTGGGTATGGACATATGCAACGGGATGTCCAATATCAATCCCTAAAGACATGCAATAATCATCAAATGCTCTTGATGTGAACTCACCAGCATTATCAAGATGAATCGACTTAATGGGATTGTAATAACCACTCCCGGTCAACGCCAGTCAAATCTGCGAAAAACAGGAAAATTTAAAAAAATTCGACAGACACTTAAATGAACCTAAAGTTGACCCCGAGGGTCATACTGGACGTAAGTTGACCCCGATATCGACCAAAGTGAGTTCCGGGGAACTCAGGGCAACTTTCTGATCAATTTGGGAAATGTTGACTTTTCGTTGGAAAAGTCAACCGAGCGACGTTTTGGTCCATTCGAGGACCGTTTTGGATCCAAAAAGCTTAGCCGTCGTCGCAGCGGTCGTAGTTGAGCCGTTTCCTTGTAGCCCGTGAAGTTTCGTAATTTCTTGGAAAAAGTGCCCGTTCGGGCCTGAGACGGCCGAATTTCGCGAATCTGGTTGGAAAATATCTAGGAGATATTTTCTAAAAAGGTATGGGACCCACTTGCCACATGTCACCAATGTGGTGGTGTTAGGTAACATTGAACAAAACAAAGGAAGACTTGATGTTAGTTTGGTAATTATGGAAAAGTTGTGTGGTTTTGAAACAAAACAATAGGAATACATGGAGATAGTCTCGGCCACACTTAAAAAAATAGGAGTTTTAGTGAGAGAAAGAAGAGAGAGAAAGGGAAGGAGAGAAAGGAAGAAGAAGGTTGGGTTTTTGGTGATTTCCCGACGATCCGACAGATTGACTCAACGATTGAAGATTCGAACTCCCCTCGTCATTCCCTACGGTGAGAACCCAATTTTTTCTCGTTTTAGTACGTTTGAAATTTAGGGTTTGAGTTTAAACGGTTTGATTAAGGTTGGGTTTTGTTTAAGATTGGTTTAAACATGAATGGTTGAGGTTTGGGGTTCGTTAGTAACGTTTTGGGGCGAAAAGGGAATTTTCCCATTGTGGCCGTGTGGGGCCCACATGCTCGGGTATCGGGTTTTCGTGTTCGGGTGGTTTAGGACATTCCCCGAATCATTAATCTACAACCGGATCGAAATTTGGATTTAAATTTTAAAAGATGTAATTGACGGGTTTAGAAACTTTAAACGCTAATTAAATGACTCGGAAGTCGGAATTCGATTCCGTCGAGTGCCTAGGAACCCTTGAATTATTCTAAGACCATAGAAACGAAAACGGGAATTTTCGGAGCTCCGGAAGGGCGTTTCAAAAACCCGGGCAGATTCGCCATGTCGGGCGAATCGGGCTTTTCCGGGTCCATTATCGACAATGTCGAGTAATTGGGAAGTTTGGGAGTGATCGACTTTGTCGGGGTTACATTTGGGAGTCAAGTTTATTGAATTTCAGTTTATTCCTTCGAGTTTAAAAGTTCCTTAAAATTGTGTTCTTTTAGATCGTGCCGCAGACCGAGGGAAAGGAAAGCTAGGCGAGTGACTGAGATCACGCCGGAGCTTGTTGGTTAGCTTTTGGAGAACATATACGAGGTAGGGAAAAGTAGCCGGATCTCGCCCCTGACTAGAGAAAGTTAACAGTAGAATTGCATGTGACACTTGGGTGTCGTGGGTTAAGTAGGTTATCGAATATTAGAAATGCATGTGACATTTGGGGTGTCGTGGGTTAAGTAGGTTATCGAAGATTAGAAATGCATGTGACACTTAGTAGTGTCGTAGGAGTAGAGAACTTTTCGATGTTAGAATTACTGGAGGCATATGACCATGCCCGGAGGTTGATTGTGAACTTATCGATATTAGGAGTACTGGAGGCATATGACCATGCCCAGAGGTTGATTGTGAAACTGTTGATATTAGAACTGCTGGAGGCATTGGTTATGCCCGGAGGTTGTTTGTGTAATTTGTGTCTTTTGTGGCCATGAGAGCCCGTACTTTACTGTTGTGTCTTGGGTGGCCATGAGAGCCCGTTTCGTTACTGTTGGTGTGTCTTGGGTGGCCGTGAGTGCCCGTGAGGCTGTTGAACCCGTGTCTTTACTGTGGGTGTGTCTTGGGTAGCCATGAGAGCCCGTGTTTTACTGTTGGTGTCTTGGGTGGCCATGAGTGCCCGTGGGGTTGTTGAACCCGTGTCTTTATTGTCGGTGTGTCTTGGGTGGCCGTGAGTGCCTGTGGGGTTGTTGAGCCCGTGAGTTATTGTCGGTGTGTCTTGGGTGGTCGTGAGTGCCCGTGGGGTTGTTGAGCCCGTGAGTTACCGTTGGTGTGTCTTGGGTGGCCGTGAGTGCCCGTGGGGTTGTTGAGCCCGTGAGTTACTGTTGGTGTGTCTTGGGTGGCCGTGAGTGCCCGTGGGGTTGTTGAGCCCGTGAGTTATTGTCGGTGTGTCTTGGGCGGCCATGAGTGCCTGTTGAGTGTTGAACCTGTGTTGTTGTTGTTTGTTGAACTTGTTTGTGATTGTGATTGTGGTTACTGAGACAGGTCGACCGCATGGCCTGACCGGGACTGGCAAAGCGCGTGAGTGAGAGAGGTTACTGAGACAGGTCGATCGTCTGGCCTGACCAGGACTGGCAAAGCGCGTGAGTGAGAGAGGTTACTGAGACAGGTCGACCGCCTGGCCCGACTTTGTGTCGGGGAAGCGCGTGAGTGAGAGAGGTTACTAAGACAGGTCGACCGCCTGGCCTGACCGGGACTGGCAAAGCGCGTGAGTGAGAGAGGTTACTGAGACAGGTCGACCGCCTGGCCTGACCGGGATTGGCAAAACGCGTGAGTGAGAGAGGTTACTGAGCAGCTGGAGTGTGATCCTTTGTGATCTTGTTTGGTGTGCGATCCTTTGTGATCTTGGGTGTTGCGTGGTGGTCTGTCGTGTCTTTGGAGGATGTCGTCGATCGTTGTGTCGGGTCTACATTACGAGTCCGAGTGTTGAGTCGGTTGAGGAAAGTATCAGTGCGTGGGTGTCGGTCGGGTTACTTGAGTTTGGGGATAGTGATCCCCGGTGCTGAGTTGGTTGTTGGTGTTACCGGCATTATCTGCTAAGTATGTCGTAGTCAGTCTGTTATCCGTGGTGGTGAGCGAACGCTCACCCCTAGTTGCTTTTCCTACAGGTACCGGTCGCAGGTTGGACTAGGTGAGCTTCTGAAGCTTGAAGAGCTAGGAGCGGGATTCTGGGTTTATTTTGAGTCTAGCGACGTATACCTTGCATTTTGTCCATTTGTTGGGACGTACCTTTAAGTTGTAAATGATTATTTTGATGAACAAGTGGTGATTTTAAAGTGATTTATGTAAAAGGTTTCAAAATGTTTTATTGTTTTAAATGTTCGCTTGACTGAGGGAAAGGAAAGCTAGGCGAGTGACTGAGATCACGCCGGAGCTTGTTGGTTAGCTTTTGGAGAACATATACGAGGTAGGGAAAAGTAGCCGGATCTCGGTCCTGACTAGGGAAAGTTAGCAGTAGAATTGCATGTGACACTTGGGTGTCGTGGGTTAAGTAGGTTATCGAATATTAGAAATGCATGTGACATTTGGGGTGTCGTGGGTTAAGTATGTTATCGAAGATTAGAAATGCATGTGACACTTAGTAGTATCGTAGGAGCAGAGAACTTATCGATGTTAGAATTACTGGAGGCATATGACCATGCCCGGAGGTTGATTGTGAACTTATTGATATTAGGAGTACTGGAGGCATATGACCATGCCCGGAGGTTGATTGTGAAACTGTTGATATTAGAACTGCTGGAGGCATTGGTTATGCCCGGAGGTTGTTTGTGTAATTTGTGTCTTTTGTGGCCATGAGAGTCCGTACTTTACTGTTGTGTCTTGGGTGGCCGTGAGTGCTCGTGGGGTTGTTGAACCCGTGTCTTTACTGTGGGTGTGTCTTGGGTAGCCATGAGAACCCGTGTTTTACTGTTGGTGTCTTGGGTGGCCATGAGTGCCCGTGGGGTTGTTGAACCCGTGTCTTTATTGTCGGTGTGTCTTGGGTGGCCGTGAGTGCCCGTGGGGTTGTTGAGCCCGTGAGTTATTGTCGGTGTGTCTTGGATGGCCGTGAGTGCCCGTGGGGTTGTTGAGCCCGGATGACCAAGACGATTGTGCCAAAGCATAAAAGCATTTGGATTAATGAACTTCTGGTTTATTGTTGTGTAGTCTTCAACGGTTCTTATGTTTGTATAATACAAACATGATGATAGAACCTGTAATTTTTCAAGTACACGCTTTTCACCATACTTATTAAAAGTGATACAGAGAAACTCAGTCTCATTTTCACTTCTGGTCTCGACATGATATCTATTGCTACGAATATCCTTGAAGCAAAGTAGATTTCTTTTGTATCTACTTGCATATAAAGCATTATGGGTATTTAACCTTGTTCCACTTTCTAATATCAAGGTAGCTCTTCCGGAGCCTTCTTTCAGTACCCATAATTATGCTAACATTTTCTTCAACCAAGGTTGGATAAGAAAAATATTTCTTGTCTCTTAAGATTGTGTGCGTCGACGCGCAATCAACAATACATAAGAAGTCATCATTTCTGCAAATACGTGACCCATAGTTGGGATCCATATCCTTTCATAAAAAGAAGTATTACATTAGTTTGTAAACTTAGGAAATGATTACAAAAACGTCATATATATATATATAGGGTTGGTATCAGTTACAAACCCCCCCTTATTGTGCAAACTACGAACTCATGAGAGCCAATGGATGCGTTCGGATTGATGACTCAGATCGCGCTGATAAATGCGGTGGCATTATTGTAATTTCTGGGACTTTTATACTTGTCATTATAAATTAAACAAGATATTTTAACGATTCAGACTAAAACACGCGATAATTTAAACTAAACGATTTAATTTTTTCCCATTCAATATATATGTTTCTGATTTTTATTTTCACATTTAATCAACGTGTTTTCGATTTCGTTTCTCGAACTTGAGTAAGAAGAAGATGAAGACGAAGATGAAGACGAAGAAGAATTTAGTGTTACATTTTTGTCTGCAAAATGAGTTCAAGTATGTTTGGGATTTCGACAGAAGCTTTCTAGAATACGGTAAATCAGGTATGTACTCAATCATTTTGCCCTAGTAAATTCCTTTTCATAGCTTTGTATCCTGAATGTTGTAGTTGTGTATTGCGTCTCGTGAAGTTTGAGGGTGTCTGTGTGTTGTTTTCCTGTGCTTTTAAACCTGAAACTTGCTCTGTCTGTGGGTTCAAAGTTGGATTGTTCATATATAAGATTAATTCGTGATTAATTTTACATCTCCAGAAATTGGTGACTTGTTTATTTCTTGAGACTTCTTTGTTTTGCTTAAAAGCCAATAAAAGATCTAGTTGCTTTGTCACTGATATGGTTTGTGAGATTGTTTGGTTTGTATTTCTTTTGCACAGTGCTTCAAAATATCAGCACCAATATTTGTAAAGTAAATGTACTTTATAAATTGACCTGTGTATGTTTTTTCTGTTAATTTTGTATATTTTATACATTTTTTCACTGTATCATGTTAATCCTATTCAGTTTTTGTGGTAAGAATGGTCACTAATATGTTTATTATTATGAATGGGGTAATTATTAGTAGTATTAATTCTAAATTGTTAGTAGTATGTTTGGTAAACTTTTAGTTGTGTGTTGTAAACTATTAGTGTTTGTATGAGGTTTTCCATTGCATTATGTTTTAAAGACAATCATTTTGTCTTTTGTAGATGAACCTGCTGCAGCATCTCTAGCTGCAGAGTTAGTTGTACCCGATTCTGCAACTAGTTCGCTGCATCGTTTCCAAGGGAAAAGTGATGAAGATAATATGCCTATCGGCATTCTAAGGAAAAGGTCTATGGATCTTCAGGTTTATGAGAGGTTTCGAAAGAGAAAACAAAGGGTTGATGTCCTTAGTAAGCGGAAAGAGACAGATCTAGTGTCTTCAGATTAGGAGGCCAAGAAAGTAAAGATTGGTGGTGAGCGGAAAGAGAGATCTAGTGTCTTCAGATCAGGAGGCCAAGAAAGTAAAGATTGGTGGTGCAGTTAAGAGGAGAGTTTATAGAACTTCACAGCAGAGGGAGGATGGGCAGTTGATCAGGAAAAGGAAAGCCCGCCCATCGAAGATTTTGTTAAGAACTTCACCCTTAAGGTTATATGATCTCATCATTCGATTAAGTCCAGCTCAGAGAAAAGATATTGAAGATATAGGGTTTGGATCAATTTTAAAGCTGAGAGTTCAATTTCTACCCGCCCGGCTGTGTCTGTACCTCGCTGAGAGCTTCAAGCCTGGGATTATGTCTCTTGTTCTTGGGTTTGGGGATCGGTTACACATTGATGATTCAGTTGTGCATTAAGTTGGTATTCCTCAAGGTAGGAATAAGGTTTATTTGAATAAAAGTAAATCGTATTCAGAAGGTCGTTTGGAATGGAGGGAGTTAACAAAGCTGAAAGATTTGAAGGGCAAGAAGAAAGAGACAACGTCTGAGTATGATATATCCCATGAGGATCTGTACCATCATCTATTGTCATTGAAGGATGGAGGGGATCATTTCAAGCGATCTTTCATGGTTCTCTTCACCACACTTATGATTAATTTTGGTAGTTCAACTAGGCTTGTGAACCAGTACATTTTGGATGCCGTTAACAATGAGGAAAAAATAAAAAATTACAATTGGTGTCAGTTTCTTGTGGACAGGTTGGTGGAGACCTCTAAAAACTGGGACCGGAAGAAATTCTACATAGGTCCAATGACCTTTTTGGTGGTAAGTATGTTTATTTGCCTATTTTTGTTTTTTAATGCATAGTATTTTACTATTTTGTTTATTTTCCTTTAAGAATTTGGTCCGAAAGATATACTGTAATATGTTAGTGGTATGCAGCATTGTTTTTTAGTGGTCTTTATTATTGTATTTTAGTGGTCTGCCACATTATTTTTTAGTGGTCGACAACATAATTTTTTAGTGGTCTGTAGCCAGTTCAATGTTTCTCATAATGTGGTATTACTATGTTACAATCAATTCGTTACTTGACTATTGGTTTATTTGCAGCTGTTCTATTTGGATCGTACTACCATAGCCAATCTAAAGAAACCGAAATTTAAACCTTCGTTAATTGGTTGGACTACAGAAAATGTTCAGGAGGGGGAGGATAAAGAGCTGTTGTTAAGTGAGAAGTTTGGAATGTGTTACGTTGACCAACCTGATCCTCAGTTGCCTCCTCAATCACCTATTGTATCGCCTCGTAAGCTCGTTGAAAAATCTGGCGCTCACCAGAAAACCCATGATCCTCAATTCCGTCCAGGACCTTCTGGTCCTAAAGTTGGTTCAGGCAGCAGCAATCGTGTATGTTTTCTGACTTATATTTTTTATTTGTTTCAGTTATGATTCCTAAATTATTTTTTTGATATAGTTTTATCATAAATTTTCAGACTTCATACCACAACTTTGTCACAGCTGCAAAAGTTTTTGTCGAAAGTTTTGAATATTTGGTTGACTGTTATGAAAACAGTCAACCTCCTCTACCCGATGTCCAACAAGTTCGGCGTCTATCTCAAGGATTTCAGGATATTGTTGGTGTCACGCCCCAATTTCAGCGAACCGAACTCGGGACGCGAACATTTAAAACATGAACACTTAAAACCTGTTTTGAATAAAACTCTGATATTTCCATTTAATTACCAAAAATAATAATAGTATTTACAATACAAAAACGTTCCAACAAGTGGACAAGGTACACATCCGTCACTAGACTCAACAAAAGTAAAGACCAGACTCCGCTCCAAGCTCCATGGACTTCAAGAGCTAACCTAGTCCGTCCGGTGATCAGTACCTGTAGGAAAAGCAGCTAGGGGTGAGCGTTCGCTCACCTCCACGGATAACAGACTGACTATGGCATAATTAGTAGATAAAGCCAGTAACACTAAAACCAAACCCAACATCGGGACTACAGTCCCCAACTCAGGTACCCAACTGACCCACAACCCGTCACCTTCCTCAACAGACTCGACACTCGATGATACAGTGTAAACCCGACACAACTATCGACGACCTCCTCAAGGACTCGAACGAAACGACACAACACCAACCAAGATCACAAAGGATCGCACACCAGCTGCTCAGTAACCAATCTCAATCAGGTCAGGGTTCGACCTATCGCAATTCCTCAACACGAAGTCGGATCAGGCTGTCGACCTTTCAAACTCGCAATTCCTCGACACTAAGTCGGATCAGGCTGTCGACCTTTAAAACTCGCAATTCATCGACACTAAGTCGGATCAGGCTGTCGACCTTTAGAACTCGCAATTCATCGACACTAAGTCGGATCAGGCTGTCGACCTTTAAAACTCGCAATTCATCGACACTAAGTCGGATCAGGCTGTCGACCTTTAAAACTCGCAATTCATCGACACTAAGTCGGATCAGGCTGTCGACCTTTAGAACTCACCACCCCAGGTAACCACAATCACAATCACAGGCAAGTTCAATCACACAGGCACTCAAGGCCACTCAAGACACCTCAACAGTCAAGACTCGGGTTCAACAACCCCACGGGCACTCGCTGCCACTCAAGACACCAAATTAATACACGGCTCTCATGGCCACCCCGACTCAACAATTAAATACGGGCTCTCAAGGCCACCCAAACTCAACAATTAAATACGGGCTCTCAAGGCCACCCAAACTCAACAATTAAATAAAACGCACGACAACCTCCGGCATACTCGATGCCTCCAACGGTCCTAAAATCACTAGTTTCACAAACAACCTCCGGGCATGGTCATATGCCTCCAGTAATTCAATTATCGCTAAGTTCTCTGTTCCTACGACACTACTAAGTGTCACATGCTTTTCTCTTAAACGCTACAATCCCGTATCATGCTTTTCTAATAATTAAATAAATCTACTCAACCCACGACACCCCGGTGTCACATGCAATTCTACTATTAACTTTCCCTAATCAGGGCCGAGATCCGGCTACTTTTCCCTACCTCGTATATAGATCCAAAAGCGCTCCAACAAAACCCGAAGTGGACCTAGTCACTCGCCGAGCTTTCCCTTGCCTCGGTCCGTAGCACGATCTAAAAGAACACAAATTCAAAGTACTTTTAAACTAGTACGAATAAACCGAAAATTAATAAACTTAACGCCCAAACGTAACCCCGACAAAGACGATCACTCCCAAACTTCCCAATTATTCGATATTGCCGAAAAAGGACCCGTAAGGGCCAGATTCGCCCGACATGGCGAATCTGCCCGGTTTTGGTTAATTGCCTTCCGGGGCTCCAAAAGTCCCCATTTTCGTTTCTACGGTCTTAGAATAAATCAAGGAACTCAACGCACTTGACGGAATCGAATTCCGACTTCTAAATCAATTAATTAACGTTTAAAGTTTCCCAAAACCCGTTAATTACAACTTCTCCAAATTAATTCCAAATTTCGATTCGATTAGGAATAAGTGGTCCGGGGGACGTTTTAAACCACCCGAACATTAAAACCCGAGCAACCGAGCACGTGGGCCCCACCCAAGAGGCTTGGCCGAGACCCTAGGGTTTGAGGGAGGGGCTCGGCCACCAAGTGGTGGCTGCTGCCACCTCCGGCCAGCCACCACATGGCCGGCCGGCCACCACCCACGGTGGCCGGAGCTCCTCCCGAGCCTCTGGTCACCGGAAAACGTGAAATTAAACCCCCAAACACCTCTAAAACGTCTCCAACACCTCCCCACACTCTACACAACCCTAAGCCTTAGTTTATAACCAAGCCCTAGCTCTTGAAAATAATCAAAACGAGAAACGGTTCGGGTATTACCGTAGAGGAGAACGAGGTGAACGGGATTGCTCTTTGCTTTGACTCGATCCAAGGGCTTGATCACAAACCCTAGCTCAACCTCCCTTCTTCTCTCTTCTTCTCCTTCTCCTTCTCTCTCTAAAACCTCTCTTCTAATTTCTAATTTAATTAAACTAACAACAAAACTAACTTTCTCTCCCTTAATACCCCATACTCGGCCAACCCTCTCCAACCACACCTTTTCCCTCCAAAAATTACACCACCATATACTTGACAAGTGTCAAGGTGGGTCCCATACCTTTTGGAAAATATCTAGTTGATATTTTCCAATCAGATTCGCGAAAAACGGACGTTTCGGGCCCCGAACGGGCACTTTTCCCAAGAAATTTTTAAACTGGACGGGCTTCAAGGAAACGGCCCAACTAAGACCGCTACGATGACGGCTAAGCTTTTCGGGTCCAAAACGGTCCTCGAATGGACCAAAACGTCGCTCGGGTGACTTTTCTAGCGAAAAATCAATCTTTCCCAAATTGACCAGAAAGTTGCCCTGAGTCCCCCGTAACTCATTTTAGTCGATAACGGGGTTATCTTAAGTCCGGTATGACCCTCGGGGTCAATTTAGGTTAAGTTTAGTGTCTGTCTTAAAATTTTTAAATTTTCCTGTTTTTCGCAGGTTTGACTGACGTTGACCAGAAGTGGTTATTACAGTTGGAGTTCCAAGTCGTGTGGCAGCAATACCACCTATGCGTGTTCAACAGCTTGTTCTAAAAGCTATAGCAAAGATTGAAGAAACTCAACTGAAAAAGAAGTCCAGTCAATATTTTCATTCACTAAGGACTAGATCTCCTGATGTAGGTCCTCTACCTAGTTTTAATCTTCTGTCTGGCATTGAAGAGAATGAGACCAAGAAAAATATTTGCGAAGACGAAACTGATAAGGATCAGATGGAAGGTTCAGACGAAAGTGAAAGAGAACATTCAGGTGGAAGCTATTGTGATTTTGACAATTGTACTTATGTAAGTGATGACGAAGAAGAAACAGAAGTAGATGCACCAGATTCAAAGGGCAGTTGAAGTAGACGTTGGAGTTAAATTTGCATCACCTGATTCAGAGGTTGCAGCTGAAATAGACGTTGGAGCTGTATTTGTTGCACCTGAAGCAGATGTACCTGAAGTATATGTGGCAACTGGTGATAATGTTCAGGGTAATGAAGAACAAAGCGAAATGATTAACACATGTTCCAACGTCAATGAGACCAATGCTGATTAGTTAGGTGAAAAAGATGCAATCGAATTAAAGGAAGTTGATGATTATATTGAGGACAATTCAGATGAAGATAAACCAGGGGTGATGCTTCTGTTATTGGAAGAGTAGTTGAAGATGATATAGGTCAAGACAAAGGAGTTGTTGATCTTGTTGAATCTAAAGAACATGGAGATGTCTCTGTTATTGGGGAAGGAACTGAACAGAGTGATGAATTGTACATGTACCCTGGCATTCATCCTATTCTTGTTGATTCAGATTCACAACTTGATGCTGGAAACAAGTGTAATTTGAAGGATGGATTTCATGTTATTGTACTCGATTCCAAGACACAGGAATCTTTGAAACAAAGTCCTGATGTACTAGTTGAACAAAGTGCATTTGAAGAGAAAGAACATATTGCTGATGTGTGGCATAAAGAAGAATCATACATTATTGTTGCCGGCGAACATAGTATGCCAAAATTGATGTGGATAAAAGCGTTAGTTGTAATTTCAATGATGGATTCCATGTTATTGTACTCGATTCCGAGACACAGGAATCTTTGAAACAAAGTCATGATGTACCAGTTGAACATAGTGCATTTGAAGAGAAAGAAGATGTTGCTGATGTGGAGCATAAAGAAGAAACAGACATTATTTTTGCCGGCGAACATAGCATGCCAAAAACTGATGTGGATAAAATCGTTGACTGTCAGAAAACCGTAGAGAAAAACGGTCTTCATTGTCTAATTGACGCAATGATGGTCGATGCAATGACATCATCTGTTATTTGTGCTGAGGAGGAAACCACTGAAAAAAAGAATACAATCATTGATGAGGAGGAAACCACTGAAGCAGATCATTCTTCTCTAGATTTAGTCCCTGAGCATGGTCTTTTATCCCCCAATACAATCCAAAGAAGATGGTGGGACCTGTATTGACACATCTCTGCATATTTCCAATGCAAATATTTGCAAAGAGATAGGTGGATTGTTGATCCAGAAGCTCTCTTATGTTCTGTGGCATCAATAGGGAAGCGCGCATGTGATGAACTTGAGAGAAATCTGAACCGTGCATGGAGATGGTCCTTTATGTTCCTCCACAGAAATTGTCTAGGACATATGATCCATCACATCATTCTTGTTCAGGTTCACACATGAACAATGAGGACAAACCAGTAGGCAAGGAAAGCGTTGATGCAGAACCATCACATCATTCTGGTGATACAAGTGATCTTTTCAACGATTACCAACCGAATAATGAACCAGAAACTCCTCCTGATGCAACAGATGTTGTTTCACCTCCTCCTAAACGCAAAGGGAGAAGAAAAGGTGCATTGAATATCCATCCACTTCAAGCCATCCCGATCTTTATTTGTCTGACTTGGACATAATACCTTATGGAAACAGACATACAAAATTCAAGATTAGTAAGCAGTAGACCATTTGGGAGACCCTGTTGAAAGATTGGGCTTTGAACCCCACTGAAGATGCTTTGAAGTAAGTTGCTGTTATTACTATTCAGTTTATCTAAAATTCAGATATATGTTTTGTTGTATCTCTGATTGTCTTCAGATCCATGCATAAATTTTTTTCTGATCTGCATTATAAGCTTTTTATGGGCTGCATATAATGTTTTAGTGTTTTGCAGCAGGAACTTTTAGTGGTCTGCATATAAGGTTTTACCGGTCTGTAGTGAAATTTTTAGTCGTTTATCAAATTGCATTCTTATGATGTGACAGGATCATGTCTATGAAAATGCATGCAATGGATTGCGAAGAGACGACATTTTGAGTTTCAGAGATGACATGGAACTTTACAGTTCTGTGATTGATGCTTGGGCTGATTATCTCAACTACGTAGAATTCAACAAGATGAACCATCTGGGTCCATCACGGGTGTTCTTATCAACCAATATATCTGTAAGTTGAAGTTTGATATCCTTTTTGAAGTCGTTCAATTGTTAGTTTTGTGAATCATTTTACTTTGTCTTTCTGAATAATAATCTTCTTGTATTTACATATATGTATATGTATTGGTTAAATAGATTGCCTACGAGCAGTCAGGAAACACTACTGCGCTGGGAACAATTGTACAGGATGAACTTCGAAAGTTTAACATGAGTTTGCACTATTATGACATGATAATTTTGTGTTTCCTCGTTATAATTTTTTTTGGTTTTTAAGTCAAATTACTTTGGTTAATTTATTGTTTTTTTGGGATACCTTTTTTGTTGCAGATTCTGATGTTTGTATTCAGGAAGGGCCATTACATGCTCATGGTAATTGATATAAAGAATAATATCATCGAGATTCTTGACAATTATCAACCTGATAGTGACGATAAGGATCGTTATCAAAATTGTTTTCATGACTTGGTGAGATTAATATATTATTCTTCTTCTTCTTGAGTCTTATATATTTTTATATTTTATTTTATCTGAACATATTTACTTGTAAATAATGTATCAAATTTTGTATATATTACAGAGAGACGGCATTTCAGCACATGTTATGACTAGCAATAAGAAGATTGGGTTAAAAATCGGGCGTCTACCAATCAGACGTCGTCGTCTTCATTGGCAAAATGCTTTGAGCTGCAAGGATTGTGGTGTTTTTGCCATGTATCATGCAGAAAACTATCTCGGTCGAGGACGATGGACCCTTAGAACCAAAATCTCAAATCGGATTTCTGTATGTTTTTCTTCTCTTAACTTTCCTATGCGTATGTTCTTCATGACAGTGTTCTAAAATTAAGATATATCTTTATCTGATTGCATTCACATCACTGGGTAAGTTATTTTGTGCTCTGCACTACAAGCTTTTAGTGGTTTGCAATATGACCTTCTAGTGGTCTGCACTCTGAACTTTTAGTGGTGTGCAGCATAGCCTTTTAGTGGTCTGCACTCTAAACTTTTAGTGGTGTTCAGTGCTCTGCAGCATAATTTGGTAGTACCCGTGCAGGATGCTACAAGCAGTGAGAATAATATAATTAATTTATCCTCATGTAGTGGTAAAATTCACATATTTTTTCTGCTGCAGCTCTGAAAGTATTCACATATTTAAACTTTTGCAATGCAGTTTCAAAGGACACAAACAAGGAAGCTCAGGATGAGGTTCATGGAAAAATTGTTGACGTTCGAGCTGAACGGTAAATGGAAAGATGTGCATGAACAAGTGAAGCGCTACTATTCAGTAATAGGAAACCCATTCAATTTTTGCAAACCAAAGTTTCCATTTACATGTACCAAATTGCCAAAAATAAGTTCTTGATTGTGTGGAACAATATAGATATTGTTTTTTATTCTCAGATCTTAACTATGGATTTTTTTTTCTGTATAAAACAAACGTGGTTATTATAATACAAATATGAATATTAGTATTTTGTAGCTTATATGTCTCAAGTGCAAGTAGAATGTAATATAATATATTAGCGGTGTGCACAATAAGCGATTTGTGGTTACAACATCATTAAATAGTGTTGTGCAACATATATTATCAGTACATAGACTTGTGCATGATTATATTTTGTATCTGTTCAAAACTAGTAGATAATAAGCCATAATTTATTACTGCTATGAACCATATGCTACTGTTTACTCATACTTATCAAACTTTAATATTCATATATTCATAGGGATAATGTAATAACCACTCCCGGTCAACGCCAGTCAAATCTGCGAAAAACAGGAAAATTTAAAAAATTTCAGCAGACACTTGATTGAACCTAAACTTGACCCCGAGGGTCATACCAGGCTTAAGTTGACCCCGATATTAACCAAAGTGAGTTCCAGGGGACTCAGGGCAACTTTCTGATCAATATGGGATATGTTGACTTTTCGCTGGAAAAGTCAACCGATCGACGTTTTGGTCCATTCGAGGACCGTTTTGGATCCAAAAAGCTTAGCCGTCGTCGCAGCGATCTTAGTTGAGCCATTTCCTTGTAGCCCGTGAAGTTTCGTAATTTCTTGTAAAAAGTGCCCGTTCGGGGCCCACCTTGCCACTTGTCCAACAAGTGGTGGTGTTAGTTTTGGGGACGGGGGGGAAATGAGAGGTGATGGCTTAAGGGTGGCCGGCCACATGTTTCAAAAGAGAAAAAAAAGAAGAGAAATTGTGTTAGTGTTTTTAGAGAGAGAAGGAGAAGGAGAAGAAGAGAGAAAAGAGAAGGAAGCTTGGGAGGTTTTGCTACTATTCATGTCATCCATCCATTGGATCGTCTCAAGGCAAGGAGGAATCGAACTCCCCTCGTCCTCCTCTACGGTTAGTACCGAACCGATTCTCGTTTTGATTAATTTCGAAAGTTAGGGTTTGTGTAAAACTATTAGTTTAAGGTTGTTTTGATGTTGGGGGAGTGTTGGAGACGTTTTGGAGGCGTTTGGAGATGAAGGAGAACGTTTTCCGGTGATCGGAAGCTCGGGAGGAGCTCCGGCCACCGTGGGTGGTGGCCGGCCGGCCATGGGGTGGCTGGCCGGAGCTGGGACCAGCCACCACCATGGTTTCCGGGCCCCAATTTAAACCCTAGGCCCACAGTCAAGTTGGGCCGGGTGGGGCCCACGTGCTCGGGTGATCGGTTTTAGTGTTCGGGTGGTTTAGAACGTTCCCCGGACCATTTATCCACAACCGAATCGAAAATTGGAATTAAAATGCAAAAGTTGTATTTATCGGGTTTAGAAACTGTAAACGTCATTTAATTGACTCGGAAGTTGGAATTCGATTCCGTCAAGTGCCTAGGAACCCTTGAATTATTCTAAGACCGTAGAAACGAAAACGGGAATTTTTGGAGCCCCGGAATGGCATTTCCAAAACCCGGGCAGATTCGCCATGTCGGGCGAATCGGGCCTTTACGGGTCCAATATCGACAATGTCGAGTAATTGGGTAGTGATCAACATTGTCGAGGTTACCTTTGGGCGTCAGGTTTATTAAAATTCAGCATTATGCCTGCAAGCTTAAAAGCGTTTAAAATTGTGTTCTTTTAGATCGTGCCGCGGACCGAGGAAAGGGAAAGCCGGGTGAGTGACTGAGATCACACCGGAGCTCGTTTGTTGGCTTTTGGAGAACACGCACGAGGTAGGGAAAAGTAGCCGGATCTCGGCCCTGACTGGGGAAAGTTAATAGTAGAATTGCATGTGACACCGGGGTGTCGTGGGTTAAGTAGGTTTATCGAATATTAGAAAGGCATGATACAGGAACGTAGCGTTTATGAGAAAAGCTTGTGACACTTAGCAGTGTCGTAGGAGCAGAGAACTTAGCGATATTAGGAGTACTGGAGGCATATGACCATGCCCGGAGGTTGTTTGTGAAACTGTTGATATTAGGAATGTTGGAGGCATTGGTTATGCCGGAGGTTGATTGTGTATTTTGTGTCTTGGGTGGCCATGAGAGCCCGTGTTATACTGTTGTGTCTTGGGTGGCCATGAGAGCCCGTGTTTTACTGTTGTGTCTTGGGTGGCCATGAGAGCCCGTGTTTTACTGTTGTGTCTTGGGTGGCCATGAGAGCCCGTGTTATACTGTTGTGTCTTGGGTGGCCATGAGAGCCCGTGTTATACTGTTGTGTCTTGGGTGGCCATGAGAGCCCGTGTCTTACTGTTGGTGTCTTGGGAGGCCATGAGTGCCCGTGGGGTTGTTGAACCCGTGTCTTTACTGTTGGTGTGTCTTGAGAGGCCATGAGTGCCCGTGGGGTTGTTGAACCCGTGTCTTTACTGTTGGTGTGTCTTGAGAGGCCATGAGTGCATGTGGGGTTTTTGAACCCGTGTCTTTACTGTTGGTGTGTCTTGAGAGGCCATGAGTGCCCGTGGGGTTGTTGAACCCGTGTCTTTATTGTCGGTGTGTCTTGGGAGGCCGTGAGTGCCTGTGGGGTTGTTGAGCCCGTGAGTTACTGTTTGTGTGTCTTGGGAGGCCGTGAGTGCCTGTAGGGTTGTTGAGCCTGTGAGTTACTGTTTGTGTGTCTTGGGAGGCCGTGAGTGCATGTAGGGTTGTTGAGCCCGTGAGTTACTATTGGTGTGTCTTGGGAGGCCGTGAGTGCCTGTAGGGTTGTTGAGCCCGTGAGTTACTGTTGGTGTGTCTTGAGAGGCCGTGAGTGCCCGTGGGGTTGTTGAGCCCGTGAGTGACTGTTGGTGGTTTTGAGAGGCCGTGTGTGCCCGTGGGGTTGTTGAGCCCGTGAGTTACTGTTGGTGGTTTTGAGTGGCCGTGAGTGCTCGTGGGGTTGTTGAGCCCGTGAGTTACTGTTGGTGTATCTTGGGAGGCCGTGAGTGCCTGTGGGGTTGTTGAGTTCGTGTTTTACCGTTGGAGTCTTGAGTGGCCATGAGTGCCTATGGAGTGTTGAACTGTTCTTGACACTGTGTTGAACCTTGCTTGTGATTGTGATTGCGAATCCCGGTAGGTTGCGAGCATTCTTTGGCTGCCCTAACCAAGTTCGAGTTCCGGTAGGTTGCGAGCATTCTTTGGCTGGCCTGACCAAGTTTGAGTCTCGGCAGGTTGTGAGCATTCTTTGGCTAGCCTGATCCGTGTTCGAGTCTCGGCAGGTTGTGAGCATTCTTTGGCTAGCCTGATCCTTGTTTGAGTCTCGGTAGGTTGTGAGCATTTTTAGTACTGAGCAGCTGACATGAATGCGATCCTTTGTGATCTTGTTTGGTGTGCGATCCTTTGTGATCTTGGGTGTTGCGTGGTTGTCTGTCGTGTCTTTGGAGGAAGTCGTCGATCGTTGAGTTGGGTCTACATTACGAGTCTGAGTGTTGAGTCGGTTGAGGAAAGTATCAGTGCGTGGGTGTCGGTCGGGTTACTTGAGTTTGGGGATAGTGATCCCCGGTGTTGAGTTGGTTGTTGGTGTTACCGGCATTGTCTGCTAATTATGCCGTAGTCAGTCTGTTATCCGTGGTGGTGAGCGAACGCTCACCCCTAGTTGCTTTTCCTACAGGTACCGGTCGCAGGTTGGACTAGGTGAGCTTCTGAAGCTTGAAGAGCTAGAAGCGGGATTCTGGGTTTTACTTTTGAGTCTAGTGACGGATACCTTGTTTTGTCCACTTGTTGGGACTTATTTTGAGTTGTAAATATTATTTTGATGAACAAAGGGTGATTTTAAAGTGATTTATGGAAAAGGTTTTCAAATGGTTTATTGTTTCAAAACGTTCGCGTCCCGAGTTCGGTTTACTGAAATTGGGGCGTGACAGATAACATGGTGTGTGAAACACCAAACAAAACAGACAACTGACGACGTAGATAAAAAAACATGTAAAAACTAGGCCACCCATCTTCCATCTGGGTGTGGCTTAGGGATCAACTGTAATATTACCCAAGAATTGTTGATATTCCCTTAGTGCCACCAACATGCGTTCCTTGACAACTCTTTGTTCTGTGTTCCAGGTAAGGACGTCATCTCGTCCCATGTCAACCAACAACTTGACAACCTTTGCATCCAGCATCAACAATTGGTACTGGATTTTTGTGAACTTCAACTTCCAAAGGTGGTGAATTGAATCAATACGCCTTGCCTCATCTTCGGCATTCATGCGAATCCAACTAGTAATATCACTTCCGCTGTTGGAGGCCATTTTTTTTTTGCTTTGTGGGACTGAAGATATTTCTGTGCAGATGAGGATTGAAAGATGTGTTCAAGTGATTGCTAAGTGGGGGATATTTATAGCCCTGGTCCAAGGGCATTATTGGTAATCTGAAACTAACTTATGGACTAAGTGGGTAGTTTCTTTTCAACACCACCTGTACTCTTATGCAATAAATTCTCAACCACTAAATCACTGCCTCAATAGCCCTCAGCCACAAAAATCACTGGCTCATTTCAAAAATTGATCAACTTCTGATCAGTGCATCTCTCTTTTAATAACTAAATCTCCCTCGTTTTTTAAACAAATCTATTTTCAGAGATTGCGTCAGGTCAGGGTGGTTGTCTTTCTAATCACTTCATCATACCCAAAACAGTCATAAATGTGGAGCACAATCATAAATTGAGTGTGTAGAGTACTCTATCAGTGGTGTGCATCTTAAAGTATTAGTGATGTGCAACATAATTTTTTAGTGCATAGACTTTGCCCGTGGTTGTTTTGTATCTGATAATAAAACAATAAATACTATGTATTATATGATTTATTATAACATAAAAATTATGGAATATGGTTTTTCTGTAACATTATTATTATTATTATTATTGTTATTATTATTATTATTATTATTATTTTATTCTTAGTGGACCTGATATAGGACTAGTCAATGACATTTATCAGTAAGTGTAGTGGGCCGAGCACAATTCAATATGAAAAGACACTCCTCTTGTACCTTCATTAATGGACGCGACGTGCGTCAATTAACACGTCACGTCCTCCATTGACGGTGATTTAATTAATTAAATTTTTTAATTAAACCAAACCGGCGCCCTTTGATTTCCCAAAACGCGTCCCTTGGTTGGTTATATATAGTGGCCTTGACGCAGAGTCCTTCTCAGTCACCACAAACTCGTTTGAATAGAGAGATTAGAGGGATATCTTTTTGGCAACGATTTTCTAGTTGCAGCATGGAAAACGAGGATATCATCACTCATCTCCCCAATTATCTACTCCTACAAATTTTCGACATGCTTCTGGAGGAGTGTGATGGTCCCTTCTTTCCTCTTTCTGTCTGGTAAGTGATGCTCTTTTCTTTCCCTTTTCCTTCTGGTAAATCAATTCCAAATCAGTATCTGTTTATATTTATTGTTGATTTTAGCCAAGATTGATTACACAATTCCCGTATTTTTGTTTATTACTTCTGCGATTTGTGTTTTAATTAGTTGCAGGAGGTTTTACGAACTTCTCCATCGTGATGAGAGAGTTCTTTCCCATCTCCGCTGCCAATTTAGGCCTGATGTCGTGCGAGCTCTTACGGGACGTAGCTGTCGCATTCTTCTTAGGGAATCTAATGCACGCAATTACAGGGCAAGGTTTTTGTTGGCCTTCTACTATACATTCAATAGTAGGTTCAAATGCTATGGACTGAGGCTCCTATCCGAGTTTGATTGCACCACAACCTGGATGCGCCGTTACATCATGGGAATGACCCAAATCAATGCAGGCACGTTTGATTATGGTGTTCAGATTCTGGTTGGGCTAATCATGGAGGTGACGGACGTGGATGAGGAAAGGCGTGGACTTCGAACCTGCCGAACAGATTTCCAAATGATGCTCAGAAGGAATAGGCGCCGAACTTTGGTTGTCACTGAGTGCTGCCTTGAAGAAGACATCGGACATTGGCATCCCAAGGTTTTCGATACTATCGACCATGGTGGGGATTTAAACGTTAGTTGTGTTTATTGTATCGTATATATAGAGACCTATAAGTTGCATTACAAATTATTTAGGTTAAAAAGTTTATCTATTTTGTAATGGTTTCAAGTTTTTATATATAATATAAGTATGGTTTCTGTGCTTCCAAAACATTCGACTACAATTTGATAATTGTTTATGTTACATACCACTAAAATGCAAGAAAACATATCAGAAACCTAAAAAGTTCTGCACTCTGACGAAGATAAGGAACAAATATTATCAATTTCTTCAAGGTTTCAACACAAAGAACAAACAAAATAGTACTAATATCCATCAAAAAAAGAGAAAACACACTATGATTCAAAACAAAGCATTAAACAAAATATAAACATATATAGATATTTTTTTATTCCATATTAAGCCTTCTGGGAGGACGCGATTTTTCCTATGTTATGACCTTCCTCTGGATCATCATCTTTTTTCCTCTTCTTTTCATTCTTCAGGTTTACCTCCTTCTTCTTTTCTTCTTCCTTTTCATTCTTCAGATCTTTATCTCCTGCCTTTGGTTTCTCTCCTTCCTTGTTTTCAACTTCTGAAAGTTTAGAAGAAATTTTGCCCTCATCACATGACAGCCCTGTGTAGTATGTATCTCGGCTTGAACTTATTTGAGTACTATCGCATGTGGTTGGAGGAGAATCAGGTATCAAATCTTCTGGAATTGGATCGCCAGACATTTTTTTCAGTTGTGGTTTGATTGTATGGGAGAAGGAAATTATGAACAAGTTAGACAGAGCAGAGGATTATATATAAGTTCAGTTGATGACGGTTTGGGAAACGAAGAGGCACATACCTTATATGAAACGAAAACTTAAAAAAAATGACTAAAATAATTATTTTTTTTGGCAATTACTACAAAATACAGGGGAACTAATCGGCGGTTTCCTCTAATCATTATATTTTTTCGTATCTCTACACGCGTCTTGTATAATAACTACCAGATTTTATTTTTTTTCGAATCTCTAGATGGATCTCAAGCCCATTAGGGTTTTTAGAGTCCAAGTAGCCATGATGCTCTAACGACACAAGTATAAATGCCTAGTGTATCGATTTGACTATTCATATCTGCGGATAGGTTTGCAGCCATTACTCATCTTCCTCGTCAAATCTACTATGTGCTCCATACAGGGTCAGATTTTTCATCAAGGTGTGGCTTCTTAATTTTTTTTATTGTTATTAGTTTTCTTTGTCACGCACCAACTTCAGTAAACCGAACTCGGGACGCGAACATTTAAAATCATAAAACACTTGAAACCTGTTTTGAATAAATACTTTGAAATTGCCATTTAGTTATCAAAAATAATATTTACAATACAAAAACGTCCCAACAAATGGACAAGGTACAAGTATCCGTCACTAGACTCAACAACATAAAGACCAGACTCCGCTCCTAGCTCCCCAAGCTTCAAGAGCTAACCTAGTCCGTCCGGTGATCAGTACCTGTAGGAAAAGCAGCTAGGGGTGAGCGTTCGCTCACCACCACGGATAACAGATTGACTATGGCATAATTAATAGATAAAGCCAGTAACACCAAAACCAAACCCAACACCGGGACTACAATCCCCAACTCAAGTACTCAACTGACCCACAACCCGTTACCTTCCACAGCAAACTCAACCTCAAACTCACAAAGTAAACCCGACACAACCGTTTATGACCTCCTCCAAAGACACGAACACGGATCAGGCTAGCCAAAGAATGCTCGTAACCTGCCGAGACTCGTACACGGATCAGGCCAGCCAAAGAATGCTCGTAACCTGCCGAGACCCGGTCACGGATCAGGCTAGCAAAGAATGCTCATAACCTTTCGAGATCTGGACACGGAACAGGCTAGCCAAAGAATGCTCAGAACCTGTCGAGACTCGAGTTTGGTCAGGCCAGCCAAAGAATGCTCGTAACTTGCCAAAATCCACACCACTCCCCGACACGAAGTCGGGTTACTAACCCTGGGCAAACACAATCACAAGCAAAGCTCAACAAACAGTAACAAGACCAGTTCAACACTCCACAGGCACTCATGGCCATTCAAGACTCCAACGGTAAGGACTCGAGTTCAACAACCCCACGGGTACTCATGGCCTCCCAAGACATCCCAACAGTAAAACACGGCTCTCAAGGCCACCCAAGACACCAACAATAATACACGGGCTCTCATGGCCACCCAAGACACCAACAACAATACACGGGCTCTCATGGCCACCCAAGACACCAACAACAATACACTGGCTCTCATGGCCACCCAAGACTTAAATTAAACAGTCAACCTCCGGGCATGGTCATATGCCTCCAGTAATTCTAATATGGCTAAGTTCTCTGTTCCTACGACACTACTAAGTGTCACATGCTTTTCTCATAAACGCTACGTTCCCGTATCATGCTTTTCTAATATTTAAATAAACCTACTCAACCCACGACACCCCGGTGTCACATGCAATTCTACTGTTAACTTTCCCTAATCAGGGCCGAGATCCGGCTACTTTTCCCTACCTCGTATATAACTCCAAAAGTGCTCCACTAAGCCTCGACGTGATCCCAGTCACTCGCCGAGCTTCCCTTTGCCCCGGTCCGCAGCACGATCTAAAAGAACACAATTTTTAAATGCACTTTAAACTCGCAGGAAATAAACCGGAAATTAATAAACTTAACGCCCAAACGCAACCCCAACAATGTCGATCACTCCCAAACTTCCCAGTTACTCGACATTGTCGATAAAGGACCCGTAAAGGCCCGATTCGCCCGACATGGCGAATCTGCCCGGGTTTTGTAAACGCCCTTCCGGGGCTCCAAAAATTCCCGTTTTCGATTCTACGGTCTTAGAATAATTCAAGGATCCCAATGCACTTGACGGGATCGAATTCCGACTTCCGAGTCAATTAATTAACGTTTAAAGTTTCTAAAACCCGTTAATTACAACTTTTCCAATTTAATTCCAAATTTCGATTCGGTTAAGGATAAATGGTCCGGGGAACGTTTTAAACCACCCGAACCCTAAACCCGATCACCCGAGCACGTGGGCCCTACCCGGGCGACTTGGCCGTGGGCCCTAGGGTTTCAATGGGGCTCGGTCACCATGGTGGTGGCTGGTCCCAACTCCGGCCAGCCACCCCATGGCCGGCCGGCCACCACCCACGGTGGCCGGAGCTCCTCCCGAGCTTCCGGTCATCGTAAAACGTGCAATCACACCTCCAAACACCTCTAAACGTCTCCAACACTTCCCCAACCTCAATACAACCCTAACCCAAATAGTTTCACCCAAACCCTAACTTTCAAAAGTTAACAAAACGACGATCGGTTTAGGTCTTACCAACGAGGAAGACGAGGGGAAGTCGATTGCTCTTTGTCTTGAGACGATCCAAGGGTTGGATATTCTCCAAACCCTAGTTCTTCCTCCTTCTCTCTACTTCTCCTTCTCCTTCTCTCTCTTCCTTTTCTATTTCAAAAACACTAACACAATTTCTCTTTTTTTTTCTCTTTTAACACATGTGGCCGGCCACACCTCCCTCACCACTCATTTCCCCCCAAAACTAACACCACCACTTGTTAGACAAGTGGCAAGGTGGGCCCCACACCTTTTGGAAAATATCTACTAGATATTTTCCAATCAGATTCGCGAAAAACGGACGTTTCGGGCCCCGAACGGGCACTTTTCCCAAGAAATTACGAAACTTGACGGGCTACAAGGAAACGGCTCAACTAAGACCGCTGTGACGACGGCTAAGCTTTTTGGATGCAAAACGGTCCTTGAATGGACCAAAACGTCGCTCGGTTGACTTTTCCGGTGAAAAGTCAACTTTTCCCAAATTGATCAGAAAATTGCCCTGAGTCCCCCGGAACTCATTTTGGTCGATAACGGGGTCAACTTAAGTCCGTTATGACCCTCGGGGTCAATTTAGGTTAATTTAAGTGTCTGCCTTAAAAATTTTAAATTTTCCTGTTTTTCGCAGGTTTGACTGTCGTTGACCGGGAGTGGTTCTTACATTCTTAACCTTGCGATTGTTGTCTATGTTTTTTTTAGTTTAATATTAAGTTTATTTATTATACCATATCAAATTTTTTCTCCATTTTAGTACTGTGTGTAGCTGTGTAGGTAGACAAGAAATGTGTTTTTTATGTCATATATGTTTCTTAGTTGGATTATTTTTGTCATCTGTTAGCACCCCTCTGTGTATATTATTAGTGCTTTGCATTAAATTCTCAACCACTGAATCCTGCCTCAATCTCCCTCGTTCACATAAAGTTACTGGCTCTTTACCAAATTTGGTCACTTTTCTCATCAATATATGTTTGGTTTAATTGCAAAATATCCCTCTTGTGTGTATATCTCCATAATGGTAGAGATTGTGTCATTAATTTCTTTTCAAGAACAAATCATGGTGGTTCTGTTTTAATTACTTTATTTCTACCAACCAAAATGTGTCATCAATGTGGAGCATGACTGTAATGATGAGGATTGTGAATAATAAACTAAATTTTGAGAACTAAGTGGACTGTAGTTGCACTGGTAATGTTTTTTTGTTAGAGGAGCTTAACTTAAATGCCATTATTTAATCAATGTTATAAACAACTGTAGTGGATATATTAATATTCACAGCTTCTAGGTCTCAGGTATGACTAGCATATACTGTTATATAATAGCGGTTTGTAGAGTAAACTATCCATTTTCAGGTATTATAATGGATCAGAGAGGGGTTCCTGGTGTTGATTATATCACCTCGTTGCCAGACGATGTATTGATTAATATTTTCAGAAGAGGAGTTTAGATGATTTAGACTGCAATTTAGTTATACTCTCATCCTGGTAATCAATTCGAAATTTGTGCCTTACTATTTTGTCCTTAATTATTACTAATTATTTTTTTACTTTTTTTTAAATTCAGTTGCAACTCATTTTATAGACTTATGTCTACCAAGAAGGATATTCTGATGGAGCTACCTTGTACTTTCCACCCGAGGACAGTGGAAGCTGTCGACCATAACGACTCCAAAACTCTTGAAAGGGCTGCTGATTTTGGGAACCATAGAGCAAGATATCTTCTTGCTCTGTGTTAGCATCAGTGCCCGTAGTCCAATCGTAAATGTCCAAATGTAAATATCATCGTTGACAATATAATAAAGCTGCTTTTATATTACTTAAGTGTTGGAGTAATATGTCGTGTGTGTTTCCGATCTATGCCCACCATGCGAATAGAACCATAGATCAGGATGGATCACACTCGACGGGTCCCTAGTCAATAGTCTTCGTTAGAAGCGACTAGTATGAAATATGACTCTTGATGGCTTACGTTCTATTGGTCATAGGAAAGAGTTCCGGAGTCTGATCATAAACATCATGTGGGACATGATGTTGGACGACCCGACCTGAATATGTTCCATAGATTAAGTCATGAACATGTTCAGAGTCGTTGCTTGTCAGATATCCTTAGACCGAGGAGTCTATATGATTGCTATGTAGTAAACAACCAAGTTTGACCTGAAAGACCAACGTTGCACCGTGAATGGGCTTCCATAACGGCCAGGATTGGCTTGGGGAATGACTGCATGAGTGACATGATAGACGACTAAGGGATTTATCCCTCATATTGCGGTATGGGAAAGATATCTGGTTCACGGCCGCTTGATCGAGAGTGACTGACGGGAAAGCATGGCCATGCACATGATACTGGGTATCATAAGGTCAGTCATCTCACATATCAAGGAACATGGATTGAGGATAATAAGGATGACGGCTCTATGCCTTATCTCAATCATGATATCGGTGATAAAGGGATAATGACAAGGACGACTGAAAGGTCGGAATCGACAAGGGGCGATTCGTTATGCAGGGTTAGGCGATACTGAGTCTCGTCAGTCGCCACATTAGTAAGATCAAGTAAAATGGGATTTTACGTTGATCTTATCGACATGCATAGACCTAAGGGTCACACCATAAGTTTGTAACTCGATAAGAACGCAATGTAGCTTGGCTTGGAGGGAGTCGTGTTGGAAATTGCCATAGTGGACGGGCTAGCATGGTGGGCTCGGTATGGGCTCTCTTGGAGAGGCCCATGACCGTCCCACATGGGCTAGGCCCAACAAGAACCAAAGGTCAAAGGTTGACTAAGTGGTCTTGTTAAACTAAGTGGGTTGGACCCATTTTCCACTAGTTAATAAATTAACTTAGTTTATTAAGTCTACCATGCAAACTAGCTTGGATACTTGGCAACTTGATGGAGATTAAGTGAGATGACCACTTCCACTTAAGTCTACATGCAAGGGGTGTTGGCAAGACACAACATGCAAATAAGAGAAGAAAATTTCAGCACAACTTCTAATCTCTCTCATCTTTGCAAACTCCTCCAAGAAGCTCCAAGTTACATTGTTGCATGTTCTTGAGTTTACAAACTCAAGAACTACGTTGGCTTTGATTCCGATAATGATACGTAGGCGTCCAAGGGGCTCAAGCCATTCAAAGTTTGGTGTTATTGAACCAATTTCGGACAAGTAGAAGGTGCTGATTTTCAGCACAGTTTTGTCCAACCAGTCAATTTCAAGAGCTCGATCGAAGGTTCATCCGATGTCCGATAAAGCTGATATTTGGAGTGCACGTTTTCCACATATGGGTCTTCAATCTGACCAAAGGGATTTTAATTTCAACGGTTCGTTTTTGAGATACTCGAGCTGCAAGATGAGGCACTTGCAAAGGTGTGTACACAAACCTTTGCTGAATTTTCAGACTTGTTTTTCATATTTCGTAGATTCATCTCGATTGATTCGTGGTTAATCTTCCGCTGCATTTTGTGTTTAACATTTCCACTACATCGAGACCCAACAGTGGTATCAGAGCCTGACTACCAACGAAAAAAACAAGAGCTGAAATTTTCAGTTTTGATGCTGGAAATTTTGAAGTGCTTGCTGGTTTTTTATTTAAAGTGCTTAAAAATGCTTGTTAGCTTCTTAATTTCATGTTTTTGCATATATGGGTGTATGCTTGATTGATAACATGATTTAATTTCTTGCACGTGGGTTTTATGCATGAAATTGGTGTTTTTCGAAATAAAATCAAATCTGATTTTTTCGGACAAAGTTTAATTTTAGGGGTCACGAGAACGGGACACTCGGGGAGCCGATCACGTGACAGGTTGGGGCTCCGTTGGACGGAGCTAGGCCGAGTCGTGACTATTGGATAGTCAGAACGCCGGGGCTAAACCATTTGGGGAATTGCGACGAGTTTGGAACCGTCATGATGAACCACAAAACTAAACGTTCCGAAAATTCATTTTTGAAACCGGTTTCGATAAACCGTGTAATAATTTTTGAAATTGGAAGCTAATTAAAATCAGTCAATCTCGCTGTTTGATAACACGCTGTATGATGTGATGATTATGCATGGTGCACGTTATTAAGCCCCAGGTAGTTTTATCGCTTTTCTTGGACTGCGTGCCGATAGTGTTATCGTGTAACTATTCTTTTAAAGGTGTGGTCGTCGTACCACTTGTTTGTAATAATTATTATTTCCCGACCTGCGAGTCGTGTATTTTATTGTAACCGTTATCGCCGGCTTGGAGACGAAGGAGCTTAAGAGGCGAGTGGGAGACCGCAGAAAACGCCTTGGAGTAGATGGACGTCAAGGGGCGAGTGGGAGGCCCACGTCGTCAGCTTGAAGTCAAGATTGCTCAAGACCGGCTTGGGAATAGTTTAGGGGGCTTTGACATGCACGTCTTTATGCTTGATGCTTGGTTTAAATTATGCATGATTGTATTGTTAGAATGCATGCTTAGATTTAAACTTTCAACCAAATCACCTCACATGCAAAGATAAAATTGGTTTTAATCGTTTTCTTGTGAACCCTTGAACCGTCTTTACATTGGATGTAGTAGACGAGTTCGAAGGAAGAATTACATTGGATGTAATTGGAGACGTCATTACATTTGGAATGTAGTTGACGTTCTCATCGCATCAATGATGTGCCAAACGTTCAAACACGACAAGCCAAGTAAAAACGGGTCATGTCAGATACCTCCCAGTTTATCGACAACTTCCTACTTCCTCGACCTATGGGTGTCGTGCGCATTAGCGGAGCATCCATAGGAAGGCGTTGTAGTAAGTTTGGTCAGCATATGTGGGTGTCGTGCGCATTAGCGGAGCACCTACATAGTGACAGGCCATCGTTGAAAACTGGTGGACCCGACTACGATTCTCAACCTGAGGTTGAGCTAGGGTATCAAATAGGGTAAGTCGTGTACTTAAGTACATACCCTAGCCAAGAGTCACATTGGATGTGATCGGATGGAGTCCGGCCTACATAGCTCGATTGAGTGGTGAACATTAGTTCAGCTCAATCGAGTGAATCAAGGTTCTTGGTTCAAGATTCTATAGGTTTAGAATTGACTGCCGGTGTTTGAACTCGATCTTCATGATTTATTCAGTTTACTGATTAAATTCACTTTGTCGTGTGGATCAAAATGGCTAACACATCAGCGTACAACGATAGTTTGTCATTGAAAACCATACTTGGCGGGGTCAAGCTTGATGGGACAAACTATCTGGACTGGTACAGAGTTTTGAGGATAGTTCTCAAATTCTAAATGCAAAAGGACATATCCTTGATAAGTCTATCCCTTATGTCCAGAAAATGAAGGGGCATCTCGAACATCTTAATTGACTGGGTCTTAAGATAGTGTCGGAGATAGCAACAGACATGGGTCTGCGCTCGCTTCCTCGTGTGTATGATGAGTTCATCGTGAGCTATCATATGCACGATATGGACAAGACCAAGTCAGAGTTACATGGCACGTTTGTAACTGCTGAGAAGAATATCAGGGATCTAGGATCCAAGGATATTCTGATGGTCAGAAAGGGATCCAGTTTTGGGAGGGAAACTGGTAGTGGCAAGGGCAGGGCCCCTACGCACTTGGCGAGAAAGATGAGACACACGACCGCTCCTAACCCTCCAAGGACCGGGGGTCCTCAAGGAAGGCTAAGGAGGATAAGATTGTCTGCTTCTATTGCCAGAAGCCTGATCATTGGATTCGGAATTGCGGGAAAAACCAGGATGATCTAAAGAAGGGCAGTGGGACTGCGCCATCTTCAGGTATTAACCTAATAGAGCTACATCTCGCTACTTCCAAAGATTCATGGGTATTGGATACCAAGGGTGAATCTCACATAGGCACTAACATGTAGTGGTTGGAAGGTAGGAGATGATTGGAGAAGAACAAATTGGACCTCAAAGTGAACAACAAATAAGGGTTGTAGCGACTGCTGTAGGATCCATGAGTCTTCATCATCCAAATAGCCTTGTTGTGTTCTAAAAAATATATATTGCATACCTATTAGGATCATTATATCTGTATCTGTGAGAGACACCGAAGGATATAATATGGATATTGGAAATTGGGTTTTCAAATATTCTATGCAATGATATGTTTAAACAAACATGGTCGGAGGATTGTACATATTGGATATGGTGACAATGCCTCAAGCTCTATTTATAAGGTTGATCTCAAAAGGTCTAAATCCGTTAATTTAGACCAGACTCTGTTAAGGCACTGTCATTCAGGCCACATAAACAAGAAATGCATGTCAACACTTCACAAGTGCGGACGTTGAGGTCCATTCGAATAATAAATGCAAGTCTTGTTTGTTAAGCAAAATGACTAAAGCGCCCTTCATCGATCGCGGTGAAAGGGCGGGTGAATTATTGGGATGATATACTCGGATGTGTAGACCAATAAGTTCGCTTGCCAGGAGGGGTTTTAGCTACTTTGTCACATTTACTGATGGTTGCAGTAAATATGATTATGTCTATTCGATCAGACATAAGTCTAAAACTTTTGATAAATTCAAAGAGTTCAAGACTGAAGTAAAAAACCAGCCCGGGAAAAGTATTAAGGCTCTTCGATTGGATCGAGGAGGAGAATACTTAACTACAGAGTTTTTAGATCATCTAAGAGAGAATGGGATCCTTCAGAATGGACTCCTCCCGGGACACGTAGTTGAGAGGTGTAGCCGAACGGAGAAATCAGACATTGTTGGACAATGGTCTGATCCATGGTAAGTTGGACTGATCTCCCTATCTCTTTCTAGGGTTATGCTCTGGAGACGGCCGTATTCATTTTGAAACAGGCTCCTACGAAGGCTGTGGAAGGGACACCATTTGAGAAATGGCATAGGGGGAGGCCCGTTTTGTCCTTCCTAAAGATTTGGGGTTGCGAGGCTTATCTGAAGTGATTAGTTCTCAGTAAGCTCGAACCAAGATCTGATAATGCACTTTCGTGGGGTATCCCAAGGAATCAAGGGGATATTACTTCTACAAACCCAGTGAGAACATTGTGTTCGTCACTCGGATGTGGTCTTTGTGAAAAGGGAATTTGTTTTCAAACACGTTAGTGGGAGGGTTGTACATCTAGAAGAAGTTTAAGATGGTACAGATGCCTCTGAACCACATGACAACCCAGTAGAGGAGCCTGAAAGGGTTGTAGAGCAAGAACCAATTCCTAAAGGTCCGAGGCAATCTGAAAGGGTTAGTCACCCACCTTCGAGATATGGTTGTTTTGTATCTGGAGGTGACAGTGATCTAATGGTGGATCATGAGGATCCAGCCACCTTTTCAGGAAGTCGTGGATGGGCCCGACTCCGAGTTATGGCTGGGAGCCATGAGGGAGGAAATGCAATCCATGTCGGATAACCAAGTCTGGGAACTGGTTGATCCCATCGATGGTGTGAGCACCATCGGATGCAAATAGATCTTCAAGGTGAAGATGGACATGGATGACAAGCCTCTGACCTACAAAGCCCGACTGGTTGCAAAATTTTATAGGCAGATCATGTGGATTGACTATGAGGAAACCTTCTCACCAGTGGCTATGGTCAAATCTATCTAGATTCTTCTTGACATGGTCTCGTATCTTGATTACGAGATATGGAAAGTGGATGTCAAAACCGCTTTTAAACGAGAATTTGACTGAGGACGTTTTATGTCCCAGCCCGAAGGTTTTGACGATCCGAAGAATAAGGGATAGATTTATAAGTTGTTGAAATCCATTTGTGGATTGAAACAAGCTTCTCGGAGTTGGAATCTTCATTTTGATGAAGCTGTAATTGGATTCAGTTTTGTAAAGAACGAAGATGAGCCTTGTGTTTACAAGAATGCTAGTGGGAGTAAGATTGCCTTTCTGGTGCTGTATATCGATGACATACTACTTATCGGAAACGACGTCCCTATTTTAAACGAGACCAAAGCTTGGAGGGGACGTGTTTCGCGATGGACTTAGGCGAGTCTGCTTATATCTTAAGGATTAAGATATATAGAGATCGCACCAAGAGGGTCTTGGGATTAAGTCAGAGCACCTAAGTGGACAATGCATTGAGTAGGTTCTCAATGCTTGATTCAAAGAAAGGATTCTTACCCACTCGTCATGGCATTAATCTCAACAAGACTCAGTGTCTTAAAAACACCTGATGAGCTGAAAAGGATGATGCGAATACTATGCACCTGGGAGGGGCAGGATCGATCATATATGCCATGACATATACGAGACTGGGTGTCTTATGTGCCTTGTGTTGTACCAGCAGACACCAGTCTAACCCTTGGGGAAAGATGAGTCTGAACTAGTCGTTAATGGGTATGTTGATGCTAGTTTCCAAACAGATTAAGATGACTTTAGAAGTCAGTCAGGACATCTGTTTACGCTGATTGACGGTGCTTTCAGCTGGAAGAGCATGAAGCAAGATAACGTCGCTGACTCCACGACAGAGGCCGAGTACATAGCGGCTGCAGGGACAGCCAAGGAGGCTATATGGATTTGGAAATTCACGATAGGGTTAGGCGTAATTAAAAACCCGCCTAATCCCGGTGAACCTATTTTGCGACAACACTGGGGCCATTTCTCAAGCTAAAGAGCCCAGATCGCATAACAAATCCAAACATGTACTGCGGGGATATCACCTAATCAGAGAGATTCTGAACAGAGGTGATGTGAAGATCACGTATATTACAACAGATGATATCATAGCCGACCCGTTGGCCAAAGCGCTCACGTCACCCAAGCACGAGAGACAAGTAAGGCAATGAGATTATATTGGAATTTAGATTGGAGCTAGGGCAAGTGGGAGATTGTTAGCATCAGTGCCCGTAGTCCAATCGTAAATGTCCAAATGTAAATATCATCGTTGGAAATATAATAAAGCGACTTTATATAACTTAAATGTTGGAATAATATGTCGTGTGTGTTTCCGATCTATGCCCACCATGTGAATAGAACCATAGATCAGGATGGATCACACTCGACGGGGTCCCTAGTCAATAGTCTTCGTTAGAAGCGACTAGTATGAAATATGACTCTTGATGGCTTACGTTATATTGGTCATAGGAAAGGGTTCCGGAGTCTGATCATAAACATCATGTGGGACATGATGTTGGACGACCCGACCTGAATATGTTCCATAGATTAATTCATGAACATGTCCAGAGTCGTTGCTTGTCAGGTATCCTTAGACCGAGGAGTCTATATGATTGCTATGCAGTAAACAACCAAGTTTGACCTGAAAGCCCAACGTTGCACCGTGATTGGGCTTCCATAACGACCAGGATTGGCTTGGGGAATGACTGCATGAGTGACATGATAGACGGCTAAGGGATTTATCCCTCATACTGCGGTATGAGAAAGATATCTGGTTCATGACCGCTTGATCGAGAGTGACTGATAGGAAAGCATTGTCATGCACATGATACTGGGTATCATAAGGTCAGTCATCTCACATATCAAGGAACATGGATTGAGGATAATAAGGATGACGGCTCTATGCCTTATCTCAATCAGGATATCGGTGATAAAGGGATAATGACAAGGACGACTGAAAGGTCAGAATCGACAGGGGGCGATTCGTTATGCAGGGTCAGGTGATACTGAGTCTCGTCAGTCGCCACATTAGTAAGATCAAGTAAAATGGGATTTTACGTTGATATTATCGACATGCATAGACCTAAGGGTCACACCATAAGTTTGTAACTCGATAAGAACGCAACGTAGCTTGGCTTGGAGGGAGTTATGTCGGGAATTGCCATAGTGGACGGGCTAGCATGGTGGGCTCGGTATGGGCTCTCTTGGAGAGGCCCATGACCGTCCCACATGGGCTAGGCCCAACAAGAACCAAAGGTCAAAGGTTGACTAAGTGATCTTGTTAAACTAAGTGGGTTGGACCCACTTTCCACTAGTTAATAAACTAACTTAGTTTATTAAGTCTACCATGCAAACTAGCATGTATACTTGGAAACTTGATGGAGATTAAGTGAGATGACCACTTCAACTTAAGTCTACATGCAAGGGGTGTTGGCAAGACATAACATGCATATAAGAGAAGAAAAGTTCAGCACAACTTCTAATCTCTCTCATCTTTGCAAACTCCTCCAAGAAGCTCCAAGTTATATTGTTGCATGTTCTTGAGTTTACAAACTCAAGAACTACGTTGGCTTTGATTCCCTTAAGGATACGTAGGCGTCCAAGGGGCTCAAGCCATTCAAAGTTTGGTGTTATTGAACCAATTTCGGACAAGTAGAAGGTGCTGATTTTCAGCACAGTTTTGTCCGACCAGTCACTTTCAAGAGCTCGATCGGAGGTACAACCGATGTCCGATGAAGCTGATTTTTTGAGTGCACGTTCTCCACATATGGGTCTTCAATATGACCAAAGGGATTTGAATTTCAACGGTTAGTTTTAGAGATACTCGAGCTGCAAGATGAGGCACTTGCAAAGGTGATGTACACAAACCTTTGCTGAATTTTCAGACTTGTTTTTCATATTTGGAAGATTCATCTCGATTGATTCGTGGTTAATCTTCCACTGCATTTTGTGTTAAACATGTCCACTACATCGAGACCCAACACTCTGTACCTCATTTTCAATTCTGATACTCTTGAACGAGGACTACAGTTTCTTGAGAGGTGCAACAACGAGTCAACTTGGATGAGGAGGTATGTCTATGGGATGACCAAATTGAAAGTACATGATCCTGATGAACTTGAAGCGGTTCTTGGTCTATATGGTTTCTTTGCGGGGATTGATCCTTATGACAGGCGTGAGGTATTTAGGTGTCGTCATGACTTCCTTCAAATGCTGCAGGATAGGAACTGGAGACATCTAAAACACACAAACTTGTGCGAATGGACCGGAAATCCCAATCACTGGAACAACAAAGTCGCAGCAATCAGATATCTTAGAGAGTATTGTTACAACTGTATAGATTGTTTAATTGATATCGAATCATATAAACTGAAGCACAAAACTGTTTAAGTAGGTCTTCTATTTTTTTTTCAAAATTTCTGTAATAGACTGAATCTCGGTATGTTTTTGTTGAACATGTTATGAATGTCAAACTATTTTGTGGTATGAAAGGGAAACTTTCAGCAGTATGCAAATTAAATTATTAGTACTGTGTGTGGTAAAATTTTAGTAGTATGATTTCCGTATTAATTAATATAATAAGGAAAGTGAAAGGGTAGTTAAGAGTTTGACAAACTGATTGACTTAGTTTGACTACACGTGTCTGCATCATATTAAATATGGAAGATGGAAGGGTAATGTAAAACTCGCTTCGCTTTCAAAAGAGTATTAAATTGCAATCCGAAAACCTTAGGGTAGGTTTTTGAAAATTGTGAAGAAAAAAAAGAAGAAAGGAGCAGGTCTGGACCAGGCCAGGCGCGCAGGCCCAACCCAGCCCAGCCAGCCTTGAGCCCGGTTGGCTTCTGAGGCCCGAAGTGGCCGGCCCAAACCGTGCCCTTATAAGCTGAACCCTTAGGGTTTCAACGTTATACCAACGCGCAACCACCCTCCCCCTCTCTCTTCTCTCTCGTTCCAGCCCTCTCTCATCTCCGTCACCTCCCTCGCCGAACCCTCTCCGTCCACCACCGTTTCCGGCCGCCACCTCCCTCACCACCCTCGTCCCATCCTCTTCTCCTCCATCCCGACCCCGTTACCGCTCCGGCCAGCCCACGCCATCACCGTCCCCGACCTCACTACCTCTCTCTCCTCCTTCATCTCCTGACCCATCTTCTCCGTCTCCGTCCAAAAACCGTCCTCCACCACCGGTTCCGGCCGACCTCACGCCACCGCCCCTCTTCCGGTCTCCGACCTCCCCGTCCCGAGCCCTCACTCGCCACCGAGCTCCCGCCGTCGCCGGCGAGCTCGTCAGATCCGGAACGGGACCGAGTCGTCCGGACCCGAGGCGAACTCCCCGCCGTACATCGCTGCTTCCACCGCCGCTCGCACCGCCGCTCTCCACCGTCTCCCCTGCCACCGTTTCCATACGGTGAGTTCTCGGCCTGTGGAACCTCGGCCGATAACGGCGTCGCCAGTGGTCGGCCGGACCCAATCCGATCTCGTTCTTCTTCTTTTTCTTTCCCTTTCCCGAGTTTGTTCAGATCTGGTCGAGATGGAACGGAACTCCCGAAATGAAAAGGAACAGAACAAAAAAAACGTGAACTCGGTTTTGTTTAAAGGATTATTGTAAAGGGTTAATCTGAAATGTAAAGAAGAACAAAAAGTGTATTGTTGTTATTATGTTTCAATACGATTCAGATCTGTTTAAGTGTGTATAAGGATTTAAGTTGAGTTTTTAAAACCAAAATCGGAATTAAAACAAAAGGGCGATCTTTGTAATTTGGACGTAAAATGGTTCTTGATAAAAACTAGATCTGATTAAATTAAATGGGTTTTAAAACGAAAGTCGGTCGTTAAAATGAAACGTGAGTTAAGTTAAATCGAAAAGGGGGAAAACGAAATCAAATCGGCTTTAGAAGGGTTTTGGACCAAAAATCTCGAGTTTGGAAACGAGCAGAAGGAAATCGTTTTGTTTTAAAATCAAAGTAGGAATTAATTAGAGCAAGGAGTTTCAAAGACGGTTTAAGATAAAAGGGGTTTTAACTGGGTTTAGATCAAATCTGAGTTCGGTGCGCGGGTGCTCGAACCCGATCCGTCGTAACCCTACTGTTAGCCCGCTCGAGTGTAAAAGACAACTGTCGGATTTAAATTGGACAAATCGTAACCTTTAACTTAACGGCGGAACCATTATTAATTTGGGGTTTCGTGTTAAATTTGGAGTCCGGCTTCGATCGAAAGGGAGCCCCGGAAGGCAATTTACAAAACTCGGGCAGATTCGCCATGTCGGGCGAATCGGGCCTTTGCGGGTCCTTCATCGATAATGTCGAGTAATTGGGAAGTTTGGGAGTGATCGACAGTGTCGGGGTTACGTTTGGGCGTTAAGTTTATTAATTTTCGGTTTATTCCTACTAGTTTAAAAGTGCGTTGAATTTGTGTTCTTTTAGATCGTGCTGCGGACCGAGGCAAAGGGAGGCTCGGCGAGTGACTGGGATCATCTCGGGTTTAGTGGAGCGCTTTTGGAGTTGTTTACGAGGTAGGGAAAAGTAGCCGGATCTCGGCCCTGACTAGGGAAAGTTAACAGTAGAATTGCATGTGACACCGGGGTGTCGTGGGTTAATTAGGTTTATTTTAAATATTAGAAAAGCATGATACGGGAACGTAGCAAATATGAGAAAAGAATGTGACACTTAGTAGTGTCGTAGGAGCAGAGAACTTAGCGTTAATTGTTTTACTGGAGGCATATGTGTTGGGTCTCTAGGTAGGGTTGGAGATGAACCAACTCGCAGCGGAAAATCAATGAAAACCAAGAGACAATTAGAACCATGAAACAACTAACAAAGAATGGATTAACAAGAGAAAATTTTCAGCACTAGTTCTTACCAAAACAAGAACACCGGTTAACGAATGATTGGCTTGAGTCTCCAAGACGCCTACGTATCCACATGGGAATCAAAGCCACGTAGTTCTTCTCTTTGAGGACTCAAGAACACAAACATGGAGGTGGAAACTAGCCAAACCCGAAATGGCCATGGAAGAGGGAGAGAAAATGTGTTTCCTATTCTTGTCTTGTGTTTGTTATGTTGAAAAAAGATGACTTAAACATAACAAAACCCATACTTGTCCAACTAAAGGCATGGGACAAGTATGGTGTCAAGTAAGGTGTAAATAGGACAAAGTATGGCAAGACAAAATTGGGTTAGGTGGTGAATCACCAACACCTTAATCCTTGTCTTGCTTGCTTAGTACTAATTAATCAAGACTTGATTAATTAGTTCCATGGGCCTTGGTTGCATGGGCCTTTCATGGGCCTCTTGGAACATGGCCCGTGGCCATTTCCAACGAGGTCCCGTGATTCGCTCATCGCCTCCAAGCCTTCCATACCGGAAATGTCCAACATTATCCGACGCAATCAATCCCAAGACTCCAAGCCTTGTCTCGATCCGTAAAGTCCTATTCACTTACGGGCACATGACCCAAAACCAAGTTTTGGTCATGTCCCGAGACAACTCCCTTTTGGCCATTCTCCATAAATGTGTCAATGAGTTTCATCCTCCGGTGTGACCCTTAGGTTTATGCATGTGAATAGATCAACGTAAAATCCCATTTTACTTGATCCTATTTAAGTGGCAACTAACGAGACTTTAGTATTGCCTGACACTGCATAACGAATCGACCCTGTCGATTCTAACCTTTCCGTCATCCCTGTCATTATCCTTTTATCTCCGATATCCTGATTGAGATAAGGCATAGAGCCGTCATCCTTATTATTCTCAATCACCGTTCCTTGATATGTGAGATGGCTGAAGATATGATACCCAGTATCATGTGCATGGCCATGCTATTCTTTCAGTCACTCTCGATCAAGCGGCCGAGAACCGATATCTTTCCCATACCTTAGTATGAGGGATAAATCCCTTAGCCGTCTTTCGTGTCACTCATGTAGCCCGTCCCCAAGCCAATCCTGGCCGTTATGGAAGCCCTGTTACGGACAACGTTAGGCTCAGGTCAAACTCAGTTGTTGACTACATAGCGATCACAAAGACTCCTTGGTCTAAGGATACATGACAAGCTACAACACTGAATATGTTCATGACTTAATCTATGGCACATATTCAGGGCGGGTCGTCCAATATCATGTCCCACATGATATCTATGATCAGACTCCGGAATCCCATTCCAATGACTAACAGAACGTAAGCCATAAAGAGCCATCTTTCATACTAGTCGCTTCTAGTGAAGCTTTGTTGACTAGGGACCCATCGAGTGTGATCTATCTCGATCTATGGTTCTATTCGCATGGTGGGCATAGATCAGAGCACACATCGATATATTACTCCAACACATAAGTAATATAAAGCCGCTTTAATTTTATTGCTAACGATGATATATACATTTGGACATTTAGGATTGAACTACGGGCACTAAGACTAACAATGTGGCCGATTCATTGGACGAAACACTACGCATTGGGGTAAGCACCATACTTGAATGTTTACGTAAGTTTTGCAAGGCCTTCATTCAGATATTCAGAGCCGAGTATGAGTGTACACCCACACCGGATGACATGCAACGCTTACTACGAGAAGGGTACAACCGAGGGTTTCCCGGAATGGCGGGGAGTCTTGACTGTATGCATTGGACGTGGAAGAACTGCCCAACCAAAGACCAGGGAGCCCATGGACGGGGAGGTCACCATGGAGAAAAGACGATTATGCTTGAAGCTGTAGCGTCCCGTGATTTATGGATTTGGCATGCATTTTTCGGGATGGCTGGATCGAATAACGACATCAACGTCCTCAACAAAAACCACCTATTCCAAGACGCTTACCACGGCCGTGAGCTAGCTGTGGAGTACTATATCAACGGGCATCGGTACGACCGACCTTATTACTTTATGGACGACATTTACCCAACATGGGCACGGTTCGTGAAGACTATTCGACATCCCTTCGAGCCCAAAGAGAAGTTTTTTGCTAAATGCCAAGAAGGTGGTCGAAAAGATATTGTAGGGGCTTTTGGAGTACTTCAAGCAAGGTGGCACATCATTTCCCGTCCCGCTTGGTCTTGGAGCCCACACTTTTTGGCTGATATCATGCACACTTGCATAATTCTACACAACATGATTGTAGAGGATGAGCGCGACCGGTACGAGTATGGGGGGTTGAGGAGTTGTTGTACGCGCAACCTCCAGAAATGCCGAATTGGACACCACCGGAACGATGGCACCACGGAGGGCCATTGGAATACCAGCAACGAGTTGATTGTCAACAAAGTGTCCTAAATCCTGAGACCCACCATCAACTACAAAATGATCTTATGGAGCACTTATGGGGTCTATATGGAGCTGGTTTCCATGACGACGCGTAGTCGTTTGTGCTCTTCAAGCTGGTTTTTTGTGGGTTGTATTAAAAGGGGTTGAATAAAATTAGAAGTTCATTTATATTCGTGTTGAATTTATTTATTAATTATTGATTGTCATTACTTATTTGATTCCAAAATTGTTTAAATTATATACAATTTAAACGGTTTCTGATAAAGAATTAAATAAAACAGCAAAATATCAATTAATAATCCAGTCAGCACTGTTCTGCACTCCCAGGACCTCAGAGGTCCTTTCTGTTGCAAAACACCCACTTTTCTGCACTCCCACGACCTCACTTTTGTCCAGTCAGCACAAGTTCTGCACTCCCAGGACCTCACCAAGGACCTTTCTGTTGTACATGCTCTTAGTACTCCTGCACCAGTCTATCAGCAATACTGCATTATGATTCTTTAACACTTTGAAACTTCAAAACCATATATAACTAAAAAGACAACTTTTTTAAGCAACAAGTCATTCAAAGTTCCATATCATACTAATATTTCCCAAGTGTTCAAAAGTAAGACAAGTTTAACCCAAAATCATAAACATATACTAATAGTTGTTCAAGCTTCTCCTTATTTTTCTGGACAGTTCCTACTGTCATGCTTATTTGTCATCTTTAAACATGTCTTGCACTGTCTTAGTGGCTTGCTCGCTACTTCTACTGCTACTTCGAAATCTGACTGTATTCTTCTGCTCTTCCGAGACCCTTTGTTGTTTGATTGCGGTGGATTTTGGGCCTTCAACTCTATTGGCCTTTTTATCCCTGTCATTTTCTCCATCGTCTTCTCCTTTTTCATTTTTGTTGACCTGTAGTCTTCGTTGTTGCTGTGTATGGTTGTATTCTTCAAGGTGTCAAATAGGCTCTGCAGATTAGAAAAGGAAGGATCTGACACTTCAATGAGTTCAGCAAACCGTTTCTTGATGTCCTCTATCAGTTTTTTCGTATCTTCGGGATCCATGTTTCCCCTTGCTGCTTGGTCTTCTTTGGCTGTTTCCCTACACTATCTCAGATTCACCATGCTATCCGGGATTAGCTTCATCCTTTCATTTCTCATCGCTAGGAATATGTGGATGCACAACAAACCTCTTGCCTGGAATCTCTTGCACGAACAGTCAAAGTGATTCGTGTCCATCGTCCTCGCCACAATGAATTTACTATTGCTATCGTCACTAATGAAGTATAACTTTGTCATTCCTTCTCTAGTCTTCTTGTCCTTCATGTTGTAGAGTGTGAGCTTGTTAGTTAGCATCATATACTTATGTACCTTGAAGAATATCGGCAGTGTGTATAGGTTCCAAGCATGGCGCTCGAGTTCTATATTTAGCTTGTACTGTGGGTGGCACGTGGCAGACTTCATGGCCTAGTACCTTGTTTCCTCCCTTTGGTTGTTCACCACACTGTCGACTCTCTACATGAAATGGACCAGCGGGAGATACTTGTCGGTCAACTTCCTAAAGGCACGATTTTGGCTCTCAGAACGGGATGTCGTCCTCATCAGCCTCGCCATCGGCAAATCATGAAAGTAGGCGAGTATCCAGTCTTCCCTCATCTCAAACAGTTGTTGCAGCCAGACATTGTCCTCTAAATTGGACTTCTTCATTATCTCAGGCCACTTTTTCTCAAATTCATCTATCGTCATAGTCCTGGACCACACCACTTGTCACGCCCCAATTTCAGCGAACCGAACTCGGGACGCGAACTTTTAAAACATAAATACTTAAAACCTGTTTTCAATAAAAGCTTTGACATTTCCATTTAATCACCAAAAATAATGGTATTTACAATACAAAAACGTCCCAACAAATGGACAAGATACAACATCCGTCACTAGACTCAATAAAATAAAGACCAGACTCCGCTCCAAGCTCCATGAAATTCAAGAGCTAACCTAGTCCGTCCGGTGATCAGTACCTGTAGGAAAAGCAGCTAGGGGTGAGCGTTCGCTCACCTCCACGGATAACAGACTGACTAAGGCATAATTAGTAGATAAAGCCAGTAACACTAAAACCAAACCCAACACCGGGACTACAGTCCCCAACTCAAGTACTCAACTGACCCACAACCCGTCACCTTCCTCAACAGACTCGACACTCAATAATACAGTGTAAACCCGACACAACTATCGATGACCTCCTCAAGGACACGACAAAAAGACTACACAACGCCAAACAAGATCACAAAGGATCGCACACCAGCTGCTCAGTTACCAATCCCAATCAGGTCAGGGTTCGACCTATCGCAATTCCTCGACACGAAGTCGGATCAGGCTGTCGACCTTTCAAACTCGCAATTCATCGACACTAAGTCGGATCAAACTGTCGACCTTTAGAACTCGCAATTCATCGACACTAAGTCGGATCAGCTGTCGACCTTTAGAACTCGCAATTCATCGACACTAAGTCGGATCAGGCTGTCGACCTTTAGAACTCACTACCCCAGGTAACCACAATCACAATCACAGGCAAGTTCAATCACACAGGCACTCAAGGCCACTCAAGACACCTCAACAGTCAAGACTCGGGTTCAACAACCCCACGGGCACTCACTGCCACTCAAGACACACCAACGGTCAAGACTCGGGTTCAACAACCCCACGGCACTCACTGCCACTCAAGACACACCAACGGTCAAGACTCGGGTTCAACAACCCCACGGCGCTCACGACCACCCCAAAACATCAACAGTAAGACACGGGCACTCATGGCCACCCAAGACACCAATTTAAATACACGGGCTCTCATGGCCACCCAAGACACCAATTTAAATACACGGGCTCTCATTGCCACCCAAGACACCAACAATTACATACGGGCTCTCATGACCACCCAAGACACCAACAATTAAATACGGGCTCTCATGGCCACCCAAGACACCAACAATTAAATACGGGCTCTCATGGCCACCCAAACTCAACAATAAATAATGCGGGCTCTCAAGGCCACCCAAACTCAACAATAAATAACGCGGGCTCTCAAAGCCACCCAAACTCAACAGTAAATAACACACAACAACCTCCAGCATAATCGATGACTCCAATAGTCCTAAGATCACTAGTTCACAAACAACCTCCGGGCATGGTCATATGCCTCCAGTAGTTCAATTATCGCTACGTTCTCTGCTCCTACGACACTACTAAGTGTCACATGCCTTTCCAATAATTACTAAGTTCCCGTAACATGCTTTTCTAATATTCGATAACCTAAATAACCCACGACACCCCGGTGTCACATGCAATTCTACAGTTAACTTTCCCTAGTCAGGGCCGAGATCCGGCTACTTTTCCCTACCTCGTATATAAATCCAAAAGCGCTCCAACAACCTCGATGTGATCTCAGTCACTCGCCGAACTTCCCTTTGCCTCGGTCCGCAGCACGATCTAAAAGAACACAAAATTAAGGCACTTTTAAACTAGTACGAATAAACCGAAATTCAGTAAACTTAACGCCCAAACGTAACCCCGAAAATGTCGATCACTCCCAAACTTCCCAATTACTCGACATTGTCGATAAAGGACCCGTAAAGGCCCGATTCGCCCGACATGGCAAATCTGCCCGGGTTTTGGAAACGCCCTTCCGGGGCTCCGAAAATTCCCGTTTTCGTTTCTATGATCTTAGAATAATTCAAGGGTTCCTATGCACTCGACGGAATCAATTTCCGACTTCCGAGTAATTTAATTCGCGTTTAAAGTTTCTAAACACAAATTCCGAATTCTCTCGAATTACAAACCCTAGCTCCCTATTTCTCAATACAATACGGTAATCTACAAAAGGAGAAAAAAAAATACCCAATCTTTTGTTACCGATAAAAGAATCGAGAAATTTTCCTTGGGTTTTACAATGTTCTTAAATGGTACTAAAAATCACCCACAAATTCCCTTTTGTTTTTATCCTCCCCGTAGCTCAAAACAAGTCAATCAACATGGAGCATTTAAAGTCCCAATTTGTTGCCTAAAAACCACTCACGTGTATGGAGCATTTAAAGCTCCAATTTGTTGCCTAAAAACCACTCACGTGTACAAGTAAAACAAAAAGGATGAGTTAGAAAGGCATGTTATGTTGCTGAGAAAGAAGAACCAATATGTGGTTGTTCCAAGAATAAAAAAAATACAAGGAGGTGGAGCCCAAAAACTACACAGAACACTCACCCTCACACACGGTAAGGATCTTGTCTTTCTTCTTTGATTTTGCAGCTTCCAACCTTGAAACGAAGAGCACCACCTGCTGCCGCCACTCTCTCTAAGAACAGAACTGTTCTTTTTGCCCCCCTTTCTCTCACCAAAATGACAATGAACCCTAATGTCCCAACACTTAAAAAGAGCCAAAAACAAACACTAGGGGGGCTTAGTTGGTTAAATGGGCCTAACCCATGGCCCAAAATATTAGACCCTCTTCTATATTTTGTTTTTGCTTTTATATATATATATATATATATATATATATATATATACGATTTAATCGATTTTTGATCTCGACGCTCGAAACGATAAACTTTAAATCTTAACCCTTTTTAATTTGAGCGGTCTTTACAGTCTACCCCCCTTAAAAGAATTTCGTCCGCGAAATTTAAAACAGACGTACCTCGGGAGTCGAATAGGTTGGGATACTTCGTGCGAACCTCGTCCTCGCGTTCCCACGTCGACTCAGCCTCGTGATGTTTCCACTGCATTCGTACCAAGCGGATAATCTTGCCTCCCCGCATAATCTGCTGCCGTATGTCCATGATCCGAACTGGCTGCTCCTCATAGGAGACATCATCAGCCACCTCGATATCAGTCCACTCGATGACGTGGGAGGGGTCTGCGTTGTACTGCCGCAACTGGGACACGTGGAAGACGTTATGGACTCTCCCAAGCTGCGGTGGCAACGCCAGACGATAGGCCACTGCTCCCACCCTGCCTAAGATCTCGAACGGGCCTATGTACCTCGGAGCCAACTTGCCCCCGCTGCGCCTGAACCACACCAACCCTTTCCTCGGGCTCACCTTCAGGAACACGTGATCCCCGACTGCAAACTCAAGAGGTCGACGCCGCCTGTCGGCATAACTCTTCTGCCGGCTCTGCGCGGTCCTCAACCGATCACGGATCAATGCGACCTTCTCCGTCGTCTCTCTGACAAGATCTGGCCCCAGCAGACTCTTGTCCCCCACCTCTGCCCAACACACTGGTGACCGACACGGCCTCCCATACAACGCTTCGAAAGGTGCCATCCCGATACTGGCCTGGAAGCTGTTGTTGTAGGCGAACTCGGCCAACGGCAGGTGGGTCTCCCAAGATCCCCTGAAATCCAGCACACATGCTTGCAGCATGTCCTCCAAGATCTGAATGGTACGCTCAGATTGACCATCTGTCTGGGGATGATGTGCCGTACTGAGTAGAATCTCGGTCCCCAACGCCTTCTGCAGGCTCGGCCAAAACCTTAACGTGAAGCGGGGATCCCTGTCAGACACTATCAACACCGGAACCCCGTGGAGACGCACTATCTCCTGAATATACAAGTTGCTCAACTTGTCGACCGGGTCTGTCATCCTCATAGCCAGGAAGTGGGCCGACTTGGTCAACCGGTCGACTACCACCCACACCGCGTCGTTTCCCTTCGGTGATCTCGGTAGTCCACACACGAAGTCCATCGTAATGTGCTCCCACTTCCACTGAGCAATCGGTAGTGGCTGTAACAATCCCGTTGGACGCTGATGCTCGGCCTTCACCTGCTGACAGACGAGGCATCTCGACACAAACTCTGCTACTTCTCTCCGCATCCCGCGCCACCAGAAGTGTCGTCTGAGGTCACGGTACATCTTGGTGCCCCCCGGGTGCACCGTAAGACGCGAGTGATGTGCCTAACGCAACACGTCGTTTCTACAGTTAACCGGCACGAACAGCCCTCCTCTGTACTGTACTCCCCAATCTGTACTGATCTCCCAGCCTACTACCTCGTCGTCGTTGACGACCCTCTCTCTGATCTGTGCCGTCTCAACATCCTCCGTCTGCGCCTCCAACACTTGGGCAAGCAGTGAGGGCTGAGCCACTAGAGAGCACATGGCCATGTCACCCGTAACCTCCTCTAGCTCAAGCCCGAACGTGCTCAGCTCCCCCATCATGTCCCACTCTCGGACAGATATGCTGGCGAGGCTCGGAGCCGACTTCCTACTCAAGGCGTCGGCGACCACGTTCGCCTTGCCCGGATGGTAGTGTAGCTCGAAGTCGTACTCCTCGAGTAGTTCCATCCACCGCCGTTGACGCATGTTCAGGTCTCGCTGGGAAAATATGTACTTGAGGCTCTTGTGATCCGAGAACACTTGAAACCCCTCGCCATACAGATAATATCGCCAGCTCTTCAGCGCAAACACGACTGCTGCTAGCTCCAAGTCGTGGGTAGGATAGTTGCGCTCGTGCGTCTTCAACTGCCTGGAGCCATAAGCCACAACTCTGCCCGACTGCATCAGCACGCAGCCCAGTCCCTCTCCGGACGCATCACAGTAAACATCATAACCAATCCCTCGCTCGGGCACCACTAACACTGGAGCTGTAGTCAGTCGAGTCTTCAACTCCGCGAATGGACGCTCACAGTCATCAGTCCACACGAACCCGACACCCTTGCGTGTCAACAGAGTCATCGGTGCGGCTAGTCGTGCAAAATCCTGGACAAATCGCCGATAGTAGCCTGCCAATCCCAGGAAGCTGCGGATCTCGAAAACACTCGTGGGCCGTGCCCACTTCGAGACCGCGTCGATCTTCGACGGATCGACCAGGATACCGTCATGGGATACGATGTGGCCGAGGAATCTCACCTCAGAGAGCCAAAACTCGCACTTCTCCCGGTTGGCATAAAGCTGATGCTCGCGCAGTAGTGTCAAAACTGCCCTCAGATATGACTTATGTGCCGCCTCGTTCTGCGAATATATCAGGATGTCGTCCACAAACACCACCACAAACTGATCTAGGTACGGCCGGAAGATGCTGTTCATCAGGTCCATGAACGCTGCTGGCGCGTTCGTCAGTCCGAATGGCATCACCAGGAACTCGTAGTGCCCATAGCGTGTCCGGAGTGCAGTCTTTGCAACGTCCCCCTCACGGACTCGCAACTGATAGTAACCGGATCGCAGATCGATCTTCGAGAAGTGGGTCGCCCCTCTCAATTGGTCGAACAAGTCATCGATCCTCGGCATCGGGTATCGGTTCTTCACCGTAACGCGGTTCAACTTCCAGTAATCTATACACATCCGTAGCTCTCCACTCTTCTTCTTCACGAAGAGTGCTGGTGCTCCCCACGGCGATGCACTCGGACGGATAAACCCCTTCTGCTGAAGCTCCTCTAGCTGACGCTTCAGCTCAGTCAACTCTGCCGGCGCAAACCTGTAAGGCGCCATCGATATCGCCGCCGTTCCCGGCACTAGGTCAATCCCGAACTCCACCTCACGAACCGGTGGCAACCCGCTCAACTCCTCAGGGAAGACCTCGGGAAACTCGCATACTACTCTCGGTAACTCTCGGCTCTGCACAGCCGGTACTTCCTCCTCTGCGGACAACGCCGACAGGAGGACCCCACTCTTACTCCCCAGCACACACCTCACCTTCGTACCGCCCACTGTCATTGTCACTCGTCGTCTGTAGCAATCGATGTTGGCTCGGTACCTCGACAGCCAATCCATACCCAAGATCACATCAAAGGTAGTCATCCCCAACACGAGAAGATCACCAGGGCAAGGACAGTCTGCGACTCTAATCTCGCAGGCACGGCATACTCTAGTCAACGATGCACCACCCCCAACTGGGGTGTCCAGGCATAGGGGTGGACTCAACGGCTCTAAGCTCAACCCCAATCTCTCAGCACAACCCGACGAAATAAAAGAGTGCGACGCCCTGGTATCAAATAAGAACAAAGCCCATAAATGATACAATAAACACGTACCCTGGATGGTCTCACGGTACGTGCTAGGTCCCGGGGCTCTGGAGTCGGTGACTGCATATACTCTCCCCTGCGAGGCCTGCTGCCTCTAACTCGGCGCGCTGGCTGCTGAATAACCGTGACTCTGCTGCTGTCTCGGAATCGGTGCGCTCGTAGACGGCCGTGACGACCTCGGCTGCTGACCCTGTCGAGGGCGACCTCTGGGCGACTGTACCGTCCGCGACTGCTGCGGCCGCAGCACTGATGTCTCCCCCAACTGCTCGCGGCACCATGCCATAGTGTGACCAATCCGGCCGCATCGGTAACAGCTGATCTCGTCAGCCCTCGACCCCGAGCCCTGGCTTGTCCGGCTAGTAGCTGGCACTGCCGTGGGTCCTCCCTTCACCGGACAGTCTCGCTGTAAGTGTCCTGGCTGCCCGCAGGGATAGCATGACGGCCTCCTCTCTGAGGCGACTGGCCCCACTGATGCCACTGACCCCTGCTGCCTCGATCCACCCTGATGAGGCGGTGGTCGGAAGAACCCCGCGGTCCGCTGCCTCCGCGAGTCTCGTGAGTCTGACGGCCCTGCAAAACTGATCGGCCGCGGTCGGACCTCACGGCCCCTGACTGCATCCCTGGCGCCCTGCTCTACTGTAGCCGTGGTGTCCACGAGGTCGGTATACTTCCGCAGCCTCAAGGCGAGAACCTGGTTCCGGATGCCCAGCCTCAGTCCTCCCTGGAACCGCAAGCAACGGTTCGTCTCGCTCGTCACCATCTCTGGCGCAAATCTGGCCAAGGCTGTGAACCTGGCCTCGTACTCTCCTACTGTCATCCCTCCTTGCTCCAGGTCTAAGAACTGCCGATGTCGCTCCAGCCGAGCCGACTCGGGAAAGTACTGTGCCATGAATACCTCCTGGAATACGTTGTAGTCGTATCCGACCGTGTCCTTCACCCGCCCCCACCAGTGGTAGGCGCTGTCTCTCAACTGATGGGCCGCGAAGGACACTCTCCGACGGCCATCCTCGACACCCGATGTGTCCAAGTCTCGTGTGACCTGCTCTATCCATCGCTCGGCTAGGTCGGGATTCGGCTCCCCGACAAAAATAGGTATCCCGAGCTTCAGGAAATCTAGTAGCGCTCGGGAGGTATGATCCTCTGTCTGAGCGGCCCTCACCGGGACCGCGACTGCCTCGGGTGCTGGCGAAGCCGACTCTCGGCTGGCGATGACCGCCACCAAACTCTGAACGGTCCTGGTTAGCTCATCCAGGGCAGTCATCACTGGAGGGTCCGCGACTGGCGGAACACTGGGGGTGCCTGCAGACGGCCCCGCATCACTTCTCCTGTCTTCTCCGACAGGAGTGCCCTGTGCCTCCGCGTAGTCGGCGGGCTCGGCGGTTGGCACCCTCCCTGGTGCCCCTGTTGACCGTCCCCGCCGGCCTCGCGTGGGTACTTGACCCCGTGTTCCTGATGCTCGTCCCCGCCTACCGCGAGCCATAATCAGTATCCTCTGCACGGATACACGCAAACGTTCAGTTTGCAAACTCAAATAAAGACGACAGTTCAAAGCACTAACGTTCACCCGATCTAAGCTTACACTAGCGTGCTTAACACTAAAGCGCCACACCACTCAAGCTAAACATACTTTATATAGTATCAGTATACGAGACCACACCGACATACAAACCAACCACACAACGAAACAACAACCACCAAAAGTTTGAAAACGAACCACTGGACCGACCTCAATCATAAGCCAACCCGGCCGAATAACAACACAACCACACGACCCCCGCTCACCGGGTCAACCAAAGTCGAACCTTGCCCACCGGGCCGACCAAAATCAAAACACACGCCCATAGGGCCAATCAAGTTCAAGACATGCCAACAGGGCCAACAATTTTAAAACTTCGTTTCTTGACATCACGTAGTTACAACCCGGTCCAGGCGTCCCCGAACCACGTTGTACCCACTTGACATCAACACCGTCACGTCCGACTACAGGAGCGCTCCTGAGTCGACCCGTGACAGTTTAAAAACAGTTCACGCAATCACACACAATCAGTATGCCAGCAACAAAATGCTGCAACATACGCACAAACAAAAACAAGACTCAAGACATGACGGGTCTACACTGACTCGACTCTCCCCCCCCCCCCCCCCTAAGTGACGGACAGTCCGAGGTTTGAACCTCGAGCTCTGATACCAAGCTGTCACGCCCCAATTTCAGCGAACCGAACTCGGGACGCGAACTTTTAAAACATGAGTACTTAAAACCTGTTTTCAATAAAAGCTTTGATATTTCCATTTAATCACCAAAAATAATAGTATTTACAATACAAAAACGTCCCAAAAAATGGACAAGATACAACATCCGTCACTAGACTCAAAAAAATAAAGACCAGACTCCGCTCCAAGCTCCATGAACTTCAAGAGCTAACCTAGTCCGTCCGGTGATCAGTACCTGTAGGAAAAGCAGCTAGGGGTGAGCGTTCGCTCACCTCCACGGATAACAGACTGACTAAGGCACAATTAGTAGATAAAGCCAGTAACACTAAAACCAAACCCAACACCGGGACTACAGTCCCCAACTTAAGTACTCAATTGACCCACAACCCGTCACCTTCCTCAACAGACTCGACACTCGATAATACAGTGTAAACCCGACACAACTATCGACGACCTCCTCAAGGACACGACATAAAGACTACACAACGCCAAACAAGATCACAAAGGATCGCACACCAGCTGCTCAGTAACCAATCCCAATCAGGTCAGGGTTCGACCTATCGCAATTCCTCGACACGAAGTCGGATCAGGTTGTCGACCTTTCAAACTCGCAATTCATCGACACTAAGTCGGATCAGGTTGTCGACCTTTAGAACTCGCAATTCATCGACACTAAGTCAGATCAGGCTGTCGACCTTTAGAACTCGCAATTCATCGACACTAAGTCGGATCAGGCTGTCGACCTTTAGAACTCACTACCCCAGGTAACCACAATCACAATCACAGGCAAGTTCAATCACACAAGCACTCAAGGCCACTCAAGACACCTCAACAGTCAAGACTCGGGTTCAACAACCCCATGGGCACTCACTGCCACTCAAGACACACCAACGGTCAAGACTCGGGTTCAACAACCCCACGGCGCTCACGGCCACCCCAAAACATCAACAGTAAGACACGGGCACTCATGGTCACCCAAGACACCAATTTAAATACACGGGCTCTCATGGCCACCCAAGACACCAACAATTAAATACGGGCTCTCATGGCCACCCAAGACACCAACAATTAAATACGGGCTCTCATGGCCACCCAAACTCAACAATAAATAATGCGGGCTCTCAAGGCCACCCAAACTCAACAATAAATAACGCAGGCTCTCAAAGCCACCCAAACTCAACAGTAAATAACACACAACAACCTCCAGCATAATCGATGCCTCCAACAGTCCTAAGATCACTAGTTCACAAACAACCTCCGGGCATGGTCATATGCCTCCAGTAGTTCAATTATCGCTACGTTCTCTGCTCCTACGACACTACTAAGTGTCACATGCCTTTCCAATAATTACTAAGTTCCCGTAACATGTTTTTCTAATATTCGATAACCTAAATAACCCACGACACCCCAGTGTCACATGCAATTCTACAGTTAACTTTCCCTAGTCAGGGCCGAGATCCGGCTACTTTTCCCTACCTCGTATATAAATCCAAAAGCGCTCCAACAACCTCGATGTGATCTCAGTCACTCGCCGAGCTTCCCTTTGCCTCGGTCCACAGCACGATCTAAAAGAACACAAAATTAAGGCACTTTTAAACTAGTACGAATAAACCGAAATTCAGTAAACTTAACGCCCAAACGTAACCCCGACAATGTAGATCACTCCCAAACTTCCAAATTACTCGACATTGTCGATAAAGGACCCGTAAAGGCCCGATTCGCCCGACATGGCAAATCTGCCCGGGTTTTGGGAACGCCCTTCCGGGGCTCCGAAAATTCCCGTTTTCGTTTCTATGGTTTTAGAATAATTCAAGGGTTCCTATGCACTCGACGGAATCAATTTCCGACTTTCCGAGTAATTTAATTCGCGTTTAAAGTTTCTAAACACAAATTCCGAATTCTCTCGAATTACAAACCCTAGCTCCCTATTTCTCAATACAAGACGGTAATCTACAAAAGGAGAAAAAAAATACCCAATCTTTTGTTACCGATAAAAGAATCGAGAAATTTTCCTTAGGTTTTACAATGTTCTTAAATGGTACTAAAAATCACCCACAAATTCCCTTTTGTTTTTATCCTCCCCGTAGCTCAAAACAAGTCAGTCAACATGGAGCATTTAAAGTCCCAATTTGTTGCCTAAAAGCCACTCACGTGTATGGAGCTTTTAAAGCTCCAATTTGTTGCCTAAAAGCCACTCACGTGTATGGAGCATTTAAAGCTCCAATTTGTTGCCTAAAAACCACTCACGTGTACAAGTAAAACAAAAAGGATGAGTTAGAAAGGCATGTTATGTTGCTGAGAAAGAAGAACCAATATGTGGTTGTTCCAAGAATATAAAAAATACAAGGAGGTGGAGCCCAAAAACTACACAGAACACTCACCCTCACACACGGTAAGGACCTTGTCTTTCTTCTTTGATTTTGCAGCTTCCAACCTTGAAACGAAGAGCACCACCTGCTGCCGCCACTCTCTCTAAGAACAGATCTGTTCTTTTTGCCCCCCTTTCTCTCGCCAAAATGACAATGAACCCTAATGTCCCAACACTTAAAAAGAGCTAAAAACAAACACTAGGGGGGCTTAGTTGGTTAAATGGGCCTAACCCATGGCCCAAAATATTAGACCCTCTTCTATATTTTTTTTTCTTTTATATATATATATATATATATATATATATTAGCAAATCTTCCAAAACAATTTAATCGATTTTTGATCTCGACGCTCGAAACGATAAACTTTAAATCTTAACCCTTTTTAATTTGAGCGGTCTTTACACCACTTCCTTAATCTCTTCCTTAAAGTTAGTGCCAGACAAATGGCCAAGGGAAACCTGCCAAAACAACTATTAACATGCCAAACTATCAGTACAGTGAATTGTAAACTACCAGCAGGATGATTATTAAATTATCAGTGGTATCAATGGTGAACTATTTTCTAGTGTGGGTGGCAAACAAGTAAGAAGTCATCCAACCAGTACACTGTAGCTTAACATTGCACCACTCTTAGTCCATTCAATCAGCACCATAATGAATTTGAACTTGTACTCACCTTTTTTGGAATTTTCTCCTTGATGTGCCACATGCAGAACCAGTGTTTTGTCTCTTTCATCACCTCCTTTACTGCAATTTTCATTGCAGGGTCCTGGTCAGTGATGAGGCATAGAGGTTCCTTCCCGTTCATCTCCTTGAGGAACGTTTGGAAAATCCAAACAAAGAATGGTACATCTTCTTTCGATATTAGGGCTGCTGCAAAAGTGGTTGATTTGTTGTGGCTGTTTATTCCAGTGAATGGAGAGAATACCATGTCATACCTGCAAAATTAAAAAAATTAAAAATTATAAAAACCACAATTCTATATAAACTACCAGATGAACAATATCACAACGTTACTTACTGGTTTGTTGATAAGTTGAATCGAAAGCTACACGGTCCCCATAGATCTTGTAGTCCTTCAACATTTCAGCATCAGCCCAAAAAACAGTGGTTAACCTATCAGAACGGTCAGTTTTGAACTCAAAAAAGAATTCAGGGCTGGACTCCTTCTTCTCGTGGAACCTGTCCAGTACCATCTGCACATCCGTATCCCCTACGTAAGCACGCAGATCTCTCTGGTAGTTCATGAAATCCCTCGTAGTTGCACCAACCTTTTCCGGACCTCCAAGCGTTTCGCTTAAAACTCTGTGACACAGAACCGGACCAACTGTAGCTTTCTGGCAATTAAGTAACCAGTTCTGCATCGGAGAAGTCACCCTCCTGTTGGATCTCATGTATTTCCTGTCGTTCATGATGAATAATTCGTGGTTGTGCGCTTCAACAAACTCCTTTATGAAGTACACATTCCTATTTTCCCCGGCTTTAAATTTAATAGTTATGTTTTCTTTGCAACCAGTTCTTGACAATAACCGGTTTCTTTTCTTCTCTTCTATTGGCTCGTCATCCTTAGGTTCCTTAGATTCGTACTTATGCCCTTCTTTTGAGCAGAGCAAGTACTTGAGTGTCACAGTTTCATCTTTGTGCTTTTTTTCTGCCCCTCTCCGAACACTGAAACCTGTCACTTTAGCGTAACTCTCATAAAAGTTAATCGCAGCAGCTAGCGTGTTGAACTCCTTATTTTCTTCAGGCTTCCTTTCCTCATGGAAATTAGGAATGTATTTCTTTTTCCCATCCTCTGTTAGCTGGATGAATGAAGCAGGTTCCGGGATCGCAGAATGTTCAGAATGTCTGCTTTCACTGGAACTTGGTTGATTTGGATTTGCTTCTACTGCAGGTTCCACAACAGGCGCCTCTACGTCATCTACTCTTATCATATCATCAGAGTTTTCACTAGAAGGTGGTTGGTGGATATTTGTCACGTCTGCTGGTGACTCCATGTCATCCGCTGCTACTGTATTATCAGAGTTGGCAGACTCATGTGTCTCCTCTGCAGCTACTGCTGGTGACTCCATATCATCCACTGCCACTGTATTATCAGAGTTGGCAGGCTCATGTGTCTCCTCTGCAGCTACTACTAGATGAGGTATAGGGGGTATTGTGCTTGTGTTCATTGGTACAGGTGTTTGCACACGTGGTGTGGGCACACACGATGGTTTTTGTGCTGTTTGGCGTGTTACATGAGGTGTTGTCGGTGTGGGCACACGCGGTGGTTTTTTTTGCTGTTTGGCGTGTTACACGAGGTGTTGTCGGTGTGGTATTACTATTTGGTGTAGTCATATTTTTGTGCTCACTGTATAACCAAGTAACAGCCAGTGTATAAGTAATTGGACACACAAACCACCCTATTAGCACTTACACGTACAACATATTAGTATTTCAAAACACAGAACACCAGCAGTTGGCCACTCGAACTATTAGTGTTGTGCATGTTACAATGTTAATATGTAAACAACAACAAGTGTGTATACTAGTGACCAAACCAACACACTGCATCAGTGGTTTGAACACTCAATATACTTGTTCTAATATTCTTTATGGATGGACAGAAACAACACACTCTATTACTGATTGGACTCTCAATCTACCAGTGCTAATATCCTTTATTGATGGGATGCTTGTAATATCCCTTTGGGATTATACAAGCATCCCAAAGGAATGCTTGTAAAATCCCTTCGGGATCCTATAAGCATCCCAAAGGGATGCTTAGCTTCCCTTTGTGGATGCTACAAGCACTATCTCAAATCAATTCCAGTTTTTGCGCAACAATTAGGGTTTTCAGAATAAATTTCTTATTTTTTATTCAGCAATCTCAGTTGTATAACACACACTTGTCCATAAATTCCAACACAATGAATCTACTGTTTTGGAAATTAACTATGGAATAGATTGTCGACGAATATCTGGTTTGGAATCGTTAAAAATTGACAAATAACATAATTTAACAAATCTGAGAACTTACATGTATTTTAGACGATTGTCGATGAATTTGTGGTTTGTTTTGTCGAGCTTCTTGTTTTTTCCACCTCAAACGAGAGCTTCGTGTTGAATTGAGGCAGAGTTGTCTCAGGAATCGCGAATCGCGAAGACAGAAGGTTGAAGAAGCCAAAAATACAAATTTCCCTATTTTAAATCGCGCGCTTATTCTAAAATATCGCCTAACGATATCTTCAGTGCTATTACTCGAGCATTAACTCGGCGCGGTCAAATTAGCTGGCGCGCATTCTTTGGACGCGTGGCGCAATTTCGCTCTCCGTGCTGACATCAGGACAGGCAAATCGTGCGGCTACAGTGGGTTCGTAGTTTGCACAATAACAGTGGTTTTTACTGGATACCTACCCTATATATATATAGGTTTACTTTCAGGTGCAAACCCCTACTTACAATACTAACTTGCGAACCATTGTAGTTCATTGGATATATGCATTTACTTTTTTACCAAATTCTCTAATTTAATCATTCCCGTTTCGTTTCAATTCCGATTTTTTTCATTCTTATACCATTATTTTTCTTTTTTGAAGGGCTATCCATAGAGATGCATATTGAATATATTTGAAGCAAAAAAATAAAAATAAGATAAGTCCAATGTAATTATAAATCGGATGAACACAGTTTATGAATCTGCAGAAATGAAATGTAAATATACAGAATTGAAATGTAATATCGCTAAAATAAAATGTAATTACTTTTTGTTTATGCAGATATACATTTTCGATTTACAATTACGTTAGACTTATCCTATTTTTATTTTTTTGCTCAAAATATATTCAATATGCATCTCTATAGATAGCTCTTCGAAAAATAAAACTAATGGTGAAAGAATTAAAAAAAATCGGAGTTGAAACGAAGCGGGAATAAATAAATTAGCGAATTTGGAAAATAAATAAATACTCATTATCCAAGATGCTGCCATGTGGCATATTCAATTTTTGTATCCACGCTTCTAATGGGTTCACAAGTTAGTATCCTAAGAGTGGTTTGTACATGAAAGCTTCCCTATATATATATATATATACATTTCACATTGACTAAAAGAAGAGGAATACATAACAACACAAGTTCAATCTACATTTTCATCACGGTCCACATTTTCGTCATCATCTTTAAAGAAGTCGGAGACTGTAAGCTTGATCGGAGCATCTTCAGGGCTCACATGATCAATGAAATTTGTCTCAGGGACCTTTTCTTTTCCCTTGATTGACTCTTGGTATAACTTTACCAAGTGGTTTGGCACACGGCATACACGTGACCAATTATCAGCCCCTCCACATCGGTAACACATGTTCATATCAGTTCCACTTCTGGTTGGAAATTGTTATGCCCATAGCCTTGACTGCGACCACGACCTCGAACTCGACCTCTAAAGGGTCCTCGGCCTCGTCTGGGTCCAGAATTACCATCATATCCTGTCGCATTCGCTTCAGGGAATGGAGCACTACCTACAGGGCGAGTTTGATGGTTCTTCATTAATAATTCATTTTTTTGCTCTGCAACGAGCAAACAAGCAATCAGATCTGTAAATTTATGAAACTTATTTTTCTCTCGATATTGTTGTTGTATGAGCATATTCGAGGGATGGAACGTGGAGAATGTTTTCTCAAGCATAGATTCGTCAGTTATCTTCTCACCACAACTGCGAAGCTTGGAAATAATTTTAAACATGACCGAATTGTACTTATTTATAGACTTAAAGTCTTGTAACCTGAGGTTAGACCAATCATATAGGGCACGAGGGAGAGCTATTGTTTTCATATGCTCAAATCTCTCCTTGAGCTGAACCCATAAACTAAGGGGGTCTTTATCAATTATATATTCAAGTCGTAGGTTTCTATGCATGTGATGACGGATTAATATTGTGGTCGTGGCTTTGTTTTTAACTGATTCGTTATTCCCCTCTTTTATGACGTCTCCAAGATTTTGAGATCTCAAGTGGAGAGTCGTGTCTAACGGCCATTCATAATAGTTCTTCCCATCTCGCTTAAGGGGTGCATAATTAAGCTTTGTCAAGTTATCCATCTTGAACATTTATCAAAATAATTGCATGTTAGGATCATACTCGACTTCAGGTCGTTGGTATTTTATTTTGCAACTTCTGGTCCAACACATATCGGGTCGCTAGTATTATGTATTTAGAACTTCCGGTCCAAACGTTTCGGTTTCAACGAATCTTAAATTCGAGTATTAATAATAAAATACAAGTGTACGGTAAATATCAAATTTCTGATGTGAAAGATCCAATATATATTGGCAAACACAAAGCATACTTATTAAAACTGTAAATAAACTTATATAAACGAGCATGAATCATGTATAAACAAATTAACGATAATATGAAAATCTGATACCTGAAAAGAAGAACAGAGCGTTCGTACTGAATAATGAGTTTAGAAAACTTAACGATTATACAGAGCTGACTCGTACTGATAACGTGTTGTGATAAACTTGCAGGAACCAAACGATTTATTTCTGATACTTATATGATCAATTGACTTTGCTTTGATTTGTAACTGTATCTCATATTCTGTGTGTCTTTTTTATTCATTAAGCATGTACAGTTATATATAGTCACTTACATATGACTTAGAGCAAGAACAACGGGTCGGCCCTGAGTCATCAACATGGTTGCTATGTAGGGAGATGGTGGTGGCCATATAGACTTTACACGTATTCTACAACAATCTCGAGTAATTTTTAAGGATTAATTATGGTCGGTACATTTGATTAGGCGTGACTAATGGTTGGTTATCAAATCGTTGACCGAAAACTTCAATTATCTGTTTTATTCCATCACGTCGGGATGTTTATTGATCGATTCTCAGTTAAATAAACCAGTGCCGAATTGGCTCCAAACAATATAGTACACGATGGAGATGGACAAAAGAGAAAGAGGCAATGGCGGTGAAGAAGGAGTTTTAGCATACCCTGTTTAACGTGCTTCCGTACACGGTCATTCATGCAATATATTTATAACGGTAAGAAACCGGTCGAACACTAGGGAGCAGTCGGGCCAAGGATGACTAAATCTATGAAAATTGGCAAAAGGGCGAAAAGTGTATAAACGTCACTAAATACACTCTTCTAAAAATAAGCAAATGGTTCAAGCAGTAAAAACTGAAAAGTAAATGGTCATGAGAAGTAGGTGAACAATAAGAAGGACAAAACTGGAAATAAAAATTGAAACATTGTATAGGAGAAAACAACCATGGGTGTCGTGCTCATACATAAAGTCAATCAATGCATAAAGTAGTCAATGTGATGATGATGGTGAAAAGAGTGTTCCCGTCATGGCTCAAAAACCAATCATCGGAGTAAATGTGCAAGTATGAATTTATGTGGTTCGAGTAAAACCAATCATCGAACCTTCATACATCTATTTTGCATTCTCTTAAGTTGCTTCTCTAATTGATAATCTATCTCATTGATAAATAATCAAAACGAGTCAACTTACATAGGATAAGCGATGTTAACCCTAGTAACATACAAATGCTAAAATAGACAAGCACAAATAAAGAATTGTGTCTAGCTACTCTTAGTTCACTTCTCGAATACCGAACACCAATAATCAAGTTGAATTAAATAGAACTTCGCTCTAGTAATACTCAAGCATAGAACACAATCTCTACGAAAAATGAATTATCTAGCTACGTATAAATCAACTTCTCTAACCCGACCATTCCGAATTAAACGTGAACGTCTTGGTTAGAGTATGATCTACATAAGTCCACAAGTAAGAATCTTGGTATCACTCAAACTAGATAACTCATCAAGAAAAGAAATGATGCGATTTAATGTCTCAATAGTCTCAAAGTGCACAAATAAATCATACACCGATCCTAGATAGCTACAACTAACAATTCACGGGGCAATCCACACCCAAAGCAATAAATCACTCAAGGGCAATCCACACCCGAAATCATCAATTTAGCTTAAAACACACATGACATAAACAACAATCATTGGAAAATAATCAATCTCATAAAGAATGCAACAACTACGTCAAGCATCCAAAATAAGTACTAAACATATTAAGTAACTAATGCTACGAAAATATGAATTTAGCACTTGATATTCGCTCAAGAGATCGAAAATTCTCCTAATCAAGTTAGTACCCAAAATCTCTAATTTAGCATGTAATTAATACATACAAATTATTTTCCCCGATTTAATTAACCTAAGATTCGATCAACATACATAAATCAACCAAAATTAATCAAATCGGGTAACGTACACAAATGGGAATCGAACTCAATATCGCAAACATACAAATTATTTTCCCCGATTTAATTAACCTAAGATTCGATCTACATACATAAATCAACCAAAATCAATCAAATCGGGTAACGAACACAAATGAGAATCGAACTTAATATCGCAAAAATCATCATCTAACAACACAAATGAATAACCTCATGCATAAATTTAACTATTATTTATTTACAACGACATCCATGGCTCGAAGCTACTACTCCCGAGCCTTGGAGATAAAATCAACGAAATCAAAGTGAGAAATCGACATCAAGCTAAGAAAAAAGATGGTATAAAGTAAACCCGTGCTAGGAATGTCGATTCCTAGCTCAAATCCTCGAAAAATCAGCTCAAAATCGATTCACAACTCCAAGAACAACTTAAACCCGAAATGGGTTTTTGGCCTCCTTTGGAACCTTGATATCTGACTTTTGAAGCCCCAACAGACGAAACCAATCGAAGGAATGTGTAGAGGGGACTTCGGGCTTCGCGCCTGTAGGTAGAAGTCGCCGGAACAGCTCCGGCGAGTTGAAGTCCTTGGCCTGACCTTCGCGTTTCTCTCCAAAAAATGGCGTCTCCCCCGTGATACCAAGATTCTGGTATATAAATGTTCAGCTCCTGGTATTAAGTGTTCAGCTCCTGGTATATAAATGAGCTCACCAATGGCAGTCACTGTAAATTGTCCCTCCCAAGTATATATGCTGTCCGTGTGTTAATAAAAAATGGTTTTTAATTACATTTGAAATCACGTGAGAAACAAGGGGAGATGCTGCTGATGGAGATGATCCAGTGCGAGTGCGCATACGCAAGGAGCGGTGCAACCACAACATCTACGGCTTGGATTAGATCAACCCAAGAAGTCAACATTTCAACGGACCAGATTCGCGCGCGCACAGAGCTAGCGTACACCTGCGCTACACTGGAACTGGATGTGGGTCCACCACCCCAGATTTAACTTAAAACTTCCGTCGCTCATTCCCGCTCCGTATGACCTCCGATTGATCCCGTTCTTGCGCCACTAAATTCCTTTTGTCGAGGCCTAAAAAAAAGATCTATGATGAATATATTTGGAGCATTTGAAAAATATCGACTAAGAACGAGGTTTTGCACAATTATTAGAAAACGCTAAAAATATAAAAATAAGGCACAAACAAGATAAAAATGTAGGGGGAAATAGTCAATTTAGATATGACAAATTTACGCTCATCAGGCGGATCCAAAAGAGGTACTCATTGAAAAAAAATAGCTTAATGGTAAAGCCTTTCAAGTTTCATTGTATGCTCAGAGATTGATGTTTGATAAAAGATTGGTTTCTATTGTAAATCTCGTCTTGATAACGTGTTGTAAGATGTGTTGTGGAACCACGCTAAGATGACCCAACAAACGAGAATACAACAAGTTAAAGTCTTAAACTGATCACCAAGCAAAAAAAATGTTTAGATTTGAGAGTTGGAACCGTGAAAAAAATGAGAGAGCAGTCGCATTTCATAAGTACATGTATTTATAGATGCCAACAACGCTTAAAATCTTGTCACAGAACTCAAACATACAAGACGTGGTGGCATGTACATTACGGTGGTCACCCCACCCCCGTCATAATTGTGATCCAAGTTGTACCGTTAAAATCTCTTCAAGGAAATCTAGCGGGACAAAGCCAGAACAAGAGTGTGCAACGTTGCTCATTGAGATGATTAACAGCGAAGGACATATTTGAGTGGAACATTTATTCTATTCACCCACTGTGATAGAGGCGATAAATTGGGTGGCGGAATTAGGGTTTGGATTAGGTCTGGAATGGAAAAGAAGAGGAGAAGGGGAGAGGGATAGAGAGAGAGAGAGAGAGAGAGAGAGAGAGAGGTGGGGAAGAGGTACAGTAATTTCTTGGACTGTAATGGAGTCCCCGACTCCATCGTTTTCATTGGCATAAATAGTAAAGGAAACACTGAAATGGGCCGTGGGTTAAGCCAAAATACAAGCCCACTTATAAACATAGATAAAAACAGGCCTTTTAAGGTCCATTACAATAGGGCCATATCATCACCCCCTCCTTTCACAATGATCGTGTCCTCACAATCCATAATCGAAGTCCGGAAAACGAGATTGAAGATCGTAGAGGAACTCTCATGTCGTGTCCTCGGGGAAGGAGTCATTCCATTGAACCAGGTTCTACGTCGCCGGCTGATTGCCCATCTTGATCACTCGGCGATCCAGAATCAAGGAAGGTGTCTGCAAAATTGAGCCATCTAGAGCTGAGGCTGGCAGGGAAGAACTCGCAGCGTTGGGTCCGATGTGTCGTTTCAACTGAGAAACATGGAATGTAGAGTATATCTTAGATGAAGCAGGGATGTCCAGTTTGTAGGCGACCTTGCCAATCTTGGCAATCACAGTGAATGGGCCATAGAAGCGCGGACTGAGCTTTTGATTTGCACGCCGAGCCAATGACGATTGTCGGTATGGATGAAGCTTTACATAAACAGAGTCCCCGACGGCGAAGGAGGGATCCGAGCGGTGCTTGTCGGCCTGGCTTTTCATCCTGTCTTGTGCCCTTGTGAGGTGGAATATCAGAAGCTTCAGGGCATCCTCACGAGCAGATAAGCTTCTGTCGACGGTCGCAACCTCAGAAGTTCCAGTGAGGTAAGTAAATAGAGCAGGAACACCGTAGAGGGCCTCATATGGGGTGGACTGGATAGAGGTGTGGAATGTGGAGTTGTACCACCACTCAGCCAATGGAAGCCATTTCACCCAATCCTTTGGGGAGTCGCTGCACATACATCGGAGGTAGGTCCTCAAGGAAACGATTGACGACCTCCGTTTTCCCATCCGTTTGAGGGTGGTAGGCTGTGGAGAGGTTTTGCTTGATGTGTTGCAGGCGACAAATCTCTCTCTATAAGGTACCGAGGAATACCTTATCCCAGTCGCTGAAAATACTCTGTGGCATCCCATGGAGTTTGAAGACATGATCCATGGATGCCTGAGCTACTGAGAGTGCTGAATATGGGTGCCTGAGGGCCAAAAAGTATGCGGATTTGGTGAGTCGATCAACAACTACCAGGATGGCCTCGAAACCATGGGATTTTGACAAACCCATCTATGAAATCCAAGGATATGTCCGTCCATGCTCGGGATGGAATGGGAAGCGGTTGGAGCAAACCTGTAGAAGCTGACAAGTGTGGTTTGCTTCTTTGGCAAGTAACACAAGCAGTAACGAAAGCACGGACATCCTTCTTCATCCGCTTCCAATATAGAGATGTCGAGATACGCTTGTATGTGGCATGTGCTCCGGAATGACCACCAATCGCAGAGGAATGAAAATATTGGAGGATGTCATTTCGAAGAGCATGATCATCCCCTACAATAAGTTTCCCTTTCCGACATAATTGGTTGTTCAACCAACAATAATGGCCTTTGAGTTGTGTCGGGTGAGCTTGAAGCTCTGCCATCCGGGTGCGAAGTTTTGGGTCAGAAGACCAAGACTCAGTGATGCGCTGCAGGAGGTTGGATGATAGTGAAGAAATAACGAACACTGAGCTCTCCGTCAGTTGCATGGACAGCGAATCAGCCACAACATTCGTGTGCCCTTTGCGGAATTGCACCTCATAGTCATACCCCATCATTTTGATGACCTAGTTCATTTGTGCTGGGGTTGAGGTCCGTTGATCAAGCAGAAAACGTAAACTTTGGTGGTCTGTTTTAATCATGAAATGCCTCCTGAGCAAGTATGAATGCCAACTCTTGACAGCAAGCAAAATTGCTAGCATCTCTTTGTCATAGACGGAGAGGGACTGGTGGCGGGGACCGAGAGCTTTGCTGAAGAATGCAATCGGCCTGTTGCTCTGACACAAAACAACACCAACCCCTACCTTGGAAGCATCTGTCTCCACAATAAATGGGAGGTTGAAATCCGGTAAAGCCAACACAGGTGCGGTGGAGATGGCTGTTTTGAGCGATAAGGCCATAATGCCTTATGAATTTTTTGTAATAACCTGTGAGACCTAAATATCCCCACAGTTGCTTGAGGGTTGGTGGTATTAGCCACTGAATAACACAATCGATCTTGTGGGCATCCATTGCTACTCCATCTGATGATATTATATGACTGAGATATTCGATATTCCTGCGAGCAAAAACACACTTGGATCTTTTAAGAAACAGTTGCTCGTTAGATTGGATTTCAAATACCAGTCGTAGATGTGCAATGTGATCCTCCAATGTGGCAGAAGAGACGAGTATGTCGTCAAAGAAGACCAACACGAACACTCGCAGTAGTGGCTTGAATATAGCATTCATCAGCACCTGACATGTGGAGGGAGCGTTGGTGAGGCCGAAAGGCATTACCAAGAACTCGTAATGGCCCGAGTGGGTGCAAAACGCGGTCTTTGGGATGTCTGCCTCCTCTATTCTGATTTGATGGAAGCCCGATCTAAGGTCCGATTTAGAGAAATAAGAGGCACCTTGGAGCTCGTCCAATAGATCATCAACCAGAGGAATGGGAAATTTATCTTATAGTGTTATGGCATTGAGGCGGCGATAGTCCACACACAGACGCCAAGAGTCGTCCTTTTTGCGAACCAATATGACAGGAAAGGAAAAGGAGCTGTAGCTGTTTCGGATGATACCAGAGTCGAGCATTTCATCAATCATGCGCTCAATTTCCGATTTTTGCATTGCTGGGTAGCGGTATGGGCGGACCTTAACTGCTGTGGCAGTTGGTAAGAGGGTAATGGTGTGATCATGGGAGCCTTTTGGGGGGAGACCCGTGGGAGGATTGAACAGGGCATCAAATTCAGCGATCAGGTCTGCTATTTGTGGGGGAGGAGGACCATCATCCAGTAGTGGCTGCTGCGAGGGAGATGGAGCAAGCAGCAGGGATGTGATAGATGGGATTGTGCTCGAGGAACAGAGCATGACTAACTCATGGCAATCTGGGGCGGCTATCAAGGAAAATTGGTCTGTACCCAGCACTTGCAATCGAATAGATGTGCATCCGATAGTGAAATCCATAGTCAAAGCACCAAAGTCCCACAGAATTGGACCCAAGGTAATGAGCCACTGTATATCCAAAACCAAATCGCAGCCATGGATTGGTAAGACCAATAAAATCAGCGGAGAAGGACTGATTCTGCACTGTCCATGACAGACCAGCACATCTGAAAACTGAAGTCAATGACTCCCCATTAGCAACGCTAACTCGCACCCCGGGAGTGGGAAATTTCTTGCCACCAAGACGTTTGGCCAGGGAGGAATGAATAAAATTGTGAATGCTCCCGGAGTCTATAAGAATAATCACAGGGTGAGCATCCAACATTCCTCGGAGCTTCATTGTTTGGAAACCTGTCATGCCGAGAAAGGCATGGATAGAAATTAGTGGGTCACACGAAGAAGCCATCAATTCATCATCAGGGTTTGGATCAAGTGTCGCCAAGAAATCAACAAACTCCTCTCCTGTACCCTGTGAAACAGAATCGTCCTCAACCAACATGTGGAAAAGCTGAGACTTTGTGCAACGATGTTCTCGAGAAAATCGATCTCCACACCAAACACAAAGGCCCTTCTTGTAACGCTCATCTCTCAATTGTTCCTGGGCTTGGGAAGGTCCTCTAGGAGGAGTGGGAAATGGTGGTTTGGTTTGGTTGTAGGTGGTTTTGGTGGTGCTGGTGGAATATGTGATTTAATGGGAGGAGTTGGTGTGGTGTATCAGGGTTGGTAGGGAGTAAGGCTTGTGTATATGGGTTTTGAGGCTGATTGAAACTTTCTTTCCAAGCGTTTGGCCATCAAGAGATCTTGCACAATGTCTTTCGGAAAATGCATCCTGACCAAAAAATCGACTCCTAACGACTTAGGTCTACCCACCTAATTGACGTACGATCCGAAGTTTTGAAAAACCAGGCTCTGATACCAAATTGTCACGCACCAAATCCGGTTTTGACCGAACTCGAGACATGCACTATAATAAAATAAAACAATAATAAAAGTAAATTTGAATAACATAATGTTGGGTCTCGAGGTAGGGTTGGAGATGAACCAACTCGTAGCAGAAAATCAAGGAAAACCAAGAGACGATTAAAACCATGAAACAACTAATAAAGAATGGATTCACAAGAGAAAAATTCAGCACTATTTCTTACCAAAACAAGAACACCGGTTAACGAATGATTGGTTTGAGTCTCCAAGACGCCTACGTATCCACATGGGAATCAAAGCCACGTAGTTCTTCTCTTTGAGGACTCAAGAACACAAAAATGGAGGTGGGAGCTTGCCAAACCCGAAATTTCAAGGGAAGGGGGAGAGAAGTTGTGTTTCCTATTCTTGTCTTGTGTTTGTTATGTTGAAAAAAGATGACTTAAACATAACAAACCCCATACTTGTCCAACTAAAGGCATGGGACAAGCATGGTGACAAGTAAGGTGTAAATAGGACAAAGTATGGCAAGACAAGATTGAGTTAGGTGGTGAATCACCAACACCTTAATCCTTGTCTTGCTTACTTAGTACTAATTAATCAAGACTTGATTAATTAGTTCCATGGGCCTTGGTTGCATGAGCCTTTCATGGGCCTCTTGGAACATGGCCCGTGGCCATTTCAACCGAGGTCCCGTGATTCGTTCATCGCCTCCAAGCCTTCCATACCGAAAATGTCTAACATAATACGACACGATCAATCCCAAGACTCCAACCCTTGTCTTGATCCGTAAAGTCCTATTTACTTACGGGCACATGACCTAAAACCCAGTTTTGGTCATATCCCGAGACAACTCCCTTTTGGCCATTCTCCATAAATGTGTCAATGAGTTTCACCCTCCGGTCTGACCCTTAGGTTTATGCATGTCAATAGATCAACGTAAAATCCCATTTACTTGATCCTATTTAAGTGGCGACTAACGAGACTTTAGTATTGCCTGACACTGCATAACGAATCGACCCTGTCGATTCTAACCTTTCTGTCATCCTTGTCATTATCCTTTTATCTCCGATATCCTGATTGAGATAAGGCATAGAGCCGTCATCCTTATTATTCTCAATCACCATTCCTTGATATGTGAGATGACTGAAGATATGATACTCAGTATCATGTGCATGGCCATGCTATTCTTTCAGTCACTCTTGATCAAGCGGTCGAGAACCGATATCTTTCCCATACCTCAGTATGAGGGATAAATCCCTTAGCCGTCTTTCGTGTCACTCATGTAGCCCATCCCCAAGACAATCCTGGCCGTTATGGAAGCCCTGTTATGGACAACGTTAGGCTCAGGTCAAACTGAGTTGTTGACTACATAGCGATCACAAAGACTCCTTGGTCTAAGGATACATGATAAGCTACGACACTGAATATGTTCATGACTTAATCTATGGCACATATTCAGGGCGGGTCGTCCAATATCATGTCCCACATGATATCTATGATCAGACTCCGGAATCCCATTCCAATGACTAACAGAACGTAAGCCATAAAGAGCCATCTTTCATACTAGTCGCTTCTAGTGAAGCTTTGTTGACTAGGGACCCATCGAGTGTGATCTATCTCGATCTATGGTTCTATTCGCGTGGTGGGCATAGATTAGAGCACACATCGATATATTACTCCAACACATAAGTAATATAAAGCCGCTTTAATTTTATTGCTAACGATGATATATACATCTGGACATTTAGGATTGAACTACGGGCACTAAGACTAACATTCTCCCACTTTCCGTAGTTCCAATCTAAACTCCAATATGTCCCTATCGACTTTACATGTCTAACATGTTCAGGCAGCGACACTGCCTTAGTCAAAGGGTTGGCTATGTTATCATCTGTTTCAATATAGGTTATCTTCACTTCACCTCAGTTGCGTATTTATCTGATGAGGTGGATACGCCCCTGTACATGTTTGGTTTCGTTATGCGATCTGGGCTTTTAGCTTGCGCAATGGCCCTTGTGTTGTCGCAAAATGGATTAACCGGGCTGGATGGGTTTTTAATTACACCCAACCCTGCCGTGAATTTCCAAATCCACATAGCCTCCTTAGCTGCCTCTGCAGCATCCATGTACTTGGCCTCTGTCGTAGATTCGGCAATGGTATCTTGCTTTACGCTCTCCCAGCTAAAGCTCTGCCATTCAGCGTAAACACTTATCTTGACTGACTTCTAAAGTCATCTGGATTTGCCTTGGAAAACTAGCGACTACACATCTTTCGACGACTAGTTCAACATCATCTTTCCCCCGGGTTAGACTGATGTCTACTGGTATAACATAAGGCTTACGAGACGTCCGGTCTCGTACATGTCATGGCATATATGATCGATCCTGCCCCCATGCGCATGGGATTCGCATCATCATTTTCAGCCCATCAGGTGTCTTAGGACACTAAGTCTTGCTGAGATGAATGCCATGACTAGTGGGTAAGAGTCCTTTCTTTGAATCGAGCATTGAGAACCTACTCAATGCCTTGTTCACATAGGTTCCCTGACTTAAATCCAAGACCCTCTTGGTGCGATCTCTACATATCTTAATCCCTAAGATACAAGAAGCATCGTCTAAGTCCTTTATTGAAAAACACTTCCTCAACCAAGATTTAGTCTCGTGCAAGGTTGGGATGTCGTTTCAATGAGAACCAGAAAGGTAATCTTGCTCCCACTAGCCTTCTTATAAACGCAAGATTCATCATCGTTCTTGATTAAGCCAAATCCAATTACAGCTTCATCAAAACGAAGGATCCAACTTCGAGAAGTTCGTTTCAATCCATAAATGGATTTCAACAACTTATAAATCATTCTATAACCTTTCGCCTATAACCTTTCCCCACCAGTTGAGCTTTGTAGGTCAGAGGGTTGTCGTCCATGTCCATTTTCACCTTGAAGATCCATTTGCATCCGATGGTCCTCACACCATTGATGGGACCAACCGGTTCCCAGAATCGGTTGTCCGACATGGATTGCATTTCCTCCCTCATGGCTCCAAGCCATAACTCGGAGTCGGGCCCATCCACGACTTCTTGAAAGGTGGCTGGATCATCGTGATCCACCATGACTTCATTGTCACCTCCGGATACCATATCTTGGAGGTGGAAGATTGATCCTTTCAAATTTCTTTGGACCTTCCGGAATTGTAACAGGAATTGGTTCTTACTCTACGACAATCTCTGGCTCCTTTCTACTGGGTTGTCAATTGGTTTAGACGGATGTGTACCATCCTGAATTTCTTCGAGATGCACAGTCCTCCCAATGACGTCCTTGGAAACAAAACTCATTTTTCATAAAGACCCACCCCAAGCGACGAACACCATGTTCTCACTGGGATTGTAGAAGTAGTATCCCCTTGTTGCTTTGGGATACCATACAAAGATGCATATCTCATATCTTGGTTCGAGCTTAGTGGAAACCAAATGTTTTACATAAGCCTCGCAACAACAAATCTTTAGGAAGGACAAAGCGGGCATCATCCCGTACCATTTTTAAAATGGTGTCCCTTCCACACCCTTCGTCGGAGCCCGATTCACTATGAATACGGTCGTCTCTTAGAGCATAACCCCTGAAAGAGATTAGGAGATCAGTCCAACTAATCATGGAACAGACCATTGTCTAACAATGTCCAATTTCTCCGTTTGGCTACACCTTTCAACTACAGTGTCCCAGGAGGAGTCCATTCCAAAAGGATCCCATTCTCTTTTAGATGATCTAATAACTCTGTGGTCAAGTATTTTCCACCTCGATCCAATCGAAGTGCCTTAATACCTTTGTCGAGCTGGTTTTCTACTTTAGTCTTAAACTCTTTGAATTTATCCAAAGCTTCAGACTTATGTCTCACTAAATAGACATAACCATATTTACTGTAATCATCAGTAAATGTGATAAAGTAGCTAAAACCCCTCATGGCAAGTGAACTTATTGGTCTACACACATTCGAGTGTATCAGCCCCAATAATTCACCCACCCTTTCATCGCGATCGATAAAGGGCACTTTAGTCATTTTGCCCATCAAATAAACTTTCCACCTATCGATCGAATAGAATTCGAATGGACTTGAAAGCCCAAATTTTTGAAGTACTGATAGGCGCTTCTTGTTTATGCGGCCCAAATGACAGTACCATAACAGAGTTAGGTTTAAATCGTTGGATTTAGACCTCTTGGTATTAACGTAATATATAGAACTTGAGGCATTGTTATACATATCTAATATGTACAATTATCCAACTAAGTCAGTACTAGTATAAAACATATCATTGCATAGAATATTGAAAACTAAATTTCCAATATTAACATTATATCATTCCTTGTCAAACACGGATACAGATATACTATTCCTACTAAAAGTAGGTATGCAATATACATTATACAATACTAAGACAAGGCCACTTGGCAAAGCAAGACTCATGGATCCTACAGTAGTTGCCACCACTCTGAGGTCCACTTCGTGCTTTCCAAATCTCACATACTTTCAGCCACTATATGTTAGTGCATGTGTGAGATTCAGTCCTGGTATCTAATACCCATGAATCTTTGGAAGTAGAGAGATGTATCTCTATAGAGTTAATACCGGATGAAGGCACGGTCCCACCGCCCTTCCTTAGATCATCCAGGTTTCCTGATGAAGGCGCAGTCCTACTGCCCTTCTTCAGATCATCCAGGCTATTTGATGAAGACGCAGTCCCACTGCCCTTCTTCAGATCAGCCGTGAACTTCCTGTAATCCCGGTTCCAATGACCAGGCTGTTGGCAATAGAAGCAGACATTCTCAGGTGTCTCATCTTTCCTGCCAAATGCGCATGGGCCCCGTGTTAGTCTTAATGCCCGTAGTTCAATCCTAAATGTTCAGATGTATATATCATCGTTAGCAATAAAATTAAAGCGGCTTTATATTACTTATGTGTTGGAGTAATATATCGATGTGTGCTCGGATCTATGCCCACCATGCGAATAGAACCATAGATCGAGATAGATCACACTCGATGGGTCCCTAGTCAACAATGCTTCACTAGAAGCGACTAGTATGAAAGATGGCTCTTTATGGCTTACGTTCTGTTAGTCATTGGAATGGGATTCCGGAGTCTGATCATAGATATCATGTGGGACATGATATTGGACGACCCGCCCTGAATATGTGCCATAGATTAAGTCATGAACATATTCAGTGTTGTCGCTTGTCATGTATCCTTAGACCAAGGAGTCTTTGTGATCGCTATGTAGTCAACAACTGAGTTTGACCTGAGCCTAACGTTGTCCGTAACAGGGCTTCCATAACGGCCAGGATTGGCTTGGGGACGGGCTACATGAGTGACACGAAAGACGGCTAAGGGATTTATCCCTCATACTGAGGTATGGGAAAGATATCGGTTCTCGGCCGCTTGATCGAGAGTGACTGAAAGAATAGCATGACCATGCACATGATACTGGGTATCACATATTCATTCATCTTACATATCAAGGAACAATGATTGAGAATAATAAGGATGACGGCTCTATGCCTTATCTCAATCAGGATATCGGAGATAAAAGGATAATGACAAGGACGACGGAAAGGTTAGAATCGATAGGGTCGATTCGTTATGCAGTGTCAGGCAATACTAAAGTCTCGTTAGTTGCCACTTAAATAGGATCAAGTAAAATGGGATTTTACGTTGATCTATTGACATGCATAAACCTAAGGGTCACACCGGAGGATGAAACTCATTGACACGTTTATGGAGAATGGCCAAAAGGGAGTTGTCTCGGGACATGACCAAAACTGGGTTTTGGGTCATGTGCCCGTAAGTGAATAGGACTTTACGGATCGAGACAAGACTTGGAGTTTTGGGATTGATCGCGTCGGATAATGTTGGACATTTCTGGTATGGAAGGCTTGGAGGTGATGAGCGAATCACGGGACCTCGTTGGAAATGGCCACGGGCCATGTTCCAAGAGGCCCATGGAACTAATTAATCAAGTCTTGATTAATTAGTACTAAGTAAGCAAGACAAGGATTAAGGTGTTGGTGATTCACCACCTAACTCAATCTTGTCTTGCCATACTTTGTCCTATTTACACCTTACTTGTCACCATGCTTGTCCCATGCCTTTAGTTGGACAAGTATGGGGTTTGTTATGTTTAAGTCATCTTTTTTCAACATAACAAACACAAGACAAGAATAGGAAACACAACTTCTCTCCCCCTTCCCTTGCAATTTCGGGTTTGGCAAGCTCCCACCTCTATTTTTGTGTTCTTGAGTCCTCAAAGAGAAGAACTACGTGGCTTTGATTCCCATGTGAATACGTAGGCGTCTTGGAGACTCAATCCAATCATTCGTTAACCGGTGTTCTTGTTTTGGTAAGAAATAGTGCTGAATTTTTCTCTTGTGAATCCATTCTTTGTTAGTTGTTTCATGGTTTTAATCTTCTCTTGGTTTTCCATGATTTTCCGCTGCGAGTTGGTTCATCTCCAAACCTACCTCGAGACCCAACAGTGGTATCAGAGCCGTGCTACCTTCGGGATTCACAAGACGATGTTCAAAGTTACGGTTTTGCTTGAAAGTTTCGTTTTTGGCATGTTGTTTTGCTAAATTGTTTGATAACATGTTTTAAATTCTTGTTTATGTATTTAATGCATGTAAAATGAATTTTCGGGTCTCGGGAGCGGGACTCTCGGGGAGCCGAAACCGGGACCGAACGGGGCTCCGTTGGACGGAGCTAGGCCAAGCATGACTATTGGATGGTTGATATGCCAAGGCTAAACCGTTTTGTAAGTTATGACGAGTTTGGAACCGTCATGACGAGCTCGAAGATCAAATGTTCAAAAGTTTCATTTTTGAACGGTTTCGATAAACCGAGCATCAAAAATTTTCGAAACTTGGCTATTAAATAAAACCGGAAAATCACATGATGTTTGATAACATGATTGTTTGATAACACGATGTGTGATGTGATGTTGGCATGGTACACATAATAGCCCCGAGCTCGATTTAATTATTTATCGCTTTTCACGGCCTACGAGCCGTTAGAGTTAGCGTGTAATTATTCTTTCAAGGTGTGGTCGTCGAACCACTTGTTTGTAATATTTATTTATTCCCGACCTGCGAGTCGTGTATTAAATTGTAATCTTTTGGTGGCTTTTCAAATGTTGACATCCGCTTGGAGTCGATGGAGCTCAAGAAGCTAGTGGGAGTTAGTTTAGGGGGCTATTATGTGCACATTTATCGCTTTATGCTTGGTTTAGTTTATGCATGATTAATTCTATGTGTTTTAGAATTGCATGCTTAACTTTATTTACCGAGCATATCACCTCACATGCAAAGATAAAATTGGAATTTTAATCCTTGTGTGTGAGCCCTTAGAATCGTCATTACATTGGATGTAGTTGACGGTTTCGAAGGAAGAATTACATTGGATGTAATTTGAAGCATCATTGCATTTGGAATGTAGTTGGTGTGCTCATCGCATCTAGGATGCGCCAAAGTTTTAAACACAACCGGACAAGTAAAAACGGGTCATGTCCGATACCTCCCAATTATCAACACCTTACTACGTCTGTAAGAACCGCTCCCGGTCAACGCCAGTCAAATCGGCGAAAAACAGGAAAATTTAAAAAATTTGGACAGACACTCAAATGAAACTAAGTTTGACCCCGAGGGTCATACCGGACTTAAGTTGACCCCGATATCGACCAAAGTGAGTTCCGGGGGACTCAGGGCAACTTTCTGACCAATTTGGGAAATGTTTACTTTTTGCTGGAAAAGTCAACCGAGCGACGTTTTGGTCCGTTCGAGGTCCGTTTTGGATCCAAAAATCTTAGCCGTCATCGCAGCGGTCTTAGTTGAGCCGTTTCCTTGTAGCCCGTAGCGAACATTAGAAATTACTGGAGGCATATGACCATGCCCGGAGGTTGATTGTGAAACTGTTGATATTAGAATTACTGGAGGCATATGACCATGCCCGGAGGTTGATTGTGAAACTGTTGATATTAGAACTGCTGGAGGCATTGGTTATGCCCGGAAGTTGATTTTATTGCTGTTGTGTCTTGGGTGGCCATGAGAGCCCGTACTTTACTGTTGTGTCTTGGGTGGCCATGAGAGCCCGTACTTTACTGTTGTGTCTTGGGTGGCCATGAGAGCCCGTACTTTACCGTTGGTGTCTTGGGTGGCCATGAGAGCCCGTACTTTACTGTTGTGTCTTGGGTGGCCATGAGAGCCCGTATTACTGTTGTGTCTTGGGTGGCCATGAGAGCCCGTATTTTACTGTGGGTGTCTTGGGTGGCCATGAGTGCCCGTGGGGTTGTTGAGCCCGTGAGTTACTGTTAGTGTGTCTTGGGAGGCCGTGAGTGCCCGTGGGGTTGTTGAGCCCGTCAGTTACTGTTGGTGTGTCTTGGGAGGCCGTGAGTGCCCGTGGGGTTGTTGAGCCCGTGAGTTACTGTTGGTGTGTCTTGGGAGGCCGTGAGTGCCCGTGGGGTTGTTGAGCCCGTGAGTTACTGTTGGTGTGTCTTGGGAGGTCGTGAGTGCCCGTGGGGTTGTTGAGCCCGTGAGTTACTGTTGGTGTGTCTTGGGAGGCCGTGAGTGCCCGTGGGGTTGTTGAGTCCGTGTTTTACTGTTGGTGTCTTGTGTGGCTATGAGTGCCTGTGGAGTGTTGAACCTGTGTTGTTGCTGTTTGTTGAACTTGCTCGTGATTGTGATTGTGGTTACCTGAGTGAGAGAGGTTACTGAGACAGGTCGACCGCCTGGCCCGACTTTGTGTCGGGGAAGCGCGTGAGTGAGAGAGGTTACTGAGACAGGTCGACCGCCTGGCCTGAGAGGTTCGGCAAAGCGCGTGAGTGAGAGAGGTTACTGAGACAGGTTGACCGCCTGGCCTAAGTGGTTCGGCAAAGCGCGTGAGTGAGAGAGGTTACTGAGACAGGTCGACCGCCTGGCCTGAGTGGTTCGGCAAAGCGCGTGAGTGAGGGAGGTTACTGAGCAGCTGGTGTGCGATCCTTTGTGATCTTGTTTGGTGTGCGATCCTTCGTGATCTTGGGTGTTGCGTGGTTGTGTGTCGTGTCTTTGGAGGAGGTCGTCAATCGTTGTGTCAGGTCTACTTTACGTGTCAGAGTGTTGAGTCGGTCGAGGAAGGTAACAGTGAGTGTGTGCCAGTCGGAGTACTTGGGTTGGGGATATTGTTCCCCGGTGTTGAGTTTGTTGTTGGTGTTATCGGCATTGTCTACTAATTATGCCGTAGTCAGTCTGTTATATGTGGTGGTGAGCGAACGCTCACCCCTAGCTTTTTTTCCTACAGGTACTGATCACAGGACGGACTAGGTGAGCTCTCAAAGCTTGTGGAGCTAGGAGCGGAGTCCGGGTTTTATCTTTTGAGTCTAGTGACGGATACCTTGTACTTTGTCCATTTGTTGGGACGTTTTTGAGTTGTAAATATTATTTTGATTAACTAAAGGGAGATTTTAAAGTATTTATTCAAAATAGGTTTCAAACGTTTTATTGTTTTAAACGTTCACGCTCCAGGTTCGGTTTTACTGAATTTGGGGCGTGACAGCTTGGTATCAGAGCTTGAGGTTTCACACCCCGGACTGTACGTCAATTAGGTGGGGAGAGTCGAGTCAGTAAAGTCCCGTCGTGCGTTGGGTACGCAGGTCGGAACCGTGCGTAGACCCGTTGAGTTTTGAGTCATGTTTGTGTTTGTGTGTATGTGCAGTACGGGGTTACTGGCATACTGTTTGTGTGTTGCTGCGTGAAACATTTCTAAACTGTCGCGACTCGACTCAGGGGCGCCCCTGTAGTCGAGCATGACGGTGTTGACATCAAATGGGTACAATGTAGTTCGGGGACGCCTGGACCGGGTTGTAACTACCTGATGTCAAGAAATGAGGTTTTTAATGAAGTGGAGAAAGTTTTAAAATTGGTTGGCCCAGTGGACGCGTTTTAAAATTTGATTGGCCCTGAGGGCGTGTTTGATTTTGATTGGCCATGTGGGCGTGTTTTGATTTTGGTTGGCCCGGTGGGCGTGGTTCGGTGTTGGTTGGCCCGGTGGGCGAGTGTTGTTGTGTTGTTGTTTGGCTGTGTCGGCTTGTGTTTTGGTTGAGGTTGAATGACTTGATTGTCTGTGAGTCGTGGCGCGTGTGTTTGCTGAATTGGTGGTCAAGCGTGTGTGTCGTTTAAGGCTAATTTTAGGGTTAAAACGGGTTAAGATTCGAGTTGGAACCGAGTTTGGAAAACAGGTCTGCGCGAGTGTCACGGATCCTGTCACGAAACCGTGACGGACCAGAGCGATTTGGCGAATTTTAGGTTTTTGTTACGACACCGTGATCCCAACCGTGACGGGGTCTGTCACAGGTCCGTGACCCTTGTCCTTCTCATCGTCTTGATTGTGCAATTTGAGTGTTGGCTTTCCGTGGCGGTGTTCACGGTTTTGTTGGGTGTAGAGGTCGTAAGTTTGGTGTTAAAAGGTGAGGTCTTGGGTTCGAGACTCATCAATAACCTACGGTAGTGATACAGCGCCTCGGTGTGAGAGTCTCACCACAGAGAGGGGTTAAGGTTGATGCGCTGCGGCGCCATACGAACTAGGTTTCCCCTGTGTGAACGGGTGTTCGAGGTTTCCCTCGCGTGAACGGGTGGTTTGAGGTTTCCTTCACGTAAGTGGGTTATTCGAGGTTTCCCTCGCGTGAACGGGTGGTTTGAGGTTTCCTTCACGTGAGTGGGTTATTTGAGATTCCCTACATGATCGAGTAACTAGGTATCGAGGTTGTGAGCAATAGTGGCTTGCGGAATTGAGAGTAGGATCTCCGTTGAGGTTTCCCTACGTGATCGGGTAATTGGGGTATTGAGGTTGTGAGTAATAGTGATTCGCTGAATTGAGAATGTGATCCCCGTTTGAGGTTTCCCTACGTGATCGGGTAATTGGGGTATTGAGGTTGTGAGCAATAGTGATTTGCTGAATTGAGAACATAATCCCAGTTTCGAGGTTTCCCGTACTTGAGAGAGTATTTGAGGTATTAATAGCTTGAGCAGTGTGACGTTTTGGTATCAGGTTTTGAGACAGCGGTTTGCCCTGTTTAGGTTGGTAAGTCGATAGTGCTTTACTAGTATGCCATAATCGAACGGGTGTCCGTGCAGGTGGGCAGATGGCTCATCTCCTTTACTACTTTTCCCATAGGGGACGAGTAGCGAATACTGGTTTGGTTGCGGAAAGTTATAAGTAAAGGCATAGAGGACCGTGTGGGGGTTGCACTAGACCTTACCGGAGTGACTAATGGAGTGGTTGTTCGGTCTCTGATTTGGGCGTCGGTTTTGTTGGATACCGGGGTATCACACTCGTTTGCTTCGTCGAGTGGTGTTGAGTTGTTGGGGCTGAGTTTGTAGCCGTTGAGTCCACCCCTGCGTCTGGATACGCCGGTTGGGGGTGATGTGGTGTTGACTAGGGTCTGTCGTGCCTGCGGAGTTATAGAAGCGAACCGATACAGGAGGTTCGAGAGAGGGCTCAAGAGCCCTGATGCTGGATCGAGTCCTCACCCCGAGGATCGGATATGTTCGGAGTTGGTGGGCACGACGACGGTAGTGGAGCGAGGTCTTAGAGAGACTGCGAGGATCCGTGAGGATCGGCAGCGACTAAGCTTGTGCGTATATATGTGGGAAGGATACTTACGAAATGACAACCTTTAAACGTAATCTTGGGAATGGATTGGCTGGCGAAGTGCCGAGCCAATACCGACTGTTACTGGCGACGAGCTGCGAGAGTCAGTGCACGTGGGTAGCACTAAGAGGAGCGCGACATTAGGTGGCAAGTCTAGTGGAGAGGGATGCGGAGAGCAGTCGCGGAGTTAGTATCGCGATGCCTCACTCGTCAGCAGGTGAGAGCCGAACAACAGCGTCCCGCTGGATTATTACAGCCATTGCGAGTTGCACAATGGAAATGGGGGGCATGTCACGATGGATTTCGTGAGCGGTTAGCTGAGTTCGCCTACAACAACAGCTTTCAGGCCAGTATCAAGATGGCACCGTTCGAAGCGTTGTGTGGTGGGTCGTGTCGGTCGCCCGTGTTCGGGGCGGAAGTGAGGAATAAGAGTTTACTGGGTCTAGAACTGGTCCGAGAGACAGCTGAGTTGGTCGTGCCGAAGCGTGAGCGGTGGAAGACCGCGCAGAGTCAGCAGGAGCTATGCTGACTGACGGCGCCGACCTCTCAAGTCTGCAGTCGGTGACCATGTATCCCTAGAGGTGAGTCCGAAAGGTGGACTGGTGCATTTCAACCGCGGCGGAGGCGGGTTAGCCCCGCGGTGTAGCGAGCCTTTCGAGGTCTTGAGTAGAGGGGGAGCAGTTGCATACCGACTTGCACTGCCGCCGCAGCGTGGGAATATCCACGTTTCCCAGTTGCAGAAGTATATGCGGACCCCTCGCACGTCATTGAGTGGGCAGATATCGAGGTAACGGATGATGTCTCGAATAAGGAGAAACTGGTTTGGGAAATGGATCCGCGGAAGCAGGTCCTGCGCGGAAAGGTTATCAGCTTAGAATGGGTGCAGTGGCGGCACCACGAGGCTGAGTCGACTTGGGAACGCGAGGACGAGGTTCGCGCAGAGTACCCCGATCTGCTCGACTCCGGAGGTGCGTTTGTTTTAAATTTCGTGGACAAAATTCCTTTAAGGGGGGTAGATTGTAAGAACCGCTCCCGGTCAACGCCAGTCAAATCGGCGAAAAACAGGAAAATTTAAAATTTTTGCACAGACACTCAAATGAACCTAAGTTTGACCCCGAGGGTCATACCGGACTTAAGTTTACCCCGATATCGACCAAAGTGAGTTCCGGGGGACTCAGGGCAACTTTCTGACCAATTTGGGAAATGTTGACTTTTTGCTGGAAAAGTCAACCGAGCGACGTTTTGGTCCGTTCGAGGTCCGTTTTGGATCCAAAAAGCTTAGCCGTCGTCGCAGCGGTCTTAGTTGAGCCGTTTCCTTGTAGCCCATGAAGTTTCGTAATTTCTTGGAAAAAGTGCCCGTTCGGGGCCCGAGACGGCCGAACTTCGTGAATCTGATTGAAAAATATCTAACTAGATATTTTTCTAACTCAAGGGACCCCCAAAGAAACTTGTCATGTATATGGTGGTGGTTGGTTTTTTTTAAAAAAAAGGTAAAGAGGGAGATGGTTTCGGCAAAATAAAAGAAAGGGGATTGAGGGTTAGCTTTGTAATTAAAGGGTGTATTGTGTTTTGAAACAGAATAAAAGAGGTCTTGGCAGAGAGGTTTCGGCACTTTCAAAAAAATAGAAAAAAAAGAGAGTTTGAAGAGAGAGAGAGAGGTGTTAGAAAGAGGAGAGAAGTTGGGGGTTTTATGATTTCCCGACGATCCGACCGACCGATCGACTCAACGACTGCGGATTCGAACTCCCCTCGTCATTCCTACGGTGAGAACCCAATTTTTTCTCGTTTTGGTACGTTTGAAATTTAGGGTTTGAGTTTAAACGGTTTGATTATGGTTGGGTTTTGGTTAGAATTGGTTTAAAGATGAATGGTTGAGATTTGGGGTTCGTTAGGAACGTTTTGGGGCAAAAAGGGAATTTTTCCATTGTGGCTGTGTGGGGCCCACATGCTCGGTTATCGGGTTTTCGTGTTCGGGTGGTTTAGGACGATCCCCAAGTAGTTAATCCACACCCGGATCGAATTTTGGATTTAAATTGTAAAAGTTGTAATTATCGGGTTTAGAAACTTTAAACGCTAATTAAATGAAGTTGGAATTCGATTCCGTCAAGTGCCTAGGAACCATTGAATTGTTCTAAGACCGTAGAAACGAAAACGGGAATTTTCGGAGCCTCGGAAGGGCGTTTCCAAAACCCGGGCAGATTCGCCATGTCGGGCGAATCGGGCTTTTCCGGGTCCAATATCGACAATGTCGAGTAATTGGGGAGTTTGGGAGTGATCGACATTGTCGGGGTTACTTTTGGGCGTCGGGTTTAATAAAATTCAGTTTATGCCTGCAAGCTTAAAAGAGTTTAAAATTGTGTTCTTGTTAGATCGTGCTGCAGACCGAGGAAAGGGAAAGCTAGGCGAGTGACCGAGATCACGCCGGAGCTTAATTGTGCGCTTTTGGAGAAAGCATACGAGGTAGGGAAAAGTAGCCGGATCTCGGCCCTAACTAGGGAAAGTTAACAGTAGAATTGCATGTGACACCAGGGTGTCGTGGGTTAAGTAGGTTTATCGAATATTAGAAAGGCATGATACGGGAACGTAGCGAACATTAGAAATTACTGGAGGCATATGACCATGCCCGGAGGTTGATTGTGAAACTGTTGATATTAGAATTACTGGAGGCATATGACCATGCCCGGAGGTTGATTGTGAAACTGTTGATATTAGAACTACTGGAGGCATTGGTTATGCCCAGAGGTTGATTGTATTGTTGTTGTGTCTTGGGTGGCCATGAGAGCCTGTACTTTATTGTTGTGTCTTGGGTGGCCATGAGCGCCCGTACTTTACCGTTGGTGTCTTGGGTGGCCATGAGAGCCCGTACTTTACTGTTGTGTCTTGGGTGGCCATGAGAGCCCGTATTACTGTTGTGTCTTGGGTGGCCATGAGAGCCCTTGTTTTACTGTTGGTGTCTTGGGTGGCCATGAGTGCCCATGGGGTTGTTGAGCCCGTGAGTTACTGTTGGTGTGTCTTGGGAGGCCGTGAGTGCCCGTGGGGTTGTTGAGCCCGTCAGTTACTGTTGGTGTGTCTTGGGAGGCCGTGAGTGCCCGTGGGGTTGTTGAGCCCGTGAGTTACTGTTGGTGTGTCTTGGGAGGCCGTGAGTGCCCGTGGGGTTGTTGAGTCCGTGTTTTACTGTTGGTGTCTTGTGTGGCCATGAGTGCCTGTGGAGTGCTGAACCTGTGTTGTTGATGTTTGTTGAACTTGCTTGTGATTGTGATTGTGGTTACCTGAGTGAGAGAGGTTACTGAGACAGGTCGACCGCTTTGCCCGACTTTGTGTCGGGGAAGCGTGTGAGTGAGAGAGGTTACTGAGACAGGTCGACCGCCTGGCCTGAGAGGTTCGGCAAAGCGCATTAGTGAGAGAGGTTACTGAGACAGGTCGACCGCCTGGCCTGAGTGGTTCCGCAAAGCGCGTGAGTGAGAGAGGTTACTGAGACAGGTTGACCGCCTGGCCTGAGTGGTTCGGCAAAGCGCGTGAGTGAGGGAGGTTACTGAGCAGCTGGCGTGCGATCCTTTGTGATCTTGTTTGGTATGCGATCCTTCGTGATCTTTGGTGTTGCGTGGTTGTCTGTCGTGTCTTTGGAGGAGGTCGTCAATCGTTGTGTCAGGTCTACTTTACGTGTTAGAGTGTTGAGTCGGTCGAGGAAGGTAACAATGAGTGTGTGCCAGTCGGAGTACTTGGGTTGGGGATAGTGTTCCCCAGTGTTGAGTTTGTTGTTGGTGTTATCGGCATTGTCTATTAATTATGCCGTAGTCAGTCTGTTATCTGTGGTGGTGAGCGAACGCTCACCCCTAGCTGCTTTTCCTACAGGTGCTGATCACAGGACGGACTAGGTGAGCTCTCGAAGCTTGTGGAGCTAGGAGCGGAGTCCGGGTTTTGTCTTTTGAGTCTAGTGACGGATACCTTGTACTTTGTCCATTTGTTGGGACGTTTTTGAGTTGTATATTATTTTGATTAACTAAATGGAGATTTTAAAGTGTTTATTCAAAACAGGTTTCAAATGTTTTATTGTTTTAAATGTTCACGCTCCAGGTTCGGTTTTACTGAATTTGGGGCGTGACAACGTCCCCGTCCTATGGGTGTCGTGCGCATTAGCGGAGCATCTATGGGAAAGAGGGGTAGTAGGTTTGGACGACATATGTGGGTGTCGTGCGCATTAGCGGAGCACCTACATAGGGACGGTCCATAGTTGAAAATTGGTGGACCCGACTACGATTCTCAGCCTGAGGTTGAGCTAGGGTAACAAATAGGGTAAGTCGATTAGTTCAGCTTAATCGAGTGAATCAAGGATCTTGGTTTCAGGTTCTAAAGGTTTAGAATCGATTGTTGGTGTTTAAGCTTGATATTCATAAAATTTATTCAGTTTACTGATTGAATTTTATTTGTTGTAGATCAAATGGCAAATTCAGCGAACATTAATAATTTGTCATTAAAAACCATTCTTGACAGGGTCAAGCTAAATGGGACAAACTATTTGGACTGGTACAGAATTTTGAGGATAGTCCTCAAGTCTGAACGCTAAGAATATGTCCTTGACAAGGCTGTCTCTAAGACCATATCAGAGTTGCATGCAGTGTCATTAACTGCTGAGAAGAATATATCAGGGATCTGGGATCCAAGGATATTCTGATGATCAACAAGGGAATTGGAAGTGGCAAGGGCGGGGCCCATGCACATTTGGCGGGAAAGATGAGACACCTGAGAATGTATGCTTGTACTCCCAACATCCTGGTCATTGGAACCGGGATTACAGGTTGTTCACGGCTGATCTGAAGAAGGGTAGTGGGACTGCGCCTTCATCAAATAGCCTGGATGATCTGAAGAAGGGCAGTAGGACTGCGCCTTCATCAGGAAACCTGGATGATCTAAGGAAGGGCGGTGAGACCGTGCCTTTATCTGGTATTAACTCTATAGAGCTACATCTCTCTACTTCCAAAGATTCATGGGTATTAGATACCAGGACTGAATCTCACACATGCACAAACATATAATGGCTGAAATTATGTGAGATTTGGAAAGCACGAAGTGTACCTCAGAGTTGTGGCAACTATTGTAGGATCCATGAGTCTTGCTTTGCCAAGTGGCCTTGTCTTAGTATTGTATAATTTATATTGCATACCTACTTTTAGTAGGAATATTACATATGTATCCGTGTTTGACAAGGAAGGATATAATGTTAATATTGGAAATTTAGTTTTCAATATTCTATGCAATGATATGTTTTATACTAGTACTGACTTAGTTGGAGAATTGTACATATTAGATATGTATAACAATGCCTCAAGTTCTATATATTATGTTAATACCAAGAGGTCTAAATCCAACGATTTAAACCTAACTCTGTTATGGTACTGTCATTTGGGCCGCATAAACAAGAAGCGCCTATCAGTACTTCAAAAATTTGGGCTTTCAAGTCCATTCGAATTCCATTCGATCGATAGGTGCAAAGTTTATTTGATGGGCAAAATGACTAAAGTGCCCTTTATCGATCGCGATGAAAGGGCGGGTGAATTATTGGGGCTGATACACTCGAATGTGCGTAGACCAATAAGTTCACTTGCCAGGAGGGGTTTTAGCTACTGATGATTACAGTAAATATGGTTATGTCTATTTAGTGAGACATAAGTCTGAAGCTTTGGATAAATTCAAAGAGTTTAAGACTAAAGTAGAAAACCAGCTCGACAAAGGTATTAAGGCACTTCGATTGGATCGAGGTGGAAAATAATTAACCACAGAGTTATTAGATCATCTAAAAGAGAATGGGATCCTTTTGGAATGGACTCGTCCTGGGACACTGTAGTTGAAAGGTGTAGCCAAACGGAGAAATTGGACATTGTTAGACAATGGTCTGTTCCATGATTAGTTGGACTGATCTCCTAATCTCTTTCAGGGGTTATGCTCTAAGAGACGACCGTATTCATAGTGAATCGGGCTTCGACGAAGGGTGTGGAAGGGACACCATTTTAAAAATGGTACGGGATGATGCCCGCTTTGTCCTTCCTAAAGATTTGTTGTTGCAAGGCTTATGTGAAACATTTGGTTTCGACTAAGCTCGAACCAAGATCTGAGATATGCATCTTCGTGTGGTATCCCAAAGCAACAAGGGGATACTACTTCTACAATCCCAGTGAGAACATGGTGTTCGTCGCTTGGGGTGGGGTCTTTATGGAAAATGAGTTTTGTTTCCAAAGACGTCATTAGGAGGACTGTGCATCTCGAAGAAATTCAGGATGGTACACATCCTTCTAAACCAATTGATAACCCAGTAGAAAGGAGCCAGAGATTGTCGTAGAGTAAGAACCAATTCCTGTTACAATTCCGGAAGGTCCAAGGCGATTTGAAAGGATCAATCTTCCACCTCCAAGATATGGTATTTGGAGGTGACAATGAAGTCATGGTGGATCACGATGATCCAGCCACCTTTCAGGAAGTTGTGGATGGGCCCGACTCCGAGTTATGGCTGGGAGCCATGAGGGAGGAAATGCAATCCATGTCGGACAACCGAGTCTGGGAATCGATTGAGCCCATCAATGGTGTGAGGACCATTGGATGCAAATGGATCTTCAAGGTGAAGATGGACATGGATGGCAACCCTCTGACCTACAAAGCTCAACTGGTGGCAAAAGGTTATAGGCAGATCCAATGGATTGACTACGAGGAAACCTTCTCCCTAGTGGCTATGGTCAAAATCGATCCAAATTCTTCTTGACATAACTGCGTATCATAATTACGAGATATGGCAAGTGGATGTCAAAACCGCTTTCCTAAATGGAAATTTGACTGAGTACGTTTGTATGTCTCGGCCCAAAGGTTTTGACGATCCGAAGAATAAGGGAAAGATTTATAAGTTGTTGAAATCCATTTATGGATTGAAACGAACTTCTCGGAGTTGGATCCTTCGTTTTGATGAAGCTGTAATTAGATTTGGCTTAATCAAGAATGAGGATGAATCTTGCGTTTATAAGAAGGCTAGTGGGAGCAAGATTACCTTTCTGGTTCTCATTGAAAACGACATCCCAACCTTGCACGAGACTAAAGCTTGGTTGAGGAAGTGTTTTTCAATAAAGGACTTAGGCGATGCTTCTTATATCTTAAGGATTAAGATATGTAGAGATCGCACCAAGAGGGTCTTGGATTTAAGTCAGGGAACCTATGTGAAAAATGCATTGAGTAGGTTCTGAATGCTCGATTCAAAGAAAGGACTCTTACCCACTAGTCATGACATTCATCTCAGCAAGACTCAGTGTCCTAATACACCTGATGAGCTGAAAAGGATGATGAGAATCCTATGCGCCTGGGGCAGGATCGATCATATATGCCATGACATGTATGAGACAAGACGTCTCGTAAGCCTTATGGTGTACCAGTAAACATCAGTCTAACCCGGGGGAAAGATGATGTTGAACTAGTCGTCGAAGGATGAGTAGACGTTAGTTTTCCAAGACAAATCCAGATGACTTTAGAAGTTAGTCAGGATATGTGTTTATGCTGAATGGCAGAGCTTTAGCTGGGAGAGCATAAAGCAAGATACCATTGTCGAATCTACAACAGAGGCCAAGTACGTGGATGCTGTAGAGGCAGCTATGGAGGCTATGTGGATTTGGAAATTCACGGCAGGGTTGGGTGTAATTAAAAACCCATCCAGCCCGGTGAATCCATTTTGCGACAACACAAGGGCCATTGCGCAAGCTAAAAGCCCAGATCGCATAACAAATCCAAACATGTACTACGGCGTATCCACCTAAACACGATCGCTTTCCAAACGCTTAGTCACTTCAAAATGCCCAAAAGTCTCCTCCGCCGAGCTCGGGTCCAACGTCTAAGATCAAAGGCAATATGGTAAATAATGCTAATTAAAAAGCGGTTTTAGAGAGGGAAATACCAAAACTAATCCTGAATGCTCAACTTGTCAAAATGGGCCCGGAAGGCCCATTTTGCCCGGAATCGGGAAAACGTCCCTCGGGACTCCGAAAACTTCCCTTTTCGTTTCTATCGCTCATAATTAAATTTACTTGTTCCTACGCACTTGACAGAATTAAATTATGAGGTCCGAGCGCTCTATATTCGCAATTAAAGTTTCTAATCGCTTTTCCCGAAATTACACGAATCACATCCATAATTCGTTCCGGGTGTGAAATTACATCCCCGGGGTTCACTCAAGAACGTTCACTTTACGAAACCACCAAAACTCTGCCATGTGGGCCCCACGGCCACACATGGCCGTGAGTGGCCGGACCGGCCCGGACCCGTCACGGTCCAAGTGAGGCCGAACCATGGCCGGTCATTTCCCTCCCCGGTGGCCGGATTCCGGCGACCGGCCGGAGCTCCGGCGAACATAAATCAAAACACAAAACACAAAACCCCAAATGATTTCTACATAAATCATCCATTTTCTTCTCATAAACAAACATCTAACAACAATGACTCAAAACCTAAACATTTCATGCAATTTCTATGGAGACCCACAACCCCAAATTGATTGAAAGTAGATTGTTAGAGCTTACTTACCTTGGAAATGGATAGATGAAGAGGATTAAGAGGTTTTTGAGAAGATTTGGTGAAGAAATGGCCCAAAGGAGCTCCCTTTTCCTCCCTTTCTTTTTCTTCTTCAAGCAATGGAGCTTCAATGGAGGATTTTTTATCTCTCTCTTCTAGCAAGGAATTTCGGCCATGGTGAGTAAAAATGGTGAATTTGTTGCCCCATGTGGTCTTATCCTCAAGGTAGAAATGTCACTTTCGTCCTTTAGCCCCTCTCTCTCTCTCCTTTGTCCTTAAGTGGTGACCAATTGGTCTTTTCTCCCACTTTTCTTCCCCTCCAAGCTAACATGGACATGTGTCCATATGGGGACCATTCCTACCCAAAATATCTCAGCTCATAATATATTTATTCGTTAATACTCTAAAATCGACCTAGTTTGACCGGAGTTTGACTTTTTCCTAAAAGGTGTCATTTGAAAGGAAATGATCTAACTAAGCTAACCGTAACGACGGCTAAGCTTTTTGTGTCCCGGAAAGGTCCCGAATGACTCCTAGAGTCATCGGTTGACTTTTCCGGCGGAAAGTCAACTTTCGCCCAAAATCACCGGTTCGACCGGGGGCGGTTCTTACACTTTATGTTCCTAGACCTTTCTCTCGAGCTCAGAGGAGGAGACGACTCGCCGATTGTGTGATTAAGCTTTGGAAAGCACTTGAGGTAGGGAAGAGTTGTAAATTTCCGCTTTTAATTTAAAGAATGCTAATAGTATGCATATAGGATAATAATAACCGGAAGAGTCTTAGTTTGCATATAAGATGTGATTCACTAGAATAACCGCTTTCAATTATGAGAATTGTCGTGATGTATAATGGTCATGTCGAGCCTTAGGATTGCGTGTTGGTTGTGTTTGATTATGGTTGTTCGTCCTTAAATGTCGATGCTTAATACACTCTTGGTTAAATTAAGAATCATAGTATGCCATATGAATTATGATGAACGTAATATGAATGTTTGTTTCGTGATATGATTGGTTGAATGAATGAGATGAATGTGATATGATTGTTGTCTTGTGATATGATCGGGTGAATGATAGACCGATACGGTGTTCTTGGTAAGTGGGTACGATAAGTTCGGTGTAGTGCGGTTTTGTGACATTGTGTGTTGTGTTTTGTACCCCGAGTGACAGGAAGATACCCGACCGAGGTGTGTGCCGGTCCGGTATGTGTGCATTGAGATTTTCCCCGATGTGTGTTCCGGGAAGACATCTAGACCGAGAGATATTCCGGTATGATGCAGTGTTTCACCCCGATGATGTGTGTCCGGGAAGACATCTAGACCGATGGATATTCCGGTATGATGTAGTGTTTCACCCCGATGCTGTGTGTCCGGGAAGACATCTAGACCGATGGACATTCCGGTATGATGTAGTGTTTCACCCCGATGCTGTGTGTCCGGGAAGACATCTAGGCCGATGGGTATTCCGGTACGATGTATTTGCTTCACCCCAATGTTGTGTGTCCGGGAAGACATTTAGGCCGAGGGTGTATTCTGGCATGGTGTATTGTTGAGTGTGCGTGTGATCGGTTTGTCTTGGGTACTTGTCTTAAGTCGTGTGGCATCGGATTTGAGTAACGTTTGTAGTGGTCTTAGTAGTTTAATGTATCGTTGTTCGTGTGTTTCTTTAGTTGGATGCCCTTATCGTTACCATTGCGTTCCTGTTAGTTGCTACTTACATTATCAGTTTTAGTGAGAGTTGCGGTTCGAGTATTTCTGGTAACGGAACGGGATTCCTTCCCACTTTACTAATTTTTCCTAGTGAGCGAAAGCTCACCCCCTCTGTTTTTACTGTTTTACAGGTTTCGGTGATGAGTCGGTGTAGAGGACGTCTCAGAGCTCGGGAGCTCCGCGAGAGTCTGGGCTTAGTTACTTAGTAGAGACGTATTTTCCATTTCTGTACTAAACTTTGTTTTACTTGCTGGTTTTGAGCGTTTGACTCATGTTTTCCAGAGTTATTTATGTCGGAACTAAATTTAGAGTTTTATTTCGTTTCAGTTTACTTTTCTCTTTAGTATTTAATTGTTATTTTAGTTCACGTCTCGAGTCCGGTCAAAACCGGATTTGGGGCGTGACAGGAGGTACCTTGGGACTTCAAGCACTGCATAAAGTGAAGGTGGTGACGCAAGGCGTCGTCTTCCAAACCCAGCATGGCCTCGCGCACCATCTCGTCGGCTGGAACGTCCTCGGCGATGCAGTACTGCTCGAACTTGAGCTCCCACTCGCAAAAATCAGAGCCGGAAAATTTTAGTGGCTTCCTGTGACGTTGCTCACGTTTGGATGGAGGTTCGGGAGGTAGAGCCTCCGGGGGTGTACCCAAAATGCCCGGTTGAGCGTGTGAGGTTGTCGCTAACGACCCAAGCGGTGGCGAAGGTGGTACAGTGGTGTACGGACGGAGTGGTGTGTCCGAGATCTTCATCACCAAAGCCCCGATCAAGGCTGAGAGTTCCATCAGCTTGTTGTCCATGTTTCCGATCGTTTCTTTGAACTGAGAAACCTCGGAATTGGTCGCAGCCAGTTTATCGTGAAATGGACGAGGTGGGTTGTTGGTCATGGTGCGTGGAAAGGGAGCTGATACCAGTGATAGAGGTGATAAATTGGGCGGCGGAATTAGGGTTTGGATTAGGTCTGGAATGGGGAACAAGAGGAGAAGGGGAGAGGGATAGAGAGAGAGAGAGGTGGGGAAAAAGTACACTAATTTCTTGGACTGTCATGGAGTCCCCGACTCCATCGTTTTCATTGGCATAAATAGTAAAGGAAACACTGAAATAGGTCGTGGGTTAAGCCAAAACACAAGCCCACTTACAAACACATATAAAAACAGGCCTTTTTAAGGTCCATTACAATAGGGCCATATCACCCACTTCTGGTGAGTAGAATGTGTATTAAGCTGATTGGGCAGAGTATATATCACATTTACTCATTTATAGAGTGTTAGACTTGCCTATAATTGTCTCGTTAAGAATATTTCTAAAAAAAACCTTGTGGGACATGTTGGGTTTTGTGCCCTAAGATAAACCACATTATGTATACATTGTCACTGGTGATTAATAAAAGGGTAAACTACAAATGCATACCCTAAAGTTTGCATGTTTAACCGATGATTACCCTGAAGTTTAAAGTTAACTGATGCATACCCTGAAGTTACGAGTTGTAACTCAAAACCCTTTTTGTCAGCTAAAATGACGAAAATACCCTTAGTTATTTTTTAAAATAATTTTAAAAAAATATAAATGAAGTGATTTTTTAAATAAAAATGAAGTCATTTAATAAGTATATATATATATACATATATATAGGGTAGCTATCCAGTAAAAACCACCCTTATCGTGCAAACTACAAACCAATCTAAGCCACAAGATGCAACCAAGATGACGTCATCAGAGCGCGCGCGATGCTGACACGTGGCCACTTCGTGCCCGCCTCTGTCCGCACAGTAACACATGTTGACCACGTGCGCAACGTGAGTGCTGATAGTTTACATAACACGGTGCTGATAGGTTAGTACAAATGTGCTGATAGTTTACGTTTGTACTAACCTATCAACACATTTGTACTAAACTATCAGCAACGTGCTATGCAAACTATCAGTACTCTGCCCGCGCGCACCAATAGCGCGCGCGCCCACGTGTCAGCATCTAGTGAGTTCGTAGTTTGCACAATAAGGTGCGGTGTTTTATATATTTAATTGCCCACGTGTCAGCATCTGGTGCGCTCTGCTGACATCACTTTGGGGGGATCCTATGGCTCAGATTGGTTCGTAGTTTGCACAATAAGGGGTGGTTTGTACCTGATACCAATCCTATATATATATATACAACAAAAGTACTTTTTAAATAATTTTTGTAACATAATTATTGAAGTGTAGTTGAGGGTATTTTCGTCATTTTAGTTGGCAGAGGGGTTTTGAGTTACAACTCGTAACTTCAGGGTATGCATCAGTTAACTTTAAACTTCAGGGTAATCATCAGTTAAACGTGACAACTTCAGGGTATGCATTTGTAGTTTACCCTTAATAAAAATTGGAAAATGTTATGTTATCATTTGATGTAATGTTAACCATATAAATATACCACTCTTTCGAAGGTATTGAGGCGTCGTTTTTCGATAGTATAGCTCTTAAAAACAAAGGAATGAATCTATTCATTCATCCTTAGCCTAATTCGATAGTTAGAGCTGGTGTGATGGTTAATTGGAGAATCATGTTTTACTGATCATGCATATAGAGATATGAATCAACATCAAAAGTTTCAACATTGGATAACCCACATTGAGAATACCCCATAGAACATGGGTCATGAGTATTTTTCAACTACCAAAGTATATCTTAGTCATGCAACCATGAAATCACCATATTATCTTTATGTATTGATTCATGTCTTGACACAATCAAACGATGCTCCTGATAAGATGGTTATTAAGGTTGTGCTAAGATATTAATACATGCATATGAGGTATAAAGGTGATTGTTATAGGGCCTTGTCACTTGTGGTTATTGTTAGAATATAACTGTAATTGGGTCTTCAACTATCAGCTTGAGATTTTAGTTGAGTTGGTCCTCTAATATGATATCAAAGCCTTGTACCTTACAGGCCTGGGTTCGAACTCCACTATCAACAAAATTCTAATTATATAACCCACAATGAGCCTTATTATGTCTTATCTTTAAAGCCCTTATCTATTTTCTGAAAATTCTCTCTCTACATTCAAACCCGTGAACAAGTTTGTCCGTGAGGGCCCGTGTTAGAACATAAATCTATAATTGAACCTTCAATTATCAGCTTGAGCTTTTAGTTGAGTTGGTCCTCTAATATGGTATCAGAGCTTGGTACCTCACGGTAACTGGTTCAAATCCCACTTTCTACAAAAATAACTAATTTATTCTCGATTTATCAAATTTGCCCCAAATGGGCTAGCCCTCATCTCTCTTCTCAATGGGCTCTTCTGCGCTTCTAAAGAATTCACACACAAACCCATAAACAGGCTTGTCCGTGAGGGTGCATGTTTGAATATAACCATAATTGGGCCTTCAACTATCATCTTGAGCTTTTAGTTGAGTTGGTCATCTAGTATGGTATCGAAGCTTAATTCCTCACGGACCCGAGTTCAAACCCCAATATCTACAAAAATTCTAATTTCTTCTCTATTTATCAAATTTGCCCAAAATGGGCCAGCCCTTATTATTCTTTAATGGGGTCATCTCATCTTCTAAATAATTCACCTCTAAACCCGTAAACGGACTTTTCCGTGAGGGCGCATGTTAGTTTATAACTATAATTGGGCCTTCAACTACCAGCTTGAGGTTTTAGTTGAGCTGATCCTCTAATATGGTATTAAAACTTGGTACCTCACGGACACAAGTTCAGACCCTGCTCTCTACGGAAAAAAAATACTAATTTCTTCTCGATTTATCAAATTTTCCCCAAATAGGCTGCCTCTTATCTCTCTTTTCAATGTGCTCATCTCCTCTTCTAAATAATCTACCTTCAAACTCGTAAACAGGCTTTTCCGTGAGGGCGCGTGTTACTATATATATATATATATATATATATATATATATATACATGGACGGGATAACGTACAAACCGCCCTTATCATGTAAACTACGGACTCACGAGAAGGCAACATGTGTCATTTTCGCGCGCACGCAAAGTGCTGGTAGCGCGCGCCCCTAGTTCTGGTACAATACGCACACAGATGTTGGTACTTCATATACACGGGTAATGGATCAATAAGCACACAAGTGCTGGTACAATGTTTATTAAATTAGAAAAACTAATTTACAATCAAAGCCTCGTGTGTTTGTATAGCGAAACTAAACCCCAACGTCCTAATACAGTAAGTAAAGTAATCCCTAAGTCATAATATGAATAAAGGAAATCGAAAAACCAGAATCTAAAAGTACGAATTTGATCCTCTAGATGACCTCGGATGAACAAAAAACATCGTACATCACAACATAGTAGTGAGTCTTGCTCGGAAGGCCGTTTCTGCCCAAAAAACGCTAGGGTTGTGTCAAATTCTGACAATAACTTCTTTCAGGTTCTCAAACGGCTGATTCAATACATATACGATTTGGACTACACAAGTGACGGTACCTTGCATGCACAAGTGCTGGTACTTCATATACACACGTGCTGGTACATTACATGCACAAGTGTTGGTACTTCATATACACGGGTGCTGGTGCATTACATGCACACGTGCTGGTACTTCATATACACGGGTGCTGGTACCTCATGTACCAACACTTGCGCGTTGGTAGCAGCACTTTCTATGCAAAAAAAGGACACGTGTCAACATTTGTATGGAGGGCTACCAGCACCACGACCGATCGACCAGCACCATGCGCGCGCTACCAACACTTATAGTAACGAATCTTTAATTCTATGGCTCTTTTTTCAATACGAGACTTTAAGCGAATACCTATTTAATATTATGGGCAATTTTTCAATATGAGGCCTTAAGCGGCTGCTTAAATCGCTTAAAACTAGAGCCGACCCTACTACCTAGGGGTGGGAAAAATAATCCACACCGCCCAAAACCGACCACTCCGACCGCTATCGGTACCGGAAAAAACCGGAACCGGTGGGTTCCGGTGAACTTGCGGGCAACAAAATGTCAAACCGGGGGCGCGGTGCTCGGCGACCGGTCCAAAACGTGCCAAATCGGTGGAGTTCAAAAAGGACTACACTTTATTGGCTTTGTTAAAGCCCATTTATTTTCAACAAGCCCATTCCGTACACTCCTTTGTCCGTGTAACCCACCATGCTAATTAATTGCAAAGCCCATATATTTACTAGCCCATATACTTATTGGAGCATGTACAATGGAAATGCTCGCTAGTAAAGCTCACTAGTAAGGCTCACATGCTGATTGGACAAATTAGTGGGACTCAGGACTCAGAATAGTGGGTGTTTTGCAATGAGAGACTTGTATGTGAGGCTTGTATTGTTAGTGGATGCTGACTGGATGTTGAGTGGTTAATTAATTAATATTTTGCTGTTTTATTTAATTCTTTATCAGAAACAGTTTTAATTATATAAAATTTAAATAAATGTGAAAAAAATAAACAATGATAATAATAAAAAAAAAAGTAAATTATAACTGATAATTTTATTTATTCCTGAATTGGAGCATCAAGTACAAAAGACTAATCGTCGGTATTGAAACCAGCTCCATAGAGACCCTATAAGTGCTCAATAAGATCATGTTGCAGTTGTCTGTGGGTCTGATGACTTGTGACACTATGTTGAACATCCACTCGTTGCTGGTATTGCAATGGCCCTCCATGGTGCAATCGTTCCGGTGGTGCCCAATTCGGCATTTCTGGAGGTTGCTCGTACAACAAATCATCATCTCCATACTCGTACCGGTCGCGTTCATCCTCTACAATCATGTTGTGTAGAATGATGCAAGTGTGCATGATATCAACCGAAGTATATTTTCTCCAAGTACGAACGAGACGGGAAATGATGTGCCACCTTGCTTGAAGTACTCAAAAAGCCCTTTCAATATCTTTTCGAGCACCTTCTTGGCATTTAGCAAACAACTTCTCTTTGGGCGAGTAGGGATGCCGAATAGTCTTCACGAACCGTCCCCATGTTGGGTAAATTACGTCCATCAAGTAATAAGGTCGGTCATACCGATGCCCGTTGATATGGTACTCCACGACAAGCTCACGGCCGTAATAAGCGTCTTGGAATAAGTGGTTGTTGTTGAGGACGTTGATGTCGTTGTTTGACCCAGCCATCCCGAAAAACGCATGCCAAATCCATAAATCACGGGACGCTACAGCTTCAAGCATAACCGTCTTTACCCCGTGGTGACTTCCCCATCCATTGGCTCCCTGCTCTACGGTTGGACAATTCTTCTACTCCCAATGCATGCAGTCAAGACTCCCATCCATTCCGAGGAACCCTCGATTATACCCTTCTCGGAGTAAGCTCTCCATGTCAGCCGGTGTGGGTGTAGGCTTGTACTCAGTTCCGAATACCTCAATGACGGCCTTGCAAAAATTACGTAAACATTCAAGTATGATGCTTACCCATACGCAAGCATCTGTATCGCGACTGTGCACTTCTGTTCGTTGATAAGCCCAAGCGTGAGGCCGTGTCATTCTTCTGAACGAAGTAATTGTCGTGTTCCTTGACCTTGTCCATAATCCGTTGAAAAAGTGGTTCGCACATACGAAACCGACGCCTAAACATATCTGGGCCGTATATGGGTTGATCGACTAAATAGTACCTCATTAATTGGTCGTGTGCTTCAACACGACCTCTGTCAATCTGTCGTCGCATTGGTTCCCCACGAGCGACTCTCTCCCTCAGAGCGTTGATCCTTGACATTGATCTCTGTATGCCCCTCTCAATCCTTCGCCGGACTCGTTCCTCAACTATCCGCATTTGGGTTGTCAACTCCTCATGTGTCGGCATTTGGGCTGCCAACACCTCATATGTCGAACCCTCATCATCGGACATTTGTATGGAAAAATTGAACTGAAATTTGTAGAGAATTTGTAGGATGGTTTGTGATTTGAGAAAGGAGTTGGGGGTATTTATAGGGGTAAATTGTATGAATTTTGAATTAAAAAAAAGAGCCGTAAGCCAACAGTCGAGGACACGTGGCAGACAGGGATTGGCGGGCAGCTGGACGCGGGCGCGGGCTCCGGCTCGTCCTGCGGTTGTGGGATGTGGGACGCGTAAAAGCCGTCCCAAAACGGGACGGCCCGCAAAAAGGCGAGCCAGGCCGATGGGCCAGTCCGTTGTACATGCTCTTAGTGGCCTTTTATCCCTCTTCAACCCAGCTTCTTAACCCTTTTAAGTGCATGTAAATACGCCGCACCTCTGCATTTGTACGCTTTGTGTCTCCAAATTCTCAACCAAATCACAGTAGGTTGCATAGAAGTAGGTACACTCACGAAGACCCATCTTCTCTCTTCAGAGGGGGTGACCATGGCCACCCCTAACTGTTACACTAAAGATACGATTGGAGCTTTAATGTAACGAATTGAGACCAGGAACACGAGAGATTTGGTTGATTTATGCTAAAAGGTTACAAATTGTTCTAGAAATGACGAAGAACTGAAAATGAAAACCTAAATTAGAAAAAATACAAGATGAAAACCAAATCATAGACAAAAACTACTGGTAGAGGTTACAGCCTTTTTGTATCGTGCATGCGTCCGTCACATCAATGTTCTCATCAGAAACAACCAATGTGAATTGAGCTAAAAATAAAGACTCACCAGCTAGGAGATCATGTTTCACTGACTTAAGGCTAGATAAAGTGCAGTGATCAGAAGAGGGAGTCTCTAGAAATTTAATCTTCCTACCATCCACTGTAACAGTAATAGACCTTGCAGCATAATCCAACTCAATAGGACTGACAGTCTCTAGCCAATCAACTCCTAGGATCATGTGAAACCCACCCAAGGGCATCACCAAAAATTCCCATTCCAGGGTCAAGCCATGCAAATCCCAGCATATTTTTGCAACAGTAGTGCAGGTTTGGACCTGACCATTTCCCATTTTGACCAACACAGTAGGTCCAACAAAGATTGTTAGTCCTAACCTAGAGGCAGTAGATTGATCTAGGAAGGACTTGGTTGCTCCAGTATCCACCAAGATGGACACAGCTGAAGGACCTATAGAGCCTTGCACTCTAATAGATTTAGCTTGATTGATGTGAACCATATGGCCAAAGGCCTCATGTGATAGGACACATAACTCAGGTTGAAGTAGTTCCTCAATAGCAGGTTCTCCAGGCTCCAATTCCAACAATTCAGGATCATAGCCATCTGTAGTGATCTGATATAACTTGTGTTTGTTGGGGCATACATGATCCTTTGTGTATTTGGCAGGGCAAGTGTAGCATAAACCCCTTCTCTTCTGTTCATCAAACACATGGGGGCTGACCTTTGTAAAGTGTACAGTGGAAGAATTGTGTCTTGGTTGTGATGGTTGTAGTTGCTGTTGTGCCTGTTGAGGTCTAGGCCTGTAAGTATTATGCCCATAGGAAGAAGTGCTAGGTTGGGATGACTTGACTTTGATCCTATGCTCCTCCTTCTTGGCTATATTCATAGCTTGTGATAGTGTTTGAGGGTCATACATTAACACCTCCACCTCCAATTTTGGATTCAGTCCAGCTACATAATTGGAGACAAAATATGTTTCAGAATAGTGAGGATCTCTGCTCAATACCAAGAACCTCAACTCCTCAAACTTATCATCATAGTCTCTCAGAGACCATTCGTGCTTGAGTTTTTTAAATTCACTCTCAACATCTGAGTGTCCCACCTCTTCATACTTCAGAGATAAATCTTGGCAAAACCTCTCCCATGGAATTATACCTCTCCCAAATGAGTATTCAGTATACCAATAATCAGTAGAGCCAGTCATGTGCATAGAAGCAACTCTCACTTGATGTTCATCAGGTATGGAGCAATATTGAAAGTAGCTATTACATTTCCTAATCCAATGCTTTACCCCCTTCCCATCAAACAAGGGAAAGACTAGGTTTGGAGTTTTGTCAGTTCATTCATTTGATTTTGTGGGTAACCTTGAAACACCTGAGGTTGTTGCAGATACAGGTTTTGAGCAAAACCCTAGGGATTGAACAGCTGAGGGTTTATCATTTGTGGGTTTGCTACTTGAGGGTTATGGATCTGAGTGTTCTGCACTTGTGTAGCCATAATCTGAGGGTTGACAAGCTGAGGAATCATCAGTTGAGCTGGGTAACCCATACAAGGTTGTGCAAAAAAAATTTGAGCCCCTTGTACTAGAATTTGGGTGTTGGGTGCAGGGATTCCATGACTCATCTGAGTTTGAGTAGGGTTTGGCAAAGGACTTTGGTTGGTGGCTTGTAGGCGAGGGTTTTGTGGGAGTGGTGTAAATGTGGGTGGTAAAGGAACTTGGCCATTTATCTGGTGCTGTGGGTTTGATACCCAGGAAGAAACTTCTGAAACCTGGTTCAGCCTGGGTCTCTGTGGGGATTGTGGATCTGGAGGGTGTGGTTGATGAGGTGAATAAGTTAGACATTGGGGAGTAATGGGGACAGATGGATTGTGTACCTTAGGACCCATGGATGAAGATGGATCTCGAGGTTGCTGCATCTGGGTTTTTTCACGCATGAGCATTGCAAGCTGCTACTTCATTTCATCCATTTCTTCCAGGCGGATACGCAGTGCGTCATTCTCAGCTCTGAGACTCGAGTTCGCAGCTCGGAGCGGGATAAAGGTTACAAATTGAGACCAGGAACACGAGAGATTTGGTTGATTTAAGCTAAAAGGTTACAAATTGTTCTAGAAATGACGAAGAACTGAAAATGAAAACCTAAATTAGCAAAAATACAAGATGAAAACCAAATCATAGACAAAAACTACTGGTAGAGGTCACAACCTTTTTGTATCGTGCCTGCGTCCGTCCTTGTCGCTGCAGATGCAGGACCACCAGCGTACGTGTGCGTTGCGTGGTACTCACGCAACTGAAGCTTCAGACAGAGGAAGAAGACGCTCGTGCCTGTCACGCGAGACACTTAAGCCAAACGGTGCGTTTTGATATTTGAAAGAGAAATAACAGAATTAATGGTTTTGTCATTTGCTTGGTACTGAAGCAACCATGACACTAACATAGCCTACTTGGACGCCACCTGCTCTTCCCTGGACCAGCTCTCCCGGGAGCCCGAGCCTCCGTCCCATTCCGTTGATTCTCTCCTAACAATCCTCTCCCTTCTCCTTCCCAGAATTTCTGCACCAATTCTGAAGAAAAAGAGGAAATTTGTATCTGAGCTCGTTTTTCGCCCTCTCCGCTGCTGGCGCCGGATCAGCTGTAAAATGCATCGCTCATTTGCTCATCATCAGGGATAGTGCTAATTGGTCGGATATGTCGCAGCTGTACGGACTCCTACTAGGGTTTATCTCTGATCACCGCCTCAAGGTGATTTACGGAAGACTAAGCTTAAGTTTATGCAAAAATTTGTTGTGTTATGTAGGCCTTATTATATTGTGTATGTTGGTTAATATCAATTTTATCTAAAATCAATAATTTCCTTTGGCAGTCAACCAATTCATATTCCTATTAGTTGAATTGCCTATTTTACTGTCATTTTTTCCCTCTTACGTCTATGCATACATGTATGTTTGATCAGGTAAGGAAACAATCACATTCGTGCACCCGTGATGTCCTACTAAGTCTACAAGGAACATCTGCACTGTCTCCTGCTAGCCAAGTGATTACAAACATGCTGGCAAGGTACATTCTGCTTGCCGGAGGATCAAATGATAATGGTACTCAAGGTGCCCGGGATGTTTTGTTTGTTCTGGAGGCTATGAAAGATTGTCTTCCCCTTATGTCTCCTAACTACACAACTAGCACCCTCTACTACTTCAAACCTCTTGTTGAACTGCGGCCGTGTTACAAGGCATGTTACTGATACTTTGTATGCATTTTGTCTCCATCCAACTTCAGAGGTTTCTGCCGAGGTACTGCTTGATTTGTTAGGCTCTTTAGATCCCACTAAAGATACTTCTGCAGATGGCATGACATTCACTGCTCGTTTGCTGGATGTTGGAATGAAAAAAGTTTATGCCATTAATCGAGAAATCTGTGTTGCTAAACTCCCCGTTGCCTTCAACAAACTTAAAGGTGTGTCATTTTTTCTTTTCTCCAGAAATTAGCATACGAGAAAATTACAGCTTTTCCTGAGAATCTAACGTTTGTTCTCACTTTGGGTTGGGCAGAAATTTTGGCCTCTAAACACGAGGAAGCCATATATGCTGCCACAGATGCATTCAAGAGTCTGATAAATGCTTGCATTGATGAAAGTTTGATCAAACAGGGAGTAGATCAGATTATGACAAGCACAAATACTCGAATGTCTGGACCAACTATTATTGAAAAAGTCTGTGCAACTATTGAAAGCTTACTTGATTATCCATTCACTGACGTCTGGGATGTGGTTTTTCAAGTTGTTTCCTTGATGTTTGATAAATTAGGTAATTTGAATTGTTTTATGTTTGACTTCTTTGTTTCTTTCTAGATTTCTTCTCTTTCTGCTTTCTCTCTTTCCTGGTTGAACTATGATATTTGATTTATCCACTGCATCATTACTTAATATTCTTGTATATTAAGGTCAACCCAATCTTTGTTTATGTGTTCACTCCCTCACCACACAGAGTAAGACATTCTCGTATGGAAGTGATTTTGCATGTAGTGATATAATGTAATAACTATGTGGACTTCACATATAAAGTTGTATACCAAGTAACTATACATGAAGAACAGGCTAATTTTTTTGTGCTGTTTTAAGGATGAGGCCATACTATAAGAACGGGTCTTACTAGATTTTTGTAGGAGCAATGTATGGCACTATGCATATGATTGACGAGTGTAAGATTCATTATTAAGACAACGGCTGATTCATATTATTTTCAGAATCTTTTGATTGAATGTGAAATTATGTTAATTGGAATTGAGCAATGGCACAGTCTAAATTAATTTGCTTGGGGTCTATCAAAGGGGATCTACTTATTTATCCTGTTATTTTCAATTGGTTTGTTTTTGCCTTTGGATGTATGGTACATGGGGCCATTAGGACTGGTTTGGATTTCATTTATCCATTCTTTGTGCATCATTGCCTTGCTAATTTGTTCTCTTGCCTCTTAATCTTTTCCCATAAATTAATACTGATCAAATAACCTCAACTATACAGAAACAAATTCTTCTTACCTTTTGAGTGGGACCCTTGCTGGCTTGGCTGAGATTCAGAAATTGGCAGATGAAAGTTTGCCTTATAGAAAGCAGGTATTTCTTGTTAACAACAATTTTGTTTTTGATATGCTGCTCAATAATAATTTCTCACAGTCGTAATAAAAAAGATACATCATTTAGTTTTTTTTAATTGTTGTATTTTGGTCTGAATTCTCGAAGCTCCCATTCTGCTCTGCAGTGTGTATATCTAGGTGATGGGATATATTGTATTTTTTAATGGATATAAGGATTGACACCCTCGCCTTTTATCTTCAGTAGCATGTTATGTGCGATGCACCTACAGATCCAAGTTCTATATATTCTCATTTATTTAGGGATGTACTATTAATTAATTTATAACCTTGAAGATGAAAAGAAAATACAAAACTGGATAGGAGATAGGTTTTAGAAACTTGCTTCCTTAGCAGTTGTTTGCGTGACAATGTTCAATTCCGTAAATCTCGGTTTATTGTTAATTTTTTATGACCATATGTTATTATTACTACACGTTTACAGCAAATACATAGTATGGATTGGAAATTGGAGGAACCAAGAAATGTAGGAGCTCTTGAATCTGTTCTGTTCTTTGAATGTTAAGGATCTGTAGGGAGCCGTGTGAATGTTGAGTCATTAATAGTTTAGTTGCATAGTTAAAATTGTGCTGATAAAGTGCTCATTGTTTTGACTAATATCATAGGGTGTTATGTTGTTCTGCATATATGGTCTGCCAACGTTTCCCCTGCTAACTAACATGACTGGGTGCCACTTTTCAGCTCCATGAATGTGTCGGATCTGCTCTTGGTGCAATGGGACCAGAGACTTTCTTGCGTCTTCTACCTTTAAAATTGGAAGTGGAAGATCTGTCTGAGGCAAATGTTTGGCTCTTTACAATTCTGAAGCAGTACACTGTTGGTGCTCGTTTAGGGTTCTTCGCTCATGAAATTTTGGGCATGGTTGGGCGGATAGTTCAGAAGTCTCAAAAGGTCTTTCAACTCTTCCTATAATTTAGATTTCCTTCTTTTTATGCTCATTGTTTCTTATGCTTCTCTTTCTTTTGGCAGTTTGAGCATGAAGGACGGATAATTGCCTCAAGAACTATAGATGGCTTTGTATACTCCTTGTGGTCCTTGCTGCCTTCATTTTGTAATTATCCTTTGGATACTGCTGAAAGTTTCAACAATCTAAAAGAAGCTTTAAGTAAAGCTCTTCGCGAAAAGCCTGATATTTGTGGGATAATATGTTCTAGTTCGCAGATCCTTATTCAACAGAATAAGAGAATCTTGGAAGGAAAAGATTATCAGTCTGGTACCGAATTTTGTTCTGCCAGACTACGAGCTTTGTCCAATTACAGTCCACAAGTTGCAACAGATAATTTAGCTGTGCTGAAGTCATCTTCCCCTGAAATATTGTCTGTTCTTTCACGGATCTTCATGGAATCTATAAAAGATGATGGTGGTTGTCTGCAGGTATTTTTCTTAAATTGAAGTAAGGGGTCTTGCGCTAGTAATTGTGGGCTGAGCCAAGAATGCTTTTGATGGTTGTATATCCAGAAATTGAATGACATAGTTCCCTCCTTTGTCTTAACTTTCCTGAGTTTATGGCCATAAAAAATTGAATACTTATAACTTTATGACCAAGTGGCGTAACAAATGCATCTTTTGTTTCTGAATCCAACAATGATGTGAATGTGTTTGGTAAGATGTTCTTTGCACTCACCCCCTCTCACGGTGCATCCATGGGAAATGGGGGTCAATTTAGAGTTATACATCATTTCTGATCTAAAAATTATAGGTGAATCTTATATGGGGACATTTCAAGGTTGTAATATTGTTTTCCTTGTGATCTTTGCATTCACGAAAGGTTGATGCCGGCAAGTGAGTAGTTTTATGCATTATGCTCCAAACTGAGTATGGTTCTCTTAAGGCTTAAGTTATTATTGTGTCATATTGTTAATATTATCTGCTTCATCCTGATTAATAAACCTTGTAATAAGTTTGCACATATTTGTGCCATTTTACTACATTGTTTCCTTGGTAACGTTTTGATACATATATTTTTTCAGTCAACAATTGGTGAGTTTGCTTCCATATCAGAAAGAAAAGTTGTTGCAAAAATTTTCAGACGTACAATGGAAGAGCTTTTGAAGGTTACTCTAGAGGCTGATCAAGCAGAGAACAAGAGTTCAAATTCAATGTCTATCGACAACTCATCAAATGAAAGCTCTCCCTCACAGATGAGGTGGGTTTTGTTCGTTTCTTTATCCATTTTCCTTCTCGTAGTTCTTGGTTGGGAACTATATTGTTTTCATGGTTAAAGTTACACATAGTTAATTGAGATATTGCAAACTCTGTTGTGTTACTCAAGTTTGGCAACTGACTTATTCTTAATTCTTCACAACAGGGTCTAACTACTTGACTTTGCAGTTTCACTTTTTCCTGGTTTGAATTCGAGTGAGATAGACGTTTTATTCAGTTCAGTACAGCCTGCACTACAGGTATGTCCAACATTTTTGTGCATTTGCTCATATTTTCTGTAGTATTCTAGTATAGATGGATTCATTATGAAAGAGTTTGGAATTGCAGCATGCTGAAGGTTCGACTCAGAAGAAGGCGTACAAAGTTCTTTCAGTGATTTTCAGGGTATTTGCGCTACCATATGTCTCACGCAATAGCTATAGTTATGTGTCTTATTAGTACTAGACTACTAGTGTATAGCTAATTACATCCTCTGTTTTTTTTAAGGTTTTAAATATACAAATAATTATTAGGTAGTTAATTTTTTTTGTTTTGTCAGCACATCTTCATATTTGTTTACATTAAATTATATGGGAATTCAATATTTCACTTTCACATAAATAGTCAGTCATTATATATGTATATATAATCAAGACTACCAAGTATATTGGTTAGCTTATCTGTTGTGGCTTTGTCGTTGCAGAATTGTGATTGGTTTTTATCATCCAAATGCGAGGAGTTGCTTAAACTTATGATCGAAGTGCTTCCTTCATGCCATTTTTCAGCCAAACATCACAGGCTTGACTGTTTGCACCTTTTAGTAGTCAATGTCTCTAAGGTTATTCAATTTTAAGTTTATTTTCATTTATATACTATAATAGGTGAATGTAATCACCGTAACTGTCTGCCTTATGAATTTCACATAATATGGAAATTAGGCGTCTTGCTGATGCAGACATGATTTTTTCATCTACAGGATGATTCAGTGCAGATGAGACATGCCGTTATTAGTTCCTTCATTACTGAAATAGTACTTGCTTTGAAAGAGGTAGCTATACTTTTGGATTGTTTGTGTAGTAGACCTGTAGTAGTTTCTATGAATAGTCACTTACAGATTGGTGATTTAGGACTATGTTGTTTATCATACCATGAAGTGCGAGTACTTCACGGAAGACGACCTACCGGTATCGGTACTTTCCAAGTACTGGTACTCCATGAGTACCTACCTAGATAAATCAACAGTACATATATTTGTACATTATGGAAACAACCAAATTAAATTGTGTACACTTACTGAAACCCTAAGACCACCCACAATAGGGTCTTCTGCGCGTCGATAGGGGCGTCGAATCGGCAACGTTTTGGGAAAAAGCCCCAAAAGTCACGATTCGTGGGCTTCGACTGCAAAGAGGGTCTAGGGATTCGTCGACCGTCTATTCGGGTCTAATGTCCGATTCTCCACGTGGCATATGATAATTTAAAAATATTTTCGGCCCACTTTTTCCCATGAATCTGGCCCACCTTTTCCCTACTTTTCGATGGTCTAAATATAGTTAAGACCTATCTTTTTACTCCACTTCCTTTTCTCTTCTCCTTTCTGTCTATAGAATCACAAGCCTATATGTAGAGTTTCAAATTCTCAAACATTAATTTGCACAAGTATGGTATTTTGTATATCATATTGCAAAATATTTACTTTTGAAGTAATTTCTTATAACTTTCAATCATATATTTTTGTGTATTATGCTTTATGTCCAAGTATGTAGCGTACCTGTACCTAAACATTTTTTTTAAATTGCATCTCGAAACCAGATACTTACTTCCAAGTCTTAGGTTTGATCATCACTTTCTCCTAAGGTTATGACATGCATGTGCTTGCAGGATTCTTCATGATTCATAACGTTTCCTTTTCTAAGTTTTCTTCTTGTATTCTACATTTTCTATTTTGTTTTGGACTTGTTGATTTTGGCGAATATGGCCTTCAAGAATTTATCGGGGACTAATTGGATTTATATTTTTCTATATTTGATTATAAATTAAATATAGTTATAATATATAAAAATTGAAGATATGGCATGCACACGCTTGCATGATTCTTCATGATTCATTACTTTTTCTTTTCCAAGTTTTCTTGTTGTATTCTACATTTTCTATATTCTATTCCGTTTTTAACTATTCACCTTCAAAGATTAATCGAGGACTAATTAGATTTATATTTTTCTATATTTTAATTTTATTAGAAATTAAATATAATTATAGTATATAAATATAATGATAAAAATCGAAGATTTGTAAGCATAACTATTTTATGAAATCGGCATGCTCTTCTAAAAATTCATGCCTAGACTGATTTTAGAGCATGAGCCCACCTAATCGTTAACAAATTGCTCCACCGATTTAAATTTTCTGATGTTATGAAATCAGTTCGACGTTCTAACAATCTTTGCACTTTTAGAGCACTTGTATTTTGAGATGAGTGTTGTAAAAGACGCTAGGCGCTAGTTGAGCTGATAGGTCCTCTAGAAACTATCAGGGACTAGTCAGGTTTTCATCCTCGAACTCATAATTCACATCTTCTCTCCATCCAAAACAAAATCTTCTTCAAGTTCCCTTACTTATTGAATCCTAGAACTTCTGTTATGCTTGAGATTTTCTTTATCTGACACATTGTCTTCATCTCCACCATCAACAACCCAACCATGTGCTTTGTTGGAAGAAAAATTAAGGGATAATTGTCAAAACATGCACTTATGTTTCGTCCACAAACGAAATAGTGCACAATGTTTTGTCCACACTTTTGTTAGAAAAGTGTAACAGCAGAACCTGAATTGACAATTTTGCCCTTTTGGTTTGAAATTTAAAAATAAGAATTTCGTCCAAAAAGTGAGTGGCTGAGGATTGTTAGGGCAATTTCATCCAAAAAAAAATTTCAGACACAAGCACACATGATAGCACGTGAGGCTACATATTCGAATATTCTGTTAATTTTACTGACAGAAGTGCGTGGATGATTCATAAGGGTAGCCAGACGACGTGGACGAAATTGTGCACTATTTCGTTTGTGGACGAAACATATGTGCATGTTTTGACAATTATCCCAAAAATTCATTTTGTAGACTATGTTTTCTTATTGTGTGTAAACCTTTTTTTTAGGGATAATTGTCAAAACATGCACTTATGTTTCGTCCACAAACGAAATTGTGCACAATGTTTCGTCCACGTCGTCTGGCTACCCTTATGAATCGTCCACGCACTTCTGTCAGTAAAATTAACAGAATATTCGAATCTGTAGCCTCACGTGCTATCATGTGCTTGTGTTTGAAATTTTTTTTGGACGAAATTGCCCTAACAATCCTCAGCCACTCATTTTTTGGACGAAATTCTTATTTTTGAATTTCTAACCAAAAGGGAAAAATTGTCAATTCAGGTTATGCTGTTACACTTTTCTAACAAAAGTGCGTGGACGATTTATAAGGGTAGCCAGACGACGTGGACAAAACATTGTGCACTATTTCGTTTGTGGACGAAACATAAGTGCATGTTTTGACAATTATCCCTTTTTTTTATGCATCATGCTTGAGTATTGTTCTTGATGTTCTTTTATGCAGTCCAACAAAAAAACAAGAAATAGGGCATATGATATACTTGTCCAGATTGGCCATGCATGCGGCGACGAAGAGAACGGCGGAAAGAAAGAGAATTTGTATCAATTTGATAGATGAGAAATGGGTACTGAGGGGTTGGAGGCGGAATGCTCTTGCCTTTAGGGTTTAGGGGTGGAGAGGGAATAGAGATAGAGAGAGAGGAAGGACAGAGGAAGAAGGGAGGTACTGTTCAGATAAGCCAAAATGGCAATAACTGTCTTGCATTCTTCTTATTTCCACTACTTAACGATTACATCAATTGGATAAGGCCTGGGCTGGGCCAACAATAAGCCCAATGCATAAAACACAAATAGAAATAGATAGATAAGGCCTGTGAAAGGCTTGTGAATCAAGTAACCGTAACAATACCCACTCCTTCAAGACTTCATGTCCTCATGAAGTGAGTGGGAATTCTGGGAACTGTTTCTGCAGATCAAATAGGTACTCCCAACTGGCACTCTCAGGACCGGAATCAGACCATTGGACAAGGAGTTGCGTCACGGCATGGTTCCCTCTTTTGGTAATGCGTCTGTCCAAAATGTGAAGAGGAGAGCGAGCTATGACACCCTCAGAGTTGAAATTGGGAAGAACAGATTGGGAGATGATAGGACCGACATGTTTCTTCAACTGAGAGACATGAAAGGTAGGATGAATTCTTGCACCCTCAGGGAGTAAAAGCTTGTAAGCTACCAGACCCACTTTCTGCAATACCTTGTAAGGACCAAAGAACTTCGGGCTTAGCTTGTTGGAAGATCGAAGAGCAAGCGAACTTTGGCGGTATGGCTGTAACTTGACATAGACCCAGTCTCCAATGTCAAATGATCTATCCGAACGCTTGCGATCAGCCTGTATCTTCATCCGTGATTTAGATCGTTGGAGATGAAATTTGAGCAGGCGAGAGGCCTCCTCTCTCGCTGCAAGGCTGCGATCCACCACTTCGATGTTCGATGTCCCGGCAATGTAAGGAAGATGTGTCGGTGGTGGTTGTCCATAGAGAGCCTCGTAAGGAGAGGTCTGAATCGCCGAGTGGAACGATGTGTTGTACCAAAATTCAGCGAGGGGAAGCCACTTGGACCAGTCCTAGGGAGAGTCCGAACACATACATCGCAGATAAGTCTCAAGTGACCTGTTAACCACTTCGATTTAGCCGTCAGATTGTGGGTGGTATGCAGTAGAGAGATTCTGAGATATGTGTTGCAGTTTACACAGTTCGCGCCAGAAGGTTGACAAGAAAACTTTGTCTCTGTCGCTGACAATCGAAGCCGGCATGCCATGGAGGCGAAAAACATGATCTAGGAAATGTTGAGCCACTGTCATAGCAGTGTAAGGGTGCTTCATAGCAATAAAGTGTGCAGATTTTGTCAGCCTATCCACCACAACGAAAATCAATTTGAAACCATTAGAAGGAGGAAGGCCCTCGATGAAGTCCATGGATATGTCGTGCCAGGCCCGAGAGGGAATGCCCAGTGGTTGTAATAACCCCGGAGACGCGGCAAGGTCTGGTTTGTGTGACTGACAAATCTGGCAAGATTGTATCGCAAGCATGACGTCCCTCTTTAGCTTCTTCCAGTAAAAGTGGGTAGCAATTCTCTTATATGTAGCATGAATACCTGAGTGTCCACCTGTGGCACCTCCATGAAAATAACCAATGATCTCAGACCTGAGTTGAGTGTCATGACCCACTACTAATTTACCCTTGCGAAGAAGCTGCTCATTTGACCATGAGTAATGAGAAGATGGAGTTTGGGAGGATTTGAGAGACTCAACCAAACCTTTCAGTTTCGTATCCTCTGACCAGAGAAGTTGGATGCGAGCAAGGAGATCCGAAGAGAGTGAGCTAGTCGACAGAACAGAGAGGGACAATTGAGAATCCGAGCCCAATGTCTGTGAATCCTCCTTGCGAGATAACGCATCAGCCACGGTATTAGTAGAACCTGTGCGATATTGGATCTCAAAGTCGTAACCCATCATCTTAATTACCCAGTGTAATTGTGCAGGAGTTGTGGTGCGCTGGTTTAGAAGGAACCGAAGGCTCTGGTGGTCCGTTTTAATGACGAAATGCCTTCCCATCAGATAAGAATGCCAATGTTTGGTGGCTAAAAGGACTGCCAACATCTCCTTTTCGTAGACTGAAAGTGAACGTTGGCGAATCCCTAGTGCTTTGCTGAAAAACGCCACCGGTCTGCCCAATTGCGTGAGTACTGCTCCCACTCCAGTACAAGATGCATCAGTTTCAAGAACAAAACTCACCTTGAAGTCAGGTAGAATCAACACAGGTGTTGAGGTTGTGGCGAATTTCAGTGCTTCGAAGGCACTTGTTGCACTTGGAGACCATAAAAAAGAATCCTTTTTGAGCAAATCAGTCAAGGGTCTGGCGATTGAACCATAGTCACGAATGAATCGTCTATAATATCCCGTGAGCCCAAGGAACCCGCGTAACTGCTTCAAGGAATTGGGGACAGGCCAATTTAGAACAGCATCAACCTTCTTGCTGTCCATAGACACCCCATTTGCAGATATCACGTGCCCAAGGCATTCGATAGAAGTAGCCTCGAACACACACTTGGATCGCTTAAGATAAAGCTGTTCGTTGTGTAATATTTCCAACACTAGCTGAAGATGGATTGCGTGATCTGCAAGAGAGTTAGAATAAACCAGTACATCATCAAAAAAAACCAGTACACATACTCTCAGTAACGGCCTGAATACATCGTTCATCAACGATTGAAAGGTTGAAGGAGCGTTGGTAAGCCCAAAGGGCATAACCAAGAACTCGTAGTGGCCCGAGTGAGTACAAAAAGCGGTCTTGTGGATGTCCTCTTCCTTCATCCGTATTTGATGGAAACCCGCTCGCAAGTCAAGCTTGGTGAAAATGGTGGCGCCGTGGAGCTCATCTAGAAGTTCTTCCACCAGTGGTATGGGAAAGGTTGCATTTACTGTCATGGAATTTAATCGACGGTAATCAACACATACCCGCCAAGAATTGTCCTTCTTGCGCACCAATATAACTGGAAATGCAAACTCGCTAGTGCTTGGACGGATTATACCAGAGTTTAACATTTCAGCAATCAGATTTTCTAGCTTAGTCTTTTGCAGTGAGGGATAACGATAAGGCCTTTGTTTAACAGCTTGAGCATCTGGAATGAGTTGAATGGCATGATCGTGGGTTCGGTTTGGAGGAAATCCTTTTGGTTCAGAGAATAGAGACCCAAATTCAGTGAGTAAGGACTCAATAGCAGGTGACAGATAATTCGAACCCAGATCAGTGGAATCCAGTAGTGGCAAGGGTGAAGACCCTTCCATTCTATGGCAGCAAATCACAGAGAGTGTAGAATTGGGGATTGATAGACGGCTGCATTGTTTGCTTGAAGGCCAAGAAATCGTCCCAAGAGGTACTCCTTGCAGACGGATCCAATCATTCCTGAGTTTAAAATCCATGGTAAGATGTTTGAAGTCCCATAGAATAGGACCCAAGGTGACTAGCCATTGAATCCCCAAAATCATGTCACAACCTTGAACTGGCAGTATGAGGAAATCAGCCTTGAATTTCAATTGTTGCATATCCCATTCTAGATCGTCACAGCGAGCTCTAGTGAGGAGAGAATCTCCATTAGCAACAGAGAATTTGACACACTTAGTGGCAATTGTTGTGCAGTTTAGCCTCTTTGCTGTTGCAGCACCAATGAAATTATGTGTGCTACCGCTATCAACCAAGATTGAAACAGTGGCGCCATGAATGAATCCTGTGAGACGCATAGTTTGGTAACCCGAGAGGCCAAAAAGAGCGTGCAGAGAAACAATTGGAGCTCCATCACTAGGCATTTGTGAATCCTCGATAAATGGATCCAAAGAAGCTACACAATCCACAAAGATTTCACCATCAGATTGATCCACTGCCTCTTCCTCAACCAGCAGTTGGAACAACTGAGATTTTGTACATCTATGTTCCCTGGAGAACTTATCACCACACCATACGCAAATGCCTTTTTTATATCGATCATCACGCAATTGTCGTTGCGCGGCTGTGGGTGGAGCATGGGGTCGAACTGAAGGTGGAGGTGCTCTGGAAAAAGGTGCAGGTTTGGAGTGGGATGTTGTAAGTGGTGGAGGTCTAAATGTAGTGATTGGGTGTGGTTTGGGTGAGGAGTAAGGTGGTGCAGTGCGAGGAAACAAGGGGCCTTTCTTTTCGAGACGCTTTGCCATCACAAGCGCCTGATTCAGATCTTTGGGAAAATGTAAACGGACCGCATCTTCTATCTCCGGGCGCAGATGACTAAGGAACATAGCCATGGTGTCTTTCTCAGACAGATTCAGCTGGGTAACAATGCTCTGGAAGGACTGGAAGTAGCTCTCAACTGAGCTATTGTCTTGATGAAGGTGAGCCAGTTCAGACATGTAGTCCGTGTAGTCCCCGTCGGTGAAACGGCGACGCAAAGAATCCAGATAATCCGGCCAAGGAGGCTCGGGTAGGCCACGCTGCTGCAGTTGCTTCAGGTGGTGAAGATGGTGACGAAGAGCCGCCTCTTCAAAGCCTAGCATGGCTTCCTTCACTTTATCGTCATCGGCGATATTTTCCGAGAGACTGTGTTGGAGAAATTTCAGCTCCCATCCATGGAAGTCCGAGCCATCGAACCTAGGTGGGTTGCGAGCTCTCACCTCACGACGAGGCTCTGGGTCAGGTGTAGAGACCGGTTGGGGACCCAAAATTGAGTCTTGATGGTGTTGTGTCGCCGGAGTAACACCCGATGCCGAAACAGGGGATGGCGGAACCGTGGTGTATGGCTTGTGGGGGGAGTCCGGGATTTTGTCTACCAAAGCTTGCAGTAGCTTGTGCATATTGTTCACAGACAACTGAAGCTCGGCCATGTTTTCTTTGAGAATAGAAACCTCAGTGTTGGTATTTGTGAGGTCCTCTTGAAGCTGCTTGGTAGGATTTGAGGTAGACATGGGTGCCTGAAACGAAGAATCTGATACCAATGATAGATGAGAAATGGGTACTGAGGGGTTGGAGGCGGAATGCTCTTGCCTTTAGGGTTTAGGGGTGGAGAGGGAATAGAGATAGAGAGAGAGGAAGGACAGAGGAAGAAGGGATGTACTGTTCAGATAAGCCAAAATGGCAATAACTGTCTTGCATTCTTCTCATTTCCACTACTTAAAGATTACATCAATTGGATAAGGCCTGGGCTGGGCTAACAATAAGCCCAATGCATAAAACACAAATAGAAATAGATAGATAAGGCCTGTGAAAGGCTTGTGAATCAAGTAACCGTAACACAATTGTTTAACATGGTACCGTTTCTGTTTAATACAAGCTATAGATACTTTTTGAGCACTTATTCATTGGTCATATAGACAATTATTCCTCCTATGGAAACAAATTGACCAAGGTATTATCTTTATTATATATACTCACTGCTTTTTACGTATACCAATGGAAACCTGTTCATGGTTGCAGGTAGCTGGTGGCTTGGCTGGTGAAACTCCTCATATGATCAGTGCTACTGTGAAAGGCTTAGCTCGATTGGCTTATGAGTTTTCTGATCTTATTTCTACTGTTTACAATGTGCTTCCATCTACACTGCTCCTTTTTCAGAGAAAGAACAGAGAAATAATTAAAGTTCGTTATCTTACTGCTCCTAGAGCTCCTCTTTGGTCTTCCATATGCCTTGCTTTAGTAAACATATTGATGATGCATGCCTTAAAATTCTTATATTACTTTTTCTTTTCAACTGGAAGCTTACTGAAGTTTGTATGCAGGCTAATTTAGGTCTGTTGAAGGTATTGGTGGCTAAATCACAGGCTGAAGGGTTGGAAATGCACTTGAAAAACATTGTTGAAGGCTTGCTGAAGTGGCAAGACAATACAAAAAACCACTTTAAAGCCAAGGTTTATATTTCCTCATATTTACTTGTTTTATTACTGTAAAATTATGAAATATTATTGATTGAACTTGATAATCTTGATGTTTCAATACAATGAGAGCACCCCTTTATATAGGGTTTAACTCTATGCGAAATAGGAAATACTAGTACTAAACAACATAGGAAACCTAACTTAACTAGAATAGGGAATACTTGTAAACTGGAAATAAACTAAACTCTAACAATTACCATTTAGTTTTTTTTAATTGTAAGTTAACCTTAAGTTTTCATGTTAAACCCTAGAACAAATTTCAAGTCATTTAGTTTCAAACCGCCACCGAAAGTAAGACATGAGTGTATGCTCTTCTTTATTCTCGTCAGATTAGAAGTCTATACTGCTACCCAACTTATTTGCAATTTTTTGGGGTTAATTGCCAAAACCTACCCTAAAGTATTGTCCACAGCCAAAAAAGACCTTATCTTTCGTCCATGCCTTTAAGGTGCACTAAGTATTGTACACCATCGTTATGTGGGAAACAGCGAATTACAGTTAGGCTTATCATTTCTGATGAACACGTCATTTTGCAGTAGATTTGTGGGCAATTCATAATGCATTCAATAGTTTGTGGGCAATTACATTTTTCTAACTGGCGAAGGTGGACAATACTTTGTGCACCTTAAAAGCGTGGACAAAAGATAAGGTCTTTTTTTGGTCGTGGACAATACTTTAGGGTATGTTTTGACAAGTAACCCATTTTTTTAAATCTTCAGCTTTGATGAAGTTATACTGGAACAGAAGACTAAAAAGAGATATTTTCCGGAACTACTCTAGATGAACATCATAAATTGTATTTTTTGTGGCCCTCATTTCACGCGCTTGAAAATCAATATGCTCTATAATTCTGGAAATGGAGATTTTGTACTTCGTTCAACAATATTTTTCCAGTTTTCTAAAGTATAATAGCAGCACCTGAAAAATTTAAAAACCAATCCGCTCTGTTATTCTGTATCATAATAACGTTTTAAAATGGAACATTCAGTACTTATTTGTTTACTTGAATTCTCCTATAGCTGGAGAGTTCTCACATATACGAGTTCCTTATAAGTTTTTCTTTATTACAGTGGCATCACAGTTCAGTATGTGCACACTGTTTATTTTTTCTAAGAAATTAATATTGTCAGGTTAAACTTCTGCTGGAAATGCTTGTCAAGAAATGTGGTTTGGAAGCGGTAAAAGCTGTGATGCCTGAAAATCACATGAAACTTCTTACTAACCTACGGAAGGTACGTTCAAAAGAGTTGTATGAAAATACAAAAGAGAAAACCAATAGTTTCAATTTGTCCAAAACAGTTAATCTTTTATGTGAACAGATCAAGGAGCGCAAAGAGAAGAAAGAGAAGAAACTTGGATCTAATTCTGAGGAAACTAAATCTCACTTTACAAAAGCGACAACATCAAGGTTTATCTCTTAATGCTTTACTATTGTTACAGTCAGCTGTCAATTCACATATCTCTTCGCCAGATCTGATTACATTGCATTACACTCTAATGTAGATGTATCAACCATAGCCTTGCAAGCAAAATTCACATTTTTTTATGCTCTGATATATCCTAACAAGATTTTCCCCAAAATACTACCATTTATGGTAGTTTCAATCTATTAATGGCAAAGTGGGATGAACACCATAATCAAGCTTCATAATGATTTTTTGTCCACCAAAAACTTTCTTCTGGAACCTTAAATTCCTTTACATATACCCTTGGGTAAAAGTTCAGTTTCCTTCTTAAAGTTCCAACTTAGTATGATCATTGGCTTTCTTAGCAAAAGTTGTTAGAATTAGTCCTTTAATTTGACTTTAATGGAGAATCCAAATGCTTGATTTTAGCATCGGGTAGTGACTTCAGGGCTTAAAGGTTCATGTGGAGTGGTCAGGCGGACCCCATTAGTGTTTTATTAAGATAGTGATCCCATTTGGATACTGTGGGGCAACTATGCGTTAATTTATTCCATTTGGCCTATGGATTTCTGATTCAGAGATTCCAGGGCTTAACCAGTTCCATGTGGAGTGGTCAGACCCCTTTGGGTCTTATTAAGATAATGGCATCTATTTCATTTGTGCGCGCCAAATTCTCAATTCGGATTTCTACATGTCCTTTTCAGGCAAAGCAGATGGAATCATACCAAAATATTTTCTGAGTTTGATAACGAAGACGGCAGTGACGCAGAGTATATGGATGGTGAAACTATTTCTGGTCGTCGAGGCAAGGCTTCTTCACATCTAAAATCCAAGGAAGCTATGTTGAGGTTTGTTATGTTTTACCTTTATAATTTTATGAATGTTTAGATTGAACATTACAACGTGGCTATTATTTGTAACTAATTTGGGTGCGTCTTAGATGTCAAATTTATCGTAGAATACAATTAATATATGATACATGTGCCATCGATAAGATTTAGGTGATCGGCTTAGCGTTCCAAATTAATCTAATCGTACACCTACACTTGTTCAATCCAGGTTGAAGAGAAAGCGCAATGCAGAGAAGAGCTTGCCAGAAGACTTGTTTGAGCAGTTAGAAGATGATTTGCTTGATAGGCATAAGACAAGATCATCTGAAGATACAAAACAAGAGGTAGAGTCAGACGATGAGCCAGAGATAGATCCTGAAGGACGTATGGTGATACGTGAAGGTGGCAAGCCCAAAAGGGAAAGGCCCTCTGGTCCGGATTCTGATTCGAAGAGTGAAGCGGCATTTTCAGCAAAATCCTCGATGAAAAACCAGAAGCGAAGGAAGACATCACAACAATGTCAGAGTCGGGGTGGGCTTAGACAGGAAAAGAGTATGCAAGCAAGAAGGCTGCTGGAGATATGAAGAGGAAGGACAAGCTTGAACCATATGCATATTTGCCACTTGATCGCAAGATGATGAGCCGGAGACCAGAGCATCGAGCAACTGCTAGGAAAGGGATGGCCAGTGTGGTGAAGATGACAAAAAGGCTTCAAGGTCAAAGTGCTTCTTCAAGTGCACTCTTAATGAAAGGAATGAGGTTTAAGAGGCTTCAAAAGAAAAGCGGTAAGAAAACCAGGTAAGGAAATTAACCATCCATGCTGTTCGTGTGTGCAAAGGCTAAATCACATATGTGATCCGCTCTAGTTAAACCTTTATTAAAAGATAAACGCCCTTGGGTGTTTTTTTCTGTTAATTCTTTGTTTTATTTTGTAATAGCCGGAGGGCTATGTTCATTGTTATGGTATTATTTTTACAAGTCAAATTTTGATTAAAGTTTAGGTGAGCGGTATTTAACTCAACTGTTAGTGTATTTTATATGTATGAACAAACAAACAATATCAATTATGTTGAGTTATTCGGCTGCCCAAACTGTTAGCTTGTCTGTATTTTGTAACTTACAACTGTATCTATAGCTTATTTACACTACAGAAGCCTTTGCTAGTTCTTGACTGTTGGTAGATGACAAAATGGGTCAGATACCAGATTCGAAGGGAAATTGTGCCACCTTCGTTATTTTTCAACTTGTACATGTTTATCATTGTTTGTTTGTCCAAAATTGTATCATATCACCTTCGTATCATAGTCTATAACAATCTTAGAATTACATGAAATATATAAAAATATCCTTATTTAAGAATTTTGAATTCAAAACGAAAAATTAACTTTTGTTTTTATAAAAAAAATTACTCAAGACTAATGTAGTCATTTTCGATTTTTTTTGTGTGGTATTTTTAAAACTTTTATTGTTCAATGGGTATTTTCGAAAAGACTGAGATCTCTTTCTCGTGATTCTGAATAGTTCTCAGGGTAAATGTAAATCGATATAAAACATAAGTTTACTATGATAACATGAAACAAAAGTTATACTTAGAATGATGACTTTGTACAATTTTGAATTAACCGTAACGAAATAATCATATATATTTATAAAAAAACGTTGGGCTTGGGTTTGGGCTGATGTGGACCCTACGTGGCACTGTTCATTGATCCTTATCGCACCTTATTTGTGTTCTCGCCCAATCGACCCTTTTCCCTGCTTAGGTTACGATTCTGAATTCAATCGACAGCCCCTTTTTCCTCTTTCCGTTACATAACTGATTCCTCTTCTTCAATTGCAGTGATTGTGGCTTCAAATTAAATGCTTGACAAGCCATTTCCTTTGATTTCAAACCATTTATCAAAGGTTTACATTTTTATTTTATGTAGATTACATTTTATTTTTGGAGATTTACAAACTGTGTTAATCCGATTTACAACCACGTTGGACTTTGCTCTTTTGATTTTTCGTGCTCAAAATATATTCAATATGCATCTTGTTAGATAGCCCTTAGAAAAAGAAAAATAATGGTGGAAGAATGAAAAAAACGGAATTGAAATGAAGCGGGAATGATTAAATTAGCGAATTTGGAAAAAAATAAATGTGACACTATCAGATGATGCCATGTGGCATTATTCAATGTTGTATCAACGATGTAATTTGGTTCGCAAGTTAGCACCAAATATATAGGTGCGCACCGGAGACTTTGTCTATATATATATATAAAGTTATAAGTTAAGGTATCGATTTGTCACTTTTAAAAGTTAAATGTAATATTTTGAAATTAACCAAAAGTTAAGAGTAATTTTATGATATTATTATCCGAAACATGAATACAATGTAAATCTTAGCTGTCTAACAAAAAGGTAAAGAAAATCGAATACATTACTTGTCGGAACAAAAAAAATGTTTATTTTAGAATGCGGCGATTTTTGTGATCATTTCAAATTCACAGCCCGTTATGTGAGTTTGAGCCTGTTTAATGTATCCGTCAAAATCATATGTGTGCCTCATCACCTCAACAAATCCATCATTATTTTCTTAAACCCTAGCTACACCTTCATCCTCCTCCTACTACTAGGGTTTTCATTCTGCAACTCACACAATCGCAAACACGGAAGGCATCGAAATGGAGGCACCCCAGTCTCCGCCCTACCAAATAGTGACAGCACTGCGTGCGCGAAAATTACATGTGTCGCTCTCTTATGCGTCCGTAGTTTGCACAATAAGGCCTGGTTCGCATTTGATATCGAGTATATATATAGGGAAGGTCTCTCATGCGCACCACCCTTATGGTGCTAACTTGCTAACCAATGTGCAACGTGGATACAACATTGAATAATGCTACATGACATCATCTGGTAATGCTACATTACCAGATGATGTAGCATTACTCAATACCGTTTCAGGTTTCGCCTGTTTCTCACTGAGGTCCAGCGAGTGCTCTTCGTTTGTCTCGGTGAGACACTGTTCGGTATTGCTCGTTGTTGTCTCTCCTGTTTGCTTTGTTTTGTTCGGGTCTAAGACCCCTAGCTCACTTTTGAGTTCCTCTGTTATCGTTGTTCTCATTGGCCTTTTCCACTTTGGAATTGGTTTTATTATTAATAAAATTTCGAGCTTATCAAAAAAAAAATCTGGTAATGCTACATTTATTTATTTTTCCAAATTCGCTAATTTAATCATTCCCGCTTCGTTTTAATTCCAACTTTTTTCATTCTTGCTCCATTATTTTTCTTTTTCCAAGGGCTATCTAACGAGATGCATATTGAATATATTTTGACCACGAAAAATCAAAATAGCTACCGTGAGGATTGACCCGCCAACCAGTAGGTGCACGCGTGTGAAAAGGCCATGTGCCGCTCTCCTGGGACTTCAACAATTACCTTGAGCTTTTAGTTGAGTTGGTTCTCATCAGAGCTCAGGTACAAACCCTACTTCTAAATTGTGTTTTTGACACCCCCCTGGTAAGTGACAGATTGTGAAATGAAACATAACCATACAAGTGTACAAAAGAGTTGTCACTTACAATCCAAACTTGAGATCAAGAAATCATAGACGAGATTAGAACCAGGATGATGCTTCTATGTCTTTTGTTCAGTCACGACATCGCCAGAATTTCAAATGCTTGTGTCCAGAATCAACGCATACCAAAACCCCAAAACCCAAACATTTGATCAATCAAAATCCCTAATGTTCGTGTGATGGGTGTTGGTCCCATTTCAGATTCTAGAGCGGTCGTTCAGTTCTCGGATCAACAAGGCAGTACCTGGAAGGACGATATCCTTAAACCTAGTAGTAAGGGTGGTCCTCCGAAGAATCATTCTATTTTTGTGAGGAATCTCAACTATCTTCACTTCACCAGATCAAAGAAACAATCTGGCGTTACATCATCGTCTTCTGGACCGGATGCGTGGAATCAAGTCTGTGCTTTGCCTGCCAAGAAAAAAGGTGGAAAGTAGTTTTTTGACTGCTTGTTTTTAGGAAAAGGTTTTGTCCTTTTAGCTCCCCTTACTGGAGCTCTCCTATAATTGTTGAACGGTCTTTGACCTCCTAGGCCCTATCCTTCTTGGATAGTGCTTTTTATTAATAAATTTTTGAGCTTATAAAAAGAATCCCTAATGTTTGTGTTCATTCAGAAATACCTCGAATCGAAACTACTGAATAATGCATAAAGCGATAACAACACCGTTATGCGATTTTAGAAAATCTTTAGTCTCACCTAAACCCAACGATTTATGAAAATCTAGAAAAGCTTAGAAGACTGAGAAGCACGATATTGAGTTTGACGCGATGATTTGTTTAACGAAAAACCAAATTTACCCTCACACAACCAGGACTTCAAAACTACTCAACGCCACGCACGACATTTACGATCCATGCCACCGAGTCTCGCCATCTAATATCAGTCGTCCGCATCACGCTTACGATGGAGTCGTACAGTCACAATATAACGCCCGAGTTGCACTCGAAACCGATCATATGTATATATATAATGACATTTTCGTAATTATGAAAGTCAAATTTGACATTAGGGTTCTAACTCAAATGGTGTTTTCGTCATTTAAGTGAATTAACATAATTTTTTAACAAAATAAATAACATAGAAAATTTTGAGAAAGTTAAGTGTGCATTATGAACAGATCTGACTCTTGTGTAGTTATTTGAAAAACAAATATACTATTATGTGCCTTTTTGAAATCATCTTTGTTTAAAAATATGTTTCTTCAACACAAGTTTGATATATTTGTAATGTTTTGAGAAACACGATTTCGCAGAGTTAGAATTACAATGTAGAGTTATTAGGTTCTTATTTGAAGAGTCTAAGAGACTAGACAGCCCTAACTTTTCACTTTCATGCGTGATCTCCCAACCTCCAACACCGCCAAATATTTCTTCCCTATGGTGAGAACAAAGTACATCCATAAAGGGCTAGTGAGGACATCCGTTGAAGGCTATATTTTGGGCGCCGCCTCTCCTGTGAACGTCAAGTACGAGTCTTTGTCTTTCTCCGTCGTCCTCCTCTTACATGCAGCAACCACCAAATGGAAACGACTGAAGAAGGCACTGAAGCTATCCGGCTTGTGGATTTGTGATCCGGGGGACAGTAAGATTGTGTATCGTTCCACGACACGCTAGGTCGGATTACCCTGGCAAATCAAGACGTGCATCCCAGTAAATTCCTGAAAACAGGATCTACCAGGAGGCAGTCGAACAATCACATGCAGTTTTTCTCAAGGTTTCTTAGGCAACTTCTATTCTAGAACAATGTTTTGTTTTACGTGTTTTTATATTTTCTATTTCAATCCTTAGTACGTTGGTATTTCCCTATCTTGCCTACGACGCAAACTAGACTCTTTCTACAGGTCCAAGAGCGCAGGGAAACCTACGGGAGTCTCAAACATATTGTGGAGTCCAGGGTCCTTGACTTAGTTTTTGTTACTATCGATTGACATTATTAATAAAATCCTCTTTCGCTTGTTTCAAAAAAAAATAAAAGAAACACTGTCACGCCCCAAATCCGGTTTTGACCGGACTCGAGACGTGAACTTAAAACAATAAATAAAAACGGTAAATTACAGTAGATAAATCTCAGAAAGTGATAATAATTCAAACGAACGAGTTAACAGCTCATAAAACCGATACACAAAGTTTAGTTCAAAAACAACTGCACGTCTCTAGACCTACTAGCCTAGGACCCTCGCCAGCTCCCAAGCTCAGTTGTGTCCTGCTAGCATAAATCCCGCTCAACACCTGAAAATCAACAATGTAAGGGGTGAGCTTTCGCCCAGTAGAGAAAGTAGTTAAGGTAGTGAACATCGGCTCACCACCACGAGCAACTGTCCAATTAGGGCATACTAGGACAGCATAACCTAAATGCCTACTCGGGGTTCACAGCTAAACTTACAACACACTCAAACCACCACATTCACAACCAATAAAACATTAACTAAACAGCACATGTATCACACACAAAAGCAACCAGCACACGTCTCGTCCCGCAGTCCCCGAACTCCAACAAATCAAAACCGGAAAGTCATCGCATCATCTCGGATAGCCCCTCGGTCCAGAGGAGACACATTACGTTGGGGCGACCAGAAACGTTCTCAGGAACGCATTACATCGGGGGGGGGGGGGGGGGGGGGGACCGGAAATGTCCCCAAAGGACCATAGATCATCAGGGTATAACACGGCCCGTAGGCCCAACCACGACCCATAGGCCCCAATCACAATATGATATGGCCCATCGGCTCCGACCCGTAGGACCAACACGACCCGTAGATCCCAATCACAATATGGCCCGACCCGTCGGCCCAATACGACCCGTAGGCCCCACACGACCCGTAGGCCCAATCACATCCGTCAGCCTAGATGTCCTACACCGGCATACCCCCTCGATGTAGGCCATCGTACCAGAATAACACACCGGGGGACCGCGCATACGTGGGACCACGTCGTCGGCAGAGGTACTACCCCACACCGGCGCACCCCCTCGATGTAGGTACCATACCGGAATACAAACCTCTTGGAGCACACATCAAGACAATATCACGCAACGTAATACCACAGATCAAACACGGCTTAACAAGCCCAACAATCTTACCACAATTACACAGCATGTTGGTCTATCACTCACCCGACCATATCACAACCAAGGGTTCACATTATTTCACTCACGACACACATGCCCACACATATCAATCAACATGTTACACCGACTATAATATGCTTTGACTCTTACACTTATCAACACTAAGTCACACGACAAGCGAATCAACCAAGATCAGGCATTTCAATCAGCACACAACCTAAGGCTCGACATGGCCATTCTATCAGCACGACAATTTCCCAAGTATTGAAAGCGGCTACACTAGTGAATCGCATCCTACATGTTACTAGGACTCGTCCGGTTATTTTATCATACAAATGCTCGTTCCAGTTTTATTATTACCTAGCATGCATACTAGTAACTTTCCGTAATTAAACCGGGGGTTATTTACGATAAGGTACCCTAATGTTTCGTCCACGAACGATAAGGTACCCTTATGAATTTTTTGTCCGATAAGGTACCCTAATGATTCGTCCACGAACGATTTGGTTTAATTTTGTTAAAAAACTAACAGAATTATGTAGAATGACTATTTTGCCCTTTGGCATTTCAGTTGACTTTTGACTTAAGAGTGAAATGACCATTATACCCTCAGTTATTATTTTTCCTTAATTTATATTATCTAATTATTTTTAATTTTCAAAATAAAATAAATAAATTATATATTTTTTTAAAGTTATATTTTTTAAAACTGAATTTTGTTTTTTATTTTCAAAAATCAGTTTTTATTTTTTCAAAATCAGATTTTTATATTTAAAAATCAGTTTTTATTTTTTTAATAATTAGTTTTTTTGTATATTAAAAAATCAGATTTTATATTTAAATATCAGTTTTTATTTTTTTTAAATCAGTTTTTATTTTCAAAAATTATTTTTATGATTAAAAAAAATTATTTATATTAAAAATATAAATTCAGATTTAAAAAAAATTAAAAACAGTTTTATATATCAAAAATCATTATTATTTTTTAAAAAAATTAATTTTATTTATATTTAAAAAAAACTGGTAATATTTTTAAAATTTTAAACTTTTTTTATTATTATTTTAAAAAATTTAATTTTTAAATTTAAAAATTTTAAATTTATTTATTTATTATATTTTTATTGTATTATATAATTAAGGGTATAATGGTAATTTTGTCTATCAAATTTATAAGCTTAAAATAAGAAAGGGTAAAATCGTCATTTCACACCCCTCTTAACTGCACATGTCTGATTTGGAGGAATATTCCGTTACTTTTCTAACGGAATATGCCAATTTTTACCAAATCGTTCGTGGACGAATCATTAGGGTACCTTATCGGACAAAAAATTCATAAGGGTACCTTATCGTTCGTGGACGAAACATTAGGGTACCTTATCGTAAATAACCCTTAAACCGGTATTCGCTACTTTCCCTACCTTAAGAAGAACCAACAGTTGCGTCTCCTAGCTGCTGACGTCCGGGCATACCTCCGGTCTTCTCCACGATCGAGGTCCAAGCCTGGGTTTAACAAAAAAGGACGATAATCAGTCCCGGTCCAGTCTGTAACGGCTCTCTAATTTTACCAAATTAAGTCCGATGAGTACTTCCTCTTTAAAACCCTTAAATCTCCAATTTAAATTAATTTAATAATTAATTAATCTGATTTTAATTTAATTAAATCTTTAAAACCAGTCTGACCCGGATCCGACTCGAGTCCGACCCGGATCCAGGCCCAACCCGGATCCAGAACCCAGAACCCGGACCTGACCCGGAACCGGCCCGAACTCGGCCCAGACCCGACCCAGACCCGGCTCCGACCCAAGTCCAGACCCGGTCCTGGAACCTGGGCCTGGCCTGCGTCCTAGCCTAATCCAGGTCAAGTCTGGGTTCGTCCGGCCCAAAGGCCCGTCCTCAGTTCTGATCCGGCCCAAGCCCGCTTCGTCTTTCCAGGTCTCGTGCACGGGAAAGGGAGAGGGAGCTAGGGCTTGCTCCGGCAGGATCTCCGGCCTCCCGCCGCGATGAACGGCGTCGGTTGCACGTAAAAAGGACGGGAAGATCGGGGAAGGAGACGGAGAACGCTCGCTCACTTGGGTCTCATCTCGAGGTCTCTAGCGCGGTGAGATTCGAGCCCGGAAGGGAAGAGGCAGCTCGAGATCTCCGGCGCAGTGGCGAATCAGATCTGGGGAGCGTGGCTTGCTCAACGACGGGCTCGATTCCGAACACGGCTCGACGACGTGGTGGCTTCAGCGTCGTCTCGTGTATAGGCGGGGCTTGCTTCGAGACCGGCGGTGGCGAGCTGTGGACGGCGGCGAGGGAAAAGGGGGGTGGAGGAGAGGGGATCCGAAGCTCCGGCGCTGCTCTGGTGCTGGTGTGGTTCAGATCGAGACCGGGAACAACTCGAGGGTCGCCGGCTTCGATTTGTCGTGCGCGAGGAAGGAGGGTCTGAGAGGCTGTCTTGGGAAACGCGACACGAAGTGAACCTGAAGGGGGTACTGTAGCTAGGTTAAGGAAGAGGCTGGGCCTGGACGAGTGTGGGTTCTGGAGCCGGGCCTGGTCCTGACCTGACCGGGCTTGGCTGGCTCGGCCCAATCTAACCTGGTTCAGGCCCGGTCCTTCTTCTTCCTTTTTTTTTCTTTTTCTTTCTTTTCTTTTGCAGTCGATCCAAAATCACCCGTTTTTCAACCTCGACGTCCCAATCGAACCAACAATTTAACCCGCTTTCCAAGCACGACGCTCCAAGTGATTAAATTTAATAATTAAACCTTTTTACCGAGGCGGTCTTCACAAACACGATTCCTATGACCAATCAGTCGGATGAAAGGCATATTAAATTATTATTTCTAGATTCAGGATGGGTTCGGAGTAGACAATATCTTTGTCAATTTGATCTTACTTGTCTGAACTACAATTAGGGCTGGGCACGGCCGGTTAACCGGCACCGGCGAGATCTCCGACCACCGGAACTGGTACTTCCGGTGGGACAGAGTGCACCACCGGCGCCGGCACCAAAACCGGGCAAAAAGGGCTGGAATCGGGCGGTGAAAATCACCGACGGTACCGGTTTTTAACCGGTCAAACCGATGTATTGGACCACATATTGGGCTTTAGTAAGTATCCTTAACGTTTAACCCAGTTACAACAAATACACTAGTCAGATTCACTTTTTTCTTGTATTCATTTGCTGAATCTATCGTTATGGGACTGTTTTTTAGCATTAAATGTTAAGCTTTATTTTATGAATTTATTTCTCATATTTAACACATGAAATAAAATCATAAATCTACAGCATAAGAATTGAGAAGAATAAAAGAATATTGGGGTTTGTGAGCAAAACTTGGATCTCAGAGTTTTCATCATAGATCTACAACATAAGAATTAAGGAGAAAAATAGAGGACATGTTCTTAGATCTATGGAATTAGTCGTCATTGATAAACAACCTCCATAAAAAGGAAGAACGCGTGACACAATAAATTGAAGAGATGATGGGTCGAGAAATGTAGACATGGTTGCAGTAAAAAAACACATACAAATAGAGAGAAGAATGGGGACAGAGGCGCTATAGTGAGAGAGAACATTGGAGGCAGAGGCACAATTTTCAGGACTCTCATATTTGAACTCAAATTTCTAATTGCCAACTTCAGTAATAACACACACAAGAACTAACCAGCACAATTAAAATAGCTTTACTGAAATAAATAGAAGTAACGATCAAATTACAGAGAAATGCTCCAAGCTTGCTCCAAGTTTGAGCTTAACCTTGCTCCAAGGCTCCCTCTACAATTTGCACGATAGATTATGATAAACGAAACCCCAGCACTAAAAATACCTCTCTAACGTTATTGCTGGTTCCCTCTCTACCCCGTGACCTTGTCCCTTCTGCGTTCCTCAGACCTGGCGTCCCAATCGCAGCATTGCCGTACCTTCACGCGTGCTGCAGGCTGAAGACAACTTGTTGTGTTCCTCCAAACGACGACGTCGATTAATTGCTCTCTTTTTTCTCCCGTTGGGCCTAGGTGTTTAAGCCCATCTTCTGTAATCTTCAGCCCAATATCTCTTATGATCCTGACAATGCCTTCTTCTTCTTCTTCAGTAAGACTTGACCTCAAGTCTTGAGTTGTGACACTTGGAAGTTCATACCAGTCCCCGATAATAATGCCCCATTTCTCATCATTCCAAGGATCTTTAATGGCACCTAGCTGATAATTGATAGCAGTAGACTTGTAGATATTTTCCCATTTCTCACCAGATAATTGAAGAGGTACCTCCACCTTTAAGGTGAACTCTCCACCACAGTGTTGCTTCAGCTTTGTATGAATACTGTTCTCATTGTCATCATTAACACCCTTATCAAAAATAAGTCTTTGAGCAAGCTTCTTCCTGTAGAGTTTATAAAATAGATCCTTGTCTCCAACATAAGTAGGTAGCTTGACAACCTTCTCAAAAGTGTCTTCTATGGCTTCATCACTCAAATTCTCACTACCACCCTTCTTGAGGATATTATCACAAGAGGTAACTAGTAGTTTTGCACTGAAATTTTCAACAAGTGTCTTGTTGCCAAAAATATCAAAAACCTCTTTCAGAGGCTTGTGGAAAAGAGTGTAGGTTGCGGAAGATTCATCCATGTGTGCCATATACTTGTTTTGAAGATCAACTTTTTTCCTTAGTATAACTCGTTCTTGCGCGCTGAGTGTACTTGCATCTTGATTACTTGCAGAATCCGCAGCATGTTGTACCAAAATCGTACCTTCAATAGTAACATGTTGCTTGAATACATTGGATACATGATCCATGTCCTTATCCATTTTATGGTATAGCCTATACATGTACTTTGGACTAGAATTCTCAACGATCCAGTTGGAGGCCTTCCGAGAATAATAAGCAACAATGTCTCGCAGCATATGCATTCCAATGTCTGCTTTGTAGGATTCCATCTGACCCCTTACCCTTTCGCCAAATATATCCGTGACATTCTTCGATAATGCTCTATCATTATGCTTTCTCTCGCCTTCACTATTGATGATAACAACTACAACATCTTTGAATTTGTGACTCAGTTCTCCATACTTCTTGTTGTTCAAAGCTTTCAGAGGGAATGTATACATAACCCTTTGATTCTCTCTAAACCAAGTTAATGAACCAATTACCAAAGTCCTCAACTCTTTCTCCAACTTTGTTTTTGAAACCCCATCTCGAAAACTCAAGCACATCTTCAACAAAAATGCCTCAGCTATGACAATCTAGAGCAAGTGCCCAACATTAAGGTCTCCTTCACTGAGCCCCTTATATATTTCAGCACTCACCAGCGGCAAAAAAGACTCTAAACCCTCATTTCCACTTGTAAATATGCTAACCAAATTCTCAAACCGCTTGAGCAAACACTCATCACCCAAACTCTTTCCCACATATAAATCATAACTGCCACACAAACTTGCATACCCAAGAACAACATCGAGAAAATCATTTACCTTTCTCATCACCTTCTTCTCTCTCTTAAAACCAACAACCAATTTGTACTTCCCGGTGACACCCGAAGTGAGTAATGTGTCATTCTTTGAAGAACCCCTGGGTGCAAAACATGCTGAGATGAGCTGGAATAGGTCTTTTTCATTCGATGACCAAGCCAAAGGGTCCTTATTTGAGACATATTGCGCTAAAATTTGAATGACCATGGACTTCTCTACACGTCCTTGAAATAAGTTAAGCACTCCATAAATATTGCATCCCTGATCTCTTTGTCTCAGCAGAATAATCTCTTTATCTCCCTTACGCTGCCATGCTGATTTATAAACCTTCCATAGTGACTCAAACACAAATTGTACAAACATAGGTTGAGATTTATTCCTAACAGGTAACGCCTCCTTCCCCACTATCGTCCCGAACTTTGGGATATAATTTCGAGGCCCCCATAAAGCCTTCTTCTATGAAACTGTTCTTGCTCTGAATTTTGAAGCATAACATTCAGTAAATTCATCAACATAATCTGTTTCACTACTCCCAACATTTACCCCTGCAAGACTCTTATCAACATATAATGCAGCCTTTTTACTAGGATTCTCACCATAACCAAGGGAACTTTTCAGTGAGAGGGGTACTGTCAAGGTTGAGAGAGATTTATATTCCACAGTCTGCTTCCACAACTACTCCAAAACTGTAAAATCATAAGAAGCATAATATTGAATAGCTTGATCAACTACCAATGATATAAAGACCGTCCCGATTAAAAGAATTATTATTTAAATTATTAGATTGGAACCTCGTTGCATGGAAAAAGGGTTGAATTTTGGGCCAAAAAAAAGAAAGGAAATAGACTTGGGCCAAGCCAGACCAAGCCCAGTCAACCGGACCAGGCCCAGTCAGCCGAGCCCAAGTCGGCCTCCTCAAACCCTAGCACTATTCACCCATCCTCTTCGTTTCGCGCACGCATCCCGAGGAACGACCTCTCTCTCTCTCACTCGACGCCACCCTCGCCAACACCGTGTTCTTCTCTTCCGCATGCGAATCGAACCACGCCGGCAACGGGATCTGGACACCGCCGCCGAGACCTTCTCGCCCTGGTTCTTCTCTCCCGGTTTCGAATCACGTTGCGCCGGCGACAGAGAAAGTAGCACGGTTCGTGCCTCCCTCGTCCCGTTCAGCTTCCCCGACCACGCCCACCGGAAATCCTCTCGCTGGCAACGCTGGTTTGGACGAGCTCTGTTGGAACAACGCCGACCGAATCTCTAACCGGACTCCATCGCAGCTCCCACGCCGGCGAGAGCTCGATCTCCCACTAGATCCGAGACGAAGGTGATTGTTGGGTCGTGCGCCAGCCACCACCACCACTGTTCTGGTCAGGCCGGAGCCCTGGCGCCCCTCCCAGTCACCTCTGCTTGCTCCTTCGAGCTCCCCTGACGCCGCCGCCGGCAAAGCCAAACCCTAGCCCCCCTCTTCTGTGCTTGGGCCTCCAGGGTAGACACGGGCCTTGGGCTTCCAGGCCAAGCCAGGCTATGGCCCAAATCCGAGTTCGGATTTGGGTTCGGGTCTGGACCTGGGTCTGGGTCGGGTCTGGACTTGGGTCTGGGTCAGGTTCGGGTCTGGGTCTTGATCGGGTCTGATCCGGGTCGGATCCGGGTCCAGTTTCCAGGTCGGGTCTGATCCGGGTTGGGTCAAATTAATTAATTATTTAATTTAAACCATTTAATTTTAAAGGACATAATTGATAAATTAGAGGACTGATTCGGACTGAACCGGGACTGATTACCACCTTTACTTGTTAAAACCAGACTTTGACCTCGATCGTGGAGAAGACCGGAGGTAGGCCCAGACGTCAGCAACTAGGAGTTGATCGTTGACTGCTTTCGAGGTAGGGAATGTAGCGAATATCAGTTTAATTACGGAAAGTTACTATTATGCATGTTAGGTAATAATAATAACTGGAAAGGTCCTAGTTCGCATATAGGATGTGATTCACTAGAATAACTTTTTTCAATTACATAATAACCGGACGAGTGTTAGTGTGCATGTAGGATGTGATTCACTAGATTAATCGCTTTCAATTCTTGGGAAATTGTCGTGTTGGTAGAATGGCCATTTGAGGAGCAACCACTCAGGATTCTGGATAGGCGAGAGAAGGCCTTGCGGGGAAGGACTATCCCATTGGTGCGAGTGCAGTGGAAGCACCACGGAGCATAGTCGACCTGGGAGCGCGATGACGAGGTCCGTGCGAAGTACCCCAGCCTGTTCGACCCTTGAGGTATGCCTGTTTTAAATTTCTAAGACGAAATTCTTTTAAGGGTTAGACTGTAAAGACCGCCCCGGTTAAAAGAATTATTATTTAAATTATTAGATTGGAACGTCGTTGGTTGGAAAAAAGGGTTGAATTTTGGGCCAACAAAAAAGAAAGGAAACAGACTTGGGCCAAGCCACACCAGGCCAAGTCAGCCGAGCCCAAGCCGCACGCATCCCGAGGAACGACCTCTCTCTCTCTCACTCTCACTCGACGCCGCCCTCGCCATCACCGTGTTCTTCTCTTCCGCGTGCGAATCGAACCACGCTGGCAACGAGATCTGGACGCCGCCGTCGGGAGCTTCTTGCCTTGTTTCTTCTCTCCTGGTTTCGAATCACGTCGCGCTGGCGACAGAGAAAGTAGCACGATTCGTGCCTACCTCGTCCCGTTCAGCTTCCCCGACCACGCCCACCGGATTTCTTCTCGCTGGCGACGCTGGTTTGGACGAGCTCTGCTGGAACGACGTCGGTCGAAGCTCTAACCAGACTCCATCGCAGCTCCTACACCGGCGAGAGCTCAATCTCTCACCAGATCCGAGACGAAGGTGGTTGTTGGGTAGCGCGCCAGCCACTACCACCACTGTTCTGGTCATGTCGGAGCCCTGGCGCCCCTCCCGGTCACCTCTGCTTGCCCCTCCGAGCTCCCATGACGTCGCCGCCGGCGGCGGCAGAGCCAAACCCTAGCCCCCCTCTTCTGTCTTGGGACTCCAGGCCAAACACGGGCCTTGGGCCTCCAAGCAAGGCTAGTGCCAAAATCCAAGTTCGGGTCTGGTCGGGTCTTGGTCGGGTCTGGACCTGGGTCTGGGTCAGGTCCGGGTCTGGGTCTGGAGCGAGTCTGATCCAGGTCGGATTCGGGTACGGTTTCCGGGTCGGGTCGGATCCGGGTTGGGTCAGATTAATTAATTATTTAATTTAAACCATTTAATTTTAAAGGACTTAATTGATAAATTATAGGACTGAATCGGACTGAACTGGGACTAATTACCACCTTTACTTGTTAAAACCAGACTTTGACCTCGATCGTTGAGAAGACCGGAGGTAGGCCCAGACGTCAGCAACTAGGAGTTGATCGTTGACTGCTTTCGAGGTAGGGAATGTAGAGAATACCGGTTTAATTACAGAAAGTTACTAGTATGCATGTTAGGTAATAATAATAACTGGAAAGGTCCTAGTTCGCATATAGGATGTGATTCACTAGAATAATTGCTTTCAATTACATAATAACCGGACGAGTCTTAGTGTGCATGTAGGATGTGATTCACTAGATTAATCGCTTTCAATTCTTGGGAAGTTGTTGTGCTGGTAGAATGGCCATGTCGAGCCTTAAGATTGCGTGTTGTTTGAGATGCATGATGCTTGCTGTAGCCGCTGTTTGAGAGTCTTAATAAGATTATACTCCGTGTAGCATGTTGTGAGTATGTGTGGGCAAGTGTGCCGTGTTTGATATGATGTGAACCTTGACTGTGACATGATCGGGTGAGTGATAGACCGATTTGTGTGTTATGGTGAGTCGACTCGGTTGGTATACCATGGTCGGACTATGGCTTTGTGATGCGTGTTTTCTCTTGCTACGTGTTCCAAGAAGAGGTGTGTCCGGTGCGATACCTACACTGAGAGAGTATGCCGGTGTAGAGTATCGAGGACGAGGATGGTGTGACCATTACCCCGATGCTATGTGGTTCGGGAAGGCATACGACCGAGGTATGTGCTGGTCCGTTATGCGTGAGGCCCCGAGACTCCGTGACGGGAAGACATCCGACTGAATGTATTGCCGGTCAGGTATGTTACCCCGAGTCTCGGTGACGGGAAGATGTCAGGACCGATGCTTTGTGTTCCGGTACGATATAAATGAGATGGGTTGTGATAGTCGGCGATGTTAAGGACGGTTGTACTATTTTATGTGATGCTCTGCTGTGTGTGATGTGTGTGCTGATTGGCTATATGCGTTATTATATTTGTGTTATTATGGTCTTGCGAGGGTGATTAGTGGTTGGTACTTGTTCCATGGGCGTTGTTGATAGCTATGCTTTGCTGGTATGCCCTAATTGGACGGTTACTCGTGGTATTGAACTGATGTGCATAACCTTAACTACTTTTCCTACTGATCAAAAGCTCACCCCTTACCTTGTTGTCTTTCAGGTGTTGAGCGGGATCAGCATTAGTAGGATTCTCGGAGTTGGGGACTGAAGAGGGTCTTGGCTAGTGTCTAGAGACGTATTGTGTATTTTAAACTAAACACTGCTTTTACGGTTTACTTTTGAGCTGTTGACTCTTTTGATTGGATTTTGGATTTCGTAGTACTATTTCCAGACTTATTTCTTTTAAATTGTCTTTATTATTTATTTATCTAAGTTCACGTCTCGAGTCCGGTCAAAACCGGATTTGGGGTGTGACAATTTGGTATCAGAGCCAAGTTTCATTTTGAAATCGTTTTTTTCAAAACTTCGGACCGTACGTCAATTAGGTGGGTAGAGTTGAGTCGTTAAGTCAGCGTGTGTCGATCACGCAAGTCGAAGATGTCCTAAGCGTAGAAACGAGACGGGAAGCATCTCGGGTTGGTGAAAGGTCCGGTCTAAGTACCGTGTGCTTTTGGTGAACCTGTGTGGTTGGGTCTGTGGTTTGAGTTAAACTGTTTTCCAAGTGTGGACTTGGCCGAGCGGTAAGAGTGAAATTACCGAGACCCGAGGTGGGTAGCTGAGATATTTTGGTGTGTGCTGTAATTGTGATTTAGTGATGTGTGCAGGGTGTGTTTGGTTGTCCCGCATAAGCGGATGGTTAGCTTAATTTACGAACGGGTCATGCCCGATTTTCTGCAGAAACTGAAGTGTATGTACCATCACGATCCAGCTATAGGGGCCACTGTAGCTGGACGTGAATGGAGGGATGTCGAGTGGTTACAACGTAATTCGGGGACGCCTGAACTGGGTTGTAACGACGCGAGATCAACATGAATGTTATGTTAGAAAGAGGACGTGTTAAGAACTTGAAACTAAGTCTATGTTGGGCTTTATGGAATTGCTTGTGACATAAGTTGTGGTCTGCGTGACTTTTGTGTGAAGTTGTTGCTGAGTGTGAAGCTGTGTGTAACCTCGTTATTTGAATGTATAATCTATGTGTGACGCAGTAGTGTGCGGACTTCTCTGTTGTGTGCTATTGTGTGACTATACTATACTGAGTATATTATTACTATAAGTACTAGTGGAATGGACTGTGTGTTGCGTTAGTTATTTTTTTAAGCGCGTTGTTCTTTTCAAGTTAAGAATATGAGCATATGCGTTATCCGTGCAGAGGATTTACGACATGGCGTCGAGTTACGTTCCGCGAGGTACGAGGAGACGGTTCGCTAGAAGCCGGGGACAGTCATCGACTACTGAGTCAGCAGGGGCGACTAGTGCCCAGGGTGCACCCGTTGAGGGGCACGAGAGGGCTGAGACAGCCCAGGCGAATGCTCTGGAGGAGCTGACTCGCACTGTTCAGAGTTTGGCAGCTGCCTTTGCCAGGAGAGAGGCTGCACCTACTGCTACTACAACGACCACTGAGGGACCGAGTCAGGTCGACAGCTATACTGCGCAGGCGCTGCGAGACTTCCGTAGGCTGGGTACGGCTGTGTTTACCGGGGAGCCAGACCACGAGGCAGCCGAGAGGTGGCTGGAGCGGATCACCCGCAACCTGGACATGTCTGGGATATTAAGTGGTAGACTCCGAGTTTCTTTCACAGCCTTCCATCTAGAGGGAGAGGCCTACCATTGGTGGTGGCGCGAGCAGGCGCGAGTAGGAGATGACTTTGCGTTGTTCAGACAGCGATTCCACGAGCAGTATTTCCCACAGGCGGTACTGGACGACAAGCGTCAACAGTTCCTGGAGCTGCGACAGGAGGGTCTTTTAGTGTCCGAGTACGAGGCGAGGTTCACCTCCTTGTCTCGTTTTGCTCAATAGATGGTACAGACTGAGGCTCTCAGGTGCCGACGTTTTGAGGGAGGGCTTCGCCCAACGATCGTGGACCGGGTTGCTGTTTTGAGGACCCAGGTGTTTTCTGATCTGGTGGAGCAGGCATTGACCGTGGAGCGACGATTCCGCGAGACAGCGAGGACTCGGGAGGTCAGGCCTAGATCGAGCAGCTCACTGAGGCCGTCTGAGTATCGAGATACGAGGAGGCAGAGGACCTCGGGATCGTTTCAGTCTCAAGTTCAGTTGAGAGGACCGCGGCAGGTCGGAGCAGTGGCTGCTGTTGGGCCTTCCATGTCAGGGCGTATTTGCTATCGTTGTGGGCAGCCGGGCCACATGGCTCGGGACCGTCCGATGAGCGGCAGACCAATAGACCGCCCTGCGTGTAGGCCTGAGGAGAGGTCGAGTGCCGGGCCACCACTGTGTCATCGATGTGGCCGGCCAGGACACTTCGCTTCTAGGTGCCCCGATCAGTTTTTGGTGGCGTCAGCTCCACGACCACAGCAGTCGCAGACTGGGCAGTCGCCACAGTTCCAACAGCGTCAGTCTCAAACGCAAAGAGCTCTGAGACAGGCAGCGAGCGCGCCAGCGCCGAGGTAGAGAGCTGCGCAGCAGGTGGCACTTCAACCACCTCCGAGAGGCGGACCCTCGGCACAGCAGGGTCGGGTGTATGCTGTCATCGACTCCCGAGCTGAGGGACGTCACGCCAGCCATGAGGCTACCCAGATTACATGAGTGCTTTATAATTCGTGGGCATCTTTCTTGTTTGATACTGGAGCATCTCATTCTTTCATCTCTTCTTCTTTTTCTCGTATGTTGGGGTTGAGGGTGGAGTTTCTGAGTAGGCCGCTGTGTCTTGACACCCCGGTTACGGGAGAGGTAGTCTTGAGTACTGTGTGTCGGGCTTGTGAGATCCGAGTGGTGGATTGCCCGTTTTATAGTGACTTGCTTGTGCTGGACATGACGACGTTCGATGTGATTCTGGGATGGATTGGATGACGAGGTACCGGGCGTCGATCGATTGTTATCGTCGACATGTAACGGTGGTATCGGGCGACGCGATCGTCACCTGTGCTCTAGGCAGTAGGAGCGGAGTTCTCCTGTCTGCGTTGACCGTGGGAGATGAGGCGGAGGCCGTATAGAGTAGAGAGCTACCGAGAGTGGTATGCGAGTTCCCGAAGGTCTTTCCGGAGGAGTTGTCAGGATTACCGCCGATGCGCGAGGTGGAGTTTAGGATCGACTTGATTCCGGGTACGGCGCCGATCTCTATGGCCCCGTATCGGTTTGCACCAGCCGAGTTCGTCGAGCTGAAGCGACAACTCGAGGAGCTTCAGGAGAAGGGATTCATCCGACCGAGTGCTTCGCCGTGGGGAGCACCCGCCCTCTTCGTGAAGAAGAAGGGTGGAGCACTGATGATGTGCATCGATTACCGGAAGTTGAACCGGGTTACAGTGAAGAACCGTTATCCGATGCCGAGGATCGATGACCTGTTTGATCAGCTGAGAGGAGCGAAGTGCTTCTCGAAGATTGATCTTCGATCAAGGTACTATCAGCCGAGGGTTCGGGATGAGGATGTGGAGAAGACCGCGTTTAGGACTCGATATGGACACTATGAGTTCTTGGTGATTCCGTTCGGGTTGACGGATCTAATGAACGGGATCTTCCGACCCTACCTGGATCAGTTCGTCGTGGTGTTTGTGGATGACATTCTAATTTATTCGCCTAGTGAGGAGGCACACGTGGAGCACCTGAGTACATTGTTGACATTGTTGCGTACTCATAAGCTGTACGACAACTTGGAGAAGTGCGAGTTCTGGCTCGTCGAGGTAAAGTTCCTCGGGCATGTTGTGTCCCGAGAGGGTATACTCGTTGATCCGGCGAAGATTGACGCGGTCTCGAAGTGGGCACGGCCCAAGAGTGTCTTCGAGATCCGCAGCTTCCTAGGCTTGGCAGGGTACTATCGACGGTTCGTTCAGGACTTTTCCCGTCTGGCCGCGCCGATGACTGCCTTGACCCGCAAGGGAGCTGAGTTTGTGTGTACTGATGAGTGTGAGCACTCCTTCATCGAGCTGAAGGCTCGTTTGACCACCGCTCCCGTGTTGATAGTGCCGGAGCGCGAGGTCGGGTATGATGTGTACTGTGATGCGTCCGGCGAGGGACTGGGATGTGTGTTGATGCAGTCCGGGAAGGTAGTTGCATATGGCTCGAGATAGTTGAAGATACATGAGCGCACCTACCCGACCCATGATCTAGAGTTGGCAGCAGTAGTCTTTGCTCTGAAGAGTTGGCGGCACTATTTGTATGGAGAGCGATTCCGGGTGTTTTCGGATCACAAGAGCCTCAAGTACATTTTCTCACAGCGCGACTTGAACATGCGCCAAAGGCGGTGGATGGAGCTACTTGAGGAGTACGACTTCGAGCTACTTTACCATCCGGGCAAGGCGAACGTCGTCGCCGATGCCCTGAGTAGGAAGTCGACTCACTGTATTTCTAGCATATATGTCCGAGAGTGAGACATGATGGAGGAGCTGAGTCTGTTTAGGCTCGATCTCGATGAGATCACCGATGGCGTGGCCATGTGTTCGTTGGTGGCGCAGCCCACACTTATTACCCGTGTGCTGGAGGCACAGGCTGTGGATGCCGAGACAGAAAAGATCCGAGAGAGGATGATCAGCGGTGTTGACACCGAGGAATGGGTGCAGGGTACTGATCTGGGTCTGCGATACCGAGGGAGATTGTTTGTGCCGCGTGGTTGTCGAGATGATGTGCTGAGAGAGTCTCATCACTCCCGTCTTGTTGTGCACCCGGGTGGCACCAAGATGTATCGGGATATCAGGCGACAGTTCTGGTGGAGTGGGATGCGTAGAGGAGTGGCTGAGTTTGTTTCGAGATGCCTCACTTGTCAGCAAGTGAAGGCCGAGCATCAGCGTCCTGCTGGCTTGCTACAACCCTTACCGATTGCAGAGTGGAAGTGGGAGCACGTCATGATGGACTTCGTGAGTGGCCTGCCGAGGTCGCCGAGAGGGTATGACGCTGTTTGGGTGGTGGTCAGTCGACTGACCAAGTCGGCACACTTCTTGTCCATGAGTATGACGGATACAGTTGATACTTTGAGTCGGTTGTATGTTCGGGAGACCATCCGTCTTCACGGACTTCCGGTATCGATTGTGTCCGACAGAGATCCGCGTTTCACCTCCAGATTTTGGGAGAGTTTGTAGAGAGAGTTGGGGACCGAGGTGTTGCTTAGCACAACGTATCACCCACAGACCAACGGTCAGTCAGAGCGCACTATTCAGATACTGGAGGATATGCTACAAGCATGTGTGCTGGACTTCCGAGGGTTATGGGAGGACCACCTGCCATCAGCGGAGTTGTCCTACAACAATAGCTTCCAGGCCCTATTGGGATGGCACCGTTTGAGGCGTTGTATGGTAGGTCGTGCAGATCGCCCGTGTGTTGGGCAGAGGTGGGAGACAGGAGTCTACTTGGCCCGGAGATTGTCCAGGAGACGACCGAGAAGGTCGCACTGATTCGGGATCGGTTGAGGACCGCGCAGAGTCGCCAGAAGAGTTATGCAGATAGGCGGCGCATGCCTCTTGAGTTTTCGGTTGGTGATCATGTGTTTCTGAGGGTGAGCCCAAAGAAGGGCCTAGTGCGGTTCAACCGTGGCGGAGGCAAGTTGGCCCCACGGTTTATCGGACCTTTTGAGATCTTGAGCAGAGTTAGAGCGGTTTCCTATCGCCTGGCATTGCCACCGCAGCTCGGGAACGTTCATAACGTCTTCCATGTATCCCAGGTGCGGAAGTACACCGCGGATCCCTCCCACGTGATTGAGTGGACGGACATCGAGGTGGCTGAGGATGTTTCGTTTGAGGACCAACCAGTCAGGATTCTGGATAGGCGAGAGAAGGCCTTGTGGGGAAGAACTATCCCATTGGTGCGAGTGCAGTGGAAGCACCACGGAGCATAGTCGACCTGGGAGCGCGAGGACGAGGTCCGTGCGAAGTACCCCAGCCTGTTCAACCCTTAAGGTACGTCCGTTTTAAATTTCGAGGACGAAATTCTTTTAAGGGGGTAGACTGTAAAGACCGCCCCGGTTAAAAGAATTATTATTTAAATTATTAGATTGGAACGTCGTTGGTTGGAAAAAGGGTTGAATTTTGGGACAAAAAAAGAAAGGAAACAGACTTGGGCCAAGCCAGACCAGGCCCAGTCAGCCGAGCCCAAGCCGACCTCCTCAAACCCTAGCATTATTCACCCATCCTCTTCGTTTCGCGCACGCATCCCGAGGAATGACCTCTCTCTCTCTCTCTCACTCTCACTCGACGCCGCCCTCGCAATCGGGAGATCTGGACGCCGCCGTCGGGAGCTTCTCGCCTTGTTTCTTCTCTCCCGGTTTCGAATCACGCCGCGCCGGCGACAGAGAAAGCAGCACGGTTCGTGCCTCCTTCGTCCCGTTCAGCTTCCCCGACCACGCCCACCAGAAATCCTCTCGCTGGCGACACTGGTTTGGACGAGCTCTGCTGGAACGACGTCGGCCGAAGCTCTAACCGGACTCCATAGCAGCTCCTACACCGGCGAGAGCTCGATCTCTCACCAGATCTAAGACGGAGGTGGTTGTTGGGTCGCGCGCCAGCCACTACCACCACTGTTCTGGTCACACCGGAGCCTTGGCGCCCCTCCCGGTCACCTCTGCTTGCCCCTCTGAGCTCCAATGACGTCGCCGCCGCCGCCGCCGGCGGAGCCAAACCCTAGCCCCCCTCTTCTGTCTTGGGCCTCCAGGCCAAACACGGGCCTTGGGCCTCCAAGCAAGGCTAGTGCCGAAATCCAAGTTCGGGTCTGGTCGGGTCTGGACTTGGGTCTGGGTCAGGTCCGGGTCTGGGTCTGGACCGGGTCTGATCCGGATCAGATTCGGGTACGGTTTCCGGGTTGGGTCAGATCCGGGTTGGGTCAAATTAATTAATTATTTAATTTAAACCATTTAATTTTAAAGGACTTAATTGATAAATTATAGGACTGATTCGGACTGAACCGGGACTGATTACCACCTTTACTTGTTAAAACCAGATTTTGACCTCGATCGTTGAGAAGACCGGAGGTAGGCCCGGACGTCAGCAGCTAGGAGTTGATCGTTGACTGCTTTCGAGGTAGGGAATGTAGCGAATACCGGTTTAATTACGGAAAGTTACTAGTATGCATGTTAGGTAATAATAATAACTGGAAAGGTCCTAGTTCGCATATCGGATGTGATTCACTAGAATAATTGCTTTCAATTACATAATAACCGGACGAGTCTTAGTGTGCATGTAGGATGTGATTCACTAGATTAATCGCTTTCAATTCTTGAGAAGTTGCTGTGCTGGTAGAATGGCCATGTCGAGCCTTAGGATTGCGTGTTGTTTGAGATGCATGATGCTTGCTGTAGACGCTGTTTGAGAGTCTTGATAAGATTATACTCCGTGTAGCATGTTGTGAGTATGTGTGGGCAAGTGTGTCGTGTTTGATATGATGTGAACCTTGACTGTGACATGATCGGGTGAGTGATAGACCGATTTGTGTGTTATGGTGAGTCGACTCGGTTGGTATACCGTGGTCGGACTATGGCTTTGTGATGCGTGTTATTCTCTTGCTATGTGTTCCAAGAAGAGGTGTGTCCGGTGCGATACCTACACTGATAGAGTATGCCGGTGTAGAGTATCGAGGACGAGGATGGTGTGACCATTACCCTGATGCTATGTGGTCCGGGAAGGCGTACGACCGAGGTATATGTGCCGGTCCGTTATGCGTGAGGCCCCGAGTCTCCGTGACGGGAAGACATCCGACTGAATGTATTGCCGGTCAGGTATGTTACATCGAGTCTCGGTGACGGGAAGATGTCGGGAACGATGCTTTGTGTTCCGGTACGATATAAATGAGACGGGTTGTGATAGTCAGCGATGTTAAGGACGGTTGTACTAATTTATGTGATGCTCTGCTGTGTGTGATGTGTGTGCTGATTGGCTATGTGTGTTATTATATTTGTGTTATTATGGTCTTGCGAGGGTGATTAGTGGTTGGTACTTGTTCCATGGGCGTTGTTGATAGCTATGATGTGCTAGTATGCCCTAATTGGACGGTTACTCGTGGTATTGAACTACTGTTCATAACCTTAACTACTTTTCCTACTGAGCGAAAGCTCACCCCTTACCTTGTTGTCTTTCAGGTGTTGAGCGGGATCAGTATTAGCAGGATTTTCGGAGTTGGGGACTGACGAGGGTCTTGGCTAGTGTCTAAATACGTATTGTGTATTTTAAACTAAACACTGCTTTTACGGTGTACTTTTGAGCTGTTGACTCTTTTGATCGGATTTTGGATTTCTTAGTACTATTTCAAGACTTATTTCTTTTAAATTGTCTTTATTATTTATTTATCTAAGTTCACGTCTCGAGTCCGGTCAAAACCGGATTTGGGGCGTGAAAGATTCAAGTGCATCATTTTCACCATACCCCCTACTTCCTCTTCTTGTTACTACTGCCCTTGTAGCATCTGCAATTTCTGTGATAGCTTTATCACAGCCACTATCCTCATAATAAACACAATAGCCACTACCAATTATATCGGTTTCTCTACCAGTAACAATAACATTTTTAATGACACAAGTAGGTGTGGAAACAACAACAACAAATCCCTCAGATATACCCCCATTGACTTGCCTATTTTCCTCATCAACATTGCAAGACCCAACGAGATACACAACTCTATAACGCCCAAAAATATATCTCACACAAACATAACAGATTAATCCCCAAAGCCTCCAACTAACACCAATACCAGTTGGCCATACCATTGTTAGGTGTGTCCACATGTGAGTCAGGAGTCCCACATCGGATACTTAAAGGATAAAGAAAGACTTAATATACACCTTGGACCCATGACCTGATAGGCTAGTCTTTTGGGTCAAGTGGGGTGACCAACGTCTATATTATGGGCTTCTTGTTGTATGCTCCTCCTTGATAGGCCCGGTTCTCCCCCAACAAGTGGTATCAAAGCCTGGTTCTGTGGACTCTCCCAGGAAGCGGGTCGGGGTAAATCTCCTAGGGCTAGGAACACCAGAAAACCATGATCGTTCCTCTCATGGTGGTGGGTCGAGATAGGATGAAGTGGGAGATTGTTAGTCTTAGTGCCCGTAGTTCAATCCCAAATGTCCAAATGTATATATCATCGTTAGCAATAAAATTGAAGCGGCTTTATATTACTTATGTGTTGGAGTAATATATCAATGTGTGCTCTGATCTATGCCCACCATGCGAATAGAACCATAGATCGAGATAGATCACACTCGATGGGTCCCTAGTCAACAAAGCTTCACTAGAAGCGACTAGTATGAAAGATGGCTCTTTATGGCTTACGTTCTGTTAGTCATTGGAATGGGATTCCGGAGTCTGATCATAGATATCATGTGGGACATGATATTGGACGACCCGCCCTGAATATGTGCCATAGATTAAGTCATGAACATATTCAGTGTCGTAGCTTGTCATGTATCCTTAGACCAAGGAGTCTTTGTGATCGCTATGTAGTCAACAACTGAGTTTGACCTGAGCCTAACGTTGTCCGTAACAGGGCTTCCATAACGGCCAGGATTGGCTTGGGGACGGGCTACATGAGTGACACGAAAGACGGCTAAGGGATTTATCCCTCATACTGAGGTATGAGAAAGATATCGGTTCTCGGCCGCTTGATCGAGAGTGACTGAAAGAATAGCATGGCCATGCACATGATACTGAGTATCATATCTTTAGTCATCTCACATATCAAGGAACATTGATTGAGAATAATAAGGATGACGGCTCTATGCCTTATCTCAATCAGGATATCGGAGATAAAAGGATAATGACAGGGACGACGGAAAGGTTAGAATCGACAGGGTCGATTCGTTATGTAGTGTCAGGCAATACTAAAGTCTCGTTAGTTGCCACTTAAATAGGATCAAGTAAAATGGGATTTTACGTTGATCTATTGACATGCATAAACCTAAGGGTCACACCGGAGGATGAAACTCATTGACACATTTATGGAGAATGGCCAAAAGGGAGTTGTCTCGGGACATGACCAAAACTGGGTTTTGGGTCATGTGCCCGTAAGTGAATAGGACTTTACGGATCGAGACAAGGCTTGGAGTCTTGGGATTGATCGCGTCGGATAATGTTGGACATTTCCGGTATGGAAGGCATGGAGGCGATGAGCGAATCACGGGACCTCGTTGGAAATGGCCACGGGCCATGTTCCAAGAGGCCCATGCAACCAAGGCCCATGGAACTAATTAATCAAGTCTTGATTAATTAGTACTAAGTAAGCAAGACAAGGATTAAGGTGTTGGTGATTCACCACCTAACCCAATCTTGTCTTGCCATACTTTGTCCTATTTACACCTTACTTGACACCATACTTGTCCCATGCCTTTAGTTGGACAAATATGGGTTTTGTTATGTTTAAGTCATCTTTTTTCAACATAACAAAGACAAGACAAGAATAGGAAACACATTTTCTCTCCCTCTTCCATGGCCATTTCGGGTTTGGCTAGTTTCCTCCTCCATTTTTGTGTTCTTGAGTCCTCAAAGAGAAGAACTACGTGGCTTTGATTCCCATGTGGATACGTAGGCGTCTTGGAGACTCAAGCCAATCATTCGTTAACCGGTGTTCTTGTTTTGGTAAGAGATAGTGCTGAATTTTTCTCTTGTGAATCCATTCTTTGTTAGTTGTTTCATGGTTTTAATCGTCTCTTGGTTTTTATTGATTTTCCGCTGCGAGTTGGTTCATCTCCAACCCTACCTCGAGACCTAACAGTGGGCCCGTAAGGGATTGAGTAGAACAGGTAAAAAGTTGGGCTTAGGAGTACGAGCAAGCCGATGTGATAAGACTCAATGTGGAGGGAGAGATTGTTAGGTGTAACCACATGTGAGTCAGGAGTCCCACATCGGATACTTAAGGGATAAAGAAAGACTTAATATACACCTTGGACCCATGACCTGATAGGCTAGTCTTTTGGGTCAAGTGGGGTTATGGGCTTCTTGTTGTGTGCTCCTCCTTGATAGGCCCGGTTCTCCCCAACAAGTGGTATCAGAGCCTGGTTCTGTGGACTCTCCCAGGAAGCGGGTCAGGTAAATCTTCTAGGGCTATGAACACCAGAAAACCATGATCGCTCCTCTCATGGTGGTGGGTCCAGATAGGATGAAGTGGGCCCGTAAGGGATTGAGTAGAACAGGTAAAAAGTTGGGCTTAGGAGTACGAGCAAGCCGATGTGATGAGACTCAATGTGGAGGGGGAGATTGTTAGGTGTGTCCACATGTGAGTCAGGAGTCCCACATCGGATACTTAAGGGATAAAGAAAGACTTAATATACACCTTGGACCCATGACCTGATAGGCTAGTCTTTTGGGTCAAGTGGGGTGACCAACGTCTATATTATGGGCTTCTTGTTGTATCCTCCTCCTTGATAGGCCCGGTTCTCCCCCAACAACCATAACTCCATTATTTTGGTTAACTAGCTTGAAAAAGTATAACTCAAATGGAATTAGAAATACCTCATACATATCGTGTGCAGTCACATTCCCCTCATCCATAAAGAGAATTTGGTACTCATCAGCTATAACTTCAGGTTTTATCAAGAACATCATCTCTGTGACCTTCAGCTCACTCTGAGGTTCAAGCTCAACTTTGGTGGGTGCATTTTCTTCTTTAACCAAGCTTATGAGTCCTTCTGAAAACCCTGCATAGCCATTGTTGTAAGTTTCAGCTACGAACAAGTCTCTGATTGACGATAAAATGTGATCCCTTCTCAGTAACTCATCAGCTTCTTGTTCCTATAGCTTCTTCTTCACTGTCTCTGCCTCCATTTTTGCTCAGAGTTCGGCCTCCCTATTTGCTTCGAGTTCAGCCATCATTTGTGATTGTCGTTGCTTCTCTGTCTCCAATTCTTCTCTCATTGTATACTCATATGAACGCCAAACATTGAGACGTTCCACGATGGCGTTCAACTCGTTTCGGAGAGCTTGTTCTTGCCACCATGGAATCCTTCCAAGCTTCTCCTCCTTCTTCCCCAGATGGGTTATCAAATCCTCCTGGATTTGGTCACATCTTTCGATCTCCCTCTCTATCCAAGCCATCTGTGAAACCAACTCCGATGTAGCCATAGTCGCTGGATCTTCGGCTCTGATACCAGTGTCAGGATTCTCAAATTTGAACCCAAATTTCTAATTCCCAACTTCAGTAATAACACACACAAGAACTAATCAAAACAACTGAAATAGGTTTACTGAAATAAATAGAAGTAACGATCCAATTACAGAGAAATGCTCCAAGCTTGCTCCAAGCTTGAGCTTAACCTTGCTCCAAGGCTCCCTCTACAATTTTCACGATAGATTTTGATAAACGAAACCCTAGCACTACATATACCTCTCTAACGTTATTGCTGGTCCCCTCTCTACCCCGTGACCTTGTCCCCTTTGCGCTCCTCAGACCTGGCGTCTCAATCGCAGCATTGTCGTACCTTCACGCGTGCTGCAGGTTGAAAACGACTTGTTGTGTTCCTCCAAACGACGACGTCGACTACTTGCTCTTTATTTTCTCCCGTTGGGCCTAGGTGTTTAAGCCCATCTTCTTTAATCTTCAGCCCAATAACTCTTATGATCCTGGTATTCAGTGCTCATAGGCATGTGATTTAGAGTTTCATTGTTTTAGTTTTAGACTTGTTTACTTACGGGCTTTACTTATGGGCTTTATTTAAGTTAAAAAACACAGCCCAACCAATTATTTGTCTTCTTCATCGTGTGTTTGTAGCCCTAGTAAGTAATATCATTTACAGAGGCAAGGTTGGTGTTAGACGGCGCCAGAAAAATGGCTAGACGAAGAGCAAGGTTGCCGGTGACGATTTCACCGGCGGTCATCAGCATCCAAAACCGACGACCGGCCGGGAACTCCTCGGTTCCTCATTTTCTCCACCGTCGCCGACCCGGATTCATCCCGGTGCCGGTGATTCCGGTGACGGTGTCGGCCGGGTTCGGTGACTTCGATTAATCTTGCTCACCCCTAACTACAATCTATAAAACCCACAAAAAATGATTTGAGAAGTAACTTCAATACAAATGCTATTAAAATGAATTCTTTACCGGAATAACTAAGAAACAAAAGAGATCGTAGTCAAGCAAAAAAACAAACAGATATAAAGTGATGACTAAACAGAAGTAGATACAGCAAACGTAAACCACCACTCAGAATACTCAGTTTTGGGATGTGGCTTCATATAATCCAATTTCACACAATCCAAGCATATAATAACTAAAGAAGTTTCTTCCCTGAGCAACTTCCAGTAGATCTTAATTTCAAAACAGGACACTTCTCATTCGAGAATGTGCCTTTCTGGTGCCACCAAAAGATCCAAGGCTGTGCAGATCCTCCACATTCAGATTCAACAAACTTACTCATATAATTTACAAATGAAACCTCCATCTGGTACAGCATTGAGAGAGAGGTTGGAATGTACACCAATATGTGAGTTTTGCTCATAACATTCAAGACACTCCATGTTCTTGGACGTCTAGTAGAGACGGTGGTGAGGATGCACCGCTAATTCTGCTGGGCAAGGGGGTGTTTCTTCGTGACTGGCGCTTGGTTGGAACTAGCACACTCTCACTCTCAGTCCCCCACTTGTTCATTTCATCCTCGTCTTCATCATCATCATCATCAGCACTCTTGAAAACCGGGTGGACATATGCACTTTGAAGATACCCTTTCAGGTTCAGGTTTGGTTCCCTTGCGTGTTCCAGTGTATCTTTCATCATTGCCTCCTGAAAAGCACAACATATAACACCGTTCTAGGTTACAGATAATCTAGTCACTTTGATAAAATAGAGAACCACACAACTATGTGCTTGGAAAACACAAACTGGAAACAGGGCACACATGACAATTGATCCAACCATGGGGATAAAAATCATATCTATAAACTCCACAAAATCAAACTTGAATCTTATCAGTGTTTCTTGTAGTTTATAGACAAGAAAACACCACAAGGACGTGAAAATCTTAGTGACACTAATAATAATCACTTTCATTCACAGCGTAAATAACTGGTCTAACACCTAAGGAACAAACAACCACCATCTAGAAAAAATAATATGAAGGATAAATCAGCTTAACATATTTGCACATGCAAAAATATAATACTAAACATTTAGTTTTGCTTATTTCAATCTTTGGCAAACCTCACCTGAAATTATACTCCCTCTATCCCAAAATAAGTGTTCCAAATTTTAGTGATTTGACTTTCCACTTCTTTACCGCCAAGTGATATCCCATGCGCCAACAACTCATGTTGGTGTAACCAAGGGATATTATTTGGGACGGAGGGAGTAGTAAAGCTTGTATGCAATACCCATAGAAAATCACCTCGTGATAAACCAATCCGGATAATCACATTCAACAAACATTGCCAGCACAATTGAGCAAAAACTCTAGAAGTCCATGTGCGCTGGGCTATATTATGCATTCATTAAGAGAGAATCAACTCGGAATTGTGAACTCTGACATACCTCTAATGGGTATCTAACAAAGGCAGGTTCATAGCGACCTTTGCAGAACCTATGGAACCAGATGGTGAGTACTGGAAGTGCAATGAGAAAAGGAGCTGCAAGAGCAGCTTTCTTTGTAATCAACAAACCCATTAGAAGCAACTGTGAGATAACCAATGCAGTTATAATTCGCCCGTGGACATCAGGCCAGAATGCTGCAGCACTCTCATACTCTTGGTTGTATACATTAATGATCTGTTTTATAAGAAAAACAAAAGAAGCAAACACGTTGATCAGGCAGCTGAAAGTAGATAATATGTTAACAAAATTGAACAAATATACAACACAAAAGAGTGATGCCAGACCAAAAATTTAGGCAGTCGAATGCACAAAAACATGTGACATCAGGAAAACAGAGTTTACATGAAAAGAACTATTATTCACTAGTAGTAATTTAGCACGGTTCACGACCTTCGCCTTTTTACAAATATAGTTCCAACAGTTTTGACAAACAATAAAGCTTAAATCGATCAATTCATGTAATCAACTAAAGGCGAAATACATTTCTAGAATTCTGTACTCCATGAAGCATGTGGATGTCAGCAGCAAGCTGATAAACTATGCATGTACTAGATTTTGCATGCATGATGAGCATGCATGTGTTTTACCTACCCTTTACCAACCACTAAACCTTTTCTGGATGAGGGACCACATGTTACTCACATGATTGCAACAAAAAAAGTACAGGATACTTAATAATACAAACTTCAGGCCAGTGATGTGCAAAAGGGGACCTTAGAACAGGGTAGCTGACTACTTATCTTAAAACAAACTTCAGGTCAGTGATGTGCAAAAGGGGGGCCTTAGCTCACCCAAAATGAGCTGGCATCTGAGAGCCCATTTGCGCTCTGACTCACAATTTCATTTCTGGATACACAGATCTAAGCTTCAGTTTGAATGTTCTGAACCTTAAGATCTGCCTACTGTACAACCAACTCCCAGGATTGACCAAACCTAATTTTCCACACTTTTCTTCTCCTTCAATCCTTCTAATCTTCTCACAGCTTTCAACATATAAGCTATCCACTAATAGCTATTGGATAATGGGATTCTTTAATCTCCTCTTATCTTAGTTTCTGTTCTAATAAAGTAACATGATTATCGTCAATATTTCTGTTAGGTGAAAAGATTCCAACCATTTTGAACCTTTGGTTATGATATAGGGATAATTGTCAAAACATGCACTAATGTTTCGTCAACAAACGAAATAGTGCACAATGTTTTGTCCACGTCGTCTGGCAACCCTTATGAATCGTCCACGCACTTCTGTTAGAAAAGTGTAACAGCAGAACCTGAATTGACAATTTTGCCCTTTTGGTTTGAAATTCAAAAATAAGAATGAGTTAAAAGACTGATATACCCTCCATATTGCCCTTTTGGTTTGAAATTCAAAAATTCATATTTTAATTTAAAAAATAAATAAAAATCAGAGTTTTTTCCTTTTTTCTACCCAAATATAATTAAATAATAATTAAATAAAAAACTGATTTTTATGTATTTTTAAATTAAAATCTGAGTTTTTGAAAATAAAAACTGAATTTATAAAAAAAAACTGATTTCTATGTATTTTTTTAAATTAAAATCTGAATTTTTGAAAATTAAATTAAATTTTTATAAAAAAAAACTGAATTTATAAAAAAAAACTGATTTTATAAAAAAAAATTTTATTTGTCTATTTATTTATTTTTTTAAATTTTTTATTAGAAAGGGTAGAATGGTAATGTCTATTGCAAAAGTCAAAAGATGTAAAATGGTCATTTCAGTTATACTTTAACTGCACATGTATAACAGAAATGGAATATTCCATTCATTTTTCTAACAGAAGTGCGTGGACGATTCATAAGGGTAGCCAGACGACGTGGACAAAACATTGTACACTATTTCGTTTGTGGACGAAACATTAGTGCATGTTTTGACAATAATATATTGACCACATAAACACCTTATCACACAATATACAAGAATATTAAACTTTAGAAGCAGTTACAACAAATTGGAAGTACTTATGTTTGTTTTTCATTTGACAGAAACCATGATATAGTTATGTATGTACTCATATTGTAAATCATCCTACCATTAACAAATTCAAGGGGTAAATGAAGATATATACCTTGTACTTAAATATACCTACCATTAACAAATTAAAGGGGTAAATGAAGATATATACTTATGTTTGTTTTTCATTTGACAGAAATCATGATATAATTATGTATGTACTCATACTGTAAATCATCCTACCATTAACAAATGGGTTAATATCATAAAGCACTATACAAGTATACAAGTTTTTCAAATAACACACTAAGTTATGATTTTTTCATGTGGCACATCTATGTATCAACGATTTTTTCATGTGGCACACCTACGTATCAACAAACTTTGATAATTTGTTGGTACATAGGTGTGCCACATGAAAAAATCGTAACTTAATGTGTTATTTGAAAAACGTGTATACCTGTGTAGTGCTTTATGATATTAACCCTTAACAAATTCAAGTGGTAAATGAAGATATATACCTTGTACTTTCCGCAGAAATCAACTTGCTCCTAAATTTTATTCTTTATCAACCAAATCCACATACTTTACAAAACAATTTATGGTTAGTGACTGTATGAGGAGTTTGTTGATTTTCATAGAAAGTACATGGAATATGTCTGCAATTTCCCTTAATTTCAAATTAAGAGATAAACTATTTACCTGATGACGGAATACAACATATGCGAAGCCAAAGAAAATTATTATGAACGGAAGTAGAATAGGTGTCTCTGTAGCAAAAACAAGGCCAAGCAGAAAATACAGTTGAATCTGAGGTTCACCAGTGTTGAAACCAAGACTTCCAGGATCCATTGCCTCTTCTCTGTCCTTTTCAGTCTTCACCAATAGTAAATTCTTAATATGATATATTATAAGGGGTTTCACCATCAAAATCTCTGCAGCAATCCCAGCCCATCCATCGACCATTATATAAGTTATAAAGAAAGTTGCTTTCAATGGAATTGCTACTCCAATTGTTTTCTGAATCCTGTAAAAAAATGTTACTTTCATGAAACCGGAAAATGAAATATAATCCTGGTATAGCGTTTGACTAATGGAGTATTTTGAAACCTTAACTGAAGAAGTTAAAACAACATGAGCAGTCCAATAAAAACCTCATGAACATAAATCTTGTCTATGGAATTGATAATATGTTTTTACAACCATTGCTTGAAAGATGTAGTTGATGTGGATCTATCTTATATACTCTTTCAAACATAATTGTCCATGCTATTATTCATTATCGGTCTCTCTTTACCTTTTGCTACAATCCTTAGATATGATCGTGTAGATACTTAATTCTTTGGAACATCAAAGAACTCCAACAAATCAGTCCCAAGTAATCATTCCAAAGCATTACAACCACATATAAGTGTGGATCAAGGTGAATTCAACACAATAGAGTCAATATTTCACCAAGGAAGAAGAAGACAGCAACTTTAGGGCTTTGGGTTTATCAACCCTATAGGTCTTGATCTAAGGTTAGTGATTCAAAGTAAATAGGTAGTTAATTGATCTCTGTTAGACAGTTAAACTTGGGCAAAATAGCACATGTAATTGTCTTCCCATCCCTAGTTCTTAACCATTCTTCACTTGCTTTTACTTGTCTCGCGTTACTTATTTTTGCGATTAGCTGTATTAAATAATTGTATTCGAGTTATCGCGAGTTGTTAATAGACTTGGGTTCTTGTCGATAAGCTAACCAATAACCAATCTTATCAGAGTATATTATTTGACAAGTACACTTGTGTGTTGCTGTCACTAACACTAGTTGGGACGCGAATCATTAGTACTATTCAAATGTTCAAAACAGAATGTAAGATCTTCGCCAGAGTTGGAGCAAGGAATGCAGATATGTAGGAATTATGAGATACAACCATAATCCCAATTTCATAGACAATTTTGAGAATAACATACTCGCTTGGTGACTCTTTGATAAAGGAATTCAGTTGTTCAAATGCGGCTCCAGCGAGAATGCTCCCAAGGAATACGTTCACCAACAAGAAAATGTAATATCTAGATGCCGATCTCCTCTCCAGAGATGATATAGACGTGTACCCTTCAAATTTTGACATGATCATCAATATTGTAGGCAGAAATATGAGAAAAATCTTCAAAGCTATCCCAGGCAAAAAACCCTGTATGACTGACTTGATGAATCCACTGCACAATAAACCAGGCTAATATTAATAAAACTTAGAAATAAAGAAGACCAAGTAACTGAAAGACTGCAAGTTGGCATTATAGTGACAAATTTCCAGAGGAAAACCAGGCATCCACAGATTAAAATTCTTTGAAGAAACCAAGCTTGCAGAAATAATGAAAACCAGATTACTAAATTCTAGGAGACAAATTTTTGAAGTGAAACCCCAAGCAATTACTGAACTTCCTGGAGAAATATACCAAACTTGTTTGGCATATCCATTTCTTTGCTAACTTTACAAATGCAAATTATGCAGTTCTAACACGCATAAACTATTTTTAACTATAAGGACACATAAGATTATAAGAAAAAAACTGAAACAATCTATTTTACTGTTGACAAAATAATGCATTGTGTACAGCTTGTAACAATATTATTCACTCTGTAGTAAATCCTCTTAGACTGGAAACATATAGAGACTGGAGGGTTCTTTAGTGGTCTACTACCTCTGGGTCTAAATTATGATTTCAAATAATTCACTCTGCCGTAAATCCTTATAGACTGGAAGCATGTGGAAACTGGAGGGTTCTTCAGTAGTATACTACCTCTAGGTATTAACCCTTAATAATAATTCAGTTGATCTCTTGAAGTCTTAATCATGGACTCTCAAATGTTGCAGGTCAATCTATAGATTGAACTTTTTTTTTATAAGCAAGATCGAACTTTTTTAATGCAGTGGTTTATTTTATTTTGGATTAGAAAGAACATACATTGAATTTTGAACCCAGAAGACTGTAACCTAAACGTTAGCTTAAGAGGTAAGGTTTGCCAAACTCACAATTCAATAATGGGCCTCAGAAAGGGTGCTCGTTTCTCAATTCCCTCAATGTTTGCAAGTGATTGAACAAATGCAATTGGGATCATGAAAAAGAAGGTGAGAAAAAAGAATGCAACAGCCATTATCAGTCTCTTAATTGTGAGTTGAACATATGGAACAGCCAGGTTGTCCCAGTATATGTCACGTGGCTCTGAAGCCCACTCTGTTAGCCATAATGTTGGATTTTTGGATTGTTGAGTTTGTGCACATACTGCAGCACTCCATCGAGTTTTGAAGGAAACAAATGCTGCAGGCATTATAGCCTTTGGATCATTTTCAACTCTTTTTCGTTCTTCAGCTATCTGCACAGGAGATGACCAAGTTGAAGGAAAAGAGTTTGAGCATTTAATATTACTTAGATGATAACTGTTCCATTCTTGTCCATTCCATATGTCCTATGTGCTTTTAGATTTTAGTCTAACTTGAAATTTGACAGGCTGAAGCAAAACTCATTTACCTTCACCATGAGAAATCATATTTTAGCCATTATAGATCATTAAGGGGGATCAAACCTAGTTTATGTTCAATTATTTACTTTATGTTTAAAGATTATTGATTATTTTATTATTCTGAAAGGTTGTAAGCTACAGTTATACTTGTAAACTCTGGAGTTTGTAACCAATATATTCATGCTATTACTATACTTTGAAATTGCTAGTGGAAAGAATTTCTATTCTTGTTACTTTTACTGCGTCGGAAGAATTGTGGCTGGACTATTACTAATGACCATGAAAACATTTGAAATGGTACTAATTTCAATGGATGTCATATGACTTTTATATGAAAGTAAGAAATAATCATGATATAAACATCACTCTCTCCACCCCATTCTTAAAATGAAGGTACCAAAATAAGGGCTGCATTTTCTTTTTAGATAGTTGATTAGTCATATACTCATATTCCAATGATATTTACCTCTTTTGACAGATTCTCAATTTCCGCTATGTAGGTATCTATTGCATCCACCTTCGTCCCCCAGAGCCCTAGACAACCAGTCTGAAAGCAGAATGAAGCATACAAACTCAGGTTACAGGTTAGACTTCAAATGACAATACAACATATTTCAAGAAAGATAAAAGATGCAATGGAGACATCTATATAAATATATATTACCTTCCTCATGGGCCTCTTGGATGGATTCCTAGCAAATTTAAGTTGGTAGTAATCTAGCCAGTTTTGCTTACTCTTCTTCTGCTTGACTAATTTGTGAAGTGTATTTGCATTATACACAACCTGCACAAATAATTGTAATGTCAGGAATGTGAAGCAGGAATAGATAACAATGAGCAGGCGTGTGAACCTTGAGAGTAAAATATAAAAGAACCATGTTTATGTAAACAGTTATATTTTCTGATAGCATGAACCAGCCTGATGAGTAAGATAGCGATCTGGATGATTGACTAGGAAAAAGTGCTCCACAAGCTCGCTAACAGATTCATCTGGATCTGGTGGAACATTTCGAACTAGGACCTGTTAACAATCAAAATTATATAGGAGAAGGATGGCATAGAAAATTTCCCAAAATATAGCATTTGAAGTTATCAAAAAACTACTTAAACCAACTACTCCACACAAAAGTACATGTAGCTTTCCCAAACATCACATTAAACTATAACAAGCAAACATTGTCATTACAGAAAAATCAAAAGAATATATCTTAAGAGGCCAAGGACCAAGTGCTTATAGTTTTTACTATTAGTGCTTAGCTTCCCTCTATCTTATTTCCTAGTTTAATAATTCATGTTTTCACCATAGATTCTAGTGAGAGGGACCAACAGGTTTCTCTAATATTTAATCCCTCCCACCATCTTACTGTTCCATCGTAGAGTACTGAAAAAAATAGTACTTCATTGGTCAAATTTGACATGCAAGACTTAATATGGCTCTCCAGTCAAATTGAAAAGAAATTTGAAATTTGTCACAGAAATTATCAGGGGGACAAAATTCTAAGACCAACAACAAGTACCTAAAATGTACAGCTATTCTAATTTACAAAAGAAATTTGTCATGCATTGGCAAGGCATGCAAGACTCGTGACTGAGCTAACAAATCAATATGCCACACCACATCCAAATCCAACCATCCAGGAGCCTAATTCTGAAAACATCAACATCTAATGGCTAACTGTAGAGGTACAACCTTACTACCATTAAGGCATGTTAAGGGTGCTTCTCTAAAAATCTTTTCGGATTGCTAACAAAATTCGCAGGTGTGCATAATGTAAAAAAACAGGCAACCAAATAGTTTTCCACTTCTAGAATTCTTCAATAACATAAACCGCAATCGCCAATCGACTTCAAGCAGAATAAAGGGAAGTTGATATAAAAATCTACAAACAGTGACAAGTAACACATGAAAAACGGTTATCTATGGTAATAAGACATTACAACAAACTCATAATGTGTATTTGCAGATGTCAATAGCTTATAATTGCAGCAACTAATTTGACATAGATTCTATCTTACTGTAAATTGATCTGGACGACGTCCTTCTGATGCAAGAAATTGCAACCGCATAGAGTTAACCGTCTCATACTCCCTCATCAAGATAAAACATGTCCAGAAGGTGAAGGCATAAGCCATCAATATATGAGCCCATAACCTGTAGTCAAGGATGAAAGATGGTTATTGACTAAAGTATTAACACAGTAAATTACCAGGACCACCATTAACCATTGATGAACAGAATTGTCTGAGTAATGAGAATGATGCAATGCTGCACAACTCAGAAGTATCGAATTATCGGAACTCACAAACAAACAGCAACGAGAACTAACAAAGATAACAAAGATGAACACTTTAAAGTCTTATCTGATTTTTACACCAAGGGTATCATACTGTAACTCCATACTTGCAAGAAAATTCATAAATAGGCTGCAGTACATATTGTTGCTATTCTACACCCAAACTAAAATAGTAAATACAGAAGTTTTAACACCTTACATGAATAAAAAAAAATAACATTGCGTGTAATTTGAATATCCCAGACGGCGTCAATATCTATATACTACACAATAGGTATGCGGAAAAAACAGCAAGGAATAGTTTATAACCTTTGTGATGCTTCTTCAATATTCGAAATAGATAGCAAATCAATGTCACTGTAAGTCACATTGGAAGGTTTTGTCAAAGAAGCATTCGTCCAGTTAACAGGTACCAGGACAGCCCAAGCAAGGAATGCTATAGGAACAAAGATCTTAAGTCTGCATGAAAAATGATGAAACAATTAGAATTTACAAGATATTAGCTCAGGATGATGAATAACAATTAAACAAGAACATATCACAACAGCTATAAAGCAACCAAGACAGAACTAAGATCAACCATAACATACTGCACTTATTCATTGTTTGAATTTATTTGGTTGGCATAACAAGGTCAAGTAGAAGAAAAGTCATTTAACAAATAATTAACCAAAATAGAAACTGTGGTCAACTGCAGTTGCTCTAGCAGAAAATTTCAACATAGTTACCAGAAAAGTATAACCTAGTTAATCATCAATAAGGCAGCACAAAATGGAAAAGACAGAATTAGATAAGTTGCTTGCAGCACACCCTATCAAGTAAATCCGCAGGTAAACAGCAGAATCCAATCCTGCATGTTCAATAAGCTCAGCTTCTGGCATTTTGAGCGCAGCAGGCATCCAGTTCAGAAACCTAATATATGACCTGAAGTCCAAATTGACGAACTTGCTAACAAATGCACCAGAACGTGACGGGCTGCTTCTTAAACCCTTGAGGTACCATTTCGAGAAGTACACCCTATCATTGAAAGGTTGGAGCCTTAATATTCCAAATGCTAAAAGGAAAACAAAGGCACTGAGTATATTCAGAGCGGCTGAAACCCCAATATCCCCAAGAGTAGCCATCTATATCCTCTCCAAAGTTACTTGATTATCTGCAAAATTAAATCAATGCATAATTAATACGATATCCACGCACAAAAAAACTTAAAAATCAATATAAATGTATAATAACATCAACCAAAATGAAAAAAATACTCAACTCAGCACCTTTCCATCTACTTTTCAGAGCTAAAAAGCAAAAGAAAAAAAACATCAAGCTAATAGATCAAAATTCTATTAATCTCCTCCACAAATTTCAGTTATCCCCTTGATTCTACCAGCTCTACAAACAGTAAAGAGAAGAGAAAATACACACACAAAATCTGAATACCGCCTCAATTATCTGCTGCAACTAACATATGCATACAATTAGGAACGAAAATGAAATAAACAACCGTTCGAACCAACAATTTGACACAGTCATGTAGGAGTAAAAACAAAAGAAGAAAATATATTACAATAATCACAAAAATAAGCAAATAAAGAAAACGAGAGAGTATACAGTACTTTTGGCGAGTAATTCCGCAGAGCTTGTGTCACATGATTGCTGAGTAAATCATAATGCAGCAAGGAAGCAGAGGCAGGGCTGTTGAAGCAGATCTGAGAGTGCTTGAAGATATTTCCGTTGCAACGAGAGCAAGAACACTCCAGAGAATCCTCCACTCCTTTCCCAGGAAAGTAGGAATCAAGTTGCTGTTTGGCCAGAAACCGAGAACAGAAGCGAACAACCCACAGCACTATCCACAGATCATAATCCTCCACTACCATATAAAACTAAGGATTTTGGTAATATGTATCAGTAAATGCTAGAAGCCGAAAAGAGTAAGAAAATTAAAAATTCAACCAATCACACATTTCTTTCCTTTTATTTCAGTGATGATGATTATGATTAAATCAACTTTTAGCCTCAAATGGCTTTGTTATACTAAGCGACGCCTCCGTTTTGTCGTGGGAGGGACCGACTGTCGGCAAGGTGCCACGAGGGTAGCTCTGGCAGTTACTTTTCTCGGGCCCGTGAATTTGTACGGTTGCGATATGGAATTCCCCAAGCGCGGACCGAGCGCGTGGACAGAAAACTCGGTGAAAATGATTGTGAAGGGAGGGCGGTGGGGACCACGTCGCGAGAAGGGTGGACGCGTGGGAACGGATAACAGATGAGGTACAGTTGGAGATATTTTTTTCATTTTTAATGGCCGTAACGGTAACGGAAACGAGTAACCGCAAATTTACTTACTGACGGAGGCGGCGTCGCTGTCAGCATTTATACTTCAGTTCAAGTGGGTGAGAGTTAAAATTGAACGCACGAAGAGATGTGCCCGTTAACACACAGAATCTAGTTAGTTAAATAAATTGTTTTTATTGACTGATGGTTCACTTAAACAGCCACATAATATCATATTCGTTAAAATATGCAAGTACGCAAAAGTGTAACATAATTGTAGCCAGTGAAGCGAACACAATAGAGAAACACTCGAATGATTCTCTTTTGTTTAACTTTCTATTCTTCCCTTTTTACTTGTTTTGTTGTCTGCCACGTTTTAGTTGCTGATAAGGTTGTAACTAAATGGAGGAGAAGAACGAGTACGTTACCTAGGTGTCTCTCTTATTTTCTTCCGGGAAACACTACAAATAACGATATTTAAGTTGTCACGTTTAACCGATGTTTACCTTAAATTTTAAAAATTACTAATGCATACCTTGAGGTTACAACTCCTAACCAAAAACCCATTCCGTCTATTTTTTCATCCATATTCTATTAATATTTTCTAAAATACCCAAAATACCCCTCACATACTATAATCAATCTAATTTATAATAACCTACCGTTCAGTTAACCTTCAATTCTTCTTCATTTAATCTCACACAGCCGCCACACATCTCTTCACCTAATCTATACAGCCACACCACACATACTCTTCACCTAATCTCACACAACCTCCATGGCAGAGGATCATGCACGGTTGAAGGAGGTGTGCGGCGGAGGGTCGTGGCACGAATGCGGATCTGGTCGGTGGCGATTGCTCATATCTTCTCGCCCAATCTTCTCAGATTATTATTTGGTGTCTGCTATCTTCGAGCGGAATCCTTCCCGCAAAATGGCCACCAATTCGCAGATGTTCACAGGGTTGGCCTTTCCCATATCACCTTCTTCTTCGTTACATCAAGCTTCCCCTTCAAGCTCCAACCGTCTCTGTGTAGCGAGGAAATTTTTTACAACGCCTTTTCTCAACCCTGGATGTATGTCTTTGTAAGAACCACCCCCGGTCGAACCGGTGAATTTTGGCAAAAGTTGACTTTCCGCCGAAAAAGTCAACTGATGACTATTGTGAAGACCGCCTCAGTAAAAGGACTTAAATTATTTATTTTTATTCGATCGGAACGTCGAGGTTGAATTTCGGTTTAAAATTTTAGTTCGTTTTATAAAAAAAAAGGGTCGGACCGGGTCGGACCAGACCCGACCAGGCCTGACCCGGCCCAAGCCAAGCCGCCCGTTTCAGCGCCCTCATCTATCTGGGCTGTGAGGCCCGCTCCTCGTCTGAGGCCCAAACGCCACCGACCCGAGGTATTTAACCCCAAAGCTAGGGTTTGGCCTCCATTTACTCATCTCCCTCTTAGATCTTCTTCCCGACCGCCTTCGCTCTCTCATTCTTCTCTTCTTCGTAACCCTCTCTCTCTCTCTCATCACCGCACACCAGCCGCCCCTCACGCTCGTCTCCGACCTTCACCCTCACGTCTCCTCCTCCTCTCACACGACCGCCACCACCGAGCCCGTCTCTCCCTCTCCGTCCAGTCCACGCCGCCACCGCCCCTCTCTACTCTACTTCGCGTCACCTCTTCCTCGAGCTCGATCCCGGTCACCATGTCCTCCCGGTGACCGTATCAGGCCGACCAACGACGGGAGACGGTGCTCGGGTTCTCGAGACGTCGTCCCTTCCCCGCACGCCTCCGGATCCACGCGCCGCCACCGTCATCCTTTCCCCACGGTGAGAAACGCAAGCCCTTGAGGATTGGGACGCCGGCGGTGTCTCCGCCGGTGGCCGGCCGGATTCAAACCGAGCTTCTTCTTCCTTTTTATTTTCTTCTCCACGAGTTTTTCTTGGATCTGGGCTTGTTGAAACCGACATGGTTTTGAGATCTGAATCTGGTGATGTTGGAACGAAACAGAAGCAAACTAAAATAAAAGAAATTAATTTAACAGAGTTATAAAGAAAAGGGTTTTAAAACGAAAGAACAGATTAAATCAAAAAGGGAAAGTCAGATTCGAATTTAAGACGGTTTTGGACTTTTGGAACGAATCTAAGGACGTTGAACTGTGGAACGTTTAAACTGGATGTTTAAATCGGACTTAGAACGGGACAAAAGCGGGAACGCTGGATCGGGCATCGGGAATCGTGTCTCGAAAACCGTACATCGGGATCCGTGCCTCGGAAAACGTGCACCGGGTTCTGTGTTCGGGGACTGAATACTCGAATTCGATTCGTCGTATTATCCCGCTTTTAGCCCGCTCGAGTTTAAAAGACAAATGTCGGATTTAAACTGGACTAATCGTAACCTTTAAATTAACTTTGGAACCGTGTTTGATTATCGCTTTCCATGTTAATTTAGAGTCCGGCTTCTATCGAAGAGAAGACCGGAGGTAGCGAGCCAGGACGTCAGCAGCTAGGAGACGTAGCTGTCGGTTCGTCTTGAGGTAGGGAAAGTAGCGGATATCGGTTTAATTACGGAAAGTTACTAGTATGCATGATTAGGAAAATAATAATAGTCGGAAAGGTCCTAGTTGGCATATAGGATGTGATTCACTAGAATACTCGCCTTAAATTACTAAATATCGGACGAGTCTTAGTAACATGTAGGATGTGATTCACTAGTTTACCTACTTTCAATACTTGGGAAATTGCTGTGCTGGTAGATGGGCCATGTCGAGCCCTAGGATTGCGTGCTATTTGATATAACCGATGTGTGAGAGTCTAATTAAGATTATACTCGGTGTTGCATGATGTGATTGTGTGTGGGCAAGTGTGCCATGTTTGATAACGTGAACCCTTGGTTGTGATATGACCGGGTGAGTGATAGACCGGTTGTGTGCTATGTTGAGATGGTCTGGTTGTTATGCCGAGACCAGTAGTGGCTTTGTGTTGTGTGTTCCAAGAGATGGTGTAGCCAGAGTAATGCCTACACCGAGGGATAGTTCCGGTATAGTGCATCGAGGCCAAGGATGGCGTGATTGATATCCCGAGTCTCTGTGACGGGAGGAATTACGACGGAGGCATGTGCCGGTCCTTTACGTATGGTAAGTATTGCCCGAGTCTGTGTGACGGGAAGAGTATGGCCCTGAGTCTACGTGACAGGAAGACGTCCGACTGAGGGATTTCCGGTCTGGGATGTTACCCCGAGTCTACGTGACGGGAAGATGTCGGGATCGAGGCTTCGTGATCCGGTACGATATAAATGGAACGGGCTGTGATAGCGGAGATGTTGGAAAGGATTATACTATGTTTAGGGTGGGTCTGCTGTGTGTGCTGTGCGTGTTGTTTGGTTTTGTGCGTTGTCTACTATGTGTGTCGTGCGTACTGTCTGGATTTGTGCATTGGGTTAAGTGGGGCTACGGTCTTGTGAGAGTGTTTGGTGACTCGAGGTGCTGTTATACCCGATCATGTGTTGTCGTGCGAGTTCACACGTGTGATGACTATGATAGCCGTGGACGTTGATCGTCGAGAGTTGTTAAGGGATGAGTGTCAAGGGCTAGTTGCGAAAAGAGGTGGGTCCGGTTCATTGTGGGTTGTTTTACGGGTTGCGCCTGAGTAAAGGTCACGCGTTATCTTGTAGTAATTGTTTATTTCGACTTTTAATAGTTGTGCTTTATTAGTATGCCCTAATTGGACGGTTACCCGTGGTGATGAACTGTGATTCAGAACCTTAACTACTTTTTCTACTGAGCGTAAGCTCACCCCCTTACTTTGTTGTGTTTCAGGTGTTGAGCGGGATTTGTGCTAGCAGTACACAGCTGAGCTTGGGAGCTGGCGAGGGTCCTAGGCTAGCAGGTCTAGAGACATGCAGTTGTTTTTTTAAAACTAAATTTTGTACATCGTTTTGAGCTATTAACCTTTCGTTCAATTTATTATTATTATAAGTTGAGTTTTATTTGTTTGAACTATCCTTTCACTTAATTATTTTTAAGTTCAAGTTCACGTCTCGAGTCCGGTCAAACCGGATTTGGGGCGTGACAACTCCGGGAGTTATTCGGGACCTTTCCTGGACCCAAAAAGCTTGGTCGTCGTTACGGTTAGCTTAGTTGGGTCATTTCCATTCTAATGACTACTTTTGTGAAAAAGTCAACCGCGGGTCAAACGAGGTCAAATTAGAGGCTAATCGGATTAATTCAAGTGTACTGGAATTTATTAAGGGTAAAGGTGGAATCCACATGGACACTTGCCTATGGTGGCTTGGAGGAGAAGAAAAGGATTTAGAAAGACCCATTTACCCTCATGCTGAGTCTAAACAAAGAAGGGGACTAAAGGGGCAAATTGGGCATTCCTATTTTAGGTTAAAGGCTAGTTTGGAGCACAATTCAGCCCATTTTGCCAGTGTTGCCGAAAATTCCAAGAGAGAAGAGAGAGAGAAAAACACCATTGAAGATTGAAGAAGAAGAAAAGAAAGAAAAGGGAGATCTTGACTTGATTTTCACCTTAAAGCTTCTCAAAAACTTCATATTCTTCTTCCTTTCTCCATTTCCTTAGGTAAGCACTCATTTAAATCTCATTTCAATGAAGTTGAGTTATGGGTTTGATAGAGAAAAGCTTGAACTAAGTTGGGCTTCTATGGTTTTGAGATTATTGTGGTTTAGATGATTGAATTGTGAAGCAAAATGAAGGCTTTGGATAGAAATCTTTTGAGTTTGTTGTTTTTGATGAAACCCAACTTGGGTATTGAAGTATTGAGGTTAGTGGAACTGTTTTGGAGGTTTGGAAGGTCAACAATGGAGTTTTGTAGGTTGGAAATTCGTAAGGAACGAAGTTGAGGGAAGAAGAGGAAGGAGATCCTCAGAGGGGCACGGAGAGGGCCTCTGACCGGCCATCTGAGGGGCACGGAGAGGGTCCCTGACCGGCCCTCTGAGAGGCACGGTCCGAGCCTCTGGCCGGCCCTCAGAGGGGCACAGAGAGGGTCCCTGACCGGCCCTCTGAGAGGCACGTTCCGGGCCTCTGGCCGGCCCTCTGAGAAACACGGATCGGGCCGGATGCCGGGCCTGTGGGCCGCCCGAAATGGGCCTTGTTCCGGCCAGTTTACCTTCGGTCCGGGTTTTGATTGTCGGGGATAATTGGGAACGTTTTCTCTCTAAACCGCCCTTGAATTATTGATTAATTCTCGTATTACTTGTGATCTTAGACGTTGTTCCCGAGCACGGCGGAGGAGGCTACTAGGCATCTCGCGTTGGCTTGCGTTTGGATAACGATTGAGGTAGGGAAAAGTAGTAAATAATGTTTTAAATTATGGAATATTACTAAAATGCATATAGGATGTGAATAACTAGTGTAGTTGTTTAACATGTGGAACCACCTGCGGGCTCGGTCGTGCCCGTAGGTGTGAGACTTGTTGTGCTGTAGAATCACATGTGGCCAGGTCGTGCCGTAGGATTGTGTGCTAGGTTGCGTTTGTGTGTGATTAGTAGCCTGTAATATTGATATGTGGTATGTTTCGTGGTTAATTTGAGGATCATGATATGCTATACGAATGTGGTGAATGTTAGTATGAATTGTTGTCTTGTGATATGATCGGGTGAATGATAGACCGATGTGGTGTGTTTGGTAAGATGCGTCGATATGATATGTTTGGTACGATATGTTCGGTGTGGTATGTGTGGTGTGATTTGTACCCCATGCTATGGGAAGATACCCGACTGACAGAGGTTTCCGGTCCAGTATGTTATGAGTTTCACCCCGATGTTGTGTGTCCGGGAAGACATCGAGACCGAGGTTGTATCCCGGTATGATGTGTGTATGAGTTTCACCTCGATGCTGTGTGTCTGGGAAGACATCGTGAACCAGGTTGTATTCCGGTATGATGTGTTTGTTTCACCCCGATGATGTGTGTCTGGGAAGACATCTAGAACGAGGCTGTATTCCGGTATGATGTGTTTGTTTCACCCCGATGTTGTATGTCCGGGAAGACATCTAGAACGAGGCTGTATTCCGGTATGATGTGTTTGTTTCACCCCGATGTTGTGTGTATGGGAAGACATCTAGACCGAGGCTGTATTCCGGTATGATGTGTTTGTTTCACCCCGATGTTGTGTGTCCGGGAAGACATCTAGACCGAGGCTGCATTCCAGTATGATGTGTTTGTTTCACCCTGATGTTGTGTGTCCGGGAAGATATCTTATGGTGTGCCTACCTTATGTCTGTATGATTTTGGGTTTACGTGGCGTTCGTAGTTGGTGACGCTACATACAGTTCTGTTGTGTGTGTGTTCTCTTTGTCTTGGATATAGTGGCATGAATGGTGTTCTCCTGTTTGTTTTTGTTTGTGTCGTTGTTTTACTAGTATGTCTTATTGAACGGGTAATTGTGGTGACGGAACGGAAGCTCTTTCCTCTACTGCTTTTTCCTACTGTGCGAAAGCTCATCCCCTTTATTACTGTTTCTTTCAGGTTTTGAGCGTGATTCGGTTTAGAGGACGGCTCAAAGCTCGGGAGCTTATCGAGAGTCCGGGTGTATTTGCTTAGTAGAGACGTACATCCTTTTTTGTACTAAACCTTGTTTTTCTTTATTTTGGATTTCGAGCATTGACTCGTGGTACTGGATTTATTGATTCGGAACTAAAATCAGAGATTTATTTCGTTTAAATTTACTTTTATTATTATTATTATTATTCTTAGCTCATGTCTCGAGTCCGGTCAATACCGGATTTGGGGCATGACAATTTGGTGTCAGAGCCTGGTTTTTCAAAACTTCGGACCGTACCTCAATTAGGTGGTAGAGTTAAGTCGTTAGCTTTCAGTGTGTCGGTTACGCAAATCGGAATAACCTACGCGTAAAAAAATCGAGATGAAGAGAGTCTCGGTTTAATGTAGTGTCCAGTCTTATGCTGTGTGATTAGGATGAACCTTGTGTTGTTGGTTAAGTGATTGTGCTGGTTGGTTACTGTATGATCGACTGTTGACCGATCTGTTAAGATCGGAGGGTTGACTTGGTCGGGTGGTGATCGTGTAATTACCGAGGTCCCGAGGTGTATAGTTGCGATAACTTGTTGTGTGCCATGATTGTGTGGAGTGTTTTGTGCAGGATGTAAGTTGAATGTCCCGCTTAAGCGGATGGTTACTAGAATTTTCAAACAGGTCATGCCCAAAATTTTGCAAAACTGAAGTGTTTGTACCATCACGATTCGACTACAGGAGCTCATGTAATCGAACGTGACGGGGGGATGTAAAGTGGTTACAAGGTAATTCGGGGATGCCTGAACCAAGTTGTAACGACATGATGTCGACATGAATGTTATGTTGGAAAGAGAAAGTGTTGAGAACCCTGAAATTAAGTTGATGTGAGACTTTTGTGGTATTGCTGTGTGACGTAACTACGGATTGTGTGGCTTTTGTTGCAATTGTGAACCGTATGATTGAATTTGTGGGACGCACAAGTGTGCGGGTTTCCCTGGTTGTGTGAAACTAGTATGACTATACTAAGATTAGACATGTTGTTGGTTTTAGTGTGACCTTTGTGAAACGTTTATGAACGCTAGTGAGTTAAGCGTGTCGCTTTATGCGAATTTAAGAACTGAACATGTGCGTTTATTCGTGCAATAGATATTTACGACATGACACCTACCTATGTACCTCGAGACACTAGGAGCCGGCCAGCTGGCGGCCGAGGGCAGCCGCCTGCCATTGAGTCGGTAGGGGCAGTGAGTGCCCAGAGTACCTCCACTGAGGGGCCCGAGAGAGACGATGTCGGACCATACTGAGGGGCCCGAGACAGTCTTGGAGGATTTGGTTCGCACTGTTCAGGGCTTGGCGGCGATTATCGCCCATAGGGAGGTTGCGGCCCCGGCACCAGAGACTGTGCCTGCTGCCACTACAGCCGCCACTGTGAGGCCTAGCGAGGTTGATAGCTACACAGCTCAAGCGTTGAGAGACTTTCGCAGGCTGGGCACACCTGTCTTTTCCGGGGAGCCAGACCCTGATGCACCCGAGAGGTGGCTGGAGCAGATTACCCGCAACTTGGATACGTCGGGGATCGTTGATGATCACATGAGGGTATCCTTTGCAGCGTTCCAGCTGGAGGGCGATGCATACCATTGGTGGCAACGCTAGCAGCTCAGGGTTAGGGATGATTTCCAGCTGTTCGGGTAGCTGTTCCTGGAGCAGTACTTCCCGCAGTCAACTCGAGAGGATAGACACCAGCAGTTCCTAGAGCTACGTCAGGAGGGGATGACGGTTTCTGAGTACGAGGCGAGGTTCACCTCCTTGTCCCTCTTTGCACCGGAGATGGTGTCGACCGAGGCTCACCGCTGCAGATGGTTTGAGGGAGGGCTTCGCCCCGCGATTGTGGATCGGGTCACAACCTTGAGGACCCAGGTATACTCGGAGCTAGTAGATCAGGCACTGGCAGTGGAGCGACACTTCCGGGAGACAGCCAAGGCCCGGGAGAGCAGGGCGAGACTGAGTGGCTTCCTGAGGCTGTTTGAGGGCCGCGATCCGAGGAGGCAGAGGACCTCAGGATATTTTCGTCCACAGACCCAGTCTGGCGAGATGCGACAGGTCGGAGCAGTGGCGTCCGTTGGATCTTCCCCGTTAGAGCGGTTGTAACCCCTGTGCAGGCAGTTGGGCCATCTGGCCCGAGATTGTCCTAGGAGCAGTGGACCTGCAGCTCGCCCAACAGGTCGTCCGACGAGGTTCGAGGAGAGGCCGCGTGACGATGACAGGACATGCTACCAGTGCGGCCGACTAGGACACATCTCTACTGTGTGTCCCGATCGTTTTAGAGGAGTGTCAGCGCTGCAACCACAATAGTCACAGCCCAGCCAGTCACCTTCGTTCCGCCCGCGTCAGGCTCAGCCGCCGAGAGTCACATGACAAGTAGCGAGCGCGCCAACGCCGAGACAGCAGCAGAGAACTCCCCAGCAGATGACCCTTCCACCACCCTCGATGGGAGGACCTCAGGCACCGCAGGGTAGAGTATATGCGGTCGCCGACTCCCGAGCTGAGGGACGTCACTCCGGTCATGAGACCACCCAGGGTACATGCTTGCTATACAATTCTTGGGCGTCTTTCCTATTTGATACGGGGGCATCACATTCTTTTATCTCTTATACCTTCATTGATATGCTGGGATTAAGGGTAGAGCCCTTGAGTCGACCGTTGTGTCTTGACACCCCGGTTACGGGTGATGTAGTCCTGAGTAGTATATGCCGTGCATGTGAGATTAGAGTAGCTGACTGCACTTTTCTTGGTGATCTGCTTGTGTTGAACATGACGGCGTTTGATGTGATCTTGGGAGTGGACTGGCTTGCGAGGTACCGGGCGTTGATCGACTACTATCGGCGCCAGGTGATGGTGGCATCAGGCGACACGATCGTCACGTGTGTACTGGGCAGTAGGAGCTCAGTTCTCCCGTCAGCATTGACCGTGGGAGATGAGGTGGCGACCGTGCAGAGCAGAGAGCTGCCTCACGTAGTGTGTGAGTTCCCGGAGGTCTTTCCGGAGGAGTTGTCAGAATTACTGCCCGTGCGGGAGGTTGACTTCAGGATTGACCTGATACTGGGGACGGCGCCGATACTAATGGCTCTGTACCGGTTTTCACCAACCGAGTTGGTCGAGTTGAAGCGACAACTCGAGGAGCTTCGGGAGAAGGGGTTTATCCGCTCGAGCACTTCGCCATGGAGAGCGCCCTCACTCTTCGTGAAGAAGAAGGGTGGAGCGCTGAGGATGTGTATCGACTACCGGAAGTTGAACCGGGTCACGGTAAAGAAACGTTACCCGATGCCGAGGATCGGTGACTTGTTCGATCAGTTGAGAGGGGCGAAGTGTTTCTCAAAGATCGATATACGATCTGGATACTATCAATTGAGAGTCCGAGAGGAGGATGTGGCGAAGACCGCATTCCGGACACGTTACGGACACGTTACGGACACTACGAGTTTCTGGTGATGTCGTTCGGAATGACGAACGCGCCTGCAGCATTCATGGATCTGATGAACGGTATCTTCCGGCCGTACTTAGACCAGTTCGTAGTGGTGTTCGTAGATGACATCCTGATCTACTCGCCGAGTGAGGAGGAGCACGTGGAGCATCTGAGGATAGTCCTGACCTTGTTGCGCACTCACCAGTTGTACGACAACTTGGAGAAGTGCGAGTTTTTGCTCGCTGAGGTAAAGTTCCTCGGGCATGTTGGGTCCCGAGAGGGTATACTAGTTGACTCGGCGAAGATCGATGCATTTTCGATGTGGGCACGACCCACGAGTGTCTTTGAGATCCGCAGCTTCTTAGGATTGGCAGGCTATTACTGATGGTTCTTCCAGGATTTCTCACGCCTTGCCGTGCCGATGACAGCCCTGACACACAAGGGAGCCGAGTTTGTGTGGACTGATGATTGTGAGCGCTCCTTCTCTGAGCTGAAGGCTCGTCTGACTACTGCTCCTGTGTTGATAGTGCCGGAGCGTGGGATTGGGTATGATGTTTATTGTGATGCGTCCAGTGAGGGATTGGGTTGTGTGTTGATGCAGTAAGGGAAGGTAGTTGCTTATGGTTCCAGGAAGTTGAAGACACATGAGCGCAACTACCCAACCCATGACTTAGAGTTGGCAGCAGTCGTCTTCGCGCTGAAGATCTGGCGACATTACTTGTATGGAGAGCGATTTCAGGTGTTCTCGGATCACAAGAGTCTCAAGTACATCTTCTCCCATCGAGACTTGAACATGCGCTAGAGGCGGTGGATGGAGTTACTTGAGGAGTACGACTTCGAGCTACTCTACCATCCGGGTAAGGCGAACGTCGTTGCCGATGCTCTGAGTAGGAAGTCGATCCACTGCCTTGCTGGTATATTAGTTCGAGAGTGGGACATGATGGAGGAGTTGAGCATATTTAGGCTTGAGCTAGATGAGATCGCTGATAGCGTGACCATGTGCTCGCTGGTGGCTCAGCCCACACTAGTTGCTCGAGTGCTGGAGGCGCATGCCAAGGATGCCGAGACGGCAGAGGTAAGAGAGAGGATTGCCAGGGGTGTTGATGCAGAAGGCTGGGAGTAGGGTGCTGATCATGGTTTACGGTACCGAGGAGGGTTGTTTGTGCAGCGCAGCTGTAGAGACGACGTGTTGAGAGAGTCTCATCATTCGCGTCTTGCTGTGCACCCGGGTGGCACGAAGATGTATCGGTACGTCAGGCGACGGTTTTGGTGGAGCGGGATGCGGAGAGCGATTGTAGAGTTTGTCTCGAGGTGCCTCACTTGTCAGCAAGTGAAGGCCGAGCATCAGCGTCCCCCTGGTTTACTACAACCACTTCCGATTGCACAGTGGAAGTGGGAGCATGTCACGATGGATTTCGTGTGTGGCTTACCGAGATCGCCGATGGGGCACGACGCAGTTTGGGTAGTGGTCGACCGACTGACCAAGTCGGCGCACTTCTTATCCATGAGGATGACCGATACGGTTGACGCTCTGAGTCGTTTGTACGTTCGTGAGATTATCCGTCTCCACGGGGTTCCAGTGTTGGTCGTGTCCGACAGAGATCCTCGATTCACCTCCAGGTTTCGGGAGAGTTTGCAGAGAGCACTGGGGACCGAGGTCTTGCTCAGTACAACGTATCACCCATAGACATACAGCCAGTCAGAGCGCACGATTCAGATCTTAGAGGATATGCTGCGAGCATGTGTGTTAGACTTCTGAGGGTCATGAGAGGACCACTTACCTTTATCCGAGTTCGCCTACAACAAAAACTTCCAGGCCAGTATCGGTATGGCACCGTTCGAAGCGTTGTATGGTAGGTCGTGTCGATCGCCCGTGTGTTGGGCAGAGGTAGGAGATAAGATTTTACTTGGTCCGGATCTTGTCCGGGAGACGACCGAGAAGGTCGCATTGATTCGTGAGCGGTTGAGGACCGCGCAGAGCCGACATAAGAGTTATGCGGACAGACGGCGTCGACCTCTCGAGTTCGCAGTTGGTGATCATGTATTCCTGAATGTGAGCCTGAAGAAGGGGCTAGTGCGGTTCAATCGCGGCGGAGGCAAGTTGGCCCCATGGTACATCGGACCTTTTGAGGTTTTGGGCAGAATGGGAGTCGTTTCTTGCCGTCCTGCATTGCCACCACAGCTTGGGAATGTCCATAACGTGTTCCACGTTTCCCAACTACGGAAGTACACTACGAACACCTCCCACGTCATTGAGTGGACGGACATCGAGGTATCTGAGGATGTTTCGTATGAGGAGCAGCCAGTCAGGATTCTGGATACGTGAGAGCAGGTCTTGCGTGGCAAGACTATCCGATTGGTACGGGTGCAATGGCGGCACCACGGAGTAGAGTCGACCTAGGAGCGTGAGGATGAGGATCGTGCGAAGTACCCCAACCTGTTCGACCGTTGAGGTACGTTCGTTTTAAATTTCGCGGACGAAAATTCTTTAAGGGGGGTAGATTGTAAAAACCGCCCCCGGTCGACCTCGGTCGAACCGGTGAATTTTGTCAAAAGTTGACTTTCCGCCGAAAAAGTCAATCGATGACTCTGGGAGTCATTCGGGACCTTTCCGGGACCCAAAAGCTTAGTTGTCGTTACGGTTAGCTTAGTTGGGTCGTTTCCCTTCTAATGACTACTTTTGTGAAAAGTCAACCGCGGGTCAAACGGGGTCAAATTAGAGGCTAATCGGATTAATTTAAGTGTGCTGGAATTTATTAAAGGTAAAGGTGGACCCCACATGGACATTTGTCCATGGTGGGTTGGAAGAGAAGAAAAGGATCTAGAAAGACCCATTTACCCTCATGTTGAGTCTAAACAAAGAAGGGGACTAAAAGGGTAAATTGGGTATTCCTATTTTAGGTTAAGGGCTAGTTTGGAGCACAATTCAGCCAATTTTGCTAGTGTTGGACGAAAATTCCAAGAGAGGAGAGAGAGAAAGAAACACCATTGAAGCTTGAAGAAGAAGAAAGGAAAGAAAAGGGAGATCTTGGCTTGATTTTCACCTCAAAGCTTCTAAAAAACTTCATATTCTTCTTCCTTTCTCAATTTCCTTAGGTAAGCACTCATTTAAATCTCATTTCAATGAAGTTGAGTTATGGGTTTGATAGAGAAAAGCTTGAACTAAGTTGTGCTTCTATGGGTTTGAGATTATTGTGGTTCAGATGATTGAATTGTGAAGCAAAATGAAGGTTTTGGATAGAAATCTTTTGAGTTTGTTGTTTTTGATGAAACCCAACTTGGGTATTGAAGTATTGAGGTTAGTGAGACTGTTTTGGAGGTTAGAGAGGTCAACAATGGAGTTTTGGAAGTTGGAAATTCGTAAGGGACGAAGTTGAGGGAAGAAGAGGAAGGAGATCCTCTAAGGGGCACGGAGAGGGCCTCTGACCGGCCCTCTAAGGGGCACGGAGAGGGTCTCTGACCGGCCCTCTGAGGGGCACGGAGAGGGTCCCTGGTTCGGGTCCCTGACCGGCCATCTGAGAGGCACGGTCCGGTCCTCTGGCCGACCCTTTGAGAAACACGGACCGGGCCGGATGCAGGGCCTGTGAGCCGCCCAGAATGGGCCTTGTTCCGGCCCAGTTTACCTTCGGTACGGATTTTGATTGTTGGGGGTAATTGAGAACGTTTTCTCTCTAAACCACCCTTGAATTATTGATTAATTCTCGTATTACTTGTGATCTTAGACGTTGTTCCCGAGCACGGCGGAGGAGGCTACTAGGCGTCTCGCGTTGTCTTGCGTTTGGATAGCGATTGAGGTAGGGAAAAGTAGTAAATACCGTTTTAAATTATGGAATATTACTATAATGCATATAAGATGTGAATAACTAGTGTAGTTGTTTAACATATGGAACCACCTGCGGCCCAGGTCGTGCCCGTAGGTGTGAGACTTGTTGTGCTGTAGAATCACATGTGGCCAGGTCGTGCCGTAAGATTGTGTGCTGGTCGCGTTTGTGTGTGATTAGTAGCCTGTAATGTTGATATGTGGTATATTCCGTGGTTAATTTGAGGATCATGATATGCTATACGAATGTGGTGAATGTTAGTATGAATTGTTGTCTTGTGATATGATCGGGTGAATGATAGACCGATGTGGTGTGTTCGGTAAGATACGTCGATATGATATGTTTGGTACGATATGTTCGGTGTGGTATGTGTGGTGTGATTTATACCCCGTGCTACGAGAAGATACCCGACTGACGGAGGATTCCAGTCCGATATGTTATGAGTTTCACCCCGATGCTGTGTGTTCGGGAAGACATCGAGATCGAGGTTGTATCCCGGTATGATGTGTGTATGAGTTTCACCCCGATGATGTGTGTCTGTGAAGACATCTAGACCGAGGCTGTATTCCGGTATGATGTGTTTGTTTCACCCCGATGTTGTGTGTCCGGGAAGACATCTAGACCGAGGCTATATTCCGGTATGATGTGTTTGTTTCACCCCGATGCTGTGTGTCCGGGAAGACATGTAGACCGAGGTTGTATTCTGGTATGATGTGTTTGTTTCACCCCGATGCTGTGTGTCCGGGAAGACATCTAGACCGAGGTTGGTACGATATGTTCGGTGTGGTATGTGTGGTGTGATTTGTACCCCATGCTATGGGAAGATACCCGACTGACAGAGGTTTCCGGTCCAGTATGTTATGAGTTTCACCCCGATGTTGTGTGTCCGGGAAGACATCGAGACCGAGGTTGTATCCCGGTATGATGTGTGTATGAGTTTCACCTCGATGCTGTGTGTCTGGGAAGACATCGTGAACCAGGTTGTATTCCGGTATGATGTGTTTGTTTCACCCCGATGATGTGTGTCTGGGAAGACATCTAGAACGAGGCTGTATTCCGGTATGATGTGTTTGTTTCACCCCGATGTTGTATGTCCGGGAAGACATCTAGAACGAGGCTGTATTCCGGTATGATGTGTTTGTTTCACCCCGATGTTGTGTGTATGGGAAGACATCTAGACCGAGGCTGTATTCCGGTATGATGTGTTTGTTTCACCCCGATGTTGTGTGTCCGGGAAGACATCTAGACCGAGGCTGCATTCCAGTATGATGTGTTTGTTTCACCCTGATGTTGTGTGTCCGGGAAGATATCTTATGGTGTGCCTACCTTATGTCTGTATGATTTTGGGTTTACGTGGCGTTCGTAGTTGGTGACGCTACATACAGTTCTGTTGTGTGTGTGTTCTCTTTGTCTTGGATATAGTGGCATGAATGGTGTTCTCCTGTTTGTTTTTGTTTGTGTCGTTGTTTTACTAGTATGTCTTATTGAACGGGTAATTGTGGTGACGGAACGGAAGCTCTTTCCTCTACTGCTTTTTCCTACTGAGCGAAAGCTCATCCCCTTCATTACTGTTTCTTTCAGGTTTTGAGCGTGATTCGGTTTAGAGGACGGCTCAAAGTTCGGGAGCTTATCGAGAGTCCGGGTGTATTTGCTTAGTAGAGACGTACATCCTTTTTTGTACTAAACCTTGTTTTTCTTTATTTTGGATTTTGAGCGTTGACTCGTGGTACTGGATTTGTTGATTTGGAACTAAAATCAGAGATTTATTTCGTTTAAATTTACTTTTATTATTATTATTATTATTCTTAGCTCACGTATCGAGTCCGGTCAAAACCGGATTTGGGGCGTGACAATTTGGTATCAGAGCCTGGTTTTTCAAAACTTCGGACTGTACGTCAATTAGGTGGGTAGAGTTAAGTCGTTAGGTTTCGGTGCGTCGGTTACGCAAATCGGAAATGTCCTACGCGTAAAAAATTCGAGATGAAGAGAGTCTCGGTTTAATGTAGTGTCCAGTCTTGTGCTTTGTGATTGGGATGAACGTTTGGGTATTTTTGAAAAAGGAACAGTGAACTCACGGATTTGACTGACGGAAGAGGTTTTTAGTAACAACTCGTAACTTCAGGGTATGCATCAGTATTTTTTGAACTTTAGGGTAAACATCGGTTAAACGTGCCAACTTAAGGGTAATCATTTGTAGTTTTCCCTTTCTTCTAAAATCATTTCCTTCCAATTATTATCGACATAATCGTCCTTTCCTTTGCCGATCATCATAAATGTTCGCTCACTACGATCGTCGACATTGTCATTGTATCCCACCTGTTGATTTGTCGCTCGCCAACGATCCGACCAATCTGATGGGGCCCGTGAATCACCCCACAGGAAGAACCTGTTTCCTTCCCTTTCGTTGCTAATCATTGACGCATGCCACATGAAATGACATATCTGTACCCTAGAGACCGCCATGTCTGACCAGCTCCTCGAGTCCAACCACACCAGGGAGGATTCAATGGAAAAGACCCCACTAATAAAAAAATGGAGGAAAAGACCTCACTGCATATACTATAAGTAATTGATGTAAAAATAAATTAAATAAGAGCACATGTTATGGAATAAGAGCTTCATCCTTGACAATCTATTCCTCTTGTTCATTGATCTGTCGCTCCATTTCTTCCAATCAGGGTGGATCCAATGGAAACAACACTTAAGGTACTCGCCTTTAATTCTCTGGGAGTTGGGATGGTAACCTTTCTCCCAACTCCCAACTACACACTTCCCTTTTGGCTGTCTAATTCAGCGGCATCTCGTCAGTCTATACCATGCCAGGCACTACAACGGGAATAGAGGCCACATAACCTTCCGACTCTCGGGTCCCAACTACAACATCCAACACGTCGATAATTACATCTTGGACCATTACCCTATAAATGAAGAAAGTTAAACAGAAAATCAATCACTGAAATGAACAAAAATAAAGGTAGAAAGGTGAAAATCACACTCAACATTTCCTATTTTGCTGTTCTTATCAATATGTGGTTACTCTTTAAGTGAAAATGTCAAGTGTGGAGTTCGGTTGTTTGCATCCTAGGCATTCGTCCAATGACTTACTCTTCATTTTGTGTGTAAGCTAGTTCTTTTCCCGAAATTCCTTTGTACTCCCAGTAACTTTCTACCATTTGCAAAATATATAATTAGTACGTAAGATGAAAAAATGTATTTATTGGAGCTATATAAAATTAATTACCTAGAATTCCCTTGACGCGAAGTGGGCGAGCAACCACCTGAAGTCCACAAGTACATAACCCAAACGAACCACGCTCTACTACCCTAAAAGATTTGGTATAGGTTAATTACACTTACCTATACTTAACTATGTTTTTTTTTCTGAAATATATCTCTTTACAAAATGCTCCTCTACTCTCTGAGAGGTTCTATCTTATCCTAGCTAGGGTTCACATCTCCGCTGTCGCCGTCGCCCGACGCATCCACGCCGCCCGCTGCACCCGACTGCTTTTCTCCTCTTCCACGCTGCTCGTCTCCCCACATCCTCAGTCGACGACGATGTTTCATCCAGTGCATCACCGTCCGATCAATGGTAGCATCTCCCACCCACCGAGGCTGCTGATGGATCCTTACCGGATCCCGCCCCTCATCTCGGCTTGGCCATGAGGCCAATGAACATGCACCGATGGTGCAATTGGCCCATGCAGGGGTGGGCATACATGCCCCCATGGCCGTACTTGTCGCACCGGTTGGACGAAGCTCCGCTGATGGATCCTCGCCGAGAACCGGGCGACCGCTCAAGGTATAAACGACAGGACCTGGTTTGGGATCGGGCCGAGCTCTATAAGGGCAATCACCACCCGTTGATGTTACCGGTCCGTTCATCGGAGCGTTTTACTCCTACTTCATGCGTGGTGGCCCCTCCACCGTTCGGTACGGCTCGGCAGCCGCCGTCCTTCAGGAGGCATGCAAATCCAAAATTGCATGCAAATCTCAGGGTTCGGGGGGTCCCCCTTAGAGCCCCGGGCCCACTTTCGCCGTCATCGAGGCGACAGGGTCCGAGATCTCCATGATCCAGGGTGCTACCGGTGATCACCCCGAGGGAGGACTCCTCTACAAAAAGGCCCTCCGGTAATCCTAGGCCCCCGGTGAATCGTTACACACAAGGGGAGTTACGTTTGGTTCGTCGAGGTATACTGAGGTACAACCCTGGTATCGGTCCCCGCCCTCGGAAGATCAAGACAAGAAAAGAGTCAGAGGTGAATGTTGGGGAATTAGATGCACCAAAGTCTCCGGATACAATCGGACAAGCTCAGGAACAGGTAATAAGCCCGGGGTGCTATAGCCCTCCGAGGGGTGTATGATCTCCCAATGCGGGGGTGGGGTGGACCGCTTGGGCCTATACCCACAGACCCGAGACAACTACAGCCGGGAGGTCTCGGGGAATTCGCACTAAAGGCTAGTTCCACAGTTGTTTTTACTGTTTTAGGTCGAATAATTCTTTGTCTAGATAGGTTTAAGAATATGGTTTATTATCTTTTTGAAACATTGGATCGAGGAACTCTTAATTTTGGATATGTGAGTCAAAGCACACTTTACGTATGGATCCATGAGTGCCTGACGGGCTACGGCCGATTGGGACAAAAATCTGGAGTCCGGGACTGTTATGTCCTCCCTTGTAAGTTTGATATGTTACCGTAATACAATACCTCTTTCCCGTTTCAAAAAATAAAACTATGCTTTTTTTTCACCTATTTACACCTAGTTCCTTTGGACGATAATCTAATTTTCTAAATTTTCAGGTTACTACAAAAAGGCAAGGTAGTAATGTGAAAATAGGAGTGTGCCCAAATTAATTTTAGAAAATTAAGACATTGTCCAGATGAAATTTATAATTAAAGATAAGTAGATGAAAACATGCATGGTTAAGTATATCGGTATATTCCCATGTCACATGTGCCTTTGTTTTCAACTCTTTTAATTTTCACTAAAAAATCGACACCTTTCAAGCGTTCCGATAACCTTAAGGTTCACCCACAACCCTTTGGGGTACATCCTCACCGTCGCCGATCTCCTGATCGGAGTCGATTATCCTCCTCGGCTCCTTGCTCTCACTCGGCCCCGCGTCTCCGTCGTGCTGATTGGTTGTCGAGCATCGGATCTCAGAAGCTCCTGCAGTGGTTTATTATCGGGTATATGGAGTGCCTCGACAGTGATCCCTGTGGCGATTGGCGATCACCGGACGACAGCCTTTGATCACAAGCGTGGAGGCGCTGCAGCGAGTCGTCGGGCAGGGACACCACCGTAGTACCGGCGACGGCCAACAGTCCTATTTTGGCTCGATCGCCCGCTGTTAGTCAGGTATATTGTCCCCGTTTACCTTGCTGCTATACTGTTTTCGTGTGTTTGGGATTGTTTCTATTGGTTTTACTGTTATCGCATGCCGATCTTCCTGTCGTGGAACTGTCGGGTGGTTGGGCACAGATCACAACCGACGTCAGCTCAAGGACCTGGTCGCCTGATTTAAACCGGACCTAATGTTCCTCAATGAGACCCGTTATGTTGAATCCCAGAATTATTAGTCTTAGTGCCCGTAGTTCAATCCTAAATGTCCAAATGTATATATCATCGTTAGCAATAAAATTAAAGCGGCTTTATATTACTTATGTGTTGGAGTAATATATCGATGTGTGCTCTGATCTATGCCCACCATGCGAATAGAACCATAGATCGAGATAGATCACACTCGATGGGTCCCTAGTCAACAAAGCTTTACTAGAAGCGACTAGTATGAAAGATGGCTCTTTATGGCTTACGTTCTGTTAGTCATTGGAATGGGATTCCGGAGTCTGATCATAGATATCATGTGAGACATGATATTGGACGACCCGACATGAATATGTAACATAGATCAAGTCATGAACATATTCATTGTCGTAGCTTGTCATGTATCCTTAGATCTAGGAGTCTTTGTGACCGTTATGTAGTCAACAACTGAGTTTGACCTAAGCCTAACGTTGTCCGTAACAGGGCTTCCATAACGGCCAGGATTGGCTTGGGGACGGGCTACATGAGTGACACAAAAGACGGCTAAGGGATTTATCCCTCATACTAAGGTATGAGAAAGATATCGGTTTTCGGCCACTTGATCGAGAGTGACTGAAAGAATAGCATGGACATGCACATGGTATTGGGTATCATATATTCAGTCATCTCACATATCAAGGAACATCGATTGAGAATAATAAGGATGACGGCTCTATGCCTTATCTCAATCAGGATATCGGAGATAAAAGGATAATGACAGGGACGACGGAAAGGTTAGAATCGACAGGGTCGATTCGTTATGTAGTGTCAGGCAATACTAAAGTCTCGTTAGTTGCCACTTAAATAGGATCAAGTAAAATAGGATTTTACGTTGATCTATTGACATGCATAAACCTAAGGGTCACACCGGAGGATGAAACTCATTTACACATTTATGGAGAATGGCCAAAAGGGAGTTGTCTCGGGACATGACCAAAACTGGGTTTTGGGTCATGTGCTCGTAAGTGAATAGGACTTTACGGATCGAGACAAGGCTTGGAGTCTTGGGATTGATTGCGTCGGATAATGTTGGACATTTCCGGTATGGAAGGCATGGAGGCGATGAGCGAATCACGGGACCTCGTTGGAAATGGCCACGGGCCATGTTCCAAGAGGCCCATGAAAGGCCTATGCAACCAAGGCCCATGGAACTAATTAATCAAGTCTTGATTAATTAGTACTAAGTAAGCAAGACAAGGATTAAGGTGTTGGTGATTCACCACCTAACCCAATCTTGTCTTGCCATACTTTGTCCTATTTACACCTTACTTGACACCATACTTGTCCCATGCCTTTAGTTGGACAAGTATGAGTTTTGTTATGTTTAAGTCATCTTTTTTCAACATAACAAAGACAAGACAAGAATAGGAAACACATTTTCTCTCCCTCTTCCATGGCCATTTCGGGTTTGGCTAGTTTCCTCCTCCATTTTTGTGTTCTTGAGTCCTCAAAGAGAAGAACTACGTGGCTTTGATTCCCATATGGATACGTAGGCGTCTTGGAGACTCAAGCCAATCATTCGTTAACCGGTGTTCTTGTTTTGGTAAGAGATAGTGCTGAATTTTTCTCTTGTGAATCCATTCTTTGTTAGTTGTTTCATGGTTTTAATCGTCTCTTGGTTTTTATTGATTTTCCGCTGCGAGTTGGTTCATCTCCAACCCTACCTCGAGACCTAACAGTGGGCCCGTAAGGGATTGAGTAGAACAGGTAAAAAGTTGGGCTTAGGAGTACGAGCAAGCCGATGTGATAAGACTCAATGTGGAGGGAGAGATTGTTAGGTGTAACCACATGTGAGTCAGGAGTCCCACATCGGATACTTAAGGGGTAAAGAAAGACTTAATATACACCTTGGACCCATGACCTGATAGGCTAGTCTTTTGGGTCAAGTGGGGTGACCAACGTGTATATTATGGGCTTCTTGTTGTGTGCTCCTCCTTGATAGGCCCGGTTCTCCCCAACAAGTGGTATCAGAGCCTGGTTATGTGGACTCTCCCAGGAAGCGGGTCAGGGTAAATCTTCTAGGGCTAGGAACACCAGAAAACCATGATCGCTCCTCTCATGGTGGTGGGTCCAGATAGGATGAAGTGGGCCCGTAAGGGATTGAGTAGAACAGGTAAAAAGTTGGGCTTAGGAGTACGAGCAAGCCGATGTGATGAGACTCAATGTGGAGGGGGAGATTGTTAGGTATGTCCACATGTGAGTCAGGAGTCCCATATCGGATACTTAAGGGATAAAGAAAGACTTAATATACACCTTGAACCCATGACCTGATAGGCTAGTCTTTTGGGTCAAGTGAGAATAATAAGGATGACGGCTTTATGCCTTATCTCAATCAGGATATCGGAGATAAAAGGATAATGACAGGGACGACAGAAAGGTTAGAATCAACATGGTCGATTCGTTATGCAGTGTCAGACAATACTAAAGTCTCGTTAGTTGCCACTTAAATAGGATCAAGTAAAATGGGATTTTACGTTGATCAATTGACATGCATAAACCTAAGGGTCACACCAGAGGATGAAACTCATTGACACATTTATGGAGAATGGCCAAAAGGGAGTTGTCTCGAGACATGACCAAAACTAGGTTTTGGGTCATGTGCCCGTTAGTGAATAGGACTTTACAGATCGAGATAAGGCTTGGAGTCTTGGGATTGATCGCGTCGGATAATGTTGGACATTTCCGGTATGGAAGGCTTGGAGGCGATGAGCGAATCACGGGACCTCGTTGGAAATAGCCACAGGCCATGTTCCAAGAGGCCCATGAAAGGCCCATGCAACCAAGGCCCATGGAACTAATTAATCAAGTCTGAAGCTTTAGAAGTCATTCAGAATATGTGTTTATGCTGAATGGCAGAGCTTTAGCTGGGAGAGCGTAAAGCAAGATACCATTGCTGAATCTACAAAAGAGGCCAAGTACATGGATGCTGCAGAGGCAGCTAAGGAGGCTATGTGGATTTGGAAATTCACGGCAAGGTTGGGTGTAATTAAAAACCCATCCAGCCCGGTGAATCCATTTTGCGACAACACAAGGGCCATTGCGCAAGCTAAAAGCCCAGATCGCATAACAAATCCAAACATGTACTACGGCGTATCCACCTAATAAGAGAAATACTAAACTGAGGTGAAATGAAGATAACCTATATTGCAACAGATGATAACATAGCCAACCCTTTGACTAAGGCAGTGTCGCTGCATAAACATGTTAGACATGTAAAGTCGATGGGGACATATTGGAGTTTCGATTGGAACTAGGGCAAGTGGGAGATTGTTAGTCTTAGTGGCTGTAGTTCAATCCTAAATGTCCAAATGTATATATCATCGTTATCAATAAAATTAAAGCGGCTTTATATTACTTATGTGTTGGAGTAATATATCGATGTGTGCTCTGATCTATGCCCACCATGCGAATAGAACCATAGATCGAGATAGATCACACTCGATGGGTCCCTAGTCAACAAAGATTTACTAGAAGCGACTAGTATGAAAGATGTCTCTTTATGGCTTACGTTCTGTTAGTCATTGGAATGGGATTCCGGAGTCTGATCATAGATATCATGTGGGACATGATATTGGACGACCCGACATGAATATGTGCCATAGATCAAGTCATGAACATATTCATTTTCGTAGCTTGTCATGTATCCTTAGACCAAGGAGTCTTTGTGATCGCTATGTAGCCAACAACTGAGTTTGACCTAAGCCTAACGTTGTCCGTAACAGGGCTTCCATAACGGCCAGGATTGGCTTGGGGACGGGTTACATGAGTGACACAAAAGACGGCTAAGGGATTTATCCCTCATACTAAGGTATGAGAAAGATATCGGTTCTCGGCCGCTTGATCGAGAGTGACTGAAAGAATAGCATGGCCATGCACATGGTACTGGGTATCATATATTCAGTCATCTCACATATTAAGGAACATAGATTGAGAATAATAAGGATGACGACTCTATGCCTTATCTCAATCAGGATATCGGAGATAAAAGGATAATGACAGGGACGACGGAAAAGTTAGAATCAACAGGGTCGATTCGTTATGCAGTGTCAGGCAATACTAAAGTCTCGTTAGTTGCCACTTAAATAGGATCAAGTAAAATGGGATTTTACGTTGATTAATTGACATGCATAAACCTAAGGGTCACACCGGAGGATGAAACTCATTGACACATTTATGGAGAATGGCCAAAAGGGAGTTGTCTCGAGACATGACCAAAACTGGGTTTTGGGTCATGTGCCCGTTAGTGAATAGGACTTTACGGATCGAGATAAGGCTTGGAGTCTTGGGATTGATCGCGTCGGATAATGTTGGACATTTCCGGTATGGAAGGCTTGGAGGCGATGAGCGAATCAGGGGACCTCGTTGGAAATAGCCACGGGCCATGTTCCAAGAGGCCCATGAAAGGCCCATGCAACCAAGGCCCATGGAACTAATTAATCAAGTCTTGATTAATTAGTACTAAGTAAGTAAGACAAGGATTAAGGTGTTGGTGATTCACCACCTAACCCAATCTTGTCTTGCCATACTTTGTCCTATTTACACCTTACTTGTCACCATGCTTGTCTCATGCCTTTAGTTGGACAAGTATGAGTTTTGTTATGTTTAAGTTATCTTTTTTCAACATAACAAACACAAGACAAGAATAGGAAACACAACTTCTCTCCCCCTTCCCTTGCAATTTCGGGTTTGGCAAGCTCCCACCTCCATTTTTGTGTTCTTGAGTCCTCAAAGAGAAGAACTACGTGGTTTTGATTCCCATGTGGATACGTAGGCGTCTTGGAGACTCAAGCCAATCATTCGTTATCCGGTGTTCTTGTTTTGGTAAGAAATAGTGCTGAATTTTTCTCTTGTGAATCCATTCTTTGTTAGTTGTTTCATGGTTTAATCGTCTCTTGATTTTCATTGATTTTCCGCTACGAGTTGGTTCATCTCCAATCCTACTTCGAGACCCAACAAGAATTCCCGGTCAAGGTTGGCCATTCTAAGACGGACATTGGGATTTCATGGGGGTACAGGGATCCCGGGAGTTATCCCCTCCGGCAGTCCCGGGTACCCGAACCCAACGAACAAAGGAGGGGTTATCCTTCTCTGGTCGGAGAAGTGTGTGGTGGATGTGCTTTCGACCCAGCAATCCCATATAGATGTTGTCATGCGGATTGGACAGGAATTGCCTTTGCAGTTTACATGTATATACGGTGAACCGGTATGGGAGAACAGGCACAAGACGTGGGATAACCTTCGTCAGCTGGCTACTATCTCAGCGCCGTCAGACTGGGTGTTAATGGGAGACTTTAATGGTATCCTTCGGCCCTCAGAGAAAAGGGGAGGCAATGCGTACCCTATAGGCCTCATGCAGGGTTTCCAACATGCAATTTCTGCTATCGGGGTAGAGGAACTCCCACAACAGGGTTACCAGTTTACGTGGTCTCGGGGACATGATCCAGAGACACAGGTGGAGAGTCAACTGGACAGAGCCTTCATATCTCCTCAGGCCAGAGCCCGATTTTAGAGACGCATCTCTGCAAAATTTGGGGGTCTCGACCTCCGATCATATGCCTATTCTTTTGCAGATACAACAGGAACCCGATGAACGACAGCCAAGGTAGTTCAAGTTCGAGAATGCATGGCTGGAGCACCCTGAGTGTGGCACCAAAGTCCAAACCGAGTGGGGAAGGCCGGGAGATCGCCACATAAAAGCACTACGTCAAAGACATGGGGCAGTCTCTAGATGAGTGGGGTCAGACAGTTTTCCGGGACAACATCAACCAAATCCGCTCTCTCTAGAGGAAATTGGCTAATCTAAATGGCCGCACCGATAGATAAGGCATTAAAATCCGGTTTGCCTTACAGAAACAGTATAATCGAGCCTTGGCCAAACAGGAAGAGTTCTAGCGTCAACGAGCGAAACAACATTGGTTGGGCGAAGGAGACAGAATTATGAAGTTCTTCCAAAGGGCGACCACGAAACAAATTGAAGTCATTGGTTAATGACAAGGGGGTGGAGATGTAGTGGCACACGGGGATGAAGGAGCTGATCCATTCCTATTTTGCCAACATTTTCACTATGGGAGATATCGAAGACTACGATCTCCCCATACCAGTTCCCCACATGATAACCCCTGCCCAGAACCTACAGTTGACAAAATGGGTATCGGATGCGGAAGTGCGACAGGCAGTCTTTCAGATGAGACCATCAAAATCCCCGGGCCCAGATGGCCTCAACCCGAAATTCTTCCAACATTACTGGGATACCTTGTATCCGGAAGTTATCGGGTTTGTCCGGTTTACAGTGGCAACAGGTACCATCGACCATGACATCAACAAGACTACCTTGGTCCTGATTCCGAAAATACCTAGGGCGAGGAAGATCACGGAATTACGGCCCATTGCCCTATGCAACGTTATTTTTAGAATTTTGTCCAAAGTCTTGGCCAATCGTCTAAAACCGCTCATGGATCCTGTTATATCCACCAATCAAGGAACGTTCGTACCAGGGCGGAATATTCAGGATGACATACTTATTTCGTATGAGGTTATTCACACGCTCAGACGTCGGACGCAAGGACAGAGGGGTTTCATGGCCTTAAAGCTAGATATGAGCAAGGTCTATGATAGGGAGGAATAGTCGTTTCTCTTATCCATGATGGGCGCGTTTGGTTTCGATGTGGGATGAAGGTCTTTAGTTATAGCCTGCATGAGGTTTATCCAGTACACGGTGAGTTCAGATGGCAAGCATACGACCCCCTTCACATCTGGGAGGGGGATTCGCGAAGGCGATCCGTTGTCCCCATACCTGTTTCTGTTCTGTATGGAAGGCCTCTCCCGTATGATCAATCAAGCTGAGAGGGACGAGACTCTTCACGGGGTTTCGGTGGCCAGAGGAGCCCCGATTGCATCTCACATCTTTTTTTTGCAGATGATTGCTACATCTTCTGTACGGCCGACCCGGATGAGGCTACCCAGCTGAATCAAATCTTACAATCTTTCGGCCAGTTGTCGGGTCAAGTCATCAACAAGGGCAAGTCCTCCATTTTCTTTAGTACCAACACCTCATCTGCAAACCGGGCGGCGTGTTGTGGTATTCTAGGGGTCCAGGAGATTTTAGGCCCGTCTAAGTATCTGGGGTTCCAAACATGCTGGGACGGCGGAAAGGTCAGAGCCTCCAATTTCTTTGTGATCAGATTGTGGCTAAAATAGGAACGTGGGATGGCCAAATGTTGTCCGCAGGGGGTAAATAGGTGATGATACGGTCAGTACTTCAAGCCATGCCGATCTATGCCATGAGTGTGTTCCTTCTACCACGGGACTCCATCAACAAGATCCACGTTGCGCTAGCTCAATATTGGTGGACGGGGACCCCTAGAGGTAACAAACCGATTATTTGGCAGGACTGGAAGAAGCTTTTTTCGATCAAAGGAGGACGGGGGAATGGGTTTCCAGGACATGAGAGATATGAACATAGCGATGCTGGCCAAAATGGGATGAAAGTTCTTGACCCAGCCAGATAGTCTGGTCGCTCGCATTTTCAAGGCCCGGTATTACCCGAAAGGTGATTTTCTAACCGCAGATGGAGGTAATAACCCCAGTCAGATATGAACGGGACTTCGGGCTACCCAGGACATGCTTAGACAGGGTTTGATTCGGACTATTGGGGACGGTTGTTCGACTATGGTGGAGGGCTCGCCCTGGCTCCTAGGGAATAACCCGGTCATCCCACTTCATACTTGCCTCATCCCGGACATGAGGGTGTCAAAATTGGCTTCGGACACGGGCCAATCGTGGGACATCCCGAAACTCCAACAGAACTTGCCTCCTACCTTTGTGGAGGACATACTACAGGTGCCTCCTCCTCTTCCACGACACTTAGACAAATGGTCTTGGAAGTACAATATTCTGGGAATTTATTCGGTCAAGGAAGGATACATGGCGTTATCCCGGGAGAATGGAAGATGGCATGTATCGATTGGTAAGACGGTTTGGACGATCATTTAGGACCTGGACATCCAACCGCGTATCAAGGTTTTCCTCTGGCGGGCTTTATCTGGTACTCTGCAAGTTGCGGTCAATCTTTGGACGAAATTCGTCCCGATTCTGGCTACTTGTCTGATATGTAAGGGTGATCAGGAGACTACCGACCACCTCCTCCTCCACTGTCCGTTCACCAAATCAGTATGGGACGTATCAGGTTCTCAGATCCCTATCCCCCCCTCTTCGGGTACGTTACATGACTGGTTATCTACCTTGATGCAACTTCCGAATATGTAGATGAAGAGTAGAATGTGCCTCTTGTTGTGGGAGATTTGGAAAGCGAGAAATGGAAAGGTCTAGGATAATAGTACTTCTACCCCACAGGGTATCCTAGCTACTGTCCTTAGTAACCAATGTAGTTGGTCGGAAGCCCAGAATGGTCGACCCAAACCCATAGTCGTTCCGAGCTACAGGCAGACGAGTTGGACCCCACCACCTCAGAGTTGGTCTACTATCAATGTGGATGGCGCAATCTTTGCGGATTCAGGGCAATTTGGTTGGGGATGGCTTTGTCGAACGGAGACGGGAGAAATTCTGGATGGGAGGAGCGGTAGTGGCCTTGGCATGTTGGGTCCCGAATATTCTGAAGCTATGGCTATCTGGCAAGCTTTGCAGTGGATTCAAGCCTCGCATCTATCCAGAGTAATAATTCGGAGCGATGCCTAGTATCTGGTGCATTTGATCCAAGGGTCTCACCAGGTGTTCTCCCCTTTGGGCCGATTGGTTGATGATTGTCAGACCCTCCTTGCTGTTCTCGAGGATGTTAAACTCGAGTATACTTCTAAGTTAGCGAACGGAGCAGCCCACTAGCTAGCTCTGGAAGCCCGTTCTAGGCATGTCCTCTCGTGGTCCGGATTCCTTATTCCGGATGCACTTAAGTGTATTTTGTAACAATTCAAGTAATAAATCTTATTCTCCCGTTTCAAAAAAATATAGCAATATAATTAATCATAACTTATATTTGATTTGAATTTCATGTCTAGAAAGTTAAGCTTAACAGCTAGATGTGACATTAATCTTTATAGTTATCATTTCTTCTTATTTTTTCCGATATGGCTTATATCCTCAATACCATCTTTTTGGAAAATAAAAACTAGCTGCCTTCCAGACTGCTACAGGGAAACCAAATCCGCTCACTGCCCCAACAATGTCACCGATTTTAATCCAATATTGGAACAATTTTACCCATTCAATTCAATCCAATGCGGGCCAATTTCGCATTCATTTTGCCTTTTCTGTAATCGTAAAACCAGATCTCTTTCTTTCTTGTTAAGACATTTCCCATCCAAACTTGCCGGAAGCTATATACAAATTTAACCCCTAAATACTATATCTGCCCAGAAATTATTAAGGATAGCACAAAACAAAACCCACGAAAAATGTCTTGTTTGAGGCAGATGAAGGATCTTCCCGAATCCGGCTCCAATCAGAAATCGTGGTGGCGCCGGAACAGAGTGAAGGGGGTGCTGGGTTTGTTCTTCATGATCAATTCTTGGATGCTTTGGCGGCTGCCGCAGGATCAGAGTGGCGCCTATGATACCAGATCGCCGCCAAGCTTGTCTGCTGCTTCAAATGTCTCTTCCTTTAGGATTAGTGTGAGGGTACATTCTATACTGCTCCATTGTTGCTCACCTCAGTTTTACCCCTTTTTGCTATTTTATATATATATAGAGCTATTCATGAAGGAGGACAACATTTACTGAATCCAAAATAAGTCGGTATGATTAATTGATGAATGAGATCATACATTGTTTGTATCCTGATAAACAGTGTTGACATTAACTGATTGATGAATGAGGACAAAAATGTGTTTGATTTCATCTTTACTGGTAAAGGGGATTTATACCTCAATAATCAATTCTCCTTATATATCTGTGTGTGTACAGGAAGAAGAGACAAAAGTGAACAAACCTCCAAATGTTGGTTACCAAAGGCTGTGGTCTTTGGCTCGACATGCTTTGGCAGAGGTGGGGGTTTTCTAGTTATGGTCCACAATCAACAACTAGTTGTAATTGTTTAGTTGGTTAATTTCAAATTAAGGAAAACGTCGTTTCTTAGCCCCATCATTAAGGTCATTCGCAATTCCTAAATGAGTTCGACCTTTCGTGACAGATCCCATCACAAGATGGTATTTTGTTACAGAAAGTAACATAAATGTGGTAGTTTGTTACAAAAAGTAGTATAAGGTGATTTTTTTTTTTTGCAAGGAAAACCGTTTTTTCATGTTTATTTTACACGTGATTGGTACTTTTTGTAAACTTGTACCACCTTTGTGATAGGATCTGTCACGAAATGTCGACTTTAGTTAGAAATTGCAAATGACTTTTCTGACTAGGCTAGTAATTGACGTTATCCCTTCAAATTATAATGTACAGGGGCATAATAAACCTGAGCCAAGAGATTTATGGAAGGAACCGTTGATTCCTGCCTCTGTTTGGAAACCTTGTGCCCATCAACGCAACTGGCAACCTAGTGGTCAGACTCTCTCCTTCCCCTTTTACATACCAACTGGAACCATTTTCTTATTAACATGTTGACACTCAACTAGTGGGGAACAATGGATACATGATGGTCACAGCAAATGGTGGGATGAACCAGCAACGAGTAGCTGTAAGTGACACCTCTTTTTCTTTATTCATCATCATTTTAACAAATACTTGTCTCTACTTCTTTTATCTGCTTCCTACAGATTTGTAATGCTGTTGCCGTTGCACGATTACTTAATGCAACCCTGCTTGTTCCCAAATTTATGTACAGTAGCGTCTGGAAAGATACGAGGTTACACATGTCTCTCTCATTACTCATTACTCATTACTCATTACTCATTACTCATTACTCATTACATGTTGTTAGTGTCTTGTTTCAAGTGATCATCGAATTCTATTCTGTGATTGCATAGTCAGTTCGACGACATCTATCAGGTGCAGCATTTTATTGATTACTTGACTCCTGATGTACGAATAGTGAAGGAACTTCCAAAGGAGATAAAGTCGTTAGATTTGCAGGCGATTGGCAGTGTTGTGAGTTCTACAAAAAAATCAAACCTAGGTATGATTCTGTTATATGAAACCTGATGGATGGGATGTGTTTCAGATTACAGATGTAGACATCATGAAGGAGGCCAAACCAAGTTTCTATTTGGAAAACATTCTTCCTATTTTGATTCAGAACGGAGTTGTCCATTTTTTGGGGTTTGGAAATCGTTTGGCATTTGATCCAATGCCTTTCGAGTTGCAGGTACATTTCTGATTATCATTCTTTCTTGCACTCCCTTTCTCTTAGGGGTCTAATTGAGGAGCTTCACCAGAGACTTCGTTGCAGATGTAATTTTCATGCACTCGAATTCGTTCCCAAGATCCAACAAACCGGTGCCTTGCTTCTTAGAAAGCTTCGTCGGGGTGCTTCTTATGCTGGGCCATTGGATCATCATCTTGTTGGTCCATTTGCTGAGGCAGTTGACGAGGACAAGTCCGTTAAATCTTGCAGGTATCTTGCTCTGCATCTGAGGTTTGAAATCGACATGGTAGCCCATTCTTTATGTGAATTTGGCGGGGGCGAAGAGGAGAGGAGAGAATTGGAAGCATATAGGGAGGTTCATTTCCCTAACCTCAAGAACACCACAATGTAGGTCTCACATTAATAGAATATGCATAGTTCAATTGCGCCCTTGTATCTAACGACATCTTGCAGGCTGCCTCCACCTGAACAACTCAGATCACAAGGCCTATGCCCATTAACGCCGGAAGAAGCAGTTCTTATGCTAGCTGCTCTTGGTTTCAACCGCAAGACCCGTATATTTGTGGCCGGGGCACAAATATACGGAGGAAAGCCAAGGCTGGATGCTTTGGCTAACTTGTATCCCAAACTGGTTACTAAAGAGACCTTGCTTTCATCCACTGATCTCGAGCCATTCATGAACTTCTCCTCCCAGGTACCAATACTGCAACTGTTTTCAATTAGCTTCGATTTTTGAATTTTACATATATTTGTGTTTCTCTTCTAGCTAGCTACACTTGATTTCATAGCATGTAGTTCTGCCGCAACATTTGCTATGACGGACTCGGGGAGTCAATTATCATCTTTGGTATCCGGTTATCGAATATATTATGGTGGAGGAAGAATGCCAACCATCCGGCCAAACAAGCGCAGGCTTGCAAGTATTTTCATCAAGAACAATACAATACAATGGCACATTTTCGAGGTGAGAATGAGGAAAGCTATTAGACAAGCCAAGCATGTCCTGGCAAGGCCCAAGTCCAGGAGCGTTTACAGGTATCCGCGTTGTAAGCAGTGCATGTGCAAGAAAGAGTAACTTCCCACTCTTTGAGTGCCAATTGCAGATTCTTACTCACATTTTCCCGTCCAAACAAAAAAAAATCGTGTTTGTGGGAAACCGTGTGATACACACCTAAACGGAGTGATGAAAGAAAATGGTAGAATTAGGGTTGCTGTGTGTAAAAGAAGGATGAATGAATAGAGAGAAGAAATGTAGAGAGAGTAATGAAAAAAGAGAGAAAGATTCATCAAATGAGATTTTGTCTCCTATTTCATTTCACCGTGTATGTTTTTGTAGACAACGACAAAATTAAAATAGGGTTAAATACGTTGTGGTACCTTTATGTTCGGCCCACGAACGTTTTGGTACTCTTATGATTTTTTATTCTATTTGTGTATCCTAATGTTCGATCCACGCGGAATTGGCATATTCCGTTAGAAAACTAACAGAATATTCTTTTAAGTTAGTCAGGTGACCCCATGTGCCAGCTAGTGATTAGTGAAAGTACGATTTTGCCCTTCCAGGCTTGCAAGTATTTTCATCAAGAACAATACAATACAATGGCACATTTTCGAGGTGAGAATGAGGAAAGCTATTAGACAAGCCAAGCATGTCCTGGCAAGGTCCAAGTCCAGGAGCGTTTACAGGTATCCGCGTTGTAAGCAGTGCATGTGCAAGAAAGAGTAACTTCCCACTCTTTGAGTACCAATTGCAGATTCTTACTCACATTTTCCCGTCCAAACAAAAAAAATCGTGTTTGTGGGAAACCGTGTGATACACACCTAAACGGAGTGATGAAAGAAAATGGTAGAATTAGGGTTGCTGTGTGTAAAAGAAGGACGAATGAATAGAGAGAAGAAATGTAGAGAGAGTAATGAAAAAAGAGAGAAAGATTCATCAAATGAGATTTTGTCTCCTATTTCATTTCACCGTGTATGTTTTTGTAGACAACGACAAAATTAAAATAGGGTTAAATACGTTGTAGTACCTTTATGTTCGGCCCACGAACGTTTTGGTACTCTTATGATTTTTTATTCTATTTGTGTATCCTAATGTTCGATCCACGCGGAATTGGCATATTCCGTTAGAAAACTAACAGAATATTCTTTTAAGTTAGTCAGGTGACCCCATGTGCCAGCTAGTGATTAGTGAAAGTACGGTTTTGCCCTTCCAGGCTTGCAAGTATTTTCATCAAGAACAATACAATACAATGGCACATTTTCGAGGTGAGAATGAGGAAAGCTATTAGACAAGCCAAGCATGTCCTGGCAAGGCCCAAGTCCAGGAGCGTTTACAGGTATCCGCGTTGTAAGCAGTGCATGTGCAAGAAAGAGTAACTTCCCACTCTTTGAGTGCCAATTGCAGATTCTTACTCACATTTTCCCGTCCAAACAAAAAAAAATCGTGTTTGTGGGAAACCGTGTGATACACACCTAAACGGAGTGATGAAAGAAAATGGTAGAATTAGGGTTGCTGTGTGTAAAAGAAGGATGAATGAATAGAGAGAAGAAATGTAGAGAGAGTAATGAAAAAAGAGAGAAAGATTCATCAAATGAGATTTTGTCTCCTATTTCATTTCACCGTGTATGTTTTTGTAGACAACGACAAAATTAAAATAGGGTTAAATACGTTGTGGTACCTTTATGTTCGGCCCACGAACGTTTTGGTACTCTTATGATTTTTTATTCTATTTGTGTATCCTAATGTTCGATCCACGCGGAATTGGCATATTCCGTTAGAAAACTAACAGAATATTCTTTTAAGTTAGTCAGGTGACCCCATGTGCCAGCTAGTGATTAGTGAAAGTACGATTTTGCCCTTCCAGGCTTGCAAGTATTTTCATCAAGAACAATACAATACAATGGCACATTTTCGAGGTGAGAATGAGGAAAGCTATTAGACAAGCCAAGCATGTCCTGGCAAGGTCCAAGTCCAGGAGCGTTTACAGGTATCCGCGTTGTAAGCAGTGCATGTGCAAGAAAGAGTAACTTCCCACTCTTTGAGTGCCAATTGCAGATTCTTACTCACATTTTCCCGTCCAAACAAAAAAAAAATCGTGTTTGTGGGAAACCGTGTGATACACACCTAAACGGAGTGATGAAAGAAAATGGTAGAATTAGGGTTGCTGTGTGTAAAAGAAGGATGAATGAACAGAGAGAAGAAATGTAGAGAGAGTAATGAAAAAAGAGAGAAAGATTCATCAAATGAGATTTTGTCTCCTATTTCATTTCACCGTGTATGTTTTTGTAGACAACGACAAAATTAAAATAGGGTTAAATACGTTGTGGTACCTTTATGTTCGGCCCACGAACGTTTTGGTACTCTTATGATTTTTTATTCTATTTGTGTATCCTAATGTTCGATCCACGCGGAATTGGCATATTCCGCTAGAGAACTAACAGAATATTCTTTTAAGTTAGTCAGGTGACTCCATGTGCCAGCCAGTGATTAGTGAAAGTACGATTTTGCCCTTTCTTCTTTTAACCTTATTAATTTTATAAGTAAAATTACCGTTATACCCTCAGGTATGTTATAAAGTACAAATCATTCAAATTAAAAGCAAAAAAGTAAAAGAATTAAATTAATTAATTAATTTAATAACTTTAATAAATAAAATAATTTTAAAAAAAACATGTGGATGCAATCTACCTGTCTAATATCTACATATCATCTCACTTATCTCTAACCTAATCCACACAAACACAACACAAATCTCTAACCTAATCCACACAAACACAACACCAAACCCGCCTTCGTCTTCCTCGCTTCAGGAACTGCTCCGACAAGCTTTGAACAAACCATTCCCCTCGGTGTGCACCATCTCATCCGACCGACCTTGGCGTTCATAATCTTCTCCGGCTAAATATCGAGCTCTGGTGCTCGGCCGACCTCATTCTTCCTCATAGATTTGGCTCTGGTTCTTCTGGATCTCGACCCTCGACGAAGTTCATATTCGAAGAACAGCGTTTGTCGCCGCCGCCGCCCCATCTCGACCTCTCCACCGCTCCTTTCCTCTGGCCTCACCGCTCCTCGTCACTCTACAGAGCATCGCAACCCGTAGATGACGACCGACCACCCCTCTCACCTTCCACGAAATCCCCTTTCTCCCAAGGAAACGAAACCCCATTCCTCCTCCCAATTTCAGAGCAGATCTGAAGACGCCACACCATTTCAGAGCAAAGTCAGGCGTAGAAGACCGCTCAGGAAAATCAAGGGTTTGGATTATGTTCTCGATAAAGTTTATGGATTTTGAATGAATATCGTTGCTTGGTTTTGATTTTGATGTCTGAAAAGAAAAGGAAAAATGGGTTGGGTTGGGTTCAATCGTAGCTGGATGAACATTGGTGTTTCGATTTGTTATTGTTCTTCATTTGTTATTGTTCTTCGGGACATGGTGGAGGAGGTTCGGGAAGAACGCGAAGAGACCATAAGTGTTTTTTTAATTAAAAAAATTAGAAGGAATAACATAAAAATTTAAAAATAATTTATGAACTGTAAAAATAATTAATGAATTTGTTTATAATTTTTTTAAATTTAAAAATAATTTTTAAAATAAATAAATAATTATAAATATTTTAAGAAATAAAGGATATTATTAATATTAATTTATTTTTTTGATAAGTGAAGATTTTATTAAGCCAATGTTCTATAAGAAAATAAACCAAAGCAAGAGAAGATCTAATCGATCTTTTCCTCAGACTAATACCGTTCCAAAGGAGCAAAACAAAAAAAAAAGAAAACAAAACAAGATGTCAACAAAACACCTTGCCTATTTCCTAACAGGATTCAGACAGGTAAACCGGTTAGAGACCGGAATAGGGGTCAGGGCTTGTTCTGAAAGCGGTTCCAAGTAATCCAAGTCCTTCCTACCCTCGCAGTCTTTCTTGAACTTGTCGAGTGCCAAAGAACAGAGATTTACAGCCTTTTTACCAACTTTCGAACTGTAACTCCAATTTCCTGAGTCATCTTTTTTAGCAACGTTTACAATAAAACGTCCCAATTTGTCCCCTTTATCAGCCGAAGTCCTAGCTCTTGTCTGGTAAACAACAATTGGTTGAGCACGTACCTTCGACTGACCCTTCTTTGGGCGTCCACGCCTCTTTGGCTCAGCCCCAGAAATCGGCGGTTTTACCAAGCCATCCTTCCACGGACTACCTGCATCCCCGACTTCCATAAACGGTACACCACACCGAGACAAAACGTTCTACGCTTCCAAATCAGTCCCAAGACGCTTAAAAACAGTAGCCAAACTTGGGTCTTCGCGGGCTGGAGATCCGTGCCCAAGAGTTGAACAACCCGAGGCGGTATGGGCCTCCTGAAAAGTAACAATACAGCCCCCCAAACCCAGCTGAAGGAAAGGCCCAACTGAACGCAGCCCAAGCTGTAGGTCTTCATTCTCAATCGTATCACACGCAGAGATTGTTTCCTCATCAAGCGCGACATGGTCGGAAATCAGAACCCTGGGATCACGCACGAGATCACGAGAATCAGTGGAACTGAATTTGATTTCAAAATATCCGAAACTACAGCTATCTCCGTAGAGCACGCCAAAGTCTCGGCCAAGCTCTGTTTTCTGTGGTCACCAGTCCGACACAGCTCCGGCTGAGAAACCTGGATCATCGCCGCCGTTGCAGGCTTCACGCGCTCTTCCCCTTTGCTCTGATCAGAACGTATTCTTCCTAAACCGGGACGAGCCAAGGCCACGAACATCACGTGACCTTTGAAACTGAAGCCATTGAGCGACTCAATTACCTGCAAAGCTGCGTCCTTCGATTTGAACTCAACAAATTTGAACACATATCCAGAGCGAGATAATCTCTTACGAATGTTCACTGCAACGATCTCGCCAAAGCTTCCCAACGCGTTTCGAACCCAATCTGAGGTCGTTCCAAACGACAAATTATGAAGAAACAGAGCAGTACCTGTAGCGTTCTCCTCTGTCCCTGAACTGGACTCCGGCAATTGAACGTCCCCGTGCTCGGTCTTTGGCGCTTGGACGTCCACAGACCCAGTTGCAGCCACCAGCTCTGTTCTAAACCCCGTCATCGCCGCCGGTTTAGATACGAACTCCGTCCGAAGTTCACCATGTAAATGGCTCACACCTCCACTGGGTTTGGAGGATCGATTCACAGCGGATGAATGGTTAACACCTCCACTGGGTTTGGAGGAACGATTCACAGCGGATGAAGGATCGCGAAACGGTCGCTTTTTCGCAGCCTTCGTACCTCCATCGGGTTTCCGGGACGCCGTGGATGAAGGACCTTAATTTTTTTTGTTGAAAATATAAAAAATGATATTATTAATATTGTAAAAAAATCAATTATTGAAAATTGAAAAAATAAATAAGATATATTATTGGATTAATTAAAATGTTAATGAAATTAAATCTAAAACTGAGCGTATAATGATCTTTTCACTCTTAAGTCAAAAGTCAACTGAAATAACAAAGGGTAAAATAGTCATTTAACTTCCTTCTGCTATGTTTTTAACTCCAATGGCTCAAAACTTTCGTGGACCGAACATTAAGGGTACCAAAATGTAATAAAAAATCATAAGTGTACCAAAATGTACATGGACCGAACATAAGGGTACCATAATGTATTTAACCCATTAAAATATGTACAGTGATATGGGATAAGGCTTGGACTAGCATTACAAAACCCATTAAAATGGTTAAAAGCCCCACTATCCTATAGTCCAATACAATAAATTCAACTAATGGCTCAATAAAATATATAACTCGTAACATTGCTCTCTCCTTCAAATGATTCTTCCCTCAAAAATTTGATTCTGTTTACAGAAGACGAACACAACATAAAAGAACATGTCATGAACTATTGACGGTAAATCTTGAATTGTGATCAATCACAATTATAATTACAAGATTACGATCATCCTTGATTTATTTCCTAGTTTGTAGATATTGTATTCAAAAGTGTATCTTTATTTTCTTTTCAGTCATATACCTAGTTGTATAAATATGTAATATCTTTAAGCAATACAATCAAGTTGGGATAAAATAGCAAACCATGAATCTCAGCATGATGATTTTTTGATGGGTCTGGATGATGATTTTACAACTATAGGTTCTCAAATTCTCAGCATTCATCCTCTTCCAGGAATCGACAAAGTCTACTCTATTGCTGCTCAAAGCACCTGCAATGGTATACTACGAGTAATAGTATGAAGCCATGGTAAAAGAGCATTTTAAGGTTTCTCTCTCCTCCATACTACCTCCTACTATGGTCTCTCCAATAGCAAACCATGACTAGTAGTGGGGAGCCATTGCTTGCACTTGAAATTAAATTGTTTGCATTTTTTTAACTTGTTGTCGCTATGTGTCAGCATGGGATTGACCCGCCAACTAAGTTTGGGGTTGCCACGACTGGACGAGTCATGGCAGGATCCTGCAACGACCGCCTCCAACGGCACCCCTTACCACGACTCGTCCTACTACTGGTCGTGGTAGCGAGCCGTGGCAGGGCCTGCAACGGCGCTGCCACGACCATTGCATCTGCTCTCAAGAGGAATTGCAATGAGTTGCTTTTGCTTCCTGAGTACCGATTTTGGAACATGTTGCCCTCTCTGCTCAATCCACTATCGCCGGCAAACAAAGACCTGCTAGATATTATGCTCGAAATACTAGTGACCGACCCCGTGTTCGCTTTACACACTGTTGGAAGCCTGGTCACGTTGCTACCGATTGCTATAAGCTAGTAGGCTACCGGTCAGATTGGGGAAAATAGGGCTATGGAAAGAACTCTAGTGGCGCTGGACGTGCGTCTAGTGCGGGAGGCACGAGCGTCTGCAATTGAGTTTGATGCATCCGTTGGTTTGAAGGTTGAACAAGATCTTCAACACAACCTTAATAGGCTTTAACTGATGCTGGCCGAAGTTCAAGCCAGCCCGTGGGCCACACCTTGGGACCAGATATGCATGCGGGTTGTGGGAACGGGTCGGACGAACACGCGTGTCGTAGATACGGATAAAGCCGACCCATGTTCATTCCAACCGGGTCATCCGTGGGTCAGCTCTACAACCCATTCAACATCCCTTTGACTCCTTCTTGCGCCAGCTTAATGAGGCCCAAAAGGCTCATTTGATGGACCTTTTTCGCATGACACATACCTCATACTTTTGCTGGTTCCTCAACTACTCGCCACTGTTAGTCTTAGTGCCCGTAGTTCAATCGTAAATGTCCAAATGTAGATATCATCGTTAGAAATAAAATTAAAGTAGCTTTATATTTGTAAAGCCCGCCACGGCTTAGAGGAAATAAATTGTTAAATTTATTGTCTTAAAGCGTCGTGGTTAAAAGCCGGATCAAAAATTCTAATTGAGCGCGAAATAAAAAGCTTTTCAAAAAAAAAATGGTGAAGGGTCGGACCGGGTCGGTCCAGACCGGTCATCACATCCGGCCAGACCCGGTCCGAACAGGGCAACCCAGCCTGTCTTCGTTTTGGGCCATGCGGCCCAACTCCGCGAAACCGATTGCCAGGCTTGGTTTCCTTTGAGCCCAAGCCTGTTTGTATCTGCTGGTATAAAAGCAATTTTTTTGGTCTGAAACCCTAACTCGGCAACTCCTCTTCTCCTTCCCTTTTCGCGCAGCCGAACTCCCTCTCTCACCCTCATCTCCACGCCATCCCCGACCTCCCAACCCCGTCCTCTCTCTCCTTCTCACCGACCTCCTCCCCTTCTTCTTCTTCTTCTTCTTCTTCTTCTTCGTTCACTCCGTCGCCGGCCACGTCCCCATCGACATCTCTTTCTCTTCCACCACCAGCCACGACCATGGCCTCCTCAGTCCACCTTCTTCGTCCCGAGTTCTCGGCCGCCCTCTCACCCACGTCTCCGACCACTGCCGCCGCGCACCACCTCCGAACTCCCTCTCTCAGATCTGTCCCGCCGCCCTCTTCCCGTTCACTCGCCGGACCTGAGACGAAGCTCGCCGTCCAGATCCGTTACGGGGAGCTTCCGTGCTCCGTCGTGCTCAACCTCCGCCGTGCCCAACCGCCACCCTTGTTTCCCCCTACGGTGAGCCCCTACCGCTGTGAGGCCTTGGTCGGCCGGAATAAAACCCGATCCCTTTTCCTCTTGTTGTTTTCTGTAAATCGAGCTCTTCACCTGATTCTGGTCGAGTTTGAACAGATTTTGTATTGAAAATAAAATGAAAAACGGGACTAAAAACTAACCGGTTGAAAGACCAAATTTTGGTTTCGGATATGTTGTAAATCAATTTAAAAACGATGTTAAACCTGGTTTTTGGAACGAATCAGAACGATTTTGGGACTGAAAACGTTGGATCTGTTGGTTTGGAAACAAAAGTTAAGTTTTTAACAGAAAAGGTTTGAAAACAAAAAGGGAAACGGAAAACATTTTTGGATCTGGTTTGGATGGAATCAAAATCAAAGAATTTGAAAGGGAACGAGCTTTGGAAACGAAAATCAGTTGTTGTTTGATAAAAATAAATTTAAGTGGAAAGAAATCAAAACAAAACCAATTTTGATTCAATACGGTATTTGGGAACCTCGGGAGTTTTAAATCGAAATGTGAAATTGGACTTGGAACGGTATTAAAAGTGGGACGTTAAATCGGATTCCTCGGGAATTGTGCCTGAAACTCGTGCCTTGAAAAACGTACACCAGGTCTGTGCTCGGAGTCGTTTACTCAAACCCGATTTGTCGTTTAACCCTGCTCTTAGCTCGCTCGAGTCTAAAAGATAACTTTTGAACTTAATCGAAACCGTCGTAACCTTTAAATTAATTTGTGAAACCGGTTTTAATTGTAACTTTCTGTGTAAAGTAGAGTGCGGCTTCGACCGAAGAGAAAACCGGAGTTACACCCAGACGCGGACTTCGGCCTGGAAGACGGCGTTGGCCCGGTCGTCATCAGCTAGGAGACGCTGTTGTAGTTTCGCCTTGAGGTAGGGAAAAGTAGCCGGATCTCGGCCCTAACTAGGGAAAGTTAACTGTAGAATTGCATGTGACACCGGGGTGTCGTGGTTTATTTAGGTTATCAATTATTAGAAAGGCATGATACGGGAACGTAGCAATGATCGGAAATGCATGTGACACTTAGTAGTGTCGTAGGAGTAGAGAACTTAGCGTTATTAAAATTACTGGAGCCATATGACCATGCCCGGAGGTTAATTGCGAACTTATCGAGATTAGGAGTACTGGAGGCATATGACCATGCCCGGAGGTTGATTGTGAAACTGTTGATATTAGGACTGTTGGAGGCATTGGATATGCCGGAGGTTGATCGTGTATTTTGTGTCTTGGGTGGCCTTGAGAGCCCGTGTTATTATGGTTGAGTTGGGTGGCCATGAGAGCCCGTGCTTTACTGTTGTGTTTTGGGTGGCCATGAGAGCCCGTGCTTTACTGTTGTGTTTTGGGTGGCCATGAGAGCCCGTGTTATTATTGTTGAGTTGGGTGGCCATGAGAGCCCGTGAGTTATGGTTGGTGTGTCTTGGGTGGCCGTGAGTGACCGTGGGGTTGTGAACCCGTGTTTTACCGTCGGTGTCTTGGGTGGCCATGAGGGCCCGTAGGGTTGTTGAACCCGTGCTTTGTTGTTGGTGTCTTGGTGGCCTTGAGTGCCTGTGGAGTTTGGGACTGGTGTCGTTACTGTTTGTTGAACTTTGTTTGTGTTTGTGATTGGTTACTTGATACTGGTGGAGGTTGTGTGGTGTAGCTAGCCTCCCGACTGGGATCGGGAGAAGCGGAGAGGTTGTGGGCTAGCTCCCCGACTGGGATCGGGGGAAGGACGCGCGGGTGTGGCTAACCACCCGACTGGGATCGGGTGAAGCGGAGAGGTTGTGGGTTAGCCTCCCGACTGGGATCGGGAGAAGTTGCGCGACAGGTCGACCGCCTGACCTGACTGGGATCGGTAAAGGGCGAGAGACAGAGATGGTTACTGAGCAGCTGGTATGCGATCCTTTGTGATCTTGTTTGGTGTGCGATCCTTTGTGATCTTGGGTGTTGCGTGGTTGTCTGTCGTGTCTTTGGAAGAGGTCGTCAATTGTTGTGTGGGGTCTACTTTACGTGTCCGAGTGTTGAGTCGGCTGAGGAAAGTATCAGTGTGTGGGTGTCGGTCGGGTTACTCGAGTTTGGGGATAGTGTTCCCCGGTGTTGAGTTGGTTGTTGGTGTTACCGGCATTGTCTGCTAATTATGCCATAGTCAGTCTGTTATCCGTGGTGGTGAGCGAACACTCACCCCTAGCTGCTTTTCCTACAGGTACCGGTCGCAGGTTGGACTAGGTGAGATTCTGAAGCTTGAAGAGCTAGGAGCGGGATTCTGGGTTTATTTGAGTCTAACGACGGATACCATACTTATGTCCACTTGTTGGGACGTGTTTTAAGTTGTAAATGTTATTTTGTCGAACAAGTGGTGTTTTTAAAGTGGTTTATTGTAAAAGGTTTCAAAGTGTTTTATTATTTTAAAGGTTCACGTCCTGAGTTCGGTGTACTGAAATTGGGGCGTGACAATATTACTTATGTGGTGGAGCAATATATCGATATGTGTTTTGATCTATGCTCACCATGCGAATAGAACCATAGATCGAGATAGACCACACTCGATGGGTCCCGAGTAATCAAAGCTTCACTAGAAACGACTAGTATGAAAGATTGCTCTGTATAGCTTACGTTCTATTAGTCATTGGAACAGGATTTTGAAGTGTGATCATAGATATCACGTGGGACATGATATTAGACGACCCTCTTTGAATATGTGTCAAAGATTAAGTCATGAACATATTCAATATCGTAGCTTGTCATGTACGCTTAGACCAACGAGTCTTTGTGATCGCTATGCAGTAAACAACTAAGTTTGGCATGAGCCTAACATTTTCCACAACAAGCCTTCCATAACGACCATGATTGGCTTGAGGAAGGATTTCATGAGTGACATGAAAGACGGCTAAGGGATTTATCCCTCATACTACGGTATGGGAAAGATATCGGTTTTCGACCGCTTGATCGGGAGTGATTGAAAGAATAGATTGCCCAGGCATATGATACTGGATATCTTATATTCAATCATCTCACATATCAAGGAACAGTGATTGAGAATAATAAAGATGACAACTCTGTGCCTTATCTCAATTAGGATATCAGAGATAAAAGGATAGTGACATAGACGACAGAAAGGTTAGAATCGATATGGTCGATTCGTTATGCAATGTCAGGCAATACTAAAGTCTAGTTAGTTGCCACTTATGTAGAATCAAGTAAAAAGGGATTTTACGTTGATCTACCGACATGCATAAACCTAAGGGTCACACCGGAGGATGAAATTAAAAAAAACACATTTATGGAGAATGGCCAAAATGGAAGTTGTCACGTGACACGACCAAAACTGGGTTTCAGGTCATGTGCCCGTAAGTATTTAGGACATTATAGATCAAGACAAGGCTTGGAGTCTTGGGATTGATCGCGTCGGATAATGTTGGACATATCTGGGATGGGAGGTGTGGAGGCGATGAGCGCATCATGGGACCTCGTTGGTAATGGCCACGACGAGGCCCATGGGTGGCCCATGCTACCAAGGCCCCATGAAACTAATTAATCAAGTCTTGATTAATTAGTACTAAATGAGTTGTTAGTCTTAGTGCCCGTAGTCAAATCGTAAATGTCCAAATGTAAATATCATCGTTGGCAATATAACAAAGCGACTTTTCATATTACTTAACTGTTGGAGTAATATATCGTGTGTGTTTCCATCTATCCCCACAAAGCGAATAGAACAATAGATCATGATGGATCACACTTGATGGGGTCCTAAGTCAATAGTCTTCAATAGAAACGACTAGTATGAAACATGACTCTTGATGGCTTACGTTCTATTTGTTATTGGAAAGGGATCCGTAGTTTGATCATAGATATCATGTGGGACATGATATTGGACGACCCATCCTAAATATGTTCCATAGATTAAGTCATGAACATATTCTGAGTCGTAGCTTGTCAGGTATCCTTAGACCGAGGAGTCTCTGTGGTAGCTATGCAGTAAACAAATGAGTTTGACCTAAAAGCCTAACGTTGCATCGTGACTAGGGCTTCCATAGCGGCCAAGATTGGCTTGGGGAATGACTGCATGAGTGACATGAGAGACGACTAAGGGATTTATCCCTCATACTACGATATGGGTAAGATATCTGATTCACGACCGCTTGATCGAGAGTGACTGATAGAAAAGCATGGTCATGCACATGATACTGGGTATTATACATTCAGTAACCTCACATATCAAGGAACAATGATTGAGAATGATAAGGATGAGGGCTCTGTGCCTTATCTCAATCAGGATATCAGAGATAAAAGGATAATGACAAGGACAACTGAAAGGTCAGAATCGACATGGTCGATTCATTATGCAGTGCCAGGCTAAACTAAGTCTCGTTAGTTGCCAATAGGGTAAGATCAAGTAAAGTGGGACTTTATGTTGATCTGACCAACATGCATTGACCGAAGGGTCACACCAAAGGTTTGTAACTCGATAAGTACGCAACGTAGCTTGGCTTGGAAGGGGTTGTGTCGGGAATTGCCAAAGTGGACGGCTAAGACATGATGGGTTGGCATGGGCTCTCTTGGAGAGGCCTATAGCCGGCCCATATAGCCTAGGCCCAACAAGAACCAAAGGTTAAAGGTTGACTCAATAGTCTTGTTGATTAAAGTCGGTTGGACCCACTTTCCACTAATTAATAAACTAACATAGTTTATTATATCCACCTTGCATTTTTGCATAGACACTTGGCTCTTGATGGGGATTAAGTGAGATGACACAATCCATTTAACTCAACATGCAAGAGAGCGGGCATTTTCATAACATGCAAGGCTTGAGAAAAATTGACACAACTTCTTCATTTTCTCCCACCTTGGCCGAACACCCCTAGGAGGAAGCAAGCTCCATTGTTGCATGTTCTTGAGTATACAAACTCAAGAACTATGTCGTCTTTGATTCCGTTAAGGATACATAGGCGTCTAAGGGGCTCAAATCATTCAAAGTTTGGTGTTCTTCTTCTCAATTCTCATCGAAACAAGAAGGTAATGCACTCAGACTCTTGTTGAATTTTCTGTCTTGTTTTTCAATATTTGGTATCTTCTTCTTGAGTGATTCGTGGTTAATTTCTGTTGTGTTTTGTATTTCTCTTGTCCACAACCTAGAGACCCAACGTAAGTAAGACTATTAATGTGTTGGTGATTCACCACTAACTCCCATCTAATCTACACCATGCTTTACACCATCCTTGTCCTATATACTATTATTCTATTATGTTGATGGGAGAAGATGACTTAAGTGTCACCCTTTCAACAAAATAGACATAACAAACAAAGAGAAAAACACCAACACTCCTCTCTCCCTACAATTTCGGTTTTGGCTTGCTCTCTTCATCTTGATGTGTTCTTGAGTCTTCAAACTCAAGAACTATGTGGCTTTAATTCCTTGGAGGATACGTAGGCGTCTTGGAGATTCAAGCCCGATCATTCCTTACCCGGTGTTCTTGTTTTGGTAAGAAACTGTGTTGAATTTTTGTCTTGTGATTCTAATCTTTGGTACTTATTTCATCGCTTACATGGTCTCTTGATTTCAATTTTTATTCCACTACGAGTTGGTTCATCTTTTATCGTACCTCGAGACCCAAAAACCACAACTCTAGTAATTTTTTTCTACATGGGTAATTGATTATGGTGCAACTAATCATATTGCCTGTAATACTTGTAGGGAATATAGGTTAGTATATTGACGATAAACAAATTCAAATAAACGAAATAACAAATTGAAATAGCAAATAAGAAATAACCTTCACCGAATCAACTAGCTTACTGATTACGGATTAGGAAATTCGGGTTTAGTCGAGTCCAGGTACTCCTGTCTCCTTAAGACACTTGACTGCCCGTATGGGCAACGGTCTCCCAGGATACAACGACTAACGTCAGCGAACTCAACTCCGTGTAGAGAAATCACCAAGACTAAGGAAGAATGAAAAACGATATGTGAAGTGTTTTTGGTATTTGTGATGTGTTTGAAGTGTGTAAAAGATGACTTAGTAGATTGGTATTTATAGGCTCTCTAATAGGGATAAGAAAGTCATTTTATGGGGTAGCTAATCCCACAAAAGCCTCTCATTAAGAGGTCATGGCCAACCAACTACATAAATCACATTTAAGACCATAAATTTTATTTAGTACCATAAATCATATTTAAAAACAACAAAATCACATTTTAACCACATTTTCCCAACAATTTCCCACAAAAATGTGATGGGAACGGAAAAGGAACGAGGGAGCGGTGACTTCTCAAAGTCGATACCTGCATAGGATAGGTAGATGTTTATCCTTGAACCTTCCCTTGTGAAAGTATATTTACTCTGCTGACTGACTAGTAGAGATGATATCCTTGAACTATTCTGTCGTTTGTGCAGATGATGATATACCCCACACATATACCAACAAACACGGTTTGGTTCTCATTGGTGTGCCCGTTATGGTCATGGACACTGCCTGGTTCTGCAAGAGTTTAAGATGACTAGCCCTTTTAGTCACCCTTGAAGCGACCCCACTTCCTCTTACATAGGTGATTCACTTTGCTCAATACTCTTGATGCAAGGAATCATTAAAAGCAATGCTTATCCTTCACACGTCACTTGTTTGTATCATAGGAATGGACTCGGGTTGGACCCCCACGGTGACCGTACACGGGTTATGCAATTAGGTTGTCCCATTGAACCTAGATCTTGGGATCTCCAGTCAACTAGGTTGGGTTTTCCTTCACATAACGCCTTTAAATGGGCTTCAGTCACATTCCCTTGGATGTCTTTTTCTCAACTAGATCTTAATGTAACATTTAGTTACTTAGTTGATCGGAAATATTCCGTGTAGTGGGACCGACCCCCACATTTACAAGTAATTGTACAAAAGGTCATTCCCTTTTCATAATTATCCAAAATTGAAATCATTCAACTTGGTCAAAATACAAATTAGCTTGATTTGAGAATCCAAATTTAATCGTTCTAACGTGTTTCACAATGAAACCAGAAACCGATTTGTCACGCCCCAATTTCTGTAAACCGAACTCGGGACGCGAACATTTAAAATAATAAACACTTTGAAACCTTTTCCATTTAAACATTTCAAATTACTAGTTTAGTTCAACAAAATAATATTTACAACTCAAAAATCAGTCCCAACAAGTGGACAAAAACATGGTATACGTCGCTAGACTCAAATAAAGCCAGAATCCCGCTTCTAGCTCTTCAAGCTTCAGAAGCTCACCTAGTCCAGCCTGCGAACAGTACCTGTAGGAAAAGCAGCTAGGGGTGAGCGTTCGCTCACCACCACGGATAACAGACTGACTACGGCATAATTAGCAGACAATGCCGGTAACACCAACACAAACTCAACACCGGGGAACACCATCCCCAACCCAAGTACTCCGACTGAACACACACCCACAGTTACCCTCCTTGACCAACTCAACACCCTGACATGTAAAGTGGACCCGACACAACGATCACGACCCCTCCCAAGGACTCAAAAGACCACCACGCAACACCCAAGATCACAAAGGATCGCACACCAAACAAGATCACAAAGGATCGCATACCAGCTGCCAACTGCTCAGTGCCAAGAACACTCGCAACCTCCCGAGACTCTAACTCGGTCAGGCCAGCCAAAGAACGCTCGCAACCTCCCGAGACTCTAACTCGGTCAGGCCAGCCGAAGAATGCTCGCAACTTACTGAGACTCTAACTCGTAAGCTAGCCAAAGAATGCTCACAAACCCAAACCACACACGCGCGGCCAGGACCCCTTTATTGACGGGCGGGCCCCCTACCCCGTCTGAACATGCAGACGCGTGTGCTCGTGGACCCCCGTTTCATGAAGCGGGCCCCCAACCTCAGGTAACCACAATCACAATCACAACCACAAACAAAGTTCAACGAACAGCAACAACACAAGATCAACACTCCACAGGCACTCATGGCCACCCAAGACACCAACAGTAAAACACGGACTCAACAACCCCACGGGCACTCACGGCCTCCCAAGACACACCAACCATAACTCACGGGCTCAACAACCCCACGGGCACTCACGGCCACTCAAAACCACCAACAGTAACTCACGGGCTCAAAAACCCACATGCACTCACGGCAACCCAAGATACACCAATAGTAAAACACGGGTTCAACAACCCTATGGGCACTCATGGCCACCCAAAACACCAAAGGTAAAGACACGGGTTCGACAACCCCACGGGCACTCATGGCCACCCAAAACTCCAACAGTAAAGTACGGGCTCTCATGGCCACCCAAGACACAAATAATAACACGGGCTCTCATGGCCACCCAAGACTCAACAATAATAGCACGAGTTCTCTAGGCCACCCAAGACTCGACAATATTAGCACGGGCTCTGAAGGTCGGCCAAGACACCAAATAAACAATCAACCTCCGGCATAACCAATGCCTCCAACAGTCCTAATATCAACAGTTTCTCAATCAACCTCCGGGCATGGTCATATGTCTCCAGTACTCCTAATATCGATAAGTTCACACTCAACCTCCGGGCATAGTCATATGCCTCCAGTAATTCTAACATCGATAAGTTCTCTGCTCCTACGACACTACTAAGTGTCACATGCATTTCCAATCTTCGATAACCTACTTACCCCACGACACCCCAAGTGTCACATGCATTTCTAATATTCGATAACCTACTTAACCCACGACACCCAAGTGTCACATGCAATTCTACTGTTAACTTTCCCTAGTCAGGGCCGAGATCCGGTTACTTTTCCCTACCTCGTGCGTGTTCTCCCAAAAGCCAACCAACGAGCTCCGGTGATGATCTCAGTCACTCACCCAGCTTTCCCTTGCCTCGGTCCGTGGCACGATCTAAAAGAATACAATTTAAAGGCACTTAACAACTCGCAGGAATAAACTGAAAATCATTAAACTCGATGCCCAAACTTAACCCCGACAATGTCGATCACTCCCAAACTTCCTAATTACTCGACATTGTCGATAAGGGACCCGTAAAGGCCCGATTCGCCGACATGGCGAATCTGCCCGGGTTTTGTAAATGCCCTTCCGGGGCTCCAAAAATTCCCGTTTTCGTTTCTACTATCTTAGAATAATTCAAGGGTCCCAATGTACTTGACAAAATCGAATTCCGACTTCCGAGTCAATTAATTAACGTTTAAAGTTTCTAAACCCAATAATTATAACTTTTCCAATTTAATTCCAAATTTCGATTCGGTTAGGGATAAATGGTCCGGGGAACGTTTTAAACCACCCAAACACTAAACCCGAGCACCCGAGCACGTGGGCCCCACCCGGCCCACCTTGGCCATGGGTCCTAGGGCTCAAATTGGGGCCCGCCCACCATGGTGGTGGCTGGTCCCAGCTCCGGCCAGCCACCCCATGGCCGGCCGGCCACCACCCACGGTGGCCGGAGCTCCTCCCGAGCTTCTGGTCACCGGAAAACGTGCCCCTTCGCCTCCAAATACCTCCAAAACGTCTCCAACAATTCCCCCAACCTCAAAACACCCTAAACTAATAGTTTTACACAAACCCTAACTTTCAAAATTAAACAAAACGAGAATCGGTTCGTATTAACCGTAGAGCACGACGAGGGGAAGTCGATTTCTCCTAGCCTCGAGACGATCCAATGGATGGATGACGTGAATAGTGCCCCTCCAAGCCCTAGCTCCTCTCTTTTCTTCTTCTCCTTATCTCCCTTTCTTCTCTCTTCTTTCTCTTTCTAAAAACGAACACATTTCTTTTTTTCTTTTCTTTTAAAAAGTGTGGCCGCCCACCCTTAATGGCTTCGTCTTCCCCCCCCCCCCCCCCCAAAACTAACACCACCACTTGTTGGACAAGAGGCAAGGTGGGTCCCACACCTTTTGGAAAATATCTACTAGATATTTTTCAATCAGATTCGCGAAAATCAGACGTTTCGGGCCCCGAACGGGCATTTTTTCCCAAAAATTACGAAACTTCACGGGCTACAAGGAAACGGCTCAACTAAGACTGCTGAGACGACGGTTAAGCTTTTTGGATCCAAAACGGTCCTCGAATGGACCAAAACGTCGCTCGGTTGACTTTTCCGGCGAAAAGTCAACATTTTCCAAACTGATCAGAAAGTTGCCCTGAGTCCCCCGGAACTCACTTTGGTCGACGACGGGGTCAACTCAAGTCCGGTATGACCCTCGGGGTCCAATTCCGGTTCAATTCAGTGTCTGCTCAAATTTTTTAAATTTTCCTGTTTTTCGTAGGTTTGACTGGCGTTGACCGGGAGTGGTTATTACACGGTTAATCGGTCACCGATCAAACTTATCTTGTCAATAATAAATCAATACGTTCAATTTAACTTGTATCACAGAATTCAAATCGATTAGTTAAGTTTAATCGTTCGTACGTTGAAAGTCGAAAATATTCATTTTCTCTTTTCAAGTTCGTATAGTTTTATTCAAATTAAGACTAAATTGAACATATTCAAATTGTCATTCTTTATCGGATAACTTCTAGTTGTTGAAAACACGTTTGATTTTCATCTATTCGTACGTGTTCTACGTTTTAGAACCGAATCAGATGTACTTTAGGGATCTTACACGAGTACGTATATTTTACCATATTTACGTGTTTTCCAAGAAAACTATTGATCACTTTTAGAAAATGAACTTTTCCCTTTTTTTTCACCATCCGTTGTGAAAAATACGTTTTTGGAAAGTAGGAAATCGTTTTGGAATTAATTCCAAATTATATAATTCTTATAATTTCGTGAAAGTAGGAAACCGTTTAGGAAATATTCCACTTTGTTTCCCTTTTGAATTTAGAGAAAACCATTTAGGAATTTTATTCCAAGTTCGTTTTCTCTCGTTTTTGAATTCCGTATGAATTCGAACTTTGTTCACGAATACGTAATTTCCTTTGAACGAAAATTTATATTTTCTTTTCTTTTTATTTTCCACCATTCGTTGTGGAAAAATACGTTTTTTTTTTCAAAATAGAAACCGTTTAGGAAAATTAATTCCTAGTAGTTTTCTTCATGAAAAAATTAAGAAACACGTTTAAGAATTGAATTCCAAGTTTGTTTCTTTTGGAAAAACATTTAGGAATTAAAATTCCAAGTTTATTTCCCTCGATCATGAATTCCATATGAATTCAAAATTTGTTCGAGACTATAATAATTTCCTCAGAGATTATTCTTGAAGCAAAGAAAACTTTCTTCTTTCTTTTTTCAAATTAGAAAACCGTTTAAGAAAATTATTTCCAATTTGTTTTCTTCTTGAAAAATTGAGAAACTCGTTTAGGAATTGAATTCCAAGTTTGTTTCTTTTGGGAAAACGTTTAGGAATTAAAATTCCAATTTTATTTCTCTTGACCATGAATTCCGTGTGAATTCGAAATATGTTCATACGTGTTCTACGTTTAGAACTGAACCACAATAGTTGATCATCTTAACGTGTTTCCAAGAAACAAGATTGATCAACAAGAAACCGTTTAGGAACTAGTTCCAATTTGTTTCTTGAATCAAGGGAAAACCGTTTCGGAATAATCCAAGTTTGTTTCCCTTGATCATGAATTTCGTATGAATTCAAAACCCGTACAAGAATTATTTTAATTCCCGTTTGGAAAGAAAAAATTCTTGAACAATGTTGATTTTCTGTAAAAGAAAATTCATATTTTTTTAAATTTCTGTCCAACCGGTTCGGGTGACCCGTGACCCGGTCCGAACCTGGCCTGCTCCAGCGCCCAGTACCCATGGTCAGCGACCCGCAATCGACCCGGTCCATGACCCGCGCTTCCATCCGGTCTGACAGACCCGCGGCTGATCCAGAAGGACGCGTGGTTCCTCGCGTTGGTACTCCTTTTGTTGTGGGCTCATTTTTTTTCCTTTTTGGGCTTAATTCGTTCTTGGGCTCAAACAGTTGCTGCGGCCCACACGAAAAAAAAACAGCAGCTAGGGTTTTTTTTCACGCCGCAACTTTTCAGTATCCTCCCTTCTTCGACTTTCAGACGCGAAGAGTTATTCCTTGAGCCTCCCAACCGCAAACACCATCAGATAAAAAAACTGGTCAATCAACCTGCAGCTGCAGATTGAACAAAACTAACAGCGAAGAGGAAAAAAACAATCGTGCTCCAAAGACGATGTCGAGTTCGATTTAGAGACCAACACAAGTAAGAATCCAAAACTCGATTCAAACTTTTTGCTTTGATTCTAAGATTTTGATTCTCGATTTCGAACAAAAATGTATGTTGCTCTTTAAAATCATATATGAAAACGTTTTGGGAAATACCCAAATTTGATTCAACTTTCGGTTCAAACTATTTTGCTTTTATTTTGATTTTTTTTTTCTGTTCTTCAAAATTGCATCTGAATCCGAGAACCCAGAAAAAAAAATTCGGCTGTCAAAACAGATCCTTGAAAAAGGTATCGAAGGAAAAAATTGATTTTTTTTTCAACTCAAACACATTCAATATCCTGTCAAAACAGATTATTAGAAACAAATAAATCGTTATCCTTTTGTTTTCTGTTCAGGTACTCCAATCAGAAGCCGAAGAACAGTCAAACTATGATTTAGAAATTGTAATTGTGGAACCTGTTCATCTGTCAATACACCATGTAATCAAGTGTCTAAAGATTGTAGGGAATATAGGTTAGTATATTGATGATAAACAAATTCAAATAAACGAAATAAGAAATTGAAATAGCAAATAAGAAATAACCTTCACCGAATCAGCTAGCTTACTGATTACGGATTAGGAAATTTGGGTTTAGTCGAGTCCAGGTACTCCTGTCTCCTTAAGACACTTGATTGTCCCGTATGGGCAGCAGTCTCCCAGGATACAACGACTAACGTCAGCGAACTCAACTCCGTGTAGAGAAATCGCCAAGACTAAGGAAGAATGAAAAACGATATGTGAAGTGTTTTTGGTATTTGTGATGTGTTTGAAGTGTGTAAAAGATGACTTAGTAGTTTGGCATTTATAGGCTCTCTAATAGGGATAAGAAAGTCATTTTATGGGGTACCTAATCCCATAAAAGTCTCTCATTAAGAGGTCATGGCCAACCAACTACATAAATCACATTTAAAACCATAAATATTATTTAGTACTATAAATCATATTTAAAAACAACAAAATCACATTTTAACCACATTTTTCCAACAATACCCATCTATTATCAAATGTTTGGAGAAACCCCCAAGTTTCGTCCGTGGAAATGCCCAACGGGGAAAACACTTTTGTGCTTGGTGTTGGACAAGTAGCTCTTGATCCCTCTTTGACACTTGATCGTGTGCTTGCAGTACCTATGTTTCACTTTAATTTGCTCTCCATTAGTCAGCTTACTCGTGATTTGAGTTGTGCATTGATCTTTTACTTTGAATGTTGTGTAATACAAGACTTACCCTCGAAGTAGCTTATTCAAACGGATAGGGTACAGAACGGGCTTTATAATTGGGAACCAACGATGGTAGGTAGGGCATTATTGACACATGTGAATAACGACAACCAATTGTTACACCGTCGTTTAGGGCATTTACCGTCTTTGCGATTGTCTTTCACACCGCATTTATTTGTGAATTTTGCTAAAAACGAACTGAGTGTATGTGATGCTTGTTATAGCGCCAAGGAAACTCGTTTACCCTTTCTAGTCCATACTAATAAAGCTACTCCTATTTTTGATTTAATCCATTGTGATATTTGGGGATCGTATGCCATACCCTCACTCTCGGGATGTCATTTTTTCCTCAAGATTGTTGATGATTTTAGCAGAGCCACAGGGGTCTTCCTGATGAAGAACAAGTCGGAAATAGAGACACACTTGTTCTATTTCTTTGATTGGGTGGAGGGTCAATTTGGCATTCAGGTCAAGTTTCTACGCACTAACGGAGGAAAGGAATTTCAACATCACAAATTAGCGGCCTATTACTCTCAGACTACAATGGAGTTCCAAACGAGTTGCGTCAGTATGCCACAACAAAATGGAGTCGTCGCAAGAAAGCACATACATATTCTCGAAGCTGCACGTGCATTGCGGTTTGAAGATAAGCTCTCATTTCGGTTCTGGGGAGAGTGTGCACTTACGACAGCTTATCTAATCAATCGTACGCTACTCACAATCATTGGGAACAAAACTCCTTTTGAGATCCTTTATGGGAAGAAACCTTGTTACGATCACCTTCATAGTTTTGGGTGTCTCTGCTACGTTCATCCTCAGACACGAGACAAATTTTCCCCGCGATCACGCCCTGGCTTCTTCATAGGTTACCCACGAGGGCAGAAAGGCTATCGTATTTATGATCTGGACACTGGAGTAGTCGTTATCTCGCGTGATGTGCAATTTTGGGAGAACATCTTCCCTAGAGATCGGTGTACGGACCCATAACCTGACATTTCCTATGAATTTTCGTCGCCAACATCTGGCATAGGATTTCGCACAGATGTCCCCATTCAGTCACCTTTGGTGACTCTTCTGCACCTTGATACCGTCCAGAAGGAAGCATAGAGCGTTATAAGGCTTGTCTCGTCGTGAAAAGGTACACCCAGGTGGAAGAGATTGACTACACTGATACCTTTGCCCTTGTCATAAAAATGGTCATTGTTCGTTGTCTACTTTCCATTGCTGCTACTCGCAACTGGACATTGTACCAACTTGACGTCAACAACGCCTTCCTTCATGGAGAGTTTCGAGAGGAGGTCAATATCAAAGTTCCACAAGGGTTCTTTATATAGGGAGAGCATCGAGTCTACCATCTCCATAAATCCCTATATGGCTTGAAGCAAGCTTCACGCAGTTGGTACCAAAAGTTCACGAAATCCATTATTACCCTTGGTTATAAACCTTCGGCTGTAGACCACTATCTCTTCACCTTTTTAGCACCTCGTTCTTTTGTTGTTGTGCTTATTTTACATGGATGATGTGGTTGTCACTAGGACATATGCCCCTCGAATCCAATAACTTAAGGAACATTTGAAGCGTCAGTTCAAGATCAAGGATTTGAGAACCTTGAAATATTTTCTTGGGCTCGAGGTAGCCCGCTCTCCTTCGGGGATTGTCCTCTCTCAAAGGAAATATACACTCGACATCTTGGCTGATAGTTGATTAACTGGTTGTAGACCTTCATCCTTTCCCCTCACCCAAAAACATTTACTCTCGGCGGACGATGGACCTCTATGTCAGGATAGTGGTCAATATCTTCGTCTGATAAGACGTTAATTATATATGACCATCACTCGACCAGACACTAGTTATGCAGTGCATATTTTGAGCCAGTTTCTTCATGCCCCTCGCTAGACTCATCTGGATGCAGCCTTCCATGTTCTCCGTTACCTCAAGAGCAGCCCAGGCAAAGGGTTATTTTTCCGGACCGATAGCACCCTCAATCTTCGTGCATACTGTGATGTCGACTGGGCAGGATGCCCTAGCACCCGAAAATCTACGACTGTCTACATCATGTTCCTTGGTTCCTCCCTAGTTGTTTGGTGATCTAAGAAGCAGACGGTAGTATCTTGTTCGTCAGTAGAAGCCGAGTATAAGGCTCTGGTTGCTGCCAGCCGAGAAGTAGTTTGGTTACGTCAATTGCTTACTGATTTGCAAGTTCCCCAGAATGTGACACTCCGACTCTTTTGTGACAACCGTGCAACTATCTATATTGCATCCAATCCAGTCTCCCACGAACGCACGAAACACATCGAGATCGATTGTCATTTCATTCGCCAACAACTACAAGAAGGAGTGATCAGACCTCTACAACCCAACCGTACACCAGGCCCACGGCCTCTACAACCCACAACCGCGAACATAACCCCGTAAAACCAACGCTCAACCACACGGACATGAACCGAGTCACACAACCACAAACCTAAACGCACAACGAAACCAACCCTTTTTTTTTTTTTGAAAACCGGCTGGACCGGTCCGGTTGGTGGGCCGGACCATAAGGGCTACCCGGCCGGCACGTCAACCGTGCCGGGCTGGCTGCCGGGCCGGCACGCCATCCGTGCCATATTGGCTGCCGGGCCGGCATGCCAACCGGTCCATGCTGGCTGCCGGATCGGACCAGCGTGCCCTTCCTGGTCTCGTACCAGGAAGGGCACGCCATCCGTAGCCGCGACCATTTCGCCCCTAACTGCCCGTCATGGCTACCCTAGGGTACTCGTATTCTACCAGTCTCTTGGCGACCCGTACACTTGTGCGTCGCAGAAAACTAACCACCAAAACGACCAAACACGTACCACAAAACCCGACTAAACCACGAACAAGCCAAACCGGCCAAACACCCATAACAACAACAACGACGACACCCGCCCACCGGGCCAACCAAAGTCAAACAGCGCCCACCGGGCCAACCAAAACTCCACAACACGCCCACCGGGCCAACCAACGACAATCACAATACGCCCACAGGGCCAATCGAAAACACAAACGCCCACGGCGTCACAGAAAATCAAGACAATCAAATTTTTAAAGCTTCCTCCACTTCATTGAAACCTCATTTCTTGACATCAGGTGGTCACAACCCGGTCCAGGCGTCCCCGAACTACGTTGTACCGACTTGATGTCAGCACCGTCACGTTCGACTACAGGAGCGCTCCTGAGTCGACCTGCGACAACTTAAAAACGTTTCAAGCAGCGACAACAATCAGCAAGCCAGCAATAAAACGCGGCACATACACACAAACACAAGCAGGACTCACAACACCACGGGTCTACACACGGTTCCCGACCTGCGTACCCAACGTACGACGGGACTCTACCGACTCGACTCTCCCCACCTAATTGACGTACAGTCCGAGGTGTGAAACCTCGAGCTCTGATACCAAGCTGTCACGCCCCAATTTCAGTAAACCGAACTCGGGACGCGAACGTTTTAAAAACATAAAAACACTTGAAACCTATTTTCATTAAATCACTTTAAAATACCAGTTTAGTTCAACAAAATAATAATTACAACTTAAAACACGTCCCAACAAGTGGACAAAAGCGAGGTACACGTCACTAGACTCAAAACACCCAGAAACCTGCTTCAAGCTCTTCAAGCTTCAGAAGCTCACCTAGTCCAGCCTGCGAACGGTACCTGTAGGAAAAGCAGCTAGGGGTGAGCGTTCGCTCACCACCACGGATAACAGACTGACTACGGCATAATTAGCAGACAAAGCCGGTAACACCAAAAACAAGGTCAACACCGGGGAACACTGTCCCCAACCCAAGTACTCTAACAGAACATACACCCACTGTTTCCTTCCTTGACCAACTCAACACTCTGACGTGCAAGTAGACCCGACACAACGATCACGACCTCTTCCAAGGACTCAAAAGAAACTACGCAACACCAAACAAGATCTCAAAGGATCGCACACCAGACAAGATCACAAAGGATCGCAAACCAGCTGCCAAGAACGCTCACACCCTCCCGAGACTCTAACTCGGTCAGGCCAACCCAAGAATGCTTGCAACTTACCGAGACTCTAACTCGTAAGCCAGCCGGAAAATGCTTGCAACTTACCGAGACTCTAACTCGTAAGCCAGCTAAAGAATGCTTGCAACTTACCGAGACTCTAACTCGTAAGCCAGCCAAAGTATGCTCATAAACCCAAACCACACACGCGCGGCCAGAACCCCTTTATTGGCGGGCGGGCCCCCTACCCTGTCTGAACATGCAGACGCGTGTGCTCGTGGACCCCCGTTTCATGAAGCGGGCCCCCAACCTCAGGTAACCAGAATCACAATCACAATCACAAACACAATCACAAGCAAGTTCAACAACCAGTAACAACACAGGTTCAACACTCATAGGCACTCATGGCCACCAAGACACCAACAGTAAAACACGGGCTCAACAGCCCCACAAGCACTCACGGCCTCCCAAGACACCAAAGGTAAAGACACGGGTTCAACAACCCCACGGGCACTCATGGCCACCCAAAACACCAAAGGTAAATACACGGGTTCAACGACCCCACGGGCACTCATGACCACCCAAAACACCAAAGGTAAAGACACGGGTTCAACAACCCCACGGGCACTCATGGCCACACAAAACACCAAAGGTAAAGACACGGGTTCAACAACCCCACGGGCACTCATGGCCACCCAAAACACCAAAGGTAAAGACACGGTTTCAACGACCCCACGGGCCCTCATGGCCACCCAAAACTCAACGAGGAAACACGCTCGCAACTTACCGAGACTCTAACTCGTAAGCCAGCTAAAACACCAAAGATAAAGACACGGGTTCAACAACCCCACGGGCACTCATGGCCACCCAAAACTCAACAATAAAACACGCTCGCAACTTACCAAGACTCTAACTCGTAAGCCAGCTAAAACACAAACAGCAAAGTACGGGCTCTCATGGCCACCCAAACACGAATAATAACACGGGCTCTCATGGCCACCCAAGACTCAACAGTAATAATACGTGCTCTCAAGGCCACCCAACTCAATAATAATACACGGGTTCTCAAGGCCACCCAAGACACCAAAAGATCAATCAACCTCTGGCTTAACCAAAGCCTCCAACAGTCCTAATATCAACAGTTTCTCAATCAACCTCCGGGCATGGTCATATGCCTCCAGTACTCCTAATATCGATAAGTTCACAAACAACCTCCGGGCATGACCATATGCCTCCAGTAATTCTAATAACGCTAAGTTCTCTACTCCTACGACACTACTAAGTGTCACATGCTTTTCTCATAAACGCTACGTTCCCGTATCATGCTTTTCTAATATTAAAATAAACCTACTCAACCCACGACACCCCGGTGTCACATGCAATTCTACTATTAACTTTCCCTAATCAGGGCCGAGATCGGGCTACTTTTCCCTACCTCGTGCGTGTTCTCCCAAAAGCCAAACAACGAGCTCCGGTGATGATCTCAGTCACTCACCCAGCTTTCCCTTGCCTCGGTCCGTGGCACGATCTAAAAGAACACAATTTAAAGGCACTTAACAACTTGCAGGACAAAATTGAAAATCATTAAACTTGATGCCCAAACTTAACCCCGACAAAGTCGATCACTCCCGAACTTCCCAACTACTCGACATTGTCGATAAGGGACACGTCAAGGCCCGATTCGCCCGACATGGCGAATCTGCCCGGGTTTTGTAAATTGCCTTCCGGTGCTCCAAAAGCCCCCGTTTTCGTTTCTACGGTCTTAGTATAGTTCAAGGGGCCCAATGCACTTGATGGAATCGAATTCCGACTTCGGAGTCAATTAATTAACGTTTAAAGTTTCCAAAACCCGTTAATTACAACTTCTCCAATTTAATTCCAAATTCCGATTCGATGAAGGATAAAAGGTTCGGGGAACGTTTTAAACCACCCGAACACTAAAACCCGAGCAACCGAGCACGTGGGCCCCACCCAACCTACTTGGCCGGGCCCTAGGGTTCAGGGGGGGGGGGGGCTCGGCCACCATGGTGGTGGCTGGTCCCAGCTCCGGCCAGCCACCCCATGGCCGGCCGGCCACCACCCACGGTGGCCGGAGCTCCTCCCGAGCCTCCGGTCACCGGAAAACGTGCAATTAAACCCCAAAACACCTCTAAAACGTCTCCAACACCTCCCCAACCTCCACACAACCCTAAATCATTCATTTTAACAAAACCCTAGCTTTCCAAAATAATCAAAACGAGAATCGGTTTGGGTATTATCGTAGAGGAGGATGAGGGGAACTAGATTGCTCCTTGCTTTAAGACGATCCAAGGGCTTGATTTCTCCAAACCCTGGATATTCCTCCCTTCTCTCTTCTTCTTCTTCTCCTTCTCTCTCTATACTCTCTTTTCCTTCTCTAAAACAACTAACTCTATTTTTGTATTTTTCTTTTCTTTTTTGATATAGGTGGCCGGCCACACCATGCCCCACACCACTCATTTCCCCCCCAAAACTAACACCACCATTTGTTGGACAAGTGGCAAGGTGGGTCCCACACCTTTTGGAAAATATCTACTAGATATTTTCCAATCAGATTCGCGAAAAACGGACGTTTCGGGCCCCGAACGGGCACTTTTCCCAAGAAATTACGAAACTTGACGGGCTACAAGGAAATGGATCAACTAAGACCGCTGCGACGACGGCTAAGCTTTTTGGATCCAAAACGGTCCTCGAATGGACCAAAACGTCGCTCGGTTGACTTTTCCAGCGAAACGTCAACATTTCCCAAATTGATCAGAAAGTTGCCCTGAGTCCCCCGGAACTCACTTTGGTCAATAACGGGGTCAACTTAAGTCCGGTATGACACTCGGGGTCATTTTAGGTTCACTTAACTGTCAGTCTTAAATTTTTTAAATTTTCCTGTTTTTCGCAGGTTTGATTGGCGTTGACCGGGAGTGGTTATTACACTGGATATCCCCCAATCCATACATAAAGTACAATGACATCTATATCATGGTTCCCCAAGAGTGACACATATAAAATTTTACTTATGTCCACGAGAACCGAACAAAAAGCCTCATGCAAGTATTGTTTCCTAACAATAAAATGTACAAGAAGAAGCTCATTGAAGTCAGTATGACGAGGGTTATACCTGATAGAAGACCACTCCTCGAGAAGTCTTTTAAGTTGGATAATAATATCATAAGCAGGTAAGCCACTCTGCAGAAAATGATGTACTTTCGAGCTGTTATTGATGAACTAGCTTCCCATAATGTTATCCAAAAGTCTAGCAGGGAATTTGGTTTGATCTTTGGGATAATAGCTTTTCTGACTAAGCTTAATTTGAACCACCCTCAGATAAACTCCTTAAAAGAACGAGCCCCACCGGTTAGCTTTCATATCTTACCATCGGTCATAATTGGTTTGCGAGGCCCCAAAACTATGCCAAAAGTATAAAACAATTTACAGAACATTGGTGAGCTAAGAGCGACTGACCATCGCAAAGTAACATCATTTGCTCTTTCATCGATATTCATATCAATTCCCAAATCAAGCAATAATGGAAATACCAAATATCCATTAAAAGAAAGACCATTGTTTCCATACTCCTTAATCATTTTATCCCATGACAAATAATCAATTGTTGCATTAAGCCAATTGCTTCTCTAATGTCAGGTGTTCTAGCTGCAAATCTTGATGGAGGCTTTGTACATGTAGGATGGTATAATAATACATTAGAGGGCATTTCACCACCACCAAGAAATGGTGGAATAGAAGACAAAAATACACTCTTTCCATACAAGAATCTAGTGCTTGTAGGACTATACATCTTATGAGAACAAGGCACAAGAAAATAAGTCCCAAGGCTTTGGACATCATATGAAATGTATGGGACACTTTAACAAGCATCTACCAATACTTTGGCTCCAACATTATATGCCAAGAGTATAATTTCGTCAATGGAAAAAACAGAAGATGTCACATTGGAGACATGATAAGGGAAAACAAATTTTTGTATTCTTCAAAAGCATTCCTTCAAACTCTTTAGTATCTGAAAATTTGTCTTCATTTAAAGTCACAAATTTCAGCACAGTACCAGTCTTGTAAGCTACTAATTTCAAAGGAACGATGAAACTATGATGTTCATGTTAGTCTTAGTGCCCGTAGTTCAATCCTAAATGTCCAAATGTATTTATATAATCGTTAGCAATAAAATTAAAGCGACTTTATATTACTTATGTGTTGGAGTAATGTATCGATGTGTGCTGTGATCGATGCCCACAATGCGAATAGAACCATAGATCGAGATAGATCACACTCAATGGGTCCCTAGTCAACAAAGCTTCACTAGAAGCGACTAGTATGAAAGATGACTCTTTATGACTTATGTTCTGTTAGTCATTGGAATGGGATTCTGGAGTCTGATCATAGATATCATGTGGGACATGATATTGGACGACCCGCCCTGAATATGTGCCATAGATTAAGTCATGCACATATTTAGTGTCGTAGCTTGTCATGTATCCTTAGACCAAGGAGTCTTTGTGATCACTATGTAGTCAACAACTGAGTTTGACCTGAGCCTAACGTTGTCCGTAACAGGGCTTCCATAACGGCCAGGATTGGCTTGGTGACGGGCTACATGAGTGACACGAAAGACGGCTAAGAGATTTATCCCTCATACTGAGGTATGGGAAAGATATCGGTTCTCGGCCGTTTGATCGAGAGTGACTGAAAGAATAGCATTGTCATGCACATAATACTGGGTATAATATATTCACTCATCTCACATATCAAAGAACAATGATTGAGAATAATAAGGATGGCGGCTCTATGCCTTATCTCAATCAGGATATCAGAGATAAAAGGATAGTGACATAGACGACGGAAAAGTTAGAATCGACAGGGTCGATTCGTTATGTAGCGTCGGGCAATACTAAAGTCTCGTTAGTTGCCACTTATATAGGATCAAGTAAAATGGGATTTTACGTTGACCTATTGACATGCATAAACCTAAGGGTCACACCGGAGGATGAAACTCATTGACACATTTATGGAGAATGGCCAAAAGGGAGTTGTCTCGGGACATGACCAAAACTGGGTTTTGGGTCATGTGCCCGTAAGTGAATATGACTTTATGGATCGAGACAAGGCTTGGAGTCTTGGGATTGATCGCGTCGGATAATATTTGACATTTCTAGTATGGAAGGCTTGGAGGCGATGAATGAATCATGGGACCTCGTTGGAAATGACCACATTCCATGTTCCAAGAGGCTCATGAAAGGCCCATGCAACCAAGGCGCATGGAACTAATTAATCAAGTCTTGATTAATTAGTACTAAGTAAACATGACAAGGATTAAGGTGTTGGTGATTCACCACCTAACCCCATCTTGTCTAGCCATACTTTGTCCTATTTACACCTTACTTGTCACCATGCTTGTCCCATGCCTTTAGTTGGACAAGTATGTGGTTTGTTATGTTTAAGTAATCTTTTTTCAACATAACAAACACAAGACAAGAATAGGAAACACAACTTCTCCCTCCTCTCCCTTGCAATTTCGGCCAAGGCAAGCTCCCACCTCCGTTTTTGTGTTCTTGAGTCCCCAAAGATAAGAACTACGTGGCTTTGAATCCCATGTGGATACGTAGGCGTCTTGGAGACTCAAGTCAATCATTCGTTACCCGGTGTTCTTGTTTTGGTAAGAAATATTGCTGAGTTTTTCTCTTGTGAATCCATTCTTTGTTAGTTGTTTCATGGTTTTAATCGTCTCTTGGTTTTCATTGATTTTCCACTGCGAGTTGGTTCATCTCCAACCCTACCTCGAGACCTAACAGTTCATCTATTGTAAGTACCATCTCATCTCCTTCTTTCAAACTCAAGAGGCTCCATGAGTAAGCCAACAAATTAATAGCTTCAATTGAAATCCATACAAAAACAAACTCTTCAAATTCTGATGCATTAACAAAGGTTGTTATTGCTTTTTGGCTAACTCATATTCACATGTTTCCTTAGCACTAAATTCCGCGGTGCACATTTGAATCAAAAGCTTTATAATAGTTTTGTAAGGCATTCAAAACAGATGTAGGTTTATGAGAAGTTGAAGCATTGTCCAAGTAGACAAGTTTTGAACCATTCAACTTCTAGCTGTAATGTCTATCAAATTCATCCATCAACTCAAAGAATGAACTTATTTGCTCCACAACTTAATCAAGGAATTGGCTATGTTGACCACATGAGAAAATGAAACTCCCTAAAGACTTGTAGAGAAGAAATTAATTTAATTCAATGCATCCATTATTACCCCAACTTGTAAGAATTTTAGAAGTTGATCCCGAGACATTTGCTCCATTGCTTGCAAGCACTGTTCAGCCACATCCAAGTACTCGATAACCATTCATCTATGATAAAGAGCATGAACAACATCATGCCAAACATGAAAATTTGATGGTCGAGCAGATATATTGATACACTCCAAATTCAATTGCCTCAGGTTTCCATACTTGTTCGTTGTGCCAATACTATCTTTAACTCTACTGGAAACACCATTACTTCTTCAAATGTAATTAGTTTAGTCATAAACATAATGAAAAATTTGGCACAAAAATACCAGAGCTCGAGTGGAATCACCATAGCATCTAATGACCATGATCCCATCATATCATAATATGAATCAGAACTAAAACTCCGTCCATCAATTAAATTTCCATTATTCTTATTATCCCTAAGCTCCAATTTACTATCATGATCAACATCTCTTAGTGTAGGGGAAAAGTCAAAACAAGTTGGTGAAAAAGGGTTGTCCTTTTTCAACCATACTACTTTTCACACTCATCCAACAACCTCCATAATAATTTGGGTATAAACGAAACTACCTATTCCCATACTACGCATTAAATCCCAAGTCATCACTTAGGCATCATAATCAATTCTCATCCCAAGTAACCCTCCATAATCTCTAGTCCGAAAATTAATTATTTTCTTTTTGCTAACACCTGCAGGCCATTTAACCATTCTAAGAACAACTTTAGAGGGAACTAGAAACATGAATTCAAATGTAATTGGGCATACCTTAATATAGGTCACTGTTGTTGACTTGTGTATTTTATCGAACCCTTGCGTGCATCAGAATTTTCCCTTTTCTAGGTGACCATCCAACAATAATATGAAATCACTATAGGAGTTTGGTGTAATAAATCATTTTGTTGAATTGGCACTTCATTCCCAGACTCAGAATCAACATAAATATTTGGATCTTCTGCTTCACTCTCATGGGTTGCAAACTTAGTCTCAGATGCAAGTGGGTCTTTCAATCCTTGAGTATGGGCTGCAATAAAGGCTTGGTGCCATTATGTTAATAAAAAAGGCTCGGCGGTATGTTAACGAATTGGTCCACTACGGAAACGATGCTTCGTAAGTTCAGGGACTTGAGAACGCAACAAAAAACAGGGAGGCTCGGTTGGCTTCCCAAAAGAGATGCAACTATTTTGAAGAGACAGTTGTCTCACTTGCAAAAACATTTAGGCGGGGTGCAATATATGACCGGATTACCCGATATTGAAATCGTCATTGATCAACAAAACCAAATGAAGGCCTATTATCTCCATCAGCCAAATAAAAGGCATTCTTTTTCTGGGAAGACCCAATCAAAACAAAACCTAAGAATTTGATTTTCTTATACCCCTTCTATAATCCGTTCTATTTCGTCGAACATTTTGTAAGGATAAAGTATAGACTGCGAAGTATCGTGACAACTTCAGCTAGATGGTACTTGATATTATCTACCAATTATTTGATGATGTGAATCCCCAATCTTGTAGCTGAAGGTAAAAAAAAAAGGTTAATTGTCAAAAAGTGCATTGAAGTTTTGTCCACAAACAAAAACACACCTAAAGTTTTGTCCATACTTTTACGGTGCACTGAAGTTTTGTCCATCGACTTCCGTTAGGAAAACATAATAGGGATATTCAAAATGAATGCTCTGGGCAGTTCTTCGCGGATTCAATAGATTTGTAGAACGATTGCTTAATAAATTTTCTCGTATAAAAAAACATAATTCATTCTAATGGTGTATTGGCAATTTATAATGCATTCTATAGTTGTGTCAGAAATAATTCAGCGTAGTTTTTGATATTTAACCTGTTGCATTTTTTTAATGGAAGTCGGTGGACAAAACTTTAGTGCACCCAAAGAGCATGGACAAAATTTTAGTGCACCTTTTGATGATTAACCACAAAAAAAATCGCTCATCATGTTGAGTCTAGAAGATGGCTTTGATACCAATGATACACTCTTAAATGGAGTGATGATGAAAACAGTAAAATTAGGGTTTATGTGTGTTAGAGAAGGATGAAAAGAGAGAAAAAATATAGAGAAAGAGAGAGATAGAAGAAGGAAATAGAGAGAGATTTTATCAAATAAGATCCCAGCCTCTTCTTTCATTCCATCTTGTATGTTTTTGTAAACAATAATTTTTGGGGGAACTCCTGTCTTCCATAGAGCCTTTGTCCAATCTGCATTAATAAGAGGGGTTGAACTTGAATTGTCCAATAGAGAGTAAAGTTTCTTGACAGAGAAACCTTTAGGGTCTCCTACCCACACAAGAAGATCTGACTCCTGAGTTAATTGAACTCCAGATAAAATTTGTTGCAGCATCAGCCAATCTGACTCTGCCCTTCCTCTAGGCAATCTTGAAAAATTTAGATCCTACTCATCATCTATGTAGGCATCCTCTATCATAATTTTTTTGGTCTGAGAGAGGGAATATAGTCTTGGAAAAATGTACTTAAGTGGTGTATCTCCCCACCAAATATCAGACCAGAAATAAACCCTTTTTCCATTACCTAGCTTCCAAGAGAGTCCTTTGATACCAAACTGATCTTGAAATATAGGATCATTATTCATTGCCAGAATTTGATTCATGAAGCTGGAGCCACCTATCTCAGGAAATGAAGCCAGGTCCCAATCTGTTAATGACCAACCATACTTGCAGCAGATAACTCTTTTCCATAAAGAATTTTTGTCTAATGCAAACCTCCACCACCACTTAGCAAGGAGAGCTACATTCATTTGAGCAAGATTTTTAATTCCCAAACCCCCCTTATTCTTTGGCCTACAAACTTTGTTCCAAGCTACTTTACAAAAGGTCTAAATGGCCATAAACTTGAGCATTCCACTTCTTTAAATCAGCTTTCAATAATTTAAGCTTCATCCACAAGACATAATAGGGTTGGCCATAGATTTGATATGAGGACCAGAATTGTTGAACAGCTACTAGAAACCTTGGATCTTCTGTCCAAATATTTAGGAATTTAAAAGGCCTTGGCCCCCAGTCCACCACTTCATCAAAGAGTGTAATGGGCCTATGATCTGAAATTGACCTTGGAAGACAAGTCTGATCTTTTCTCTACAAATTCAGATACTCAGGAAAATGCTACAGCTCTTAATAAGGATTTGCATCACTCAGCTGCAAAATTGGGTTAACAGAGTTTGGATTCTAGGAGCTGCTGTAGTGTTCCTACTTCACTAAAGTATCTCATGATCTTGGACTGCAAATTGTAGAAAGGATGGCAGTTTTACTATTTTAGAAGACAATTTGGAAGCTTGGAGTGCAACCTGCATAATGGGATGGCAGGACTTCTCAGATCACAAGGTCTGATTACCATGGAGTGCAACCTGCACAATCGGATGGCAGGACTTCTCAGATCACAAGGACTGATTTTTTTGAAACATTTCTGAGGTCAAATTAAGTCTTCAACATATCAATTCATTCCTAGGCTCCAATTGGTTTTTTTAGCAACTCTCAAGTCAGTGGTGCCTCCTACAAAATGGGTGGCAGACTCTTCTTTTCATCTTTTGTGTTCAGGTGGCTTCAAAAAATAGCCTAAGTTCATTTACATACCCTTAGTTTGGTTTATTCTCTTGTAGTACAGGAGATTAATTCTGGTTTTGGTGGTTCTCTTTGTAGTTTGGAAAAATTTGTACCTCCTCTTTTATCTCGAAAGAGGTTTTTAATTTAAATTTGCTTTGCCGATCAAAAAAAAAATGACGAAGTTAATATATGTACAGTGTTGTAGGATAAAGGTTGGGCTAACCATTACAAAACCCATAAAAAAATAGTTCTCAGTATTTTATTTATCCAATTCCTTCCTATCCGAAGGGCTAGGCTAGAGAGGGAATCGCCGGAAGGCGAATACGAATATTAATATCCAATGAATGAATGATACTTATTTTTTATCGTATTGACATCGATAATGTTTTACAACACTTTCAAAATATGAAATATCGACATCACGACTTGTGATAAAGTAAATACTTTTTATACGATATTAATATTTTTTAGTTTTGTTTTGCATTATTTTTTAGGGTTAATTGTCAAAAACTACCCTAAAGTATTGTCCACAACCTAAAAACTACCTAAAGTTTTGTCAACAATTTTAGGCTGCACTAAAGTTTTGTCCACCAACTTCAACTGGAAAAATGTAATAGATTAATTTTTAAAAACTACCCTAAAGTATTGCCCACACAACTATAGAATGCATTATGAATTGCTCACACAACTTTAGAATACATTATGTATTACCTACAAATCTATTGAATCCGCGAAGAACTGCCCAGACCATTTATTATGAACATTTATCACATTTTCTCAATATTACGTTTTTCTAACGGAATTCGGTGGTCAAAACTTTATTTCTTTTGTGAACAATACATTATGGTAGTTTTTTGACGATTAACCCTATTTATTATTACGAAAAAAATAGTTCCCCCTCTCACTGGAAAAGCTAGCTCCGCTGCTAAATTCATATGTTGTTTATATGGATATACGTAGAATTCTAAAATACAATTGATTCTTGTTCTTGCATTACAATTAGAGAACTCCTTTATATCACTACAATAAGACTGTAAAAACGTTCTCTCGTGCGATAAAGTCGGAAGTGGAGATTAGGGTTCCGCAGTCTCTCGCGTGCGGATTTGTGCCGGCGATCTGTCCGGCTGGAGTGGTGAGTGCCAGCGTTTGTGTCTGGCTGGATAGGGGTAGTAGTGACCGGTGCAGGGGACTGGAATCGGGACGGGTTGGGCTGTTGCAGGCATTTGTTCGTAATCGGTAGAGGGAGCAGTGCGCAGGAGGTTGTGATCGGGTCGGCGTAGAGCGAGGGCGCAGACGATGGTTTTGTTTTTGCGGTTTGGGGATATTGTGACAGTTGCAGGTGGCCGGCACCGGTGTTTCTGTACGGCCCTTGCTGGTGAGTATTTGTTTGCATGCTTTTGTTTTGGTTTCAATCACGTTGATTCACATTCAGACCAGAGCAAAAAAAGGAGCATTAAAGGTGCAAGCATCCTTCACAGTAAGCCTTGCAGTTCTAAAAATTGATTTTGTCCGTGAAGAGACCTGTTTATTCAACTTGTTGCTATTAACCTTTGTCCGGGGCTTTGGTCCGAGGTTATAGTTGGGTCTCAAAGTAGGGTTCCGCTGCCTCGTGTCGTGTGGAGTACGGTACCGGTGTGTTTGGGTTTTCAGTGGTTGTTCCCTCGGTGCCATCTGATCTTCTCGAAGGGTCGGGATGGCGGCTTGGGACTGCGATCTGGTTGGAGGTTTTGGTGCAGAGCTTTGCGGAGAGGAGAGCGGTATTGATGGAAGAAATACAGGAGAGATTAAGGGGAGTCGTCATCGACAACGACGATGATGAGGAGGTTGTGGTGCCGGAGGAGGTACTGAAACTGGAGGAGGAGAAGTACAAGATTGGGCTGGCAGTAAAAGTGTACACGGAGAAGAAGTATAGGGATGAGATATTCCGAACGGTGATGAAGAATGCTTGGAATACTAAGGATGCGATCACACAAACCCTAACACCGGAGATCACAGGTTTCTTCTTCAAATCGGAGCGGGAAAGGAGAAAGATCCTAGAGATGGAACCTTGGCATTTTAATAAAGTCCTAGTTGCAATGGAAAATTTTTCCCCAGCGATCAAAGTGTCGGAGTTGAGATTCGATCACACTGCTATGTGGATTCAGGCTTCGAACCTACCCTGTCACGCTTTATCAGCAGCGGTAGGGGAGGTGATTAGGAATAAGGTGGGGAAGTTTATAGAAGTGGAAACGAATGATGAAGGTCGCGCGCCGGAAGACTTCCTGCGAATCAGGGTGCGTTGGCCAATCAGCAAACCTTTGAGGAACACAGTGCACATCACACTTGGGAGGGACGAGGACCCGACGATAGTTCGACTCCAATATGAACGACTGCCGGAATTTTGCTATAAGTGTGGTAGAATGGGTCATACAGAAAAGGATTGCGAATTTGAACCGGAGAAGGAGAAGGTACTGGGGAGATATGGACCTCATATGCGTGTAGAACCGCCAAACCCGCTGGGAGGAGCGAGAATGGGGGCCGGGGATCGGAATAGTGAGGGCCATTGGAGGAAGGGAGTGGAGAATGTCATATCACCAATGGCGGTGGACAGAGGGAGGATCGGTGGGAGGAATAGGGCCGAGGAGGAATCGGGGCGTCTGATGGTGCCTATTGAAGGGGCTAGGCGGGAGGAGCAAGGGGGACAGAGGACAAGATGAAGGGACGAGTGATGGCAAAGGGCGGGAAGGAGACGGTCGAAAAAACGAGGCCGGAGGTGGGCAAAGAACTGATACCACTCACCAGAGCTTTGAATTCACTGAAGGATGCTCTAGGGGAGGGAGGCACTCGGGGGTCTGAGGGGATGGAGCCGAGTGCTATGGAGACTGAGACTAGAAAGAAGTACAAGCTTAAGTCCTGTACGATAATTCAGAGAGTGATCGAGGAGATTGGGAAGGAAGGTGACGGGGAGCAGGAGAAAGGGGACTTGGAGAAGGGGTTAAAGAAGAGGAAGAGTGGGGCGGAGACCGTTGATCTGAACCTAGAGCCTGGAAAAAACTTTTCTGCTCTAGATGAGGAGGAAACGAATGCATTGGCGAGGGTTGCTAAGCAGCCCCGCAAGGAGAAATGATACTGCTAGCTTGGAACTGCCGGGGGCTTGGGAACCCCTGGAGCCAACGGTTCCTAAGTGAGCTGGTAGCTCAAAAGAAGCCCGAAGTGATATTCTTGTCCAATACAAAGTATCGACGGGAAGTGATAGAAATGTTGAAGGAAAATTTGGGGATGGAGGGAGCATTTTGTGTAGAAGGAGCGCATGAGAAAGGCGGGATAGCTTTCCTATGGAGGAATAAGGAGGAGGGGACACTGCAAACGTTTTCACCAAATCACATTGATATGGTTATGCAGAATGTGGATGGAAAAAAGGTACGGGTCACAGGTATATATGGAGAACCGAGATGGGACAAGAGGTGGATGACGTGGGACTTAATTAGGTCTTTGGGAGAGCGTATGCACTTACCATGGACGGTGTGTTAGTCTTAGTGCTCGTAGTTCAATCCTAAATGTCCAAATGTACATATCATCGTTAGCAATAAAATTAAAGCGGCTTTATATTACTTATGTGTTGGAGTAATATATCGATGTGTGCTCTGATCTATGCCCACCATGCGAATAGAACCATAGATCGAGATAGAACACACTCGATGGGTCCCTAGTCAACAAAGCTTCACTAGAAGCGACTAGTATGAAAGATGGCTCTTTATGGCTTACGTTCTGTTAGTCATTGGAATGGGATTCCGGAGTCTGATCATAGATATCATGTGGGACATGATATTGGACGACCCGCCCTGAATATGTGCCATAGATTAAGTCATGAACATATTCAGTGTTGTAGCTTGTCATGTATCCTTAGACCAAGGAGTCTTTGTGATCGCTATGTAGTCAACAACTGAGTTTGACCTGAGCCTAACGTTGTCCGTAACAGGGCTTCCATAACGGCCAGGATTGGCTTGGGGACGGGCTACATGAGTGACACGAAAGGCGGCTAAGGGATTTATCCCTCATACTGAGGTATGGGAAAGATATCGGTTCTCGGCCGCTTGATCGAGAGTGACTGAAAGAATAGCATGGCCATGCACATGATACTGGGTATCATATCTTCAGTCATCTCACATATCAAGGAACGATGATTGAGAATAATAAGGATGACGGCTCTATGCCTTATCTCAATCAGGATATTGGAGATAAAAGGATAATGACAGGGACGACGGAAAGGTTAGAATCGACAGGGTCGATTCGCTATGCAGTGTCAGGCAATACTAAAGTCTCGTTAGTTGCCACTTAAATAGGATCAAGTAAAATGGGATTTTACGTTTATCTATTGACATGCATAAACCTAAGGGTCACACCGGAGGATGAAACTCATTGACACATATATGGAGAATGGCCAAAAGGGAGTTGTCTCAGGACATGACCAAAACTGGGTTTTGGGTCATGTGCCCGTAAGTGAATAGGACTTTACGGATCGAGACAAGGCTTGGAGTCTTGGGATTGATCGCGTCGGATAATGTTGGACATTTCCGGTATGGAAGGCTTGGAGGCGATGAGCGAATCACGGGACCTCGTTGGAAATGGCCACGGGCCATGTTCCAAGAGGCCCATGAAAGGCCCATGCAACCAAGGCCCATGGAACTAATTAATCAAGTCTTGATTAATTAGTACTAAGTAAGTAAGACAAGGATTAAGGTGTTGGTGATTCACCACCTAACCCAATCTTGTCTTGCCATACTTTGTCCTATTTACACCTTACTTGACACCATACTTGTCCCATGCCTTTAGTTGGACAAGTATGGGTTTTGTTATGTTTAAGTCATCTTTTTTCAACATAACAAACACAAGACAAGAATAGGAAACACATTTTCTCTCCCTCTTCCATGGCCATTTCGGGTTTGGCAAGCTCCCACCTCCATGTTTGTGTTCTTGAGTCCTCAAAGAGAAGAACTACGTGGCTTTGATTCCCATGTGGATACGTAGGCATCTTGGAGACTCAAGCCAATCATTCGTTAACCGGTGTTCTTGTTTTGGTAAGAAATAGTGCTGAATTTTTCTCTTGTGAATCCATTCTTTGTTAGTTGTTTCATGGTTTAATCGTCTCTTGGTTTTCATTGATTTTCCGCTGCGAGTTGGTTCATCTCCAACCCTACCTCGAGACCCAACACGGTGCTAGGGGACTTTAATAATATGTTATCGGGGGCAGATAAGAGAGGGGGTCGGCGGTACCCGGCCCGGCTGATGCACGGCTTCAGAAGAGCATTGGAGGGCGGGGGATTGCGTGACTTGACCATTGAGGGGTACAGGTACACGTGGGAGACGGGGAGGAACGGGCCGAACGGGATGGAGGAGTAGCTCGATAGAGCAGCCATAAATAGGGAGTGGGAGAGCCTATATCCTGATAATAGACTCATCAATGGGGGTCTTTCCCCATCGGATCATGCTCCAATTCTAGTTATGGGCGAACGAGATGTCATGGAGAGGAGAATGCCTGTGTTCAGATTTGAGGAAGCATGAGGCGAACGGAGGACTGTGGGACGGTGGTCAGGGAGGCGTGGGAAGGAGGAGACGGGATGAAACTTACAGAAAGACTGGGGATGATGGCTGACAGATTGTCACAGTGGGCAAAGACGAACATCGAACCTTTAAGCCAGCAGATAAGGCATTGTAAGGCGGAGATGGATAGACTAAAAAGACGTTGGGATAGAGGAAGCGGAGAACGGGTATGTGAGTTGAGACAGAAGCTCACGGGGTTGCTATTGCAAAAAGATGATCAGTTAAGGCAATGGGTGAAGCAACATTGGTACAAGGGAGGGGACCGTAACACCAAATATTTCCACAGAAAGTGCTCAAGGAGGAGGCGGAGGAATAAGATTAAAAGACTGAAAGACAAGCACGGAGCCCTCAAAGATTGGGGAGCAGGACTTGAGGAGGTGATCCAGGAGTACTTCGGGGAGCTGTTTAAACCGGAATTCCAAAACCAGGACGAGGTAAGCTCGTTAATTCTGGTTTCAATTACAGCTGAACAGAATCAAATACTACTCAGGCCGGTTAGCAGTGAGGAAGTGAGACGGGCGGTGTTCAGCATGCTCCCGATGAAAGAACCAGGGCCGGATGGGTTTAACCCGGGGTTCTACCAACGGTACTGGACGGTTGTGGGGGAGTAGGTAGTTCAGATGGTACGAGATTGCTTCGACTCAGGGAGACTCCCACAGGACATAAATGATACCAACATTGTTCTGATACCGAAAGCCCACAGACTGGAGAGAATGGATGAGTTCAAACCAATAGCACTCTGCAACGTGTGCTATAAGGTGATCACAAAGGTTATGGTACAGAGGATGAAGGGGTGTATGCAGGACGTCATCTCTGAGTCGCAGAGCGCGTTCCTACAGGGCAGGTTGATAACGGATAATATAATTATCTCGGGCGAGATCTTGCATGCCCAGAGAAATAGACGGCAGGGGAATCAAGGACTGATGGCAATGAAGGTGGACATGTCTAAAGCATACGGCAGGGTGGACTGGATTTTTCTGGAACAGGTGCTTACAAAAATGGGATTTGAAGGGAGGTGGGTGCAGTTACTGATGGAGTGCGTCAGGACGCCGACACTGTGGGTGACGGCGGAAGGGAGACGGATTGGTCCGATTATACCAGAGAGGGGTATTCGTCAAGGGGATCCCATATCCCCTTATTTGTTTATCATGTGTGCAGAAGGACTATCCAGATTGATCTCCCATTATAAATCAAGGAATAAGATTCACGGCCACAAGGTGGTGCGCACGGCCCCATCAATCACTCACCTATTTTTCGCTGACGACCGCTTCCTGTTCGGCAGAGCAGGGATGGAGGAGGCCGAACAATGGAAGGGGTTGTTAGGGAAGTACGAGAAAGCATCGGGCCAGAAGATAAATGTGCAGAAGTCGTCGATTTCGTTCAGCCCAAATACAAATCAGACAGTAAGGGAGAATGTAGCTGCAGTATTGGGAATGGCAGTGGTGGAGGATGTGGGGACATATTTGGGCCTACCAGCAGTGGTAGGACGAAGTAGAGTAAGAGATTTTAACTATATAAAGGAGAGGATCCAGAGAAAGTTGAGTAGTTGGGATGAACTCCTACTAAGCAAAGCGGGGAAAGAGACACTATTTAAGACGGTGGTACATGCATTGCCTACATATACGATGAGTGTTCATCTACTACCTCAAAGTCTGCTACGGGAGATCGATGTTGTGCTGAATCGATATTGGTGGTCACATAACCAAAGCACAGGGACATGAATAAAATGGAGTGACTGGAGGAGATTGTGTGAACATAAGAGCTTTGGCGGGTTAAGTTTTAAACACCTGGGGGATTTTAATGTCGCGTTACTGGGAAAACAAGGGTGGCGATTGATGCAATATCCGAATAGTTTGGTAGCGCGAATCCTGAAAGCAAAATACTACCCAATGGGAGATTTTCTACAGGCGCCGATTCCGGCAGGTGCAAGCCCGATTTGGAGGAGCCTGTGCGAGGCGCATGAGTTGCTACGTAAGGGGATGAGGAAGTGCATCGGGGATGGAGAAGATACTTGGCTGCACGAGAGGTGGTTGGGGTCCGAGACAGGCCGGCTAGAGGAAGTGCCGAGCAGAATGGAGGGATGGAGGGTGGCCCGGTTGATCAGACGGACGGGAGGGGCTTGGAATGAGGAGCTGGTCCGTGGGGCCTTCTCGGATGAAGAGGCGGAGGAGATACTCTGAGTTCCACTGAGTCTTTACCGTACACGAGACGGATGGAATTGGAGGACTGCTAGGGACGGAAGGTACTCGGTCAGGCAGGCGTACAGGGATATTCAGGATGAGAAACGGACTGGCGAGGCAGGGGTGGTGGACGTTTTTTGGAGAGACCTTTGGAAGCTAAAGATACCACCCAAGATAAGCCATTTTCTGTGGAGAAGTGCAGCAGACATGTTTCCAGTAGCAACAAAGCTTGGAGAGAGAAGGGTACATGTTCATGAAGGGTGCACCCATTGTGGAGAGGCTGAGACTGGATTACATGTGTTGTTCCAGTGTTTTAAAGCCCGGGAGGTCTGGGGCAGGGTGCAGGGTCTCAGGCCGGTGGAGGGGGCGACGGTGAAGGAGGTTCTGCGGGAGAGTTGGGCGAGGGGTAGTCGGGAGGAGGCGGAAGGGATGAGAGTAATCTGTTGGGAGTTGTGGAAGGCATGTAACTCGAAAGTATGGGATGGAAATGACATGTCGAGTGAAGCAATCTATAAAGCAGCTTCATCGATATTGTCCGCCTGGAGGGGAGCAAACAAGATCGGGCAGTCGGGGAACGAGGGGAGGACGGACAGGAGAGGTCGGTGGGTAAAACCGGAGGGGACAAGGTTGAAGGTTAATGTTGACGGGGCGACTAATGGGCTGACGGGTGGCAGTGGAGGAATGGTGTGTCGGGATAGCGAGGGCGAAGTGCGGGGGTGGAAGTGTGTAGTGTTTCCGGGGGTGAGAGACCCGGAGATGGTCGAGGCATTGGCGGTTAGGGAGGCGCTGGTTTGGGTTCGCAGGGAAGGTTGGACGGTGGGGGAGGTGGAGTCCGACTGTCAGAACGTCGTCCTGGCAATCAACTACCCGGATGTAATGCTCGGACCGATAGGGGGAATAATTGGAGACTGCAAGAGGTTGCTACGGGAATTGCAGGGAGCGTCGATCAAACATGTTAGGCGAGAAGCTAATCAAGTAGCTCATGAGTTAGCTCAGAAGGCAAGTGATTAGGTAAATGTAGATTCAAATTGTATTGGGATACCAGACTGTTTAACCGGATTATTGATTTTGGATCGAGAATAATAATATACCCAGTTTTACTCAAAAAAAAAAAGAGAACTCCTTTGAGTATAGTACTTTCCCCCATACGTAGTGTGTCGTCCAATGAATCAGCAGAGCACCCATATCCTAGCATTCGTATCGCGGCGGTGCATTTCTGGTGCTTTGATAACCCCAACCGCCGCGCAGTGTCATGGCCCTGAACAAAGTACCTGTCGTGAGACGCAACCGCTTCCATAACCCGTAAAAATAATGGTCTGGACATACGAAAACGCCGCCTAAACAATTCGGGGCCATAGATCGGGCTCTCGACAAAATAATCCCTCATCAGGTCGGCGTGGCCTTGCTCACGCCTTCTGTCAATCTCTACCCGGGAACCTTCTCCTGCTTTGAGCCGTCGCCTCATTCTATCGAATTCAGGCATTGCTCTCTGTATCTGTCTCTGGGTTCTACGCCGGAGTCCTCGCTCCCAAGCACGAAGTTCGGCTTCGACCTCGCGGCGTTCTGCCCGCAGCTCCTCCCTTGTTTGACGTTCTTCGTCGGACATTTTTTTTCCAGACTTGGAAATGAAAGGTAGAGAATTGGAGATGAAATGTGGAGTATAAAATTTAGAAATGGTGTTGTGGATTTGATGAAATGGGTGAGAGGTATTTATAGTTGGGGGAAAATAATTTGTTTTGATATTTTGTATTAAAAAAAAAAGTAGCCGTTTCAGACCGTTGCTGGTAGCAACGGTCATTTTTTTTTGGGTTGGACATGTGTCACGGCTTTAGTGGGCAATAGAGAGGCAGAGGGGCAGCGAGGCAGAAACAGTCTTCGCGCCCCTCTGCCCCGAACCCCTCTTCTCCCCCAGGCCCCCGCCCCTCATGCCTCGCACCAAAACCCCTCCACACCCATGCGGACCCCGAACCCCGAACCTCCCCCTTCAGCCCCTACCCCTGCCTCGCCATGAAGCCCCGCACCGATGTGGGTGCTCTTATAACCCTAGAGGGTCTGCTTTGGTTCCGCCGCAATTCACCGGAACGTCACTGTCGCCTCGTTCTTCGTCCCGTCCCAACCACCGCTTCTCCAACTCGTTTAGTTCGTCCTCTGCCCAAACTCGTCGTACACAAGCCCGACCAGCGCTGCTTCTCCTTGAGTTTAGAAGAAGCTCCGTGTGTCGTCTCAGACTCTCAGTGGCTTTCCTACAGAAGCAGTGGAGACGCGCTTCCTTTTTGGGTGAATCGAAGGTCGAGAGCTCCAGATCTTCATTCTCCTTTCGATTTGCTTCTGTCGCTAGTAAGTTTCCATCACTGGCCAAGTCGTTCGGTCCCCTGCCTGACTGGATCTCTAAGCCCGGTAAGAGGAGGGTGTTGAAGGACTGTTCTGGTGAGATTAGAGGACATAGGAGGGTAGGTTGGTCGCCGTGGTAGATCGATCGGACCTTCAGCGTCAGTGGGGGGTTGTTGTGCCACAACCTCCAACCTTAACAATCCGTTAGAGCACCGAGGAAGTCGAGTAGCAGCAGGTTTGATTTAGTCAATAGCTCATATTTTAGAAAATGGAATCAGAGGGAGCTCTCTCGTTTTCATCCATTGATTGACTCCTATCGTGAATATTGTTCTGTGATTTCTGGGGCTGTGTCCAGGGAGGTCAAGGGAGTAGCGAGTAAGAAGAGGACGAAGCAAGAGAAGTGGCAGATGTAAAAGGTCGGGTTTCGTCTCGCCAGAAATATTAGTCTGGTAAGGAGGGGTGCACACAGTGGTCGGGGTCAAGGATACTTTGTCACAGCCAACTGTGGGAAAGGCTGTGGATGTAGACTCGTGTCCGGTTGTAGTCCAGGACAAAGGGAAGCCACTTTTGGCTTTAGAGTCATTGTTGGCTTCGGATTTGGGCTTTTTGAAGTTTGCACAGACATCGGAGTCGACCTGTAATCTTGCCACGAGTGATCTTCAGTCGTTGCCGATCCGAAATAATGAGATCTTTATTCATAATCTTCTCTATGAGACCTCAGAAGACTGGGTTTATAATGTGTTTGGCTCGTTTGGAACAATTCAAACTTGCTCTGTTTTGAGATGACCAAACAGAGGACGGAGGTATTTCGGGTTTGTCACGTTTGTGACCGCGTCTGCAGTGTCTCACGCCGTAGAGAGTCTCAACGGTTTCAAATTTAACGGGTATGTTCTCTTTGTGGCAATAACTCGTCAGCGATGAACAACATGAATGAATGAGAAAAACAGAGCATTCCGGGAGACGAATCCAGGTGGTGTTGTGTTGGATGGAGATCCTAAAGGCTTAGATGCGGGTACGAGTTTGGACGATGTTAGTGTTCCTATTGTCGGTGTCCTGGCCGGTGAAGCTCTCAACACCAATGAAGCTCTCAACACCGTTTGTCTGTCTCCGGTTTCTCGCGATCTGGACACATCTGATTTTCAAATAGCCCGTAATTCTCGGAGGATTTCTTTTGAAAAAGATTCTATCGATCGTGTACAAGACGCCTCTGATTCTACGATTTCAGCTGGTGACCCGGTTTTGTCTGGTGAAAACGAAGGTAGGAGCCGCGTCGTTTCAACTGAGTATGTTTCGGGCACTTAAGCCCATGATTCGGGTGTAGCCGACCCAAAAAAAAGTGGCACAAATATGCCCAGTTCTTAGTAGTCCAGCTTTAGTGGCGCTGGTGACAAGCCCGTTCAAGAAGGCCCAGGTGTCGGCCTGTGATCCTAGTCTGGATGGGGTTTTTAAGCGGATTGAGACTGATTTGGGCTCAGTAGTTTCTGTTGTGGGCGCAATTAAGGTCAAAGGCGATTCACTTAAGGAGGTTCGTCCTTGGGGTGGTAAACCGAACCCGAGTGTCGAGTTTCAAGGCAGTTCTTGGAAGGAAGCCTTGAAAAAACTCCTCATCCTAGCGGGATGAGACAAAAAGACGGGGACGTCCAAAGAAGTGTCAGTCGAAGGATATGGCTCAACAAATTGTTGTTTATCAGAAAAGAGCCAGGAATTCTGCTGATAAAGGGGACAAATCGGGACGCATTATTGTGGACGTTGCAAAAAATGATAGTTCCGGAAATTGGTGCTACAGAAAGAAAGTTATGAAAAAGACAGTTGATCTGTGTTCTTTGGCGCTCAATCAATTCAAGGACTCTGATGTTAGGAAGGACGAGGATTACCTTGACCCGTCTACAGACAAAGCTTTAACCCCTGTTCTAGTCTCTAATCGATTCACTTGTTTGAATCCGGATAGAAAGTAAGCAAGGTGTTTTGTTTTCATCTGACCTGCATTTTGTTCTGTTTTTTTAAGTATCTGTACTGGTCTGAGGAAAAGGTCCTTCTGATGATCTTTTCTTGTTTTGTTCTATAGTCTTGTATAACAATTGTTCAATAAACTTTTCGCTTATAAAAAAACTATATGCTAAATAGGAAATAAGACCAAACATCCTAATAATGATTACTTGGAAATCAAGACATGCACTTCCATATATTGATTACTTGGTAATCAAGCCATGAACTTCTGTGACTTGATTACTTGGTAATCAAGTCACGGTTTCATGTCAAAATATCTCAACACCCTCCACTAAGTTGGAGCTTGAAGGAAACGACTACTCAACTTGACACGAGAAATAATTTAACTATTTTGAGATAGACAATCCTTCACATTTGGATCTAGCTCCATCTCCATGTTTAACATGATTATGGCAATAGCTCTAACTCATGGCTCATGATTCTGGCTATGGCTCACGTTATGGGTCTAGCTATAACTCTGTGTTTAGAGAAATAATGATATGCCATTACTTCTAGCTATAACATTGGCTCCAACTTACCCTCCCTTAAGTTTGAACATTTAAAAATTTCCCAACTTAAAGAAGAAGAAGAATAAAAATGCTTTGGCTCTAGCTCTGGCTTCGGGCGCATGACTCTGGCTATTGTTCTGGCTTCTACAGTGACCGTGGCTCATGGCTCTGGTTATAACTCCAGTTATGGCTCTCGCTCTAGCTCCAACTCTGGTTGTGAATTCAGCCATAACTCTGGTTCCGACTCTGGCTATGACTCCGGCCATAACTCTAGTTCCGACTCTGGCTATGATTAAGTCCATAGCTCTTTCTACGATTGTTCTTGCTAACAAAAGTGGTTGATGACCACAGTGCGTAAGAAAAATATGACAACGAAAAAAAAATCTAGGACTAAATATGTCCTCCAAACGCCTTGCACACTTGTTAGAACCATAAGCTAACAAGTGGGCAAAGCCATGAATTCATGAGAGTTTTGTCAAAGGTCGTAACAATGCTTTGATACCATGTATAATTCTAAAATATGATTTATTTTTGTTGTTGAATTACAAAAAAAGCACTCTTATGTAAAGGGATTGTAAAACCCAGTTTGGTTAAAAGGGTATTAAAGTGCGAACCGGTACTTGGGGATTGTTTTTGTATCGAGTTTGGTTTTAAAAAAAAAAGAGAAAAGAAAAAAAAAAGAAAAAAAAAAGAAAAGTGGATTCAGGCTTGGGCCTGATCAGACTCGGCTTTGGGCCGAGCCAGACCAGGCCCGTTACTCGCGCGCGCACCAGGGTCGGCCCAAGGCCCGGATACCCCAAACCCTAGCTTTAAATCCCCTCTCACGTCGCTTCAGCTCAGTTTCACGCGCGATTACCGAGGCTCCTTCCTCGTCTCCTTCGCTCTCTCTCGAACTAGTCGTCGCCGGTGACGGACCCGACTCCCTCCTTCTCCTTCCCTTCTCTGTCTTCTTCCCGAGCTCCCTTCTCCAACCCCGACCTCGTCTCTTCATCCCACCAGACACCAGAAAACACCTCAAACCCCTCTCTTCTCCGTCGTCTTCTCCCTCTCCGATTCGCCGCCGCCGCCGACGAGGACGAGCCCCACCGTGCCTGACTCAGGCAGAACTTCACACGGTGAGTCGTTCCTCACCGGTTCCACCGTGTTCCTCTTCTTCTTCTCGCGTCGAATCGAAGGGCGTCAGGTTCATTTGGGGTCAGAGAAGGTCGGGAGCGTCGCCGGAACTCTCCGAGTTCCAGATCCGCGATTCACATCGCCGGCGAGCCTGTTGGCCGTCAGATCTGGCCGGGAGGGTTCGGACCTCGCCCCAACCCTCGTTCCCGGTGAGTCCTGGCCTCTGTCAACCCAACAGACGCCGGAGCCACCGTCGAAACACGACGCCACCGCCGCCGGAGTCGCCGGAAACCTAACCTCAGCCACGACGTCTTCAGCTCAGACCGGACGAAGGAGAGACCTTGGGCTTGGGCTCGGAACTCAGCTGGGCCTCGACCTAGACTAGATTTGGGCCTTGGGCTCGAATCTGGTCTGGGCCATGGCCCGGACTGACTCTGGACTTCGGGCCCGGACTCGGGCCTGACTCCGGGACTGGATCGGATACGGACCGTTTGGACAAACTCGTTTAATTAAATTTAAAACTGATTTAAACGACACTTGGGACTAAGTCGGACTTTTATCGGTTTAAACAGTGTAATCAAAGGAAATGAAGAACTGTTAATTTAAAGAACTGGGTAATCTGGACCCGATCTGATTTTGGATCGTTTATGTGTAAACCCAGATTCGTAGCCGGGACTTCGCCGAGGTGACGAGGCGAGCCGGACAGCTGTTGATAGGAGTATTTGTTCGTAGGAAGACCGCAAGGTAGGGAAAGTTTTAATTACTTAATTACCGCTTAGAATGCATGTTTAGGATAATAAAATCGGAAAGGTCCTAGAATTGCCTATAGGATGCGAATAACTAGAATAACCGTTTTTCAATTACTAATAATTGGATGAGTCTAGTATGCATGTCTAGGACGATGACAATTAGTGAAGTGTGCTTTCAATACTTGGGATTTTTATTTACTGGTAGAGAGGTTGTGAAAAGCTCTCGGATTAGTTGTGTGCTAGGTTCACATGCTTGGTTGCTAATTGCTCGGTTAACTTAAGTGTCTAATGAAACTAGAGTAGCTCGTATGATTAAATGCTCGTTAATTCGCTCACCTGATGATTGATTGGTTGAATGTATATTTACTTGATTTAGTATTTATGTTAATAAAATTGTTGGTTGAACGGATGATCGAGTATGACTGGTTGTGCCACGGGGCACAATCAGGTGATCGATGTACCGCTGGTTTGTGACAGGTAAGTGTGGAGTGTATTGAAAGTCTTGGCTGTGATGAAAGTGTGATCGGTGGAGTGTTGTTTGGTGACTCAGTTATAGTATTTCCCTTATTCTTATGCTTGTTTGAATTGCTTGTTTGGTTCGGTACTACACCGGGTACGTGTTGAGAATTGGAGCCTGAGGGCATGGTTTATTAGGTATTACGAGAGTTGACTATTGGCAGATCCTGCGGGATATTTATTGATTATGAGCAGCTCTTGCGGGACATTTATTGGTCATTGGCAGATCCTGCGTGATATTTATGGATTATTGGCAGATCCTGCGGGAGATATAGATTGATTATGAGCAGATCCTGCGGGATATTAATTGGGTTACTTCTTGAGAGATGGTTACTCAGGTTGCATCCAAGGAAGTGCGTCCCAGTGGAGCACTACCTTGGTTCCCTATGACGTATGGTCCTTTGGAGGCATTTCTGGGAATCCCGATGATAAGCGCCCATTTGGGATTGTTTCCGGTGCCCCGACGCATGTGCTTCCTCTGGACCGAGGGAAAATCTGATATGACATGGATACTCTGGTAGATCGGAATTATGGGAACCGAAGTGATCCCAGAATCTATCCATGGATCGGAGGCTTGAAAAAGCGAGTGGTTGGCAGGATATTAAATTACGATTGCCTTCAATAATATGATATTGCTTTGATTATATATTTATTTCCTTCGTACTATTTGACTAATCTTAGTATTATGCTCTTATCTATCCGTGGAACAGTTTAAGTGTTGATCTAAAGGTGGAGTTATTAAGATTTTTCCTACTAGGCGTCAGCTCATCCCCTTTTGTTTCTAACTGTTTTACAAGAGTATCAGATGTCTAGGGAAGTCGAGGCTAGGGAGCTTTGGGATTTCTTCGGGCTTTTACTAGGGTTATGTTGGTCTCTTGTGTTGGACCTACTTTATCTGACTTTTTATGTTGAGCTGTGACTCACGTTGTTTAAACCTTTCACTATTAAGTCGTTTTGACGGAGTTTGTATGAGATTTTGGAACTTTTATCTATCGTTTATCCTTTACTTTATTTCAACTTGAGTCACGTCTCGAATCCGATCAAAATTGGATTTTGGGCGTGAAAAGGATTAACTATATGCTAATTAGGAAATAAAATTAAACTTCCTGATAATGATTGTTTGGCAATCAATACATGTACTTCCATGTATTGATTACTTGGTAATCAAGCCATTAACTTATGTGACTTATTATGCTTTCATACTAAATATCTCTATAATATATTTGTAATGTGATCCCGGTCATTGGTTTTTGATAAGCTTCTCTTGCTCATCATAGTCGTGCAGTTATATTTCAATACCTCTCCATATGTATATGAATCTAAATTCTAGTTAGGAACTTCAATGAAAAATAAGCCTTTATGTAATAAAATTGAAAGGGAACAAATCTTGTTGTTTGCCTGGTAAAATGATCGCAGATAGACGTTTTGTCCAAACTTTTCTTTGTATACTTGTATGGAAGTTATTACATGTTTCTTGTTGGTGCTCATCTCGTTCCTTTTTTATGCCAGATACATTATAGATGTTGAAATATGTTTTTTTTATAGGCTAAAGATTTTATTAAGCAAATGTTTTATAAGTCTATAGAACAAAGCAATAAAAGATCCAAAAAGATCCTTTCCTCAGACCATTACTAGCTACAAAGAGCGAAAAAGAAAATACAAGAGAGAAAAACGTCATGCCTACTTCCTATCCGGATTCAAACGAGTGAAACGGTTAGAAACCGGAACAGGGGATAAAGCAAGTTCTGAAGTCGGTTCCACAAACTCCTTGTTCTTCCTGCCCTCGGCGTCCTTCTCAAGCGCCAAAGCACAAAGGTCGACAGGTTTATGGCCAACTTTCGAGCTGTACCTCCACTTACCCGAACTATATTTTTTGGCAACGTCTACAAAAAAGCGTCCCATTTTATCCCCTTTATCAGCAGATGTCCTGACTCTTGTCTGATAGACCACGGTTGGTGGAGCAACGGTTTTGTTAAATCTATAGTGTAAATAGAAAGGATGTTGAGGAACCAGGGTCTGATTTTGAGCTTGTTGTGGTAATTGACATGGTCCACAGAAATTCTGGTACGTAGACATTTGAAAATTTACAACGTAACCTGCCTCTGTTTTTAGTTATATACAGCAAACCGAAATTGAGGTAATGAAGATGGCTAACCTAGATCAAAACAGGAGAGAAATTCAATTCCGGTTTGTTGTTTCGATCGTATGGTTAACTTGCCTAATTACCTAGATCTGAAAAGGAGAGAAGAGTGGAAAAGCAATGAAGGGGGCTAACCTAACTTGTTAAGTAGAAATGAAATTTGAAGTTGAACCAGTGACCCAATAAAATATAACAAAGTGTTTTATTCAAACTTGGACATGATTGTTTCTGTTAGAGTTTAGTTTAATTCCGGTTTACAAGTATTTCCTATTCTAGTTAAGTTAGGTTCCCTATGTTGTTTAGTATTAGTATTTCCTATTTCGCATAGAGTTAAACCCTATATAAAGGGGTGCTCTCATTGTATTGAAACAATCAAGAATATCAACAATATCGAGTATCATCAATAATATTTCAGAATTTTACAGTTTCCAAATCTTTCGACCTTTTTCACATGGGTTTAACCGTCAGAGGTATGGTGACAGTGTGATTGAGACGTCCTGTGAGGATGACTGCACCGAAACTGAAATCAAAGTCTTGGACGGTCGTATAGGTGACGCTGATTTGAATCTCCAAGTCTTGAGGAGTTAGGGCGAATGGAGTCAGGTTCACGGTTACTATGGTCCCATTGGGCGGCACTACTCTAAAGCCATTGAGAGATGCGAGAGTGACGGAAGGGAGGTTGATGGTGGATGGATAGTTGAGAGGGAAAGGGGGCAACAAAAATTATCTGGTAGCGTTGATGATCTTCTCCTAGGGCGTGTCGGGCAGAAAACACAAGAAGAGCTGAATGTAATTTGCATAAGTGGATCGAACCAAAGCCGAAAGGGGACGCAGTAGTGTCGTCTTCTTGGGCTATGACATGTCCATTGTTGTCAGGACTCTACCTAGGGTTGTGCTGCTTTACGAGAGCTACTACTCGTGCAACATGAGATGTTGCTATGTTAGTACCGGACAATATTCAGAGGCGAATCCAAGAATATAATTTAGGATATGCCAGCGACTATTACTAAATGTGATAGAAAAATAAATACAAACTACACTCACATGCAGACTACATGCAAATTACATACAAGGAAAATCTTAAAACGACCATAACTTTTTAATATGAACTCCGATTTAGCCCCGTAAGATATCAAATCGAAGGCAACTGAGAGCTCTACAGTTTTATACAACCTTTTTGGACAAGGGTATGTCATGGAATACCCTATACCCCTCTAAATACTCCCTTGACAATATCGCGAACTGAAAGACCTATTCAACTTAAAATGATGATAATTCAACTACTATTTCCAACAACCAACCTCGAAACAAGGTCACTGGTGGGACTCCAAGCTCCCCAAATTTGAGGCCATTAGTAGGGTTTCTTTGCTCATCAGGTCCCCTTGACGAGAACATACTCTCAACTTATGAAGGCCCCTTCATAGACGTGTAACTTGTATATGTGTTGTAAGAAGCTACACTTATGGCCTAGGGGCTCAAGGACAACATAAAAGAGGCTTCTAAGACAACATCCTCTGCAAACTGCACCACAAAGACTAGCAAATAAAAGGCTGATATTAATCATGTTGAAGAATGGGGGACTAACTTTTTTTTCTGATGGAGAGGCTCAGTATATCCACTCCATCTCTTACTTCCTACACGCACACATGTTGCTAATTAGTTAATCATTCAATGTTAAGTTGGCGAGATTGATTATCTAATCAATGCCCACAACAACATCAGCTAAAGTCCACGCAGATGCAAACGTATCCTTGTAAACAACAATCATGCATGTACTCAAAACCAAAATTAATTTCTCTTCTTTTTCACATTCAATTAAGATTATAAGACTAAATAGTATTGTGCTCGATGTGTCATCCTGCTTTCATTGCCGTAGAAGAAGTTGTTGACGATCAACATAATAGAAGCTCCATGGCTGACCAAATAAAGGAACTCATATATATCATACATCTGTAACTTGTTTCTTAAGCAACCAATACATGTTTACATTCAAAATCTTACCTCCCATGCCCTACGATATCAAGCGGGGAGAGAGAGTCCACCAAGTTTGTGAGATTGATGATGGCCTGAACTCCGGCTGCGTTAAACCTTGCAGAAACAATCTTCCCGTTGTAGGAAATCACCGGAAAACCATGACCCGTCTTGCAAGCACCTGAAAATGTGAAATATTTGAAGTGAAGGGGTGGGTTGTATCATACGCAAAATTGGGGTAGGTCGGATTGATGTTGGTGTCAACAATACCGATGACGATCCCTTTGATAGTGTTTTGTAGCCGCCTGAGTCCCACATCCAAACTCGCTTTGACAGCTCCAAATAGTGAGGAGTGTATGTGGTTAAGAGTTTTTCTAGTGTGTCTCTCCACAATTTTCACTCTCGGGGCCGATGTTTAATTTTCGTTACTAAGGATTAGGATTGGAAGTTGAGTAGTGGCATGTGTTAGCAATAAGCTAGCGTAGTATTAATGTTGCTTTGGAAACAAGTTAAAAGGTTTGAGTAATGTTTATTTTTAGGAAATTTATTAGCCAACAAGCTAATGAGCTTTAGAACTTAGACACCAAGCATGCAAGCTTGGTCTGCAAATCTTTTGTTCCCTTTTAGTCTTGGTTCCTTTTTTCATGTTTGTACGTTGCTATAAATACAAGACAAAGCCAGTGCAATATTTAGTGCATTCAATGAATTAAAACCAAAGACAATATCTCCTTCTTTTAATACTAGTAAGAACCAACAAGTGATATCAGAGTCCTATTCATCATTGACGATTATGTCGGGAAGATCAAGGTAAGCAACACCAGAAGTCCCTCTACTGTAGTCGGCCATGGCCGCGAGCTAGCGGTGACAAGGTTGTACCCTACGGTGGTCAGCACGACCAACTTTACCATCCTATCCTGAACCAACTACGACGACTGGGAAATCCTTATAGAGGCCGGGTTACAAGTGAGAGGTTTGTGGACGACAATCCAAGGCGGGGAGGATCTCACTAACGAGATTGGATTTGACAACGATCGCTCGTAATGGAGGTGATCTTGCCCTTGGTCCCTACTGAAATGATCTCGACGATTGGGTAAAAGAAGACAGCTCACAAGGCATGAGAGGCGATCAAAACAATTGCATGTGCTCAAACTGAGTCTGCGACGCCAAGGCTCAAACACTCCAGCGCGAGTTCGAGCGATTCAAACACTAAGACAGTGCAACTAACGATGAGTTGGAAATGAGACTTACCGACATTGTGGCCAACCTCGGTGTCCTCAATGACGGGATACCGAAGAAGCAAGTGATCCAAAACTTCTTTCGCATATTTCCGAAGCTTTCATTATCAATCGATAGCCTCGTCGACCTCAATACCATAAACATAGAGGAATTAACGGGGTGCTTCAAAGCACGAAGAAGAGGAGGGGTGTATAAGGCTCCTCCTCGCGGAAGACGAATGGTGCAACCACATGCGACGGTGGAACTAAGCACAAACGCTTCACCCAAACAACAAGGAAAACACCATGATAAGTGAGACAAGGACGACGCCAATCGCACCAGGAAGCCCGAGAATTGTCGCTACTGCAAAATTGAAGGGCATTGGATCCGTGACCACCGGAAGAAGAAGAAAAGGGATGAGGCTGATAAAGAAGCGCACCTTGTTAAGGCAGATGACGAAGAATCCGAGCTACTAATGGCTTAGGTGACGTCAGTTACGGCTACACTTGCCAAGACGGAGAGCAGCAAGCAATAACGTGATGTCCAACGCGACCGTCAACCAAGGAGAACTTAACAAGCCGATGACAATATATCAAAGACCCAAGGTGACTCAAGTGCGAGTCAAGGAAAGAGCGAGGAACGAATGAGGTACTTGCCCAGAGATCTAGGTGGATACCAACATGAGCGAAGGAGTGCCCAGAGCGTGGAAAACCTAGTGCTATGCTCAAGGATGAGGAAGTGCCGGATGAGGAGGTCAATATGGGAAGAACTTGTCTCGATGAAGCGGCAAAGAAGATGGCCAACCGTGTCGTAGAGAAGGGAAGAGTAGAAAAAGGAAGGATGGATCATGTTAGTGGCGACGAGGTGCGCATCGAGGTTAACCTTAGAAAGATCGATGAACGAAAGGACTCGGTGTGGTACATGAAAACGAGATGGAAGTTTTCTTCCAAATCATCGGCTACCTACCTCATGGAGCGTGCCCAGAGGTGGCGAATGCGGACGAGGCGGCGGCCTGCACCAAGGCAAATAGTCATCTAGGACTGGGGAGTAGGCGTTGTAGCTCAGGACTCGTTCTCAATTGAGTACACCACGGTGGCGTTTCACTCCAACACAAGCACGAGCTCCATACATAGGGGGGAGAAGCCTCTGGGACCTCACTAGAGAAAGCAGTACTACCAGAACAAGCTAAAATATAGTATGTTTCTCCAGCAACATCAAGTCTCGCTGGTACAACAGAACAACCATGTCAAGGAGGAGTGGGCGCGGTATTTGTCTCTCCACCGCCAAACGCCCCTCCTGATGAAGATTTAGTGGGCGAGACGGCTCCTCGCCGCTGTCGAAAGCTTGCTGATATCAATTCAGTAGCAAGAGAGACCACTTTCTTTTTCACAACAGAAAGGGAGTCGGCAACATTTGTGGAGGCAGAACCATATGAAGAATGACGCAAGGCCATGTTAGAAGAACTTGCAGCATGTAATGACAATGGTACATGTTCATTAACTGATTTTCCTATAGGATAAACACCGTTCGGTCTCAAATAGGTCTTAAATTGAAGAAGAACAAATCGGGGGAAGTGATCAAGCACAAGGTACGCTTAGCAGAAAAAGGTTATTTCTATCAAGGCTTCATGACTCAAGACGAAGAACGAGGAGGTTGTCCTCCCTATAAAGGCTGCTCCCTCAAAGAACGCAGATACGATGTAGGTGGGTGTTCCCCACAGAAGAGATAGAAGGATATGGAAGTAGTTGGTCTTGTCGGCCACACAAGTCCTACTGTAGCTAGCTACCGAGAATCTAGGCTAGATGACATCGTTGGTTCCTCACGATAGCTGTTGGTGACCGATCTGTGGTGGCACCCGATCCGTTAAATGAGGCTAAAACCTACTCAAGATGTCGTGTTCCCCGAGCAAGGACTAGTCCTCCCCATAGTGCTTGTTCGATAGCACGTGTTCGAGTCTTCGTCTGAGAGAAGACTCGCCCTCTGCCGCGACCGCCCAAAGATGGTGAGTGGCTTCTACTCAACGACTTTCTTGGAAAGGAGTCTGGTGTCGCAACACTCTACGTGGGCAACAAATCAACAATTCAATTGTGCAAAAATCCAGTCTTTCACGACCGAAGAAATCACATTGAGGTAAGTTACCATTTCATTAGAGAATGCGTCGACGACGGTAAAATCACAGTTGAGTACATCAAAATCGGTGATCAGCTGGCAGACATAATAACAAAACTCTTGGCCAACTGAAATTTCGAGACCTACGCTCGAATATCGATATCATTGACACATACGCCTAGCTTAGTGAGAGATTGTTAGCAATAAACTAGCGTATTATTAATGTTTCTTGGGCAACAAGTTACAAGGTTTAAGTAATGTTTTTTTAAGAAATTTATTGGGCAACACGCTAATAAGCTTTAGAAGCTTGGACACCAAGAAAGCACGTTTGGTCGGCAAATTTTTTGTTCCCTTTTAGACTTGTTTCCCTTTTTTTTCTTCTTCATGTTTGTACATTGCTATAAATACAAGACAAAAGCATTCGTTGAATTAAAACCAAAGACATTCTCTCCTTTCAATACTAGTCAAAACCAACAGCCTGACCTGAGAAGGAGTGGTATGGACAGCGAGACCACTGATGATGTGGGTAAAACTGTATAACTTCCGATCGCGAGCTCATTTTGGAGAAAAGTGCGATGAGAATCCATCAATCTCCCTTCGTGAGCCTTGTAGATTTTGCTATTGATTCGGGACAACATCTGTTATTTGTATGTACATGTAGAAAGATCAATTAGTCAGCACTTGTTAGATACACAAAAGTTAAATTAACCCTTTCTTACTTGTTAGTATCGACACTAATTCTTACATGTTGATGTTCGTTAGGGACATGAAATGATGCACCCTGTTCCTCCATTAAAACATCAATGTTGGATCAATCCTAGGCAACGGATCCCATTCGTTGCTTAGGATTTGATATCCGTCGTCCAAATACTAACCCAACAGATACATGCGTCGGGTAAGATCACTCGCCCAAGTTTATTAGCCCAATTATTTGACCAACGGATATCTGTATCCGTTGGTGAAGTTCACTACTTGGCCCTAGGATAATATCTATTGGCTAGCTTTTGCACCTCATCCACTGATAGTATCTGTTGGCTGGCTTTTTCACCTCACTCACGGATAATATCCGTTGCTTAGATTATTTTCCTCACCCACGGATAGTATCTGTTTCCTATATTTTTCACCTCACCCACGGATACTATCCGTTGCCTAGCTTTTTCACCTCAGCCATGGATAGTAGCTGTTGCTTAGCTTTTGCACCTCACCCACAGATAGTATATGTTGCCTAGCTATTTCACCACACCCACGGATTGTATCCGTTTCCTAGATATTTCACCACACCCACGAATAGTATCTGTGGGGTTAGCTGTTTTACCTCACCCACGACATGTATCTGTTGGCGAAGTTACATGTCAAATTAAAAAAAATAGCTGGAAATCATGCACCCAAACGTGCATTGAACCTGCATAATTGCCCTGTGATATAATACTGTTGCCACACATACACAAACAGTAAGAAAATTGTAAATACTTATACTACATACACAAACAGTCAGTTCACCACATACAACTTCAAATAATAGTTGTTCATAGTTTATATTCTGCAAAATAATGAATAATTTTAACATATATAAATTTGAAAGCGTTATGACGGGGGGGTTGTGGACGACGGGACAGTAGATGATGGGGAAGCGGTTGATTGGGAGAACATCATTGTTTCAAAGCATGCCTTCATCATCTCAGCCTGACTGGCTTGTAAGGCAGCTTGACTTGGGCGGCTATTTGTTCCTCCATTTCCTTCTTCATAACTTCCTCCTTTTGTACGTATAAATTTTCCATATGGACGATGGTAGCCCTTAACTCGTCCAGTTCTTCTGATGAACTGCCAAACCTCGCGTTGGAGGAACAACCACCATACAAACTCTCCCTCACTGTTGGGAGCTTAATCATCTTCCTGAGCCTAGACTACATACGACCCTTCCTAGCTTTACCAGTGACTAGATGGAGGAGGGGAACTGTCACGCCCCAATTTCAGTAAAACCGAACTAGGGACGCGAACATTTTAAAACATAAAAACACTTGAAACCTGTTTTCATTAAACACTTTAAAAGTACCATTTGTTCAACAAAATAATAATTACAGTTTAAAACACGTCCCCATAAGTGGACAAAAGTACAAGGTATCCGTCACTAGACTCAAAAGACAAAACCCGGACTCCGCTCCTAGCTCCACAAGCTTCGAGAGCTCACCTAGTCCGCCCCACGAACAGTACCTGTAGGAAAAGAAGCTAGGGGTGAGCGTTCGCTCACCACCACGGATAACAGACTGACTACGGCATAATTAGCAGACAATGCCGGTAACACCAAAATAAAGTCAACACCGGGGGACACTGTCCCCAACCCAAAGACTCTGACTGAACATACACCCACTGTTACCTTCCTTGACCAACTCAACACTTTGACACGTAAAGTAGACCCGACACAATGATCACGACCTCTCCCAAGGACTCGAAAGAAACTACGCAACACCAAACAAGATCACAAAGGATCGCACACCAAACAAGATCACAAAGGATCCCAAACCAGCTGCTCAGTAACCTCCCTCACCAGACTCAACCTCAAACTCGTAAAGTAAAGCCGACACAACCAACAATGACCTTCCCCAAAGACACGAACCCGGATCAGGCTAGCCGAAGAATGCTCAGAACCTGCCGAGCCTCGTACACGGATCAGGCCAGCCGAAGAATGCTCGTAACCTGCCGGGACCCGGTCACGGATCAGGCTAGCCGAAGAATGCTCATAACCTTTCGGGATCCGGACACGGAACAGGCTAGCCGAAGAATGCTCAGAACCTGCCGAGGCTCGAGTTTGGTCAGGCCAGCCGAAGAATGCTCGAAACCTGCCAAAATCCACACCACTCCCCGACACACAGTCGGGTCGGGCAAACACAACCACAAACACAAGCAAGCTCAACAAACAGGCACTCAAGGCCACTCAAGACACCTCAACAGTCAAGACTCGGTTTCAACAACCCCACGGGCCATCATGGCCTCCCAAAACACAACCACTTAACTCGTGGGCTCAACAACCCCAAGACATCAATAATAACACACGGGCTCTCATGGCCACCCAAACTCAACAGCAAACACAAGGGCTCTCATGGCCACCCAAACTCAACAACAATTAACACGGGCTCTCAAGGCCGCCCAACTCAACAACAATTAACACGGCTCTCAAGGCCACCCAAGACTCAACAATACTAAAACGGGCTCTCAAGGCCACCCAAGACTCAACAATAATAAAACGGGCTCTCAAGGCCACCCAAGACTCAACAATAAACAATCAACCTCCGGCTTAACCCAAGCCTCCAACAGTCCTAATATCAACAGTTTCACAATCAACCTCCGGGCATGGTCATATGCCTCCAGTACTCCTAATATCAACAAGTTCACAAACAACCTCCGGGCATGGTCATATGCCTCCAGTAAAACAATTATCGCTAAGTTCTCTACTCCTACGACACTACTAAGTGTCACATGCCTTTCCAATAATTACTAAGTTCCCGTAACATGCTTTTCTAATAATTACCAAGTTCCCGTAGCATGTTTTTCTAATAATTACCAAGTTCCCGTAACATGCTTTTCTAATAATTACCAAGTTCCCGTAACATGCTTTTCTAATAATTAAATAAACCTATTCAACCCACGACACCCCGGTGTCATATGCAATTCTACTGTTAACTTTCCCCAGTCAGGGCCGAGATCCGGCTACTTTTCCCTACCTCGTGCGTGTTCTCCCAAAAGCCAACCACGAGCTTCGGTGATGATCTCAGTCACTCACCCAGCTTTCCCTTGCCTCGGTCCGTGGCACGATCTAAAGGAACACAATTTAAAGTCACTAAACAACTCGCAGGAATAAGCCGAAAACCATTAAACTCGATGCCCAAACTTAACCCCGACAATGTCGATCACTCCCAAACTTCCCAATTACTCGACATTGTCGACAAAGGACCCGTAAAGGCCCGATTCGCCCGACATGGCGAATCTGCCCGGGTTTTGTTAATTGCCTTCCGGGGCTCCAAAAGCCCCCGTTTTCGTTTCTACGGTCTTAGAATAGTTCAAGGAACCCAATGTACTTGCCCGAATCGAATTCCGACTCCCGAGTCAATTAAATGACGTTTAAAGTTTCTAAACCCGATAAATTACAACTTCTCCAATTTAATTCCAATTTTCGATTCGGTTAAGGATAAATGGTCCGGGGAACGTTTTAAACCACCCGAACACAAAACCCGAGCACCCGAGCAGGTGGGCCCCACACGGCCACAATGGCAAAATTCCCTTTTTGCCCCAAAACGTTCCTAACGAACCCCAAACCTCAACCATTCAATCTTTAAACCAATTCTAACCAAAACCCAACCATAATCAAACCGTTTGAACTCAAACCCTAAATATCAAACGTACCAAAACAAAAATCGGTTAGGTGCTCACCGTAGAGAATGTCGATGTGAGCTCGATTCTTTTATCGTTGAGACGATCCACCGGTCGGATGATCGAGAAATGTCAAAGCTTCCAACTCTTCCTTATCTTTTCTCTCCTTCTTCTAACTCCCTTTCTCTCTCTACAAAATTCCCTTTTTTTATCAATATGGCCGAACCCACCTATAACTCTCATCTTTGTATTTTTTTTAAAACACACCTTTACAATAATTACAAAACTAACACCACCTTTCCATCTTTTGTTTTTTTTCAATAAACCTAACACCACCACATTGGTGACATGTGGCAAGGGGGTCCCACACCTTTTTGGATTATATGTCCTAGATATTTTCAGTCAGATTCGCGAAATTCGGCCGTCTCGGGCCCCGAACGGGCACTTTTTCCCAAAAATTACGAAACTTGACGGGCTACAAGGAAACGGCTCAACTAAGACCGCTGCGACGACGGCTAAGCTTTTTGGATCCAAAACGGTCCTCGAATGGACCAAAACGTCGCTCGGTTGACTTTTCCAACGAAAAGTCAACATTTCCCAAATTGATCAGAAAGTTGCCCTGAGTCCCCCGGAGCTCACTTTGGTCAATAAAGGGGTCAACTTAAGTCTGGTATGACCCTCGGGGTCCAATTCCGATTCAATTCAGTGTCTGTTGGAAAATTTTAAATTTTCCTGTTTTTCGTAGATTTGACTGGCGTTGACCGGGAGTGGTTATTACAGGAACCTTTTGATGTAGACTAAGTGGCTTAACCACTGAAGGGGAAGAATCCTCACATTCATCCAGTGCCGACTGAGTCATCTTCTCCATGGCGTCCTCTATCACCTTTCCGGCCTTTACCCGAAATATAACGAATATTAAATCAAAACATAACAAACATCAAAGGAAACGATAATATTTGAAAACAAACATTAATTACAAATCAATGAGGAAATAACTATTATAATGTTTAAACATAACAAACAAGGAATTGAAAAACTATATTTGTTAATTGAAACAATAATGCATTATAAAGTGTAATACGAAAGCATACCACTTTTTCAACGTATGTTGTCGTCCTTCTCTTTGTGGTATGCCTGGATGTAGGCGTCATAGTAAGGGAAAAGGAATCTTTGAAGCATGCGCTGAGAGCCGAGTCAACAAGGGCCATACTCCCCCCATGGTGAGTGAGCACGTTCTTCTTCCGAGCATTGTTCCCACATTCGCTTAACGCATACAAGTAAAAAATGTTGTTAATCTATACAAAATAGAAACACATGTACGAGTTCAAAATGCATAAAAGTATGATGCATACTACAAATTTCAGGCGATTTGAAGTTGGCGAGCAGCCATTTGAACTTATCTGGACGTTTTAAGACTTCAAGCGGCACAGGAATCTCCGGATCCGGGTTAGCGTTGGTTTTATGTCTCTCCACCCATTTCATGTTGTTTTTACGCCCCATCTTGCAATGCTCATTTCAACAATGACAAAACAAAAAATTTCAACAAAAACTCAAGTCCAATTATTCAAACTAATCCAATTTAATTAAAATTAATACAATAGCAACATTGATACAATTAAAACGAATCTAACGCAAAACAATCCAATCCAAAACCTGAATTCAATCAAAACCCCTAAAACTCTACAATCATCCAATTGTAATGCATTATCAACTTTCAAACACCATATGCCAAACCTGAATTCAATCAAAACCCTATAACTCATTAATTTTGAATCAATCCCCTAATTTCCAAACCTCAATTCAAACACCACAACCCAATATTTTCGAACTCAAACTCCAACTATTCTAATAACATTCAATCAATCCCCTAATTTTCCAAACCTCAATTCAAACACTACAACTTAGTACTTTTGAAATCAAACTCTAACTGTTCCAATAATTTTCAGTCAATCCCCTAACTTTCAAAACCTCAATTAACACACCAAACCTCATAAATGTCAAACCCAAAAAAACACCAACTATTCCATTACTTATCTCATCTCCTAAACAGAAACCAGAATCAAATATGAGTTTAAAAACTCTAAATTCAACCCCTTAAAATGAAAACTCTAAATTGAGAACCCTACCACTAATTCCTTATAATCAAAACCCTAACATTGAATCACTGAAATTAAATCCCCCAAATTAAAAACCCTAAATTGGAAACAATAAGTTCAGAAATTTCAAAATCAAAACCCTAAAGTACTAGCCTTGCACGTTAAGGGTATATGGAGGAGTCGTTGTCGTTTTCGTAGAAGAAGGTTCGGGTTCGTGATGGCGACAGAGGGTTGGGTTCGTAATGGCACAAGAGCTTCGGGTTGGTGGCGGCGTTGGACAAACTAGAAGGTTAGCAGAGGAGGCTTTGAGCAAAGTCAATAAACACGGGTACCCCTTCTTGGAACAACGGATCATGCTTACTCAAATATATCCAACTCTTATTGATATCATGATAACAAAACCATAACTATATGCATATATATATATATAGGGAAGCTTTCAGGTACACACCACTCTTAGGATACAAATATGCGAACATCATGTAAATCTGCGGAAAAAAAACTGTAATTACATTTTATTTTAGAGATATTATATTTTGTTTATGTAAATCAAAAATAGGATAGTCTAACGTAAATGTAAATCGGAAATGTAAATCTACATAAATAATTTGTAATTACATTTTATTTCCACAGATTTACATGGTTCGCACCGTTTGTATTTTTAAGGAAATTTGTACCTGAAAGTTATCCTATATATATATATATATATATATATATAGGGTAGCTATCCAGTAAAAACCATCCTTATTGTGCAAACTACGAATCAATCTAAGCCACAGGATGCGGTCAAAGTGACGTCAGCAGAGCGCGCGTGATGCTGACACGTGGCAGATTCGCGCGCGCCTCTGCCCGCGCGCGTGAGCGTGTTGACCACGCGCGCGCACGGTGCTAATAGTTTGGTGCGCACAGTGCTAATAGTTTAGCACAGTGCCAAACTATTAGCACTGTGCGCCCAAACTATTAGCACTATGCGCGCCACGTGTCAGCACTGTGCGCGCGCACCAGCAGCGCGCGCGCCCACGTGTCAGCACCTGGTGAGTTCGTAGTTTGCACAATAAAGAGTGGTTTGTATTTGATACCAACCCTATATATATATATGGAGATAATCACGTGTGAACCTTCCTTACGGTGTGAACCTGCGAACCTTACATCTGGTTTGAGAAAATAGCAAACATGGTTTGAGAAAATAACTTCCCAGTTTGATAAAAAAAAGTTAAAAAAAAGCATTTTACTTTGAAAAATATGGTTTGAGAAAATAGCATTTCTGGTTTGAGAATTTTTTTGTCTGAGAATATTCAACTTAAATCGGGACTGCTATATTGTCAGGCCCCAAATCCAACATTGACCAGATCCGAGACGTGACTTAGTGAAAATAAATAAAAGCAATCATAAAAGGGATTTAAGTCCGAAAATAAGAGAATATTATAGATCAACATAGTTCAAATCTTGAGTCCCAAGCTCAGTCAATACAAAATGGAAAACACATTGCGTCTCTAAAAACAACAAGTAAACCCCGGGCATCCGCTAGCTCCCCAGCACTGCGTGACCCTCTAGTCCGAGGCATAGCTATCACTTGTAGAAAACACAGTAAGGGGTGAGCTTGACGCTCAGTAGGGAAAACCATAAAAACCTCCTTATCTCGGATTTACCAAAACACAGTTCCATAATTTAGAATTATTATGAAGGGTTTAAAACACGATACGACACTTAAGCCCAAATAAAAGTCAACACTCCTTGTTAAACTCTGTCACTCATAGTCTGACTATACCAACGTCAACCCCGCACTAACACATATCCTGAGACCACACCAAGGAACAACCAACACTCAAATTCCACAACACTCACAGGCACAATCACAAACAATCAGGCAAGGCATTCTCAAACACACACTCGTAACCAAAGCACGGTCTCGGGAGCAACCCGCTCGGCCCGGCGTAGCCACACGCAACTTTCCCTTAACACACAGTCGGAAGGGGCGGTCGACCCCATCGCGGCACACAGCGTTTTACCGATCGACGGAAGGCAGGGAAATCGCCTCTTCGCGACCTGGACCCTCGCGACACACAACACAGCGTTTTACCGAGTGCTTGTCGGAAAGTAGGGAAACCACCTCTTCGCGAGACACAGCGTTTTACCGACTCACGGTCGGAAGGTAGGGAAACCACCTTTCTCGTGTACCACAGTACACCAAGCCTCACATTTTACCGATCGCGCTCCGGAAGGTACGACTCACCTTGCGGAAGTACGTCTCTCACACTTTACCGGCGGCGCAACGGAAGGTATGACACACCTCTTGGGCACAACTCATAACAAATATCACAGAACAATCACAATCACACTCACAATCACAATCATGTTTCAACAACGTACATAGCCATCAGGCACTTACCGACACCACTCTCCACGTGGTAATCCCCACCGGCTTAACCGGTATTCGTCCCCCAACATTCCCAATCCAACATATCAGGTAAAACAGGAAATAGCACTCAAATCACTAATCAAGTATTCTCAAGCCAATTCTACTCATTTTCATGTTTATTGTTTATTAACCAATTCAGACAGCACGACACAAATCCAAACAATCAGCAATCAATCCTACATGCACGACATGGCCCGATTCTACCAGCACGGCAATTTCCCAAGACAGTAATCGTAAAAGTTCACAGTTCAATCGTCTACGCTAGTTGTTCTCATCCTACAAGCATACTAGTTCTCTATCCGATTATTAGGTTTCCCTATATGCATTTTAGAACAACCGTAATAAAGCGGGTTTCGAGGTAATCCCTACCTTAGTCTCTATCTGGGTCGCCAAGCTGCTGACGGCCTGGCCAACAACGGTCTTCTCCGTGCTCGGGGTAAAGGCCTGGTTTTAACACAGAAGGGACGGTCATCAGTCCCGGTCCAAGATATAACGTTTCTCTAGTTAACGTTTCATTCCAACAGTTTGTCCAAAAGTCCGATAAGTCCAGGTATTTATCTGATTTTAACCCAATTAAATTATTTTATTATTTTAATTAACTGGTTTGACCCGGATCCGACCCGAGTTTGAAACCCGGACCCGAATCTGACCCGAGTCCGACCCGCCCAGACTCAGATCCGGACCTGACCCGAACCCGACCCAAACCTGGTCCAGACCCAGGTCCAGCCCAGTACAGGATCCAGACCCAAGCCCGATCCATGTCCAGGCCCGAGGCCCAGATCAGTCTAGGCCCATGTCCAGGGCCCGATCATTTGTCTGATCTGACCCAAGCCCAAACTGACTGGAGCCCAAGACCCAAGCCCGTCAGAGGAGGGCTAGGGTTTGGTCTTCGTCCAGCCTCACTCCGGCGACGGTGGCTGCGACGACGGCGGAGCTCGAGGGAGTTCTTCACGGCGGCGGAGAGGCGTCAGAAGATCGGGGAAGGCGAGGGGGAGGTCGCCAGGGCGTGTATCGAGCTTCCCCCGTCCAGATCTGCCGACTAGAGAAGCTCGCCGGTGAGGGAACGAAGACCTGGGGCTCGCGAGCTCCGGCCGAGCTTCTCCGCCCCACGTCCGATCAAAACGAGCCCAAATCTCACGGATCTCCGGCAAAGGGGTGACGGGGAAGGTGATACGAGGTTGGGAGAAGGCTCATCGGCTCTGGTTTCGTCCGTTGAGGGCGCGGCGAGGTTCGGGATGAAGGCGGTGGTGTTGGGTCGTGCGGATCGAGGAAGAAGAAGAGAGAGACAAGGGGGGTGTTGGGTGTTTGGTGCGGTGAGGAGGTGAGGAGTCGCCGTGGGTGGGGTTAGAAGGAGAGGAAGGTGAGGGACGGAGCTCCGGAAAAGGTTGGGCGGAGAAGAGGAACGCGAGAAAGAACGCGAGAGGAGGAAGAAGGAGCCTCGAGGTGCGTGTGTGGATCTGAAGAGATAGAGAGAGAAAGAGAGAGAGCTAGGGTTTGTCGCGTGGTTCTTGCGCGCGTGACTTTGGGCCTGGTCTGGCTCAGCCTAAAAACAAGGGCTTGTTGGCCCAGGCCTAAACCCTTCTCTTTTCCCCTTTTTTTTATTTTCTTTTGTTTCGCACTCGTTCCAATTTTTCGACCCGCTTTCCAACCCCGCCGCATTAAAACCCTAATTTAGACCATTCAATTATCAGGTCTTTACATATTTTCTCCAACCGCATACACCATTTTTGCGAGTTCGCAGGTTCACCCCGTAGAAGCTGGTTCACACCTGATTGCAAGGGTATATATATATACAGGGCTGGTATCCAGTATGAACCACCCTTACTTTGCAAACTACAAACCAATTTGAGCCACAGCATGCGCCCAAGATGGCGTCATTAGAGCGCACCAGATCTTGCCACGCGCGGTGGTAATTTTGTAAATAACGCAAACTTTGGTACCAGCAGCCGCAAACTTTGGTACCAGTACCCCGTATATGCAAGGTATCAACACTGTGTATGTTAGGTACTAGTACCGTTACAAGTAAGGTACTACTGTCGTTACAAGTAAGGTACTAGCACTTTGCATATAGTACCAACACTCTGTATGTAGGTATCAGCACTCTGTATGTAGGTATCAACACTCTGTATGTAGATACCAGCAGTCTGTATGTATAGGTATCAGCACTTTGTACGTGGATACCAGCACCGTGTTAGGGGTGTACTAGTACTTTGAACGCGCAAGTAACACGTGTCAGCATCTTGCGCACTTCGATGACGTCAACGCGAGCACATCCTGTGGCTGAGAATCGTTCGTAGTTTGCACAATAAGGTGCGGTTTTTTTAAATAAAGTGTGTCAGCATCTGGTGCACTTTGATGAATTCACTTTGGGAGGATCCTATAACTCAAATTGGTTTGTAGTTTGCACAATAAGGGGTGATTTGTATTTGATATTTGTTCTCTCTCTCTCTCTATATATTTATATATACATATATTAAAGTAGATATCCTTATGCATCAATATCTAACATACACAACAAATTTTATATATGAATATATATATGTACATACAAAACCACAATATATCGAGAATAAATTAGATATGTACTATGTTTAATCGTAATAGCTCTTCCACCAATTAATATCGTTATAGTGTAGAGAAAATATTTTCCTAGGAAAAAGAAGTGGTGTTAGGAGAGGAAAAAGTGATTAAGGGAGGATAAAGGATTTGGGAAGAAGATAAGGTAAGTTGTTTGCGTGGTTGGGATTTTATACACCACAGATGCTGGTTGACGGATATTATATTTGTTGACTAAGCTAAAACGGTACCGTTTCGCCTTAACACTTAATACGCCTCATACGAAGTGACACCGTTTTGGGCAAGAAGACGGATATGATATCCGTCGGCTAGGAACCTAATATAAATATTTCCTAAACTCTAAACTCCCCTCGTCTCCCTTTACCTCTCCGCGTGTTTGCATCTCCGCCTCACCAAAAACCGCCTCTGTTGCTCCTGCTGCGTTATGCATCAGCTCCGCCGCACCATCTTCGTCCTTCCTCCTCCTCCTTGCGCCCGTTCCTCAGATACCCATGTGAGTTTTTCTCAACATGCACTTTTTAGGGTTTCAATTAGTTTTAAAGTTATGGTTTTAGGGATGACAGATTCCGCGTTAGGAAATTAGTTATATTTGTGTGTTTTAGGGGTTCAGAAATTCAGAAACATATATTTAGGTTTAAGAAATTTAGGGTTTCAATTAGATTTAAATGTTAGGTTTTTAATTGTGAAATTTAGGTTTGCATTATGAAATTTAGGGTTTCATTTAGGTTTCCGATTTTGGTTTTGATTTGTTCAATTCCTTTTAATTTCTTATTATACAAATGTATATATAGTCGATGGATGAGACGAACAGTAGTGTCGGGGAAAACATCATGAATTTATCAGATGAATATGTGCCACCAAGGAAGGAGGTTGATTGGGAAAGAGAGATGATGTTAGTCATGGAAAAATTTCCCTCTGGAATTGGTACGAGAAAGGAGTCAGCAGCTCGCATGATGATGAGGCGTCTGATTTCGAATAAGGGAGCCAGGATTAGAGCTAAAATTGCTAGATGAGCTAGGGTTGTTGCTGAACAACGTGTTATTGAAAGAGCAACACGTACACAATATGATGGAGCGATGTCCATGCGCGTTCCTAAGCATCACACAAAAGTTTACGTGTAGTGGCTAAAACATAACTCTAAGCGCGAGTTTCAAGACTAAATGTTCATTTGTTCTAGTTTTAGATAATCAAGACTTGTTTATTAATTAGTATTTAACGGATGCTTGGACTGATGACTAAGTTTGAATATCTAATTTACTTTCGATGACTTGGTTATATATGCATGGTTAAATTTTATTGAGATATGGAGACTATTTTTTGAATGCTAGCAATTTTTGGACTTAGAGATAGGTTTATGTGTTTGTTGTTTGAGTTGTGGAAATATGCATATGTTAGTGACAGGATGGAACCAAACTTTTCTCCTCTGGCCGAGCGTAGGTGGCGCCGACGTCTTCAAGATCAAAATAGTGTACCCAACGCTGTCTGCACGAAGATCCAATCGTGTAGAGGCTTGTGCCCAATCGGGGCATGATGATGACCCGCCGTGGTTGAAGCAGTACGGGAAACTGCTCGAGGAAGCCAATCAATGCCGCGACTATATTATAAGCCTGATGCGCGACAAAGGGGATGACCTTCCTTTACCCCCTGATGATATACCCATGTTTAGGGAGAGGCATGCGTGGTTAAACCTATTTCAAGATGGTCCTCAACCTGCATAGTAGTCTGTGTAGTTTAAGCATTATGTTGAAATGATGGAAGAAGACAAAACAAGGCACGAGCGTATTGTTAAGCATGCGTGCCGCTTAAATCTATTATGGTATGCTGGTGTATTAGGACATGATTACTTATGTGTCAAATAACTTAATGTTTCGAAACTTGTATAGATGTATTGTACAATATTCTGTCTATATATTGATTGTTGCATTCAGGTTTATGTTTTGTCTACACATCTTCATGGGAATAAGAAAAATGGCGTCATATGAAAATTGCACACTGTCTAACTTTACCCACGTATATAATTTACTTGAGACTCAGATATCATATTCGTTGGGCAAGTCCTTACTTTACCCACATATGTAAATTAGTTGAGACTCGGGTATAATATCCGTTGGGAAAGTCCTCACTTTACCCACGGATTTACCATCCGTGGCTAAAGTACTGTCACTTTACCCACGGATAAAAAATACTTGGGACTCGGATATTATATCCGTTGGTAAAGTAACAACTTTACCCACAGATGTGGGATCCGTTGGTTAAGTGGCCAAACTTTACCAACAGATGAGGGATCCGTTGGTTAAGTGGTCGAACTTTACCAGCGAATGAATTTAATCCGTTGGTCAAGTCAATTTCTGTAGTAGTGAAACTAGATAGATGTCTCGATTCTATACTAGAGCTAGAGAAGCAAGAAAAGAAGACAACATTGTAAGAACCAGCATTGTAACTCGAAGATGAGCCATGTTTTACTAGAGAAACAGGTCTTGGTACATTATTCTTGGTTTCAGAACTACTTATTTATACACATACGAAATGGTTGTAACTTAACACGTGATTAGATGAGATGAGAAAAATAGGGGCGGATTTAGGGGGTTAAGGGTATGCCACGACATACCATGGCTCGAGAAAGTTATATAAAGTTGTAGAACTTTCAGATATCTTCAATTTGACATCTTACGGTATACCCTGTCCCTAGGTGCTGGAGAGGCTCTGATTTGGTATGGTGGGCCGCCTTGCGTCTCCTAATCCAATATGGTAAGAGGTGATGCTCTCGGTCATCACAAGGGAATGGGGCTGAGCCGGCATGGGAGTGGTGGTCAAGGACCTAGAACCCGGCACGTTTGCATTCTACTTTGTGTCCCTTGAGGATCGGGTTTGGGTCCGCCGCAACGAGTCGTGGTGTTTTCACGGTCATGCACTACTACTGGGAGAGATCACTGATCCCTTGGCTCGGGAACTTCCGCGTTTAGACCGGCTTCAACTGTGGTTGCATGTCAGGGGGATACCGTCGCTCGTCAGGACGAAGGCGACCAGGGAGGCTATAGGTGTTACCCTGGGTGAGCACGTGGAAACCCCATGCGATCAGTGGGGCCTCTGTTGGGGTGGTACAGTGAAAGTCCGATTTTGGATGGACACTCATCGACCAATCTGACGCACTATGCTCATGCGCTTTCGGGAGTACCAGAATCCTGTTAGGGTGACTCTCACGTATGAACGGTTACCCGCTTTTTGTTTCATTTGAGGTAGGATCGGCTATATGGTCCGAGAGCGCGATTGGGAGGTGACAGGGGTGCCTCGCTTTGATGACTCCATCCTGGAATTCAAGACTGCCAAGGTGGACAGGTCGTACGCCACAGATTGGGGACGGGAAGCACCTCTTCCACCGCCGGGTTTGCACCTTTGGTCTCGGACACGGTGCCTAAGACTGGTCCGTCTTCAAAGATAGGCATCCCTGGGTGTTCAATGACTTCTCCTTGATATTAACGCAATCTACTTCTTATTCTAAAAAAAATATATAGTAACCTAGACACCCGCTTGACTGATTTGAACAAATTTGGACACTGAAACATTCGGTTACAACTACAACTTATGTAGAAAACTACAAAACATCTGAATTCCGATATCTCATTTAATAAAGGATACATTTGCTGAGTAAGAGACGGACAACATACCACGGGATCAAGCACAAACATTTAGTAAAAACTTGAGAAATAAAGGAAATCATGGTGAACCAACAAATTGTAACCAAGATTCTAGTTTGACAGGTCTCTACCCAAGTAACACAAACACAAGGCGCATGCACTTCGTTTTAAGCATGGAACTCCAGTATTGACTTCAAACGTACACAAGGAGAGGAATATCTATGGGCGTATTTAAATCACAAAAGTCAACCCTTACAAGGATATTTTCTATAATATGAGTAGACATTGGGGGTTTTAATGTCTTATACTGAAAGATTCTTATACTGAAAGAGCCGTCGCAACTCGCCTAGAATTTCTGAATGACAACCGAATTGGCAAGCCCGGCTTGCTCTATTGTTTGAGTTGGATCTGTCAGAAGCTTTGGGGGGAATCCCATAATCTGCAGTTGATAGTTCCGAGCACTCCCCGGCCTGGACGCATCAATAAAAGCACGGATGTCTTGGACTGTGTGATGGTTATTGAAGTGTGCTATCATGCGAGTCCCGTCAGCCAACCTAAGCTGAATCGAGGTCGAAGGCAATGTTTCATCCACAACCGGGCTAGAGGAGGTATTCAGAGGAGCAGATTCACCAGCTGGCTCAACTCCTGCAGCAGGAGTAGCACTGCCTCCAAGAGTTCTCCCAACGCCTTGAAATGGATCATAGCTCTTCTCCGGTTCCTGAAAAATGAAAAATATTATAGATTAAATTCATGTCCTTCTTAGGAAAAATGGGCATGGGCTTTGAATACACACTAGGAGTACAAAATCTGTTGTTTCATAACACCTATCTATCAACCTTGATACCTCTACCTCGCGCTTCTTATACAAATCGGATGATAGAGTAAGACATTGAAGAAAGAGAGACTCACAGGACACTTCTCATCCCTCCGGATCAGATTGACATGAACTGAAGACCTTTTATCTGCAGGCTCAAGCTCCTTTGGGCACTCAGACTTCCTGATGCTCTGCATTGTGAATTCAACAAAATAAACAAAGGCAATGAAGAGAAATAAGACATCAGCATTTATAATATATAAAAAGAAGTAGAGATGACAAAACACCAATGCTGATGCCTGAGTAATCCTTTATCAATGAAGAGCGAGGAAGGTAAATATAAAAATGAAAAACGTACTAATTAGTGAATATTTTTTTTTATATATAAGCTCGAAAATTTTATTAAAAAGAGACTTTCCAAGAAGGAAAGGGTCTAAAGGTCAAAGACCAAAGCAATTATTACAAAGGAGCTCCAATACGGGGAGCTAAAAGGCCGAGCCTTTTCCTAAAAGCAAACCAAGGTAAGGAAAAGCAGAGAATCATCCCCACCATTCCTCACCACCCCAAGTCAAAGAACGGAACGTCGAAAGACCGAGATAAAGGGATCGCAAAAAAACTAATTACAATCAACAAGCAACTTTTTCTTCTTGGAAGCCAATTCGCGAACCAATTAGTGAATATTCTAACCAGAGCAACTCGTAATTCATGACGATAAGGTACAAGATATAAATGCAAACAGACATACTCAACCTTCAAGAAGAACAATCCGAGGAATTAGGACAAGACAGAAATAGACCACATCAAAGTTCCCCTTAACGACTTATTCTTAAATTTGCAATATATTTGCTTCTTTTTATACAATGTTAATGAAATCTATACCATATACCTCTAAGAAAGATGCATTTTCAGGATCATCCAACCTCCTCAATGGACCATCATTTACAGTGAAGCCATTGCTCCAAAAAACAATGTTGTGGATTACAGCTTCAGGATTCTGAGGTGTGGATGGTAAAGTTTCTCCAGACAGTAGCCTGCCAGTTCCTGTAAAACTACTTGAGCTTGATGGACGAAGATGATCAGGAGGCCCTTCCACAGCTCCCAACTGCCTAGCTTGATTGAAAATTGCATCCACATCATTCCCCTTAGTAGGATCTTGGACAAGCATTCCACTGCACAGTTTTTATAACAAATGTTAATCATCTATTACTTTTCTACAATCAACATAAATTCTTAATGTATCCTTTGCGCCAACTGAAAATTGCAGAATATATCAACTCAAAAACTTATTGGTTATTACTACTCCCTCTATCCTAAAATGAGTGTCCCATATAATTTTTTAGCAAAGATTAATAAACTTATGTCTTAATTTTTCCACATGTCCTCACATTCTGCTAATATCCGGTAACCAACTAAGTGTTGATAACTAACAGACGAGAAACAAATTATTGATCATTTTTGCATAATTAACTTCATAAAAAGGAATTGTTTAGCGCTTAAGCATTGCATTGTAGAGAAAAACCAGGGGTCATGAGTGAATTATGAAGGACCTCATATAACAACGATGATATCAATGATTCTAACCCCTTGTTATTTCCTATAAAAGAAAAGACATAAAGAGAACACCACTACAATTGACAAATCATCCTGCCTATTATGAACATTGCTAACATCACAAACCTTACTTGAGGTAGTATTCAAGAAGGATTCAATGTGTTCTCATCAAGCTCTTTCGCATAATTTTCACGTAGTTCTTGGCAGCTATGCCTCTTTACTGTCAAATTGGCAGACGACTCTTCTAGGTGGAGGCATTTCAGCCCACGCAATTTAGAATACCATATGTATTCACTAAGCTCTCAACTAAGAAATGCTTATAAAATTAACCTAAACTATGAAAAAGTAGAGATGGAAAAATGCAACATTTCTCCAATTGACATGAAAACTAAGAATAACTCAAACTCCACACAAAGTATAAGATACAGTCTGCCCTCTCTCAAGACAAGTACTACCTCATAAGAGGTCTAGCAGTCGAACTCTAGTGGGTCATCTACTTGAGGGTAGAGGATGGGGGAGGGGTTAGGCTAGGTTAGGTTTGGATTGCCAATAAAATAAACATTTGCCATCTCAGTTAGTTGACATACAGATTACCTTCAGAATTGCTCTACATACACCAATCCATAACTTCCCCACATCAAAGATTCATGGCAACTACTTCAAAACAAGAAAAGCTGCCCTTTTGCTACCTGGTAACCAAGCAGACCCAACAGTACAGAAGCTCCTACCATTCGTTCCCCGATCCTAATCGACAAAGGGACACTAGGTTTCTGCTAAAATTAACGACAAGGTTACAATCAAACTCAAAGCGAAGAATTTAACAAAATAGAATTGAAATGCAAAGAGCTGAATTTGACATAGCACGAGCCGAGACAACAAAGGAGAAGATAGGGTTAAGGAAATGACCTTTTCTCGCCTCCAGTGTAGTACTCCTGAGGGGTATCGGAGTCGCTGTCGGAGTCGGGGCCGGAGCGGCGATTCAAATCGGAGAGCGTACGGATGCCGCCGGCTCGGCTGCTGGAGGGTTTTGCCGGTTTCTTGTCTCGCGACGCCATCGGTGTATCTGGTTCGGAATGTTCTTGGTTTGCTTCACCAGCTGCTCAACAACTTTATGCTTTCGGGTCGGTAATTGATATCCACTCTTTGCAAGCGCGTGGAAGATTCGTTTATTTTTTAATGAAACACACCTCGTTGGGTTATTTTTTTTTAGCCAACGAATTTTATTTATTGATATGAGGATCGAAACAACCTTATATGAGTAGAAATATTTAAACATGACGAGATATAGTTTCGATGATAATCGATATACTGATCATATAGTTAAAGCCTGGTGATGACCAGAGAGTATGTAAGGGGTGGTTCCATATTCCAAATGTGTTTAGCGTCATATCTTCTAAACTCATTCTTGGTCTCAACTTGACCGGTTATATTGTGTCGTAACAGCCAGACAAGAAGTATGTCAAGGAACGAAGGAGAGCAGAGGTCAGTAGAGGGTTGACTTGTATTGATTGGGGTGTGTCTCCTTAGTGGCACCCCAAGATTCTCATAGCAAATCATGGTGATCCGCGAGGCATTCCAACATGCTCGTTGTTTCTTCATGTTGGTCGACCTCAGAATTTTTATCCGTAACCCTAGAGTGCAGACTGCCGAGAACATACGTTCCTGAATCGATCGAGTCTTAGGACGAGACGTCCCAATAAGGATCCAAACCCGGTGGATAAAGGAATGAAAATCATCTTGGTTAGGTGGTCATAGATCCTCATTGGAGCCATCATGGTTTATGCCATAATGGTACCTATTTGGTTATCTGGGTCTTGTGGTTCCATTATTGGTTACCCTAGAATTTTGCTCGGTATGTACACATCCATTATAGCCTGAATCTGCATCTGGACTTTGCATTCCTTGAGGTGGTGTTTAGAGCCTTGTTCACATGGAGTAGTGAAAGTTGGGTCTGGGAGGACTCATTCATAATGGTGGATCGTCGTCCACATAGACAAATTGTCCTTATGGTGCTAGGGTTCCCGCACGGTTCGTGGTGCCAGGATCCCTTTACTTTGCATAGTGGTCTGGTCAGCATCAACTCTAGGTGTTGGTATCGACATCCTATTATAGTTCTACATTGGACCAATCGCTATCGATCTCTTTTGTAGCGTTCCATGGAGAGATGTCTCCATCGGTGTTTCCATCGACCTCCAGCAGATAGCCGGTTCATCAATAGTTTCAGTGGTTCAAGCGAACTTACTCGGTGGTAGACGATGAGAGTCCGCCGTGGTAGGGTGCTCTTGTGGCTAGTTACACATCATTTCATGGGAAAGTTTAAAGCGATAAGTGGTATTGTGGGTGGGTTCCTCCCTCGGGAGTATCCATGGTCCCCACCAAGTTGGGCGGCTGACCGTGGGAAGGCGAGATGTAGTCGGTGTTGTAGGGTGTGCCTATTGTGGTTCCATCGTTCGAGTTAGCGGGCGGGAGTGATCGGGGGATGGCGGGTGAGACGAAAGCGTTGAAGCGTAAAGAGCTTTACTAGAGTTTGAGAAAGAAACCCTAGGTGTCAAATTTTTGGAAGATTCCTTTATTTTATTTGTCTTAGAAATTTGAAAGGCCCCTTTATTTTATTTTATTTTTAGCCGAAAATAGAACTAGTATATTAATAAAAAGAAATCTGTTAAGGTATTGATTCAAAACGGGTCATCCAAAAAAGACAAAATTCAACTGAAATAATTGCAGAAAACAAATAGGGTTAAATATCGATACTTACTCTTAAGTATTGGTCACGAACACTACACTACCTAACGTTTCAAAGTGACAAATGCAGTACCTTAAGTATTAGTCACGCGATTTTGTTGGTAAAACTTGACGGAATATTTCATTCCGTTAGTCATATGACCTCAAGTGTTATATAATAGATGGTAAAATGATGTTTTCCCTTAATTATTTGACCTCTATACAATTTATAAGGAACATTACCATTGTACCCTCGTTATTGTTCCTTATAAAATGTATAGATGTCAAATACTTAAGGAGAAAAAATGTCATTTTACCATCCATTATATGACACCCGAGGTCATATGACTAACGAAATGGAATATTTCGTCCATTTTTACTAACAAAATCGTGTGATCAATACTCAAGGTATTGTATTTGTCACTTTGAAACGTTGGGTAGTATAGTATTCGTGACCAATACTTAAGAGTAAGGTTCGATATTTAACCCAAACAAATAAAATCCCACACATCGTGGGACATATACAATTTTTTTTTTGAAAAACAATTTTATTCATAAGCACTCAGCCCATAGTTTTAAGATAAAACTCCGGACAAGGACTAGGTCCTTACTACAACAAGTGTAGAAAATAAAACAAAAGGCTCACAAAATAGCCCGAAACGCACACAACAACGCTAAACTCAAAAACCAACCGAAAAGCCCCCAGTTCAATTACAAACCACCCCCTTATTTCGAACTCTTCTTCACGCAGCCTCCGGATCGCTGCTCCAATCCAAAAAGGAAACCGATCGCCTCAGCATATTTGATTCCCACACCATCGCGAAAGTGTAATGCTGAAGCTTCATAACCATCGTATCAAGCAAAACCGATTCATCATTAAAAACAACAGAGTAACGCAGGATCCAAAGAGCCCATAACTGGTCTGCAACCAAGCCATCTTCCACCGCCCTCTTCCCAGACCCTGCCACCCACACAAAACAGCTCATATTGAGTCCGGCACCACCCGAACAACACCCCACCACTCCATGATTCTACCCCCAAAAATTCCAAGCCACAAAGCAATGCAAAAGTATATGCACCGTTGTCTCTAAATCTACATGACAACAAGAATATAGAATTTGGTTAAGAGTGAGCCTCATGCCCCTATCCTCCAAGAAGCTCGATGTTGGAAATGCATTATGAGCTGCCAACCACACCATGGCGTGAAACTTCGGGGGAACTTTAGAAACCCATAAAAAACGCGCCCAAGGAAAGTAAACATCCTCAAGTACCGCCAGATTAACATAAGCTCCTGCAACTGTGAATCCCTCCTTATCGGGTACCCAAACAACACAATCTTACCGGTCAAAAATTACCTTTGATCCCACAAGTTCATCCACCAAGTCCCATAATTGATCTTCCTCCCAAGGTCGAAGACTCTTTCTAAACTCAATAAACCATCCTTCTTCATCCCAAAAAATCAACAACTCTTCTTCCTTTCACTGTCGACAAATAGAATAATCTGGGGAACCGAAATCTCAAAGCACCATCCCCTAACCACACATCATTGCAAAAAGAAATACGATTATCTGGACTAGTCTCCACTCCATACTCTGATCTCCAAACAAGCTTCTAAAGCGGGGCTCACTGGACATAGCTAAAATATGCCCAAAAAGAGTCGACCTGCCACCCCCGTCCACTTTATCCAAATCCCACTCTCGAATGTCCCAGCCTATTTTAGCGCAAATTACTTGTTTCTAAAGTGAATATCCTTCCACAACAAAATGCCACCACCACTTGACAAGCAAACTAATATTCATCTCCTCCAACCTTCTGATCCCCAATCCCCCTTCCTCTTTGGGTGTAGTAACCAAGCTCCATCTAAGTTTACAAAACACTCGACCCTATCCCGAGTTTCTCCATAAAAAAGATTGTTGCCACTTCTCCATTTCCTTTATAACACCCTTAGCAACTTTCACAAGTGTCATAAAAAAAAGAGGCAACGAGCTCAGAGATGATTTGATAAGAACTATCCTCCCTCCCAAAAATAAATAATTTGCCTGCCACAAAGCCCAGGAAGTCATGAACTTTTGTATAATCGGCTCCCAAGTTGTCTTGAGCCTGGGATTCGCACCAAGATTGAAACCCAAATAGGGCATTGGTAAAGACCCAATCGAACATCCCAGCCACCGAGCCAACTTCTTCCTTGTTTATTGTCCTACCATTCAAACTAACTGCTTGAGATTTAACAAAATTAATCTTCAAACCTGAGCACATCTGAAAGGCAAACAAAGTCCTTTGCAAAGCTTCCACCTCTTCCTTATTGGCCTGAACTATCAGTAGGGTATCATCTGCAAACTGCAGATGAGAGATCAAAGGCCCACTTTCCCCTACCAGCACCCCTCTGAAATCACCTTCCCTTGTACATGCCTCAATTGCTTGGTGTAGCCCCTCTACAGCTAACAAGAACAAAAAAGGTGACAAGGGGCATCCCTGATGGATACCACTAGCCATAACACAATCAGCTGTAGGCGATCAATTTACCAGAACTGATAGATGTGCTTGAAAGAAAAATTGCATCCACTTTATCCATCTTCTCCCAAAATTCATTGCCTGAAGCACTATATCAACATAACCCCAATTCAGCTTGTCATAGGCCTTGTCAAAATCTAGCTTCAGGATAACCACCTCATCTTTCAATTTCTTCACCACTTGTATAACCTCTGATGCAATCAGAACACCACCCACCAACTGCCTACCTGCTACAAAACCGCTCTGACAATCAGACACATGATCAGGCAAGACCTCTTTAAGCCTAGACAATAGTGTCTTAGCCAAGATTTTATTAGGCGTCGTGACTAAGCTAATAGGACGGAAATCCTCCACCACCTTAGGGCTATACTTTTTGGGGATTAAAGCAACAAAGCTCGAGTTCAAACCCTTGCCAATCATGCCTTCAACGTGAAATTCCTCCATAAAACTCATAACTTCTCCTTTCACAATCTCCCAAGCTACCTGAAAGAATCTCAACGTGTAACCATCGGGCCCTGGAGCTTTCTCTCCCCTACAGGCGTCCATTGTTGATCGGACCTCCTCCTCCGAGAACAAACGTTCCAACCTATCTCGTTGTCCGGTCGTTAACCTTTGGAAATGGAACTATGGTAGTGCAAGAGATATTGAAGATTCTGAGAACCGAGCTGCAAAATGGGATTTTATATGGTCCTTGATGTCCACGGGATCAAAACGAAAAACTTCACCTACTTTCAAATGAAGAAATTTTTCCTTGTAGCTTTAAAATTTGCCAATCGATGATAAAATTTTGAACACCTGTCACCTCCTTTAAACCACTTGGACCGAGCCTTCTGACCCCAAATTCTCGCGAGAACCCTTGTCTTTCGAATCAGCAGAGCCTGGGTTAAAGCCCTGTCACTACATTCCGCTTCAGTCAACGATCTTTCCTCTAATAACTGATCATAGCTCTCCACCTTCTTACTCAAATCCTCGACCTCCTTCTCAACATGACCAAAAACCTCCTTACTCCAAGCTTTAAAGGAGCCCTTCATCGACCTCAGTTTTGACCAAAGCTTAAAACTGGCTAAACCTTCTACAATGCTAGCCTTCCAAAGTTCCTTCACTATAGGGATGAAATTTTTATGTTCAGTCCAAACGTTAACGAAACGTCTCGGTTTCAGACCCTACTCGATGTCCACATCCTCCAATACAATCGGCTTGTGATCTAAAATGTTACGTGGTCGTGCACTCTATTTTAAAGAACCCAAGACTACCAAAGCTTCTTGTGTTACAAGGAACCGATCAATTCGGGACGCCTTGGATCCGGGACCATACCAAGTATAAGATCCTCCATTGAGGTTTAAATCCACCAGGTCCAATTGTTGAGTAAAGGCCACAAAATCTCTTGTTCCTCTCCTGGATTGCAAATAATTTAACCGTTCTTCCGAGAATAGTACTGCATTAAAATCACCCTCGATTATTACCACATCCTCAAGAGAGCTCTACATGTCGATCAGCCTCTCCCATAATTGCTCCCTTCTCTATCATCACACGGTGCATACACAGCTATAATACTCAGCTTCACATTCTTTGGCTTATAAAAACCATTTCAAACAACTTCTTTTGCAAAAGAATCTGCACTAACCACCTGAAACACACTAGTTTGCCGCAACAAAATCACTCTACCAGCCGTCCCATAAGCATAAACAACCTTCCAACTCCATCTCATTCCAAAACCACACTCTCTAAGAATCCTTACATTTCAACACCGATAATTTTGACTCTTGTAACAACACACACTGTGGTCTCTCCTTATTCACTAACTCTTTCAAGCTTCTCCTCTTTTGTGAGGAGTTCATCCCTCTCATATTCCATGAGAGGAGTTTCATCTTTGCGATTCAGGGAATGAGGGCCAGAGCACCCTCCTCCTCCTCCTCCCACTCCTCTTCTGATTTCTCTTCAAATTTGTGACGTTTGTTCACCTCAGATTGTAAATTTTTTAGCTGATCTATCACTAGGTCGTCTTTCAGGATGGCCTTATAACCCATGCGTTTTAGGTAAGCCCAAGACTCCTGACCATCCAATTTGGGCTTAGTTTTGCTATCCTTAGTTAAAGTGTCCGACCCAGCTTTGGTGATAACGTGTACTTCACGGTTCTTGAGTTCTCTACTGCGAGATCTCGTATGATAAACAACCATGGTCGCCACACCTTTTGCTTTCTTTCTCTGATTACGTGACTGGGAATCAACTGCTTGAATTGGGCGAGTTTCCTTTTCTGAAAAAAAGGGTTAAATCTCGTTTCCTGTCACCGCAGTAGTTTGTTCGAATTTGAAAAATCCCCAACACCTTCCTCTTCTAGCGTATCTTCTGGTCTTGATTGACTCCCGAAACTACATGGGTCATAACGCTCCACACAAACTTTGTCAGCTCCCAAAATTTCGCCTCTTTTGGCTCCCACATTAACGCCTCTTTCCAAACCAGAATTAATTTCCTTTTCAGCTTCCCCACCACCGGGCACGCTTGTTGTCGCCGAGATTGATGAGCCCCCTTCCTCCGATGTCACAGTGCTGCTCTGAAAACTAATTGGCGGAATGATCACGGCTTCCACAAAATGAACATGGACTTGAAAAACATCAGTATTGATAATAAGCTCCACCAATTGATTAATCCCAAAGCTCGTGGTTCTAAGGAGTAGCCAAACTTTGTGAAAATTGTCATGGATGTAAAGAAGTTGGCTAAAACCGCTCACAATTTTCTTCACGGTTTCCACACTCCAACCATGGAAAGGTATTCAATCTAAGCACACCTACTGAAAAAATCCCTTCTACATACAAAATTCTCCCGGGGCAATCTAGGATTTTAGTCCATGGTCGTGCCTAACCAAGGTCAGTCTCTTCAACTGAGTTGACCAAACACACTCTGTTACCAAAGCATCTGAGTTCCAAATCCCAAATTCCTTCTCGCCACATGTTGGCCTCCATTAAATCTAGACTACAAGCTGATAGAGCGATCCCCGACCTCCCATTTTCGGCCAGCAACATGTGCTTCATAACTTCGTCACCTTTCACAGCCAATGCCTCTGAAATCTATTGAACAGTCCCCGTCTTCCGATCAATCGCGTTCACCACTTCAAAATGCGTCTTTCCCCGCTTCACCCAAGCTTTGGGTCTGGACTGCTTAGTCACCACCCCTCCCTGCCAAGCCAAGGCCACAAAGAAAGTGTAGCCTCGAACCCGGTATCCATTCATCTTTAAAACTACTATCTCTGCATCTTCTTTAGACCGTAAAACCAAAAATCCAAAGTACTGGCCTCTTGTATTCGGCCTTCGTACTGGGTCAGCTCTTTCCAGTCTCCCCCATCGCCCAAATAAGCCTTTTTTGCTTCTCCGAACTGAGTTCTGGCCACCACACCTTCCTCTATGATCTCCTCCCTTCCACCTGCAACTGAACCTATAAGTGTTCCCTTGAAATTCAGCCGAATTTTCTCTCCTGCTCGGTTACCTTGCTCCTTTTACAGTTTCTCTTCCCCCCAAACCGCTGATGGTCTTCGTCGGCGAGCTCATCCTCTATGATCTTATGTTCCTCATGGTCGTTAGAAACGTTTATTGAGATAGACAGGAAATTAAAAACCAAATACAAAATTGAAAAAGTATTCTTTCATTGGAGTACTTTAAAAGTATCGGCAGGAGAATGTTACGATAGCAGCCGAGAAAAATGGTACAACGTTTGAAGACTTTAGGATAGGGATGAGTGAGCCCTATGGCTAGAATAGGCACAAATCGACTATAGACCGTGCTCTTGGAGAATACTGTGTAAGCGGTCGAGACCATCAAAACAATTGTTGAAGCCCGAGAATGGTGTCTTGGTTAGTTCTGTAGGGACTAAGATGTCTCAATTAGACTATGCATCGTCCCGAGGAACCACTTGACGTCGTTCCCCCTCTGGTGATAATGAGGGTCTTTAAAAACGTAATAGTGTTGGTTCCCAATCTGATTAGAGAAAGTGTCGGTGATACTTGGTGGACCTCATGCCACCCTATGGTCAATGAGGGGGGAGTACCCACAAACCCCTCATCGACCCTTCGATGACTCATTAGAAGAGGTGAGGGTGCTTTTCGCCCCTCGCCAGAATTGTTGCTGCCCCATCGGACTTCGTAAAGCCCTCCAAGTCCATAATTACACTCGCACGACGCATGTCTCTATTCACCACGTCATTGACCTTGGTCGGTCATTCTTCCCCGGAACCAGGTATACTGATGCTCCGTCATCGAAACATCAACAAGGTCCAGGTCATCGACAACCTGGCAGAAATCCTGAACCAATCGGTGGGGGTGAGTACCCCTTCTTGTTGTCTCATCCTGGTCCAAAATTCCATTGAAGTCACCTATAATTATCCAATTGGGGAGGGTCAAGTGGTGTAGCTAACGGAGTAAGTCTCAGGTCTAGTGTCGATTCTCCCGTCGTGCCTCCCCTTATATACCAGCAAGTCTCATATCTTCATACCCCGCCGCCGATACCTTAACATCAACATAATGACCGTCAGATGCTCGGAAGATCACATCTACCCCTGTAACCCAAAACAGAGAAATACCTTTTTGTGTCTCTTATATCGGGACATAGATGTGTCCGTGGAAACCTAGAGACCAAGATAACAGAAGACAATTATGCGCCAATAGGAGGGTCACTAATAGAAACACGTTGTGTCACGCCCCAAATTCGGTTTTGACCGGACTCGAGACGTGAATTAAAAATAATAATAAAAAAGATAGTTCAAATGAATAATCTTGATAATAAGAGTCACATGCTCGAAATCCAAATAGTAAGTTTGGTCCAAAAGGGAAGTACGTCTCTAGACCATCCAAAACGAGGACTATCACCCGGACTCTCGCTAAGCTCCCAAGCCTTGAGACATCCTCTAATCCAACTCACGATCAAAAACTGTAGAAACAGTAGAGAAGGGGGTGAGCTTTCGCTTAGTAGGAAAAAGTAGTGAATGAAATGAGCATTTCGCTAACCGCCACGGATACCCGTCCGATTATGGCATACTAGTAAAACAACAACGAAGAAATTTAAAACAAAGTAACCCAATGATAACGCTTGACCCCACCCGAGAGCAATCCACAAATCAAACTTGATACTAAACCAACACTCAGACACTTCCCTCAACTATGCACTTAGCACCTGTCACCCAAACAATTCTCACTGGGGGACGACCACGGTTATATCACAAATAACCACGTGTGTGAACTCGCACAGCAATACACTGAACTCAGATATAAATGTATTCAAGATCACAAAGGATCACATACCTGGCATAAGTAACTACCGCGAACCAAACAGATCAACACACAGAGTAATATCATTAGCAACCACACCTACATGTGATTCCACATTTAAATGACTACGCTAGTTATTCACATCCTACATGTGATTCTACAATTTATCTGGTTGTTTATACCATATATGCAATTCTAGTAACTTTCCGTAATTAAACTGGTATTCGCTACTTTTCCTTACCTCAGCCGCGATCCAATCTCGAACAACCACGCACCGCATAATAGCCTCCTCCGCCGCGATCGGGAACAACGTCTAAGATCACAAGTAATACAAGAATTAATAATAATTCAAGGGTGGTTTAACGAGAAAACACCCAACCTAACCCCCAATTCGTTCGGTTAGAGATACCCTTTCTAATTACTCGATAACAACAAAATGGACTTGGAAAGGGTCCATTTCTGCTCCATCACAGAGTGGGTCACGGAGCCTTGACGGCTCCGTCACGGTTTGGGTCACGGAACCGTGACGTGCGCCTTCACGGTTGACATCACGGAGCCGTGATGTGCACCGTCACGGTTGAAGTCACGGAGTCGTGACCTGCGCCGTCACGGTCTCCGTCACGGATCCGTGACTGGTCTGGACAGACTCCTCCTTCTTTCCTCAACTTCTTCCCAACGAATCTAAACCTCCAAAACTCCATTGTTAAGATTCAAAACCTTAAAAATCATCCTCAACAACTCCAAACTTCAAGACCCAAGGCTGGGTTTCATCCAACTAACAAAAACCCAATCCATTTCCACTAATATCATTTAACTTTCCACCACAACTCATCAATTCAACAATCAAAACCTCCAAACTCACAATACCCAAGCTTAAATCATGAACTCTCAACAAAACCCATGACTCAAAGTTCATCAAAAGAGGATTTAAATGAAGACTTACCTTAGGAAATGAATAGGAGATGAGAAATATGGAGGAAATGAAGAAGTTTGGTGATGGAATCAAGCAACAAGACCCCTTTTCTTCTCTCTTTCTCCTCTTCTTCAATGGGAGCTCAACCCTCTCTCTCTCTCAAGCAATTTTTGGCCAAGGGGAAGAAAGTAAGCTCATTGTTGCTCCAAATGACCTTTAACCTAAATGGGAAATGCCTAAATTGCCCTTTTGCCCAAAAGTAGGGGCAAATGGGTCTTCTCCCACCCCTTTCTTCTCCTCCAAGACTTATGGACATGTGTCCATGTGGGGTCCATCTCCACCCACAATTATTTCAGCCCATTTTAATTAATCCGATAAATCCCTAATTCGATCCCGTTTGACCCGAATTTGACTGTTTTGCAAAAATACTTATTCGAAAGGAAATGACCCAACTAAGATAACCGTAACGACGGTTAAGCTTTTTGGGTCCCGGATAGGTCCCGAATGACTCCCGGAGTCATCGGTTGACTTTTTCGGCGAAAAGTCAACTCTTCCCGATTTCCACCAGTTCGACCGGTGTTGACTGGGGGCGGTTTTTACAATCTACCCCCCTTAAAGGAATTTCATCCGCGAAATTTAAAACGAACGTACCTCAAGGGTCGAACAGGCGGGGGTACTTCGCGCGAACCTCATCCTCGCGCTCCCAGGTCGACTCTGCTCCGTGGTGCCGCCACTGCACCCGTACCAGTCAGATAGTCTTGCCACGCAATACCTGCTCCCGCGTGTGCAAAATCCTGACCGGCTACTCCTCATAAGAGACATCCTCGGCTACCTCGATGTCCGTCCACTCAATGACGTGGGAGGGGTCTGCATTGTACTTCCGCATTTGGGAAACATGGAAGACGTTATGGACATTCCTAAGCTGCGGTGGTAATGCAAGACGGTAAGCAACGACTCCCACTCTGCCCAGAATCTCAAAAGGCCCGATATACCACGGGGCTAATTTTCCTCAGCCGCGGTTGAACCGTACCAGCCCCTTCTTCGGGCTCACCTTCAGAAATACATGATCCCCAACTATGAACTCGAGAGGTTGGCGCCGTCTATCAGCATAGCTCTTCTGTCGACTCTACGCGGTCCTCAACCGCTCACGAATCAGCGCGACCTTCTCGGTCGTCTCCCGGACCAGATCCGGACCAAGTAAGCTCTTATCTCCCACCTCCGCCCAACACACGGGCGATCGACACGGCCTCCCATACAACGCTTCAAAAGGTGGCATCCCAATACTTGCTTGGAAGTTGTTGTTGTAGGCGAACTCGGCTAAAGGTAGGTGGTCCTCGCATGACCCTCTAAAGTCTAACACACAGGCCCGTGGCATATCCTCCAGAATCTGAATCGTGCGCTCTGACTGGCCGTCTGCCTGTGGATGGTACGCCGTACTGAGTAGGACCTCGGTCCCCAGTGCTATCTGCAGACTCTCCCAAAATCTGGAAGTGAAGCGAGGATCTCTATCGGACACGACCGACACCGGGACCCCGTGGAGACGGATAATCAGACGACTCAGAGCGTTAACGATATTGGTCATACTCATGGTTAGGAAGTGGACCGACTTGTTCAACCGGTCGACCATTACCCATACTGTGTCGTGTACCCTCGGCGATCCCGGTAAACCGCACACGAAATCCATCGTGACCAGCTCCCACTTCCATTGTGCAATCGGCAGTTGCTGTAGTAATCCAACGGGACGCTGATGCTCGGCCTTCACTTGTTGACAAGTGAGGCACATCGAGACAAACTCTGCAACTGCTCTCCGCATCCCACTCCACCAAAACTATCACCTGACATCTCGGTACATCTTAGTGCCACCCGGGTGCACAGTAAGACGCGAATGATGAGACTCTCTCAACACGCCGTCTCTACAGCTGCGCAGCACGAACAACCCGGTAACGCAAACCCCGATCAGCACCCTACTCCCAACCTTCTGCATCAACACCACTGGCGATCCTCTCCCGGACCTCTGTCGTATCGGCATCCTCAGCCTGCGCCTCTAACACTCGGGAAACCAATGTGGGCTGATCCACCAACGAGCACATGGACACGCCATCAGCGATCTCATTTAGTTCAAGCCCAAACGTGCTCAACTCCCCCATCATGTCCCACTCTCGGACTGATATACCAGCAAGGCAATGGACCGACTTCCTACTCAGGGCATCGGTAACAACGTTCGCCTTACCCGGATGGTAGAGTAGCTCGAAGTCGTACTCCTCAAGTAACTCCATCTACCACCTATGGCGCGTGTTTAGGTCACGTTGGGAGAAGATGTACTTCAGACTCTTGTGATCCGAGAACACCTGAAATCTCTCGCCATACAAGTAATGTCGCCAGCTCTTCAGCACAAAAACGACCGCTGCCAACTCCAAGTCATGGGTAGGGTAGTTGCGCTCATGCGTCTTCAACTGCCTGGAGTCATAAGAAACTACCTTTCCTGACTGCATCAACACACAACCCAGTCCCTCACCGGACACATCACAGTAAACGTCATACCCAATCCCACGCTCCGGTACTATCAACACAGGTGCAGTAGTCAGACGAGCCTTCAACTCGGTGAAGGAGCGCTCACAATCCTCGGTCCACACAAACCCGACTCCCTTGCGCGTCAGGCCAGTCATCGGCGCGGCAAGGCGTGCGAAATCATGGACGAACCGCCGCTAGTAGCCTGCCAATCCTAAGAAGCTGCGGATCTTAAAGACACTTGTGGGCCGTGCCCACTTCGAAACTGTGTCGATCTTCGCCGGATCGACCATTATACCCTCTCGGGAAACGACATGCCTGAAGAATTTCACCTCGGCGAGCCAAAACTCACACTTCTCCAAGTTGTCGTACAAATGGTGGGTGCGTAACAAGGTCAGAACTGTCCTCAGATGCTCCACGTGCGCCTCCTCACTCGGTGAGTAGATCAAGATGTCATCTACGAACAACACCATGAACAGATCTAAGTAAGGCCGGAAGATACCGTTCATCTGATCCATGAACGCTGCAGGCGCGTTCGTTAGTCCGAACCACATCACCAGAAACTCATAGTGTCCATACTGCGTCTAAAATGCAGTCTTCGCCACATCCTCCTCTAGAACTCACAACTGGTAGTATCCGGATCGCAGATCGATCTTCGAGAAACACTTCACCCCTCTCAACTGGTCGAACAAGTCGTCGATCCTCGGCATCGGGAAGCGGTTCTTCACCGTGACTCGGTTCAACTTCTGGTAGTCTATACACATCCTTAGCGCTACACCCTTCTTCTTCATGAAGAGTGCGGGCGCTCCCCACGGTGAAGTTCTCGGGTGGATAAACCCCTTATCCCGAAGCTCCCCGAGTTGGCACTTTAATTCGACCAACTCGGCTGGTGCAAACCGGTACGGAGGCATCGATATCGGTGCCGTCCCTGGCATCAGGTCAATCCTGAACTCGACCTCGCACACCGGCGGCAACCCTGACAACTCCTCTGGAAAGACCTCTGGGAACTCACACACTACTCGCGGAAACTCTCTACTCTGCACGGTCACCACCTCCTCTCCCACGGTTAATGCTGAAAGGAGAACTCCGCTCCTACTACCCAGTACACACGTGACGGTCGTGTCGCCCGATACCACCATCACCTGTCGCCGATAGCAGTCGATCGACGCTCGGTACCTCGCAAGCCAATCCATCCCCAGGATCACATCAAATGTCGTCATGTTCAACACAAGAAGATCACCAAGAAAAGGGCAGTCAGCTACTCTAATCTCACACGCACGACACACACTACTCAAAACCACATCACCCGTAACCAGTGTGTCAAGACACAAGGGTCGAATTAAGGGCTCTACTCTTAACCTCAACATATCAGCGAAGGTAGAAGAAATGAAGGAATGTGATGCCCTAGTATCAAATAGAAAAGACGCCCAAGAATTGTATAGCAAGCACGTACCCTAGGTGGTTTCATGACCGGAATGATGTCCCTCAGCTCGGGAGTCGGCAACCGCATACACTCTGCCCTGCGGTGTCTGAGGTCCTCTCCTCGGGGGAGGTGGAAGGTGTTGGGTCTCGAGGTAGGGTTGGAGATGAACCAACTCGCAGCGGAAAATCAAGGAAAACAAGAGACGATTAAAACCATGAAACAACTAACAAAGAATAGATTCACAAGAGAAAATTTCAGCACTAGTTCTTACCAAAACAAGAACACCGGGTAACGAATGATTGGCTTGAGTCTCCAAGACGCCTACGTATCCACATGGGAATCAAAGCCACGTAGTTCTTCTCTTTGAGGACTCAAGAACACAAAAATGGAGGTGGGAGCTTGCCAAACCCGAAATTGCAAGGGAAGGGAGAGAGAAGTTGTGTTTCCTATTCTTGTCTTGTGTTTGTTATGTTGAAAAAAGATGACTTAAACATAACAAAACCCATACTTGTCCAACTAAAGGCATGGGACAAGTATGGTGTCAAGTAAGGTGTAAATAGGACAAAGTATGGCAATACAAGATTGGGTTAGGTGGTGAATCACCAACACCTTAATCCTTGTCTTGCTTGCTTAGTACTAATTAATCAAGACTTGATTAATTAGTTCCATGGGCCTTGGTTGCATGGGCCTTTCATGGGCCTCTTGGAACATGGCCCGTGGCCATTTCCAACGAGGTCCCGTGATTCGCTCATCGCCCCCAAGCCTTCCATACCGGAAATGTCCAACATTATCCGACGCGATCAATCCCAAGACTCCAAGCCTTTTCTCGATCCGTAAAGTCCTATTCACTTACGGGCACATGACCCAAAACCCAGTTTTGGTCATGTCCCGAGACAACTCCCTTTTGGCCATTCTCCATAAATGTGTCAATGAGTTTCATCCTCCGGTGTGACCCTTAGGTTTATGCATGTCAATAGATCAACGTAAAATCCCATTTTACTTGATCCTATTTAAGTGGCAACTAACGAGACTTTAGTATTGCCTGACACTGCATAACGAATCGACCCTGTCGATTCTAACCTTTCCGTCATCCCTGTCATTATCCTTTTATCTCCGATATCCTGATTGAGATAAGGCATAGAGCCGTCATCCTTATTATTCTCAATCAATGTTCCTTGATATGTGAGATGACTAAAGATATGATACCCAGTATCATGTGCATGGCCATGCTATTCTTTCAGTCACTCTCGATCAAGCGGCCGAGAACCGATATCTTTCTCATACCTCAGTATGAGGGATAAATCCCTTAGCCGTCTTTCGTGTCACTCATGTAGCCCGTCCCCAAGCCAATCCTGGCCGTTATGGAAGCCCTGTTACGGACAACGTTAGGCTCAGGTCAAACTCAGTTGTTGACTACATAGCGATCACAAAGACTCCTTGGTCTAAGGATACATGACAAGCTACGACACTGAATATGTTCATGACTTAATCTATGGCACATATTCAGGGCGGGTCGTCCAATATCATGTCCCACATGATATCTATGATCAGACTCCGGAATCCCATTCCAATGACTAATAGAACGTAAGCCATAAAGAGCCATCTTTCATACTAGTCGCTTCTAATGAAGCTTTGTTGACTAGGGACCCATCGAGTATGATCTATCTAAATCTATGGTTCTATTCGCATGGTGGGCATAGATCAGAGCACACATCGATATATTACTCCAACACATAAGTAATATAAAGCCGTTTTGATTTTATTGCTAACGATGATATATACATTTGGACATTTAGGATTGAACTATGGGCACTAAGACTAACAGAAGGGTCACCTGCTGTGGAGCTATTTGCTACTGTCCCGGCGCTGGCGCGCTTGCTGCCTGTTGTGGAACTCTCGGCGCCTGAGCCTGACGCGGACGGAACTGAGGCAGCTGACCGGTCTGTGACTGCTGCGGTCGCGGTGTTGACATCTCTACAACCTGCTCGGTGCACCCAGTAGAAATGTGCCCTGGTCGTCCGTACCGGAAGCAGCTCCTCTCTCCGTCACTCGGCCTCCCCTCAGATCTAGTCTGACTGCTCGTTGGGCGAGCTGCGGGCCCACTACTCCTCGAACAGTCTCGGGCAAGATGGCCCGGCTGTTTGCACAGGAAACACATCTGCTCTGACGAGGCAGGTCCAACGGATGCCACCGACCCGACCTGTCTCGCCCCGCCAGACCGCGTCTATGGCCGGAAAGATCCTGAGGTCCTCTGCCTCCTCGGGTCACGGACCTCAAACGGCCTCAAGAAACCACTCAGTCTCTACCTACTGTCCCGGGCCCTAGCGGTCTCCCGAAAGTGTTGCTCCACTACCAGTGCCTGGTCCACCAGCTCGGTGTACACCTGAGTCGTCAGGGCCGTGAATCGGTCCACAATCGAGGGATTGAGTCCCCCCTCAAACCGCCTACATCGGCGCACCTCAGTCGGCACCAACTCCGGTGCAAAACAGGACAGGGAGGTGAATCTCGCCTCATACTCTGACACCGTCATTTCACCCTAACGCAGCTCTAGGAACTACTGGTGTCTATCCTCTCGGGCTGACCCCGGAAAGTACTGCTCCAGGAACACCTCTCCGAACAGCTGGAAGTCATCCCCGACTCTTAGCTGCTTACGTTGCCACCAGTGGTAAGCATCGTCCCTCAGCTGGAACGTAACGAAGGATACCCTCATGTGACCATCCACGATCCTTGAAGTATCCAGGTTTCGGGAAATCTGCTCCAGCCATCTCTCGGCCGCATCGGGGCCGGGCTCCCCGGAAAAGGTAGGCGTACCCAGCCTACGAAAGTCTCTCAGTGCCTGTGCTGTGTAGCCCTCAGCCTGACTAGGCCTCACGGTAGCAACTATAGTGGCAGCAGGCACGATCTCTCGTGTCGGGGCCGCAATCTCTCTCTAGGCGATGATCGCCGCTAAACCCTGCACCGTGCAAACTAAGTCCTCCAGGACTGTCGCCTGGGTCTGCTCTACGACCGGCGAAACTCTGGGCGGAAGCCCTGATGGTCCGTTGTCGCCTCCCCCGTGCTCCTTAGTGGAGGCACCTTCAGCACTCGTTGCCCCTGCCGTCTCAATGGCAGGCGGCTGCCCTCGGCCCCCAGCTGGTCGGCGTCTAGTGCCTCGTGGTACATATGAACATGCCATGTCGTCTATATCTGCTGCACGGATAAACGCACATGTTCAGTTCTTAGATTCGCATAAAGCGACACGCTTAAGTCACTAGCGTTCACACACGTTTCACAAAGATCACACTCGAACTAAACAACATGTCAAATTTTAGCACAATCATAACTAGTTTAACACAACTAGGGAAACCCGCACACTTGTGCACCACACAAAGTCAACCACACAGTTCAATAATTGCAAACAAAATTCACACATTCCACAGTTCACATCACAACAATTCCACAAGGTCTCAGCATCAGCTTGATTTCAAAGGTTCTTAACACCTTTCTCTTTCTAACATAACATTCCATGTCGACATCATGTCGTCACAACCTGGTTTAAGCGTCCCCGAATTACATTGTAACCACTTGACATCCCACCGTCACGTTCGACTACAGTGGCCCCTGAGTCGAATCACGATGGCACAAACATTTCAGTTTTTGCAGAAATTTGGGCATGATCCGTTTGAAATCTTTACAGACCATCCGCATATGTGGGACATCTAGGTCACATCCTGCACACAATATTCAACACACAATCCTTTCACCCATGTACGTCATCGTATCTATACACCTCGGGCTTCGGTAATTACATGATTACCACCCTGCCAAGTCAACACTCCGATCTTAGTCGATCGGTCAACAGTCGAACACACAACAATCAACTACACACTCATTGGCACCGAAGCACAAGTGGTTCACCTAACGCACACATCACCAGACAGAACATTTCACTAAACCGCGACTCTCTTCATCTCGGTTCTACGCGTAAGACATTTCCGACTTGCGTAACCGACACAAACAGAAACCTAACGACTAAACTCTACCCACCTAATTGACGTACGGTCCGAAGTTTTGAAAAACCGGGCTCTAAAAATAATAATAAGAGAGCGAATTTAGACAAGATGAAATTTCAAAAAGATAGTTCAAATGAATAATCCCGATAATAAGAGTCACATGCTCAAAATCCAAATAGTAAGTTTGGTCCAAAAGGGAAGTACGTTTTTAGACCATCCAAGACTAGGACTATCACTCGGACTCTCGCTAAGCTCCAAAGCCTCGAGACGTCCTCTAATCCAACTCACGATCCAAACCTGTAGGAACAGTAGAGAAGGAGGTGAGCTTTCTCTCAGTAGGAAAAAGTAGTAAAGGAAATGAGCATTTCGCTCACCGCCACGGATACCCGTCCGATTATGGCATACTAGTAAAACAACAACGAAGAAATTTAAAACAAAGTAACCGAATGACAACGCTTGACCCCACCCGGGAGCAATCCGCAAATCAAACTTAATACTGAACCAACACTCAGACACTTACCTCAACTATGCACTTAGCACCTGTCACCCAAACAATTCTCACTGGGGTACGACCACGGTTATATCACAACTAACCACGCGTGCGAACTCACACAGAAATGCACTGAACTCAGATATAAATGTATTCAAGATCACAAAGGATCACATACCTAACATAAGTAACTACAACGAACCAAACAGATCAACACACAGAGTAATATCATTAGCAACCACACCCACACTAAGCATCCCATAACAATACGCCGGATTCCATAGCACGACTCAACCATATCGTACCAGAACACACAACATCGGCCTAGATATCATCCCGGAACACACAGCATCGGGGTACAAATCATACCAAACATATCGTATCGGAACACACAACATCGGTATGGATATCTTCCCGTACAACGGGTACAAATCACACCACACATACCATACCGGAACACTCAGCATCGACATAGGTATCATCCCGGAACACCTAGCATCGGGGTACAAATCATACTACACACATCATACCGGTCTATAAATCATTCAAGCATATCACAAGGCAATAGTTTAACAATAACCCTCACACAGGAAAGGCACAACCATCACACAATCCTACGAGCATGACATGGCCCACATGCAATTCTACAGCACAGCAAGTCCCAAACCTACAGGCACGACATGGCCCGCAAGTAATTCCACATTTAAATGACTACGCTAGTTATTCACATCCTACATGTGATTCTACAATTATTCCGGTTGTTCATACCCTATATGCAATTCTAGTAACTTTCCGTAATTAAACCGGTATTCGCTACTTTTCCCTACCTCAACCGCGATCCAATGTCGAACAACCACGCACCGCCTAATAGCCTCCTCCACCACGATCGGGAACAACGTCTAAGATCACAAGTAATACAAGAATTAATAATAATTCAAGGGTGGTTTAACGAGAAAGCACCCGACCTAACCACCAATTCGTTCGGTTAGAGATACCCTTTCTAATTACTCGATAACAACAAAATGGACTTGGAAAGGGTCCATTTCTGCTCCATTACGGAGTGGGTCACGGAGCCTTGACGGCTCCGTCACGATTTGGGTAACGAAATCGTGACGTGCGCCGTCACGGTTGACGTCACGGAGCCGTGACGTGCGCCGTCACGGTCTCTGTCACGGATCTGTGACGCGTCTGGACAGACTCCTCCTTCTTCCCTCAACTTCGTCCCAACGAATCTAAACCTCCTAAACTCCATTGTTAAGCTCTAAAACCTCAAAAATCAGCCTCAACAACTCCAAACTTCAAGACCCATGGTTGGGTTTCATCCAATTAACAAAAACCCAATCTATTTCCACTAATATCCTCCACTTTCCACCACAACTCATCAATTCAACAATCAAAACCTCCAAACTCACAATACCCAAGCTTAAATCATGAACTCTCAACAAAACCCATGACTCAAAGTTCATCAAAAGAGGATTTAAATGAAGACTTACCTTAGGAAATGAATAGGAGATGAGAAATATGGAGGAAATGAAGAAGGTTGGTGATGGAATCAAGCAACAAGGCCCTTTTTCTTCTCTCTTTCTCCTCTTCTTCAATGGGAGCTCCACCCTCTCTCTCTATAGCAAATTTCGGCCAAGGGGAAGAAAGTGAGTTGATTTTTGCTCCAAATGGTCTTTAACCTAAAAGGGAAATGCCCAAATTGCCTTTTGCCCCTTTCCCCTTTTTGCCCAAAAGTGGGGTCAAATGGGTCTTTCCCAACCCTTTCTTATCCTCCAAGACTTATGGACATGTGTCCATGTGGGTTCCATCTCCACCCACAATTATTTCAGCTCATTTTAATTAATCCGATAAAACCCTAATTCGACCCCGTATGACCCGAATTTGACTTTTTCGCAAAAATACTTATTCGAAAGGAAATGACCCAACTAAGATAACCGTAACGATGGTTAAGCTTTTTGGGTCCCGGATAGGTCCCGAATGACTCCCAGAGTTGTCAGTTGACTTTTTCAGCGAAAAGTCAACTATTCCCGATTTCCACCAGTTCGACCGGTGTTGACCGGGGGCGGTTCTTACACGATGTGTAGACGTCGGTCTTGAAGGAGGTGGCACAAATGTTGCTTGTCTGAACGAGAGCCCATACCTTAACGATTCCACGCCAAAACCCTAAGATCAGGCTTTTCCAAAGGTCAACTCGAATTACGTACAATTCCCAAACCTAGATCCAATCGGTGCTGACACTAAGGTATGTGGGTTGCCTAAGATAGAGAAACTGGTGGAGGGGTCATCGTAAATCGTGATATAGAATCCGACGAGGTACTGGCCAAGTGATGTGAGATTGCGCCGTCCATAGAAAGGGATGACGGCGCCGCTAAAGGAAGCGGAGATCCCAGGGAAGTTGAGGGGGTTAGGAGTGACACCATCGAGGCAGAAAGGAGGTACCAGACCTACACTGGATAATCGAGGTCGATTTTGCAGAGACGACTGGGCTCGTGAGAGCGACGTCGAAATCCTAACAAAGCTCATGTTATACTTTTACTTATAATATCTTTGTTTGTTCAACTTCGAATGGTATTTATGACATTTTAATTTATGATATTTGGAAGCCATTTTAATTTTTAATATTTATTTTGGAATTTTACTTAATGATATTTTTATTCATTCAGTTTTAAAATTTTATTTATGCCATCTTTATTTATTTAATTTTGAATGGTATTTCTAACTTTTATTTATGGTGTTTGTATTTGGAAATTTTTTTTATTCTTAATGTTTATTTTTGGAATTTTAATTTATGATATTTAAAAAAATTACTATTTTAGCTAATTTGATTTCATAAAATTAATATTTTAATTCAGATATCTATGTGCGCTTGCATAGCGAGGATTTTTTTGAGCGCAAGTTGCAATATTATTAATCAAAGCCAATTAAATTATTTTGCGTCGAGAAACAGACTCCCCAACCACGATGAAAAGGACAGATTGTGTAAGAACCGCCCCCGGTCAACATCGGTCGAACAAGTGAAATTTGGGGAAAGTTGACTTTCCAACGGAAATGTCAACCGATGACTCCGGGAGTCATTCGGGATCTTTGCGGGACCCAAAAAGCTTAGCCGTTGTTACGGTTAGCTTAGTTAGGTCATTTCCTTTCAAATGACTACTTTTGCGAAAAAGTCAAACCCGGGTCAAACTAGGTCGAATTTGGGTCTTAACGAATTAATTTAATTTGAGCTGAGATATTTTGGGTAGAGGTGGAACCCACATGGACACAAGTCCATGATGGCTTGGAGGGGAAGAAAAGGGTGAGAAAAGACCATTTGGTCCCCACTTGTGGACAAAAGAGAGAGAGCTAAAGGACGAAAGAGACATTTCTACCTTTAGGATAAGACCACATGGGGCAACAATTCAGCACAATTCCTTCACCTCGGCCGAAATTTTAGAGAGAGAGTGAGAGGGTGTGAAGCCTCCATAGCTTGAAGAAGAAGAAAGGAGAAGAAGAAAAATGTCTCATTTCACTTGATTTCTACCCCAAAACCTCCATTTTCTTCATCATCTACCTATTCTCTAAGGTATTCAAGCACTTAACTTCCCTTTTGTTAAATTTCTAGTTGTGGGTTTGGTGGTAATTTCTTGAACATGACTTGGGTGTTATGGGTTTGAGGTTTTGATGGTTAAATAGATGATTTTGTAGAGAAAGTGGAAGAGTTTGTTGGAAATCATTTGAGTTTGTTATTATTTTGGATGAACCCACTTTGGGTTTGAAGTTTTTGGAGTTGTTGAGGTTAATTTTGAGGTTTTAAGACTTAACAATGGAGTCTTGGAGAATCTAGAACTTGTTAGGAACTTTTTGGAGAAAGGGGGAATTTTTCCGGCGATCGGACGTTTTCCGGAGCTCCTGCAGATCACCGGAGTCCGGTCACCGGGGAGGGGAATGACCAGTCATGGTCGGAGGGAGGCACGGAATCGTGACCGGTCCGGTCCGGTCCGTCCACCCACGACCCATGTTTGGCCGTGGGGCCCACATGGCCGGGGTTTGGTTGTGTCATGCTTAGGCGGTCTTGGGTGAACCCCGGGTCGATAATTTTACACCCGGACGAATTATGGAAGTGATTCGTGGAAATTCGGAAATTGTAGTTTAGAAACCTTAATTGCGTTTTTAGAACGCTCGGACATCGGAATTTGATTCCGTCAAGTGCGTTGGAACAAGTAAATGTAATTAGGAACGATAGAAACAAAAAGGGAAAGTTTCGGAGTCCCGATGAACGTTTTCCTTATTCCGGGCAAAATGGGCCTACCGGGCCCATTTTGACAAGTTGAGCAATCGAGGGTTAGTCTGGGTTTTTCTCTCTCTGAACCACACTTGAATTAGTAATAATTCTCGTATCGTTTTTTGATCTTAGACGTTGGTCCCGAGCATGGCGGAGGAGCCTACTTGGCGACTCGTTGATTTCTTGTGTTTGGATAGCGGTTGAGGTAGGTAAAAGTAGCAAATACCGGTTTAATTGCGGAAAGTTACTAGTATGCATATAGGTTATGAATTCTCGGTATAATATAAAATCACATGTAGGATGTGAATAACTAGCGTAGTCATATAAAGATGGAACCACTTGTGGCCAGGTCGTGCCGTAGGTGTGGGAATTGTTGTGCTGTAGTATCACATGTGGGTCCCTGGTTGGGCTCGTAGGATTGTGTGTTGATTGTGTTGTTGTGATTAGCAGCTTGTCATGTTTGATATATGGTATGTCCGTTATTAAATTAAGGATCATGATATGCTATGAGAACGTTGTGAATGTTAGTGTGAGTAATAGATTGATCATGATTAGTATGTGGTGTGTTTCGGCGTTGAATTATTGTCTTGTGATATGATCGGGTGATTGATAGACCGATGATGTGTGTTTCAGTGTGATATGTTGGTTTGATATGTTTGATATGATATGTTGGTGTGATGTGTACCCGATGATAAGGTATGCCCGCCTTCCGACTAGGTGTCGGTAAAAATGTGCTCAGATCATGTGATAAGGTACGCCTGCCTTCCGACTAGGTGTCGGTAAAAATGTTCTCAGGTTATGTGATAAGGTACGTCTGCCTTCCGACTAGGTGTCGGTAAAATGTGCTCGGGTTCCGTGATAAGGTGCGCCTGCCTTCCGACTAAATGTCGGTAAAATGGGCTATCGCTCTGTGCTCCCTAATGATGTGTGCCCTTATTGCTGTGTGATTGTTTGTCTTACGGTGTGTATTTACTCGGTGATTCTCTGAAATGTGGGTTGGGTGTGAACGTTGAGAAATTGATAATAGTTGAGCAGGGTTGATTTCACACGCGTAGTGTGGTGGTTGGGTAAGTGATGTGATCACGCGAGGTATGGTTAAGTGAGGATGATTATGGTCCTGATTGTGATTACTGTTCGATTCGTTAGTTATTGTGCTTTACTAGCATGCCACAATTGGATGGTTACTCGTGGTGGTGAGCGGATAGCTCATCCCCTTAACTACTTTTTCCTACTGAGCGAAAGCTCATCCCCTTCATTACTGTTTTTACAGGTTTCGACCGTGAGTTGGTTTAGAGGACGTCTCAGAGCTGGGGAGCTTAGCGAGAGTCCTAGTTTTGGGTTTTCTAGAGACGTATTCCGTTTGTACCAAACTCATTTTATTTTGGATTTCGAGTGTTGACTCGGTATTGCTGACATTAAACTATTCTTGGAGTTTTATTTCGTTTAAATTAGCTTTATTTATTATTACTTTTAGTTCACATCTCGAGTCCGGTCAAAAACGGATTTGGAGCGTGACAGATTGGATGAACAATTGTTCTCTGATACTCGTAGTACCATAACCATCACAAGTGGTATATGATGCCGTATAGGAAAAGACAAAATACAAAGAGGGGGAAGGGGTACCGGGGATCCCGAAGGACCTCAATAGTAATGGTGATGGTGGGAGGCAAAGAATCGTCTTGGGACCCCTCCTTGGGCAAGTCCCTGATGCTCATCTGGCCTCTCATTCCTCCTAGCGGGGCTGCTTTCCCGCCCTGACCTGATCCTCCCGAGGAGCTTCAGTTGTTGATCTCTTGAGCGCTCCAGTACTCTCTCCAACTCCAACAGGACCAGTAAGCCCAACAACCTTTGTTCTCGAGCCCTCACAAGCTCCCCCACTCATCTGTCTAGAGGATGGTGGAGGGGCCACTAGTGCCGAGTTAACTGGGGACTAAGAAGGGGAAACTCTGGTAGGACTCTAAGGCCCATACCAGAAGGCATGAAGGTCCGAGGGGCCTTATTCAAATCCAAGGGGCCTTTCGGGACGAAGCCCGATGGAGTAGACGAATGGTCACTCTCCCTTCAATCCATTGCATAGGCTTTAGCCTGCTTTTCCCTCTGATACTCCAGTAAGGAGGGGTCAAACCTCGAGGAGCCTTTGACCGCCCACTTACATTCCTTCAAGACATGGTCGAGCCAGCCACAATTGTAGAAGAAGCTTGGAAGCTTTGAGTAGGTGAGTTCAACATGGATCGGCTCAGGGAACTCCTTAAACCGAAGGACCAATTCCTTATGCAGTGGTCTCTCAAGGAGGTGCCAGAACCGGACTTTGATGTGCCACCCCAACACATGCCCCACTGATCACATGGGACATCCACAAACATTCCCAGCGCGTCCCCAATGGAAGTACTCGTTTCCCGCGTCAGTACCAGGGGCGGTAGACCCCTTGCATGTGCCCACAATCACACTCGGTCGAGAATTGGCATCTCCTGAGCACACAAGTCCAAGTCACCTAACAACAGGACTCGTTCATCAAAGCACCAAGGATCGTTGCCTCAAACCCACGATCAAGCCTCAGGGGACCGGAAGTAGAATCCAAACAGCCCTGGCCCTAGGTCTTTGACCACGAGACCCTAAACAGCCCTCCCCCACGCGTTGGTAATGATACGTAGGAGTGTCTCCTTGCGGGGGGTCTTTGGGGACCACATCCCCCCAACATCCCCCATTGTTGGTGGGAAATGGTTGTCGTTGTCGCCCAAGAGGATAGAACCACCACTTCGACCTCTTCGTCCTCTTCCAAAGAGCAGGATGATAACCCGTCCTGAAGGCCCGCTAGGGAAGCTTAAAGATCCAAGACCAAGTCGGCCGGAGCAAATTCCTCCCTATCCAAATGCCTCGACCGGTCTCGCGACATCCCTTCCTTAGTTGTGAAACACACCGGGATGATCGGGATCCTGGCCTGATCGAGAAGGAAGCACCCTAACCCTAAATCCATCACCGCCGTCCTAGGAAGCTCCTCCATGGATGCCTTTCCCTTCGTCGGGTCTCACTGCACATCAGTACCCTAGTAGGGCTAGAGACCGAGGCACCAACGGTAGTAGTCACTACCTTAGCCCATGTATCCTTAGTGGGGGGAACCAAGCCAATGTAGTGACGTGAGGGAGAACGAATCCTAGAGGGGGTTGGAGGGGAACCGGCTGTCGGCGGAACCCTAGGTCTCACGTCGCCCTGTAAAGGAGGAGCCAGAGCGAGGTCATGGCTATTGGGGGGGGGGGGGGCGCAGCGAACTAGGGTTCGGAGGGGGGAGAGCGAGGAGGCCGTTTCGTGGAGAAGAAGCCACCGAGGGGCGGCGTGAAGGTGTCCCTTGTCTCGGTTTTGCGATCGCATCCGGAGATGCTGATCCTAATGAGAAGGAGACCCCATCCGAGATCGCTCCTAGAGGAGGGAGAGTCGGCGTCGGCAGCACGGGCGGAGATGAATAGGGGGCTAAGAGCTGTTTAGGCTTTCGCCAACGTCGGCTCTTGTCTCCAACACCAGGAGCGGGTTGTAGAGGGAAAGGTAACGCAAGGGGAGCATCACCAACAGGAGCAGCGACGCCAAAGTAGGGCCTACTTTGGTTTACTATGTTCGAGGGGTTTTGGGTTACTTTACATATTGGCGCTCCAGTTTGGCATGGTGGGCCGTGTGGCTTCCCTTAACCCACCCCCGGAAGGAGGTGTTACTATTGATCATCACACGTGCATGGGGTCGCTCCGGCTTGGGTGTGGTGGTCAAGGATCTATAATCAAGTACCTTGGCATTGTACTTCGTGTCCGAGGAGGCTAGGGTGTGGGTTAGTCACAACAAACTGTGGTGCTTCCACGGTCACCCGGTGCTGCTCGGCGAGACAACCGACCCAATGGCTTGGGAGCTCCATCGGCTGGAGCGCCTCCAGCTACGGGTGCATGCTCGGGGAGTACCGCCCCTTGTCCATACAAAGGCGACCGGGTACATCATAGGAGCTACACTGGGATAGCACGTGGAAACCCCGTGGGATCAATAGGATCTATGCTGGGGTGGTAGGGTGAGGGAATACCTGGATCCGATGAGGGTCTGCCTGACATATGAACAACTCCCGAGTCTTTCTTTTAACTGTGGGAGAATTGGCCATACGGCTTGGGATTGTGACTGGGAGGTGCATCGGACGCCCCGCTTTGATGACTCGATACTAAAGTTCAAATCTTTGAAGGTGGACAAGTAGTACGCCACATATTAGGGAAGGGAAGTACTTCCATCGACGGGGTTCGCAAAGTTGACCTCAGACATACTACCTAAGACCGGGTTTTCTCGGGGGAAGGAGCACCTCGTAACCTCGGACACGGTACGTAACCCGTTTCTCGGGTCCCAGGTTCGGTAGTGGGTGATGCCTTACCCTTGAGGCCCTTGTCAATCTTCCTAGATATGCCTCCCTGGGTCTTTAGAGATAGGCCTCCTTAGATCTTCAGAGATATGCCTCTATAGATCTTCAAAGATAGGCCCCCTTGAGTTTGTCCTATATGAGAAGTTGTAGGACCCACTAGGCCAGAAGAGATACAGCGGGAGAGTCGCAGGAGGATCAGGCGAGGACTGCAAAGCAGCCCCGCCACGAGGGATGATAGGTAACCTAGGCTCTAGGGACCTAATGTGGGAGGAGTCCCTGGGTCAAGTCGCCCCTCCCATTCAGACTGTTAGGTTCAAGTTCGGTATCTCTCATGACAAAATAAGTCCTTGGAAAGAAGGGATCAAACAGTGTTTAGGCCTTACTTTGAGCGGTTCTTGACAGTTTGGAACTTTTGGATTTTATTTTTGTTCTAGTTTTGGTTTCGATTCTTGTTGTAGTTATATATTTTGTTCTAGTTCTGCTTGATGTTGTTATAATCGTTTTCCGTTGTACTGGTTCGTATCTAAGGGTTATTGGATCACTAGTTATGTCAAGGCTATGGCCATCGTAATGACTTTGTCGTTCAGTTAATAAAACTATGTCTTATTCTAAAAAAAACTTATAAATCAAAGTGTGTTTATGATGTATTTGAAATCTTGACTAGCCTTTTTGAAGTGACATGCAGATTGCTTAAATGGGCTGGTTCTTGAGCCATCCCTCTGAATCTATAAAGTTGATGCTGGTCATTTGCTTGAGCTCTTGACTTGTGAGCACCTTTTCCCATTTCACCCTCCTTGAGGCATTGGCACCTTCTCCGTAGCAACCATGTTCAGCAAAGGTAAGTTGGTTCCTGAAAAAGGCGTCAGTCAAGATACAGTCTAGTCTATCTTTTTTTAAAAACATAATGCTACACGATGAGATCTTACTCTGTAAAGTTAAAAGCATCCCAACCCTTGGGGTCAACGACAGGAGAGAAAGAGGAATTGTAGAACAAGACTCTAGCAAAGCTTCTCCAAGGCCTTCCCAAAAAAGTTGAGCCTGAGCCATGAACCGCGCAGTGTTTGAACACAAACCCAGTTGCATCATTTGGGTTGGTTCTTCCCTGCGCTGTGATGAACCCTGCGAGTCCTTGAGCCAATACGTTTCCAATTACTGATATCCTGCAACTCTACTCACCAAACATCAACATTAACATAATACTAGGAAAAACTCCATGAATTAACGACTATTTAACTATTGAAATAAAAAACTAACTATAGACTATTTTAATTAGCAAGTTATAACGTTACAGTTCAGTAATTACAGAAAGTAACATTTTCTGTTAAAAATGACGGAAAACGTTAGAAAAAACCCCAAAACTGACAAGTCTACAATTAGTTTTTGAGTTTAAAATAATCATACAACAGGTAGTTCTTAGAGTTTTTCTAACGATTTCTGTCATTTCTAACAGAAAACGTAACTTTCTAACAATTACGTAACTGTACAGTTACTATTTGCTCGACTCGATAGTCAACAGTTAGTTTTTACGCGGGTATCACCATAGTTAGTTCCTGGTGTTGTCTCTTTAACACTATGGCAAATGAAGACATATAGTATGTATCGTATATACCTCAAAGATAGACTGACCATTCCCAAAAATGAAATCAACAGCCCCTTGGATCGTGCATTTGTAGTAGTAATGCCTGCCTCCTTCATCCCACAATGTGTCCTGCACCCCAAAGAAGCCGCACCTGTAGAAGGAAGACTTGTCGCCGGTCACCAAAGCCGCCACTGCCGCCACCCGCTGCCTCTTGCTTGGAGGACTGTTGTATGAGTTGGTAAAGCTCATGGACCTGACCACAACATTATCAGCAGAGGAGGAGAAAGTAGGACTCTGAGAAACACTGTCATGATCACCCCAAACAACTTGAGACTTCCTCTTCCCTTTCCCTTTGAGGATGATGTATGGCTTGTCATAAGGGATGATCACCTTTTCTCTGCAAAAGACATTCATCATCGGATAAACAAAGGCTAATCAACAGAATGTTTTGTTACGCTACCTATAAGTGCCGGACTCGACCCTGATGCAAATCCAGTGCAAGTTGTTCTCAGGAACAGAGTCTATAGCGGCTTGAATGGTAGTGAAGTTGCCACGCCCGGACTGATCAACCACTATGGTCTCATAGGCTGCAACCATGAGAGCAAGGGAGGCGCATAGACACAGCCTCACAGCCATCATCTTCATCATGAGAAATAGTGGCCAAGAGAGAGCACAAGATGGAGAGTCCACGGGTGAATCATCAGTATTTAAACGTGTATTTTTAAATGGAATGATTTTGGGGATATTGAAGATTTTTGTTTCCTTATCTTGAATTATTGTTTATGGGTTCACTTCTTGCAACTATGATATGGTAATTATGAGAGGGGCTAAATGCGATTTCCTTAAATCGGATTGTAGCTTAATTTTGTCATTAGCACAGTACACATGAATCAAGTACCAAAATGAATCTTGCAGACGCTTTTGAAGATAGGTGATTGGATGCTATCTAATTGGCCTCTCCCTATGTTTCATCCCAAACATGATACAGTTTCTTAGTAAGCACTTGATCCTATGAACTCAGAAGAACGCTGTGGGGATGTGAATTTGTCATATAACTATATGGAATAAAAAACATAATATTTGTTTGTTTTGAACAGTTATGCACACATGAAATCAGACCTGGGTCTCTTTAATTCAAAGCTAAATCTAGAGAAGATCAAAAAGATATTAGGACATTGTTTGTGATATTGTTCTGAAATGCCTTTGAGGATTATGCTTATTCAACCGTTTGGATTACTCCTTATGTTCCAAGATATTATACTTTCTGTAACAAACAGAGGATTAATGTTTCACATCTATTAGACATTCTTCCATATATCCCTGATTCAAGACAGTTTAATAGCACGAATCTAATGAAAACATTAATAAGAAAGAAGTTCTCTCTAGTATTTGTGCCCCCTATCTTAGTCTGGCCAAACTCTCTTATCTTGTTTGCACCGTCGCCGCCCTCATCTGCTGTGTCACCAACCTCAGCCACCGACAGGTCCCCATCATCAGGTGAGCATGCTCCCCTCACCCTTACCATGCCTCCCAAGCAACTGGTTAGGTTTGTCAAACCGATATGGGAGAGGAAGAAGCGTCCACCCAAAACTCCTCTGTCACTACCCTCGCTTGAAGCTCTGCAACCTCCACTGTTGCAGGACTAACCACTGGTGGTCTACTCGCCGGGGACACCACACCGACCTTGATCACGAAAAGGTCAAACGGGGCCGGCCCCTCAAACTTCAAGTCGCCTCGCCGACTTTCATGGAGCTCCCCATTCTCGGGTGAACTTACTGAACCCAACCACACCGCCTCCTCTGTTACCTATGGCGGTGGCAATTGCGGCTAGAGTTTCAAAGCCTCCTACTTTGGTGACACTGACAACCTCTCCTCCTAGAGTTCTGAACCCGCCATTGGTGACTAAGGCGTTGGCCACCTTCGCTAGGACTTTGGTTCCTCTCGTTACTCCGTCATCGATAGGGGACCTCCAGTCCACTTTCTCTGCATGCTGCCTCACGAAGAAGGAGACATTAGAGGTCGTTGTACCATACAACCCAACGGATCCTCAGGTGTTGGAGAGACTCTGGTTTGGTATGGTGTGTCGTCTTGTGTCCCTTAACCCACCCCGGAAGGAGGTGCTGCTCTCGGTCATCACACGGGCATGGGGCCGAGCTGGCATGGGAGTGGTGGTAAAGGACCTAGAACCCGACACGTTCGTGTCCTTTGAGACTCGGGTCTTGGTCCACCATAACAATCCATGGTGTTTTCACGGCCATGCACTACTATTGGTAGAGATCACTGACCCCTAGTCTCGAGATCTTCCGCATCTAGACCGGCTTCAACTATGGGTCCCGCCACTCGTTAGGACGAAGGCGACCATGGTGGCTATAGGTGTTACACTAAGTGAGCACGTGGAAACCCTATGCGATCAATGGGGCCTCTATTAGGGCGGTACCAGTCTGATTTTGGATGGACATTCATCGACCTCTTCGATACACCATGATCATGCACTTTTGAGAGTACCAGGATACGGTCAGGGTGACTTTAACATATAAACAATTACCCTCTTTTTGTTTTAATTGCGGGAGGATCGGTCATATGGTCCGAGATTGCGACTGGGAGGTGCCAGGGGTGTCTCGCTTTGATGATTCCATCCTGGAATTCAAGACTGCCAAGGTGGACAGGTCCTATGCCACAGATTGGGGACGGGAAGCACCTCTACCGCCGCTAAAATTTGCAACTTTGGTCTTGGACACGGTACCTAAGACTGGGTCATCTCGATGGAAGGAGACCCTTGTGATATCGGACACGGTACCTAACCCGTTCCTCGTGCATTAGGGTCGATTCGAGGTGGCGCCTTACCCTCACGGACCTGGTCAGTCTTCAGGGATAGGGCTCCCTATGTGTTCAAAGATAGCCCCCCTAGGTCTGTCCCATTTAGGAAGCTACAAGGTATGATGGACCAGAAGAGGGATTCAGCGGGAGAGCCGCGGGAGGACCAAGAGAAGGAGGGGAAGCAGACCCGCGACGAGGGATGATTGGAATCCAAGGCTCTAGGGACTTACTCCGGGAGGGGTCCCTTGTTGGGTCTCGAGGTAGGGTTGGAGATGAACCAACTCGCAGCGGAAAATCAATGAAAACCAAGAGACGATTAAAACCATGAAACAACTAACAAAGAATGGATTCACAAGAGAAAAATTCAGCACTAGTTCTTACCAAAACAAGAACACCGGTTAACGAATGATTGGCTTGAGTCTCCAAGACGCCTACGTATCCACATGGGAATCAAAGCCACGTAGTTCTTCTCTTTTAGGACTCAAGAACACAAACATGGAGGTGGAAACTAGCCAAACCCGAAATGGCCATGGAAGAGGGAGAGAAAATGTGTTTCCTATTCTTGTCTTGTGTTTGTTATGTTGAAAAAAGATGACTTAAACATAACAAAACCCATACTTGTCCAACTAAAGGCATGGGACAAGTATGGTGTCAAGTAAGGTGTAAATAGGACAAAGTATGGCAAGACAAGATTGGGTTAGGTGGTGAATCACCAACACCTTAATCCTTGTCTTGCTTACTTAGTACTAATTAATCAAGACTTGATTAATTAGTTCCATGGGCCTTGGTTGCATGGGCCTTTCATGGGCCTCTTGGAACATGGCCCGTGGCCATTTCCAACGAGGTCCCGTGATTCGCTCATCGCCTCCAAGCCTTCCATACCGGAAATGTCCAACATTATCCGACGCGATCAATCCCAAGACTCCAAGCCTTGTCTCGATCCGTAAAGTCCTATTCACTTACGGGCACATGACCCAAAACCCAGTTTTGGTCATGTCCCGAGACAACTCCCTTTTGGCCATTCTCCATAAATGTGTCAATGAGTTTCATCCTCCGGTGTGACCCTTAGGTTTATGCATGTCAATAGATCAACATAAAATCCCATTTTACTTGATCCTATTTAAGTGGCAACTAACGAGACTTTAGTATTGCCCGACATTACATAACGAATCGACCCTGTCGATTCTAACCTTTCCGTCGTCCCTGTCATTATCCTTTTATCTCCGATATCCTGATTGAGATAAGGCATAGAGCCGTCATCCTTATTATTCTCAATCACCGTTCCTTGATATGTGAGATGACTGAAGATATGATACCCAGTATCATGTGCATGGCCATGCTATTCTTCCAGTCACTCTCGATCAAGTGGCCGAGAACCGATATCTTTCCCATACCTTAGTATGAGGGATAAATCCCTTAGCCGTCTTTCGTGTCACTCATGTAGCCCGTCCCCAAGCCAATCCTGGCCGTTATGGAAGCCCTGTTACGGACAACGTTAGGCTCAGGTCAAACTCAGTTGTTGACTACATAGCGATCACAAAGACTCCTTGGTCTAAGGATACATGACAAGCTACAACACTGAATATGTTCATGACTTAATCTATGGCACATATTCAGGGCGGGTCGTCCAATATCATGTCCCACATGATATCTATGATCAGACTCCGGAATCCCATTCCAATGACTAATAGAACGTAAGCCATAAAGAGCCATCTTTCATACTAGTCGCTTCTAGTGAAGCTTTGTTGACTAGGGACCCATCGAGTGTGATCTATCTCGATCTATGGTTCTATTCGCATGGTGGGCATAGATCAGAGCACACATCGATATATTACTCCAACACATAAGTAATATAAAGCCGCTTTAATTTTATTGCTAACGATGATATATACATTTGGACATTTAGGATTGAACTACGGGCACTAAGACTAACAATCTCCCACTTGCCCTAGTTCCAATCTAAACTCCAATATGTCCCCATCGACTTTACATGTCTAACATGTTCAGGCAGTGACACTGCCTTAGTCAAAGGGTTGGCTATGTTATCATCTATTGCAATATCGGTTATCTTCACTTCACCTCAGTTCAGTATTTATCTGATGAGGTGGATACGCCGCAGTACATGTTTGGATTTGTTATGCGATCTAGGCTTTTAGCTTGCGCAATGGCCCTTGTGTTGTCGCAAAATGGATTCACCGGACTGGATGGGTTTTTAATTACACCCAGCCCTGCCATGAATTTCCAAATCCACATAGCCTCCTTAGCTGCCTCTGCAGCATCCATGTACTTGGCCTCTGTCGTAGATTCGGCAATGGTATCTTGCTTTACGCTTTCCCAGCTAAAGCTCTGCCATTCAGCGTAAACACATATCCTGATTGACTTCTAAAGTCATCTGGATTTGTCTTGGAAAACTAGCGTCTACTCATCCTTCGACGACTAGTTCAGCATCATCTTTCCCCCAGGTTAGAATGATGTCTACTGGTACAACATAAGGCTTACGAGACGTCTGGTCTCATACATGTCATGGCATATATGATCGATCCTGCCCCCAGGCGCATAGGATTCTCATCATCCTTTTCAGCTCATCAGGTGTCTTAGGACACTAAGTCTTGCTGAGATGAATGCCATGACTAGTGGGTAAGAGTCCTTTCTTTGAATCGAGCATTAAGAACCTACTCAATGCCTTGTTCACATAGGTTCCCTGACTTAAATCCAAGACCCTCTTGGTGCGATCTCTACATATCTTAATCCTTAAGATATAAGAAGCATCGCCTAAGTCTTTTATTGAAAAACACTTCCTCAACCAAGCTTTAGTCTCGTGCAAGGTTGGGATGTCGTTTTCAATGAGAACCAGAAAGGTAATCTTGTTCCCGCTAGCCTTCTTATAAACGCAAGATTCATCCTCGTTCTTGATTAAGCCAAATCCAATTACAGCTTCATCAAAACGAAGGATCCAACTCCGAGAAGTTCGTTTCAATCCATAAATGGATTTCAACAACTTATAAATCTTTCCTTTATTCTTTGGATCGTCAAAACCTTTGGGCCGAGACATACAAACGTACTCAGTCAAATTTCCATTTAGGAAAGCGGTTTTGACATCCACTTGCCATATCTCGTAATTATGATACGCAGTTATGTCAAGAAGAATTTGGATCGATTTTGACCATAGCCACTAAGGAGAAGGTTTCCTCATAGTCAATCCATTGGATCTGCCTATAACCTTTCGCCACCAGTTGAGCTTTGTAGGTCAGAGGGTTGCCGTCCATGTCCATCTTCACCTTGAAGATCCATTTGCATCCTATGGTCCTCACACCATTGACGGGATCAACCGGTTCCCAGACTCGGTTGTCCGACATGGATTGCATTTCCTCCCTCATGGCTCCCAGCCATAACTCGGATTTGGGCCCATCCACGACTTCCTGAAAGGTGGCTGGATCATCGTGATCCACCATGACTTCATTGTCACCTCCGGATACCATATCTTGGAGGTGGAAGATTGATCCTTTCAAATCGCCTTGGACCTTCCGGAATTGTAACAGGAATTGGTTCTTACTCTACGACAATCTCTGGCTCCTTTCTACTGGGTTGCCAATTGGTTTAGACAGATCTGTACCATCCTGAATTTCTTCGAGATGCACAGTCCTCCCAATGACGTCTTTGGAAACAAAACTTCTTTTCCATAAAGACCCCACCCCAAGCGACGAACACCATGTTCTCACTGGGATTGTAGAAATAGTATCCCCTTGTTTCTTTGGGATACCACACGAAGGTGCATATCTCAGATCTTGGTTCGAGCTTAATCGAAACCAAATGTTTCACATAAGCCTCGCAACCACAAATCTTTAGGAAGGACAAAGCGGGCATCATCCCGTACCATTTTTAAAATGGTGTCCCTTCCACACCATTCGTCGAAGCCCGATTCACTATGAATGCGGTCATCTCTAGAGCAAAACCCCTAAAAGAGATTGGGAGATCAGTCCAACTAATCATGGAACAGACCATTGTCTAACAATGTCCGATTTCTCCGTTTGGCTACACCTTTCAACTACAGTGACCTAGGAGGAGTCCATTCCAAAAGGATCCCATTCTCTTTTAGATGATCTAATAACTCTGTGGTCAAGTATTTTCCACCTCGATCCAATCGAAGTGCCTTAATACCTTTGTCGAGCTGGTTTTCTACTATAGTCTTAAACTCTTTGAATTTATCAAAAGATTCAAACTTATGTCTCACCGAATAGACATAACCATATTTACTGTAATCATCAGTAAATGTGATAAAGTAGCTAAAACCCCTCCTGGCAAGTGAACTTATTGGTCTACACACATTCGAGTGTATCAGCCCCAATAATTCACCCGCCCTTTCATCGAGATCGATAAAGGGCACTTTAGTCATTTTGCCCATCAAACAAACCTTGCACCTATCGATCGAATGGAATTCGAATGAACCTGAAAGCCCGCACTTCTGAAGTGCTGATAGGCGCTTCTTGTTTATGCGACCCAAATGACAGTACCATAACAGAGTTAGGTTTAAATCGTTGGATTTAGACCTCTTGGTATTAACGGAATATATAGAACTTGAGGCATTGTTACCCATATCTAATATGTACAATCCTCCAACCATGTCAGTACTGGTATAAAACATATCATTGCATAGAACATTGAAAACTCCATTTCCAATATTAACATTATATCCTTCCTTGTCAAACACGGATACAGATATAATATTCCTACTAAAAGTAGCTATGCAATATACATTATACAATACTAAGACAAGGCCTCTTGGCAAAGCAAGACTCATGGATCTTACAGCAGTTGCCACAACTCTGAGGTCCATTTCGTGCTTTCCACATCTCTCCTACTTTCAGCCACCATATATTAGTGCATGTGTGAGATTCAGTCATGGTATCTAATACCCATGAATCTTTGGAAGTAGAGAGATGTAGCTCTATAGAGTTAATACCGAATGAAGGCACGGTCCCACCGCCCTTCCTTAGATCATCCAGGTTTCCTGATGAAGGCGCAGTCCTACTGCCCTTCTTCAGATCATCCAGGCTATTTAATGAAGGCGCAGTCCCACTGCCCTTCTTCAGATCAGCCGTGAACTTCCTGTAATCCCGGTTCCAATGACCAGGCTGTTGGCAGTAGAAGCAGACATTCTCAGGTGTCTCATCTTTCCTGCCAAGTGCGCATGGGCCCAGCCCTTGCCACTTCCAATTCCCTTGTTGACCATCAGAATATCCTTTGATCCCAGATCCCTGAGATATTCTTCTCAGCAGTTAATGACACTTCATGTAACTCTGATATGGTCTTAGAGACAGCCTTGTCAAGGACATATTCTTTGCGTTCAGACTTGAGGACTATCCTCAAAATTCTGTACCAGTCCAAATAGTTTGTCCCATTTAGCTTGACCCTGTCAAGAATGGTTTTTAATGACAAACTATTAATGTTCGCTGAATTTGCCATTTGATCTACAACAGATAAAATTCAATCAGTAAACTGAATAAATTTTATGAAGATCAAGTTTAAACACCAACAATCAATTCTAAACCTTTAGAATCTGAAACCAAGATCCTTGATTCACTCGATTAAGCTGAACTAATGCTCACCACTTAATCGAGCTATGTAGGTAAGACTCCATCCAATCACATCCAATGTGACTCCTGGCTAGGGTATGTACTTATGTACACGACTTACCCTATCTGTTACCCTAGCTCAACCTCAGGCTGAGAATCGTAGTCGGGTCCACCAATTTTCAACTATGGCTCGTCACTATGTAGGTGCTCCGCTAATGCGCACGACACCCACATATGTCGTCCAAACCTACTACCCCGCTTTCCCATGGATGCTCCGCTAATGCGCACGACACCCATAGGACGGGGAGGTAGTAAGGTGTTGATGATTGGGAGGTATCGGACATGACCCGCTTTTACTTGTCCAGTTGTGTTCAAAACTTTGGCACATCCTAGATGCGATGAGCACATCAACTACATTCCAAATGCAATGATGCCTCAAATTACATCCAATGTAATTCTTCCTTTGAACCCGTCAACTACATCCAATGCAATGACGGTTCTAAGGGTTCACACACAAGGATTAAAATTCCAATTTTATCTTTGCATGTGAGGTGATATGCTCGGTAAATAAAGTTAAGCATGCAATTCTAAAACACATAGAATTAATCATGCATAAACTAAACCAAGCATAAAGCGATAAATGTGCACATAATAGCCCCCTAAACTAACTCCCACTAGCTTCTTGAGCTCCACCGACTCCAAGCCGATGCCAACACCCGAAAAGCCACCAAATGACCTTTTCGCCCTTTCTTCGTCTTGAGTAAAATATTACAATTTAATACACGACTCGCAGGTCGGGAATAAATAAATATTACAAACAAGTGGTTCGACGACCACACCTTGAAAGAATAATTACACGCTAACTCTAACGGCTCGCAGGCCGTGAAAAGCGATAAATAATTAAATTGAGCTCGGGGCTATTATGTACACCATGCCAACATCACATCACACATCGTGTTATCAAACAAGCATGTTATCAAACATCATGTGATTTTCCGGTTTTAATTAATAGCCAAGTTTCGAAATTTTTTGATGCTCGGTTTATCGAAACCGTTCAAAAATGAAACTTTTGAACATTTGATCTTCGAGTTCGTCATGACGGTTCCAAACTCGTCATAACTAACAAAACGGTTTAGCCTTGGCATATCAACCATCCAATGGTCATGCTTGGCCTAGCTCCGTCCAACGGAGCCCCGTTCGGTCCCGGTTTCGGCTCCCCGAGAGTCCCGCTCCCGAGACCCAAAAAATCAATTTTTTTTTCAAAATTTCCAGATTTGAAATAATTTTCAAAAATTCATTTTACATGCATTAAATCCATAAACAATAATTTAAAACATGTTATCAAACAATTTAGCAAAACAACATGCCAAAAACGAAACTTTCAAGCAAAACCGAAACTTTGAACACCGTCTTGTGAATCCCGAAGGTAGCACGGCTCTGATACCACTGTTGGGTCTCGAGGTAGGGTTGGAGATGAACCAACTCGCAGCGGAAAATCAATGAAAACCAAGAGACGATTAAAACCATGAAACAACTAACAAAGAATGGATTCACAAGAGAAAAATTCAGCACTAGTTCTTACCAAAACAAGAACACCGGTTAACGAATGATTGGCTTGAGTCTCCAAGACGCCTACGTATCCACATGGGAATCAAAGCCACGTAGTTCTTCTCTTTTAGGACTCAAGAACACAAACATGGAGGTGGAAACTAGCCAAACCCGAAATGGCCATGGAAGAGGGAGAGAAAATGTGTTTCCTATTCTTGTCTTGTGTTTGTTATGTTGAAAAAAGATGACTTAAACATAACAAAACCCATACTTGTCCAACTAAAGGCATGGGACAAGTATGGTGTCAAGTAAGGTGTAAATAGGACAAAGTATGGCAAGACAAGATTGGGTTAGGTGGTGAATCACCAACACCTTAATCCTTGTCTTGCTTACTTAGTACTAATTAATCAAGACTTGATTAATTAGTTCCATGGGCCTTGGTTGCATGGGCCTTTCATGGGCCTCTTGGAACATGGCCCGTGGCCATTTCCAACGAGGTCCCGTGATTCGCTCATCGCCTCCAAGCCTTCCATACCGGAAATGTCCAACATTATCCGACGCGATCAATCCCAAGACTCCAAGCCTTGTCTCGATCCGTAAAGTCCTATTCACTTACGGGCACATGACCCAAAACCCAGTTTTGGTCATGTCCCGAGACAACTCCCTTTTGGCCATTCTCCATAAATGTGTCAATGAGTTTCATCCTCCGGTGTGACCCTTAGGTTTATGCATGTCAATAGATCAACATAAAATCCCATTTTACTTGATCCTATTTAAGTGGCAACTAACGAGACTTTAGTATTGCCCGACATTACATAACGAATCGACCCTGTCGATTCTAACCTTTCCGTCGTCCCTGTCATTATCCTTTTATCTCCGATATCCTGATTGAGATAAGGCATAGAGCCGTCATCCTTATTATTCTCAATCACCGTTCCTTGATATGTGAGATGACTGAAGATATGATACCCAGTATCATGTGCATGGCCATGCTATTCTTCCAGTCACTCTCGATCAAGTGGCCGAGAACCGATATCTTTCCCATACCTTAGTATGAGGGATAAATCCCTTAGCCGTCTTTCGTGTCACTCATGTAGCCCGTCCCCAAGCCAATCCTGGCCGTTATGGAAGCCCTGTTACGGACAACGTTAGGCTCAGGTCAAACTCAGTTGTTGACTACATAGCGATCACAAAGACTCCTTGGTCTAAGGATACATGACAAGCTACAACACTGAATATGTTCATGACTTAATCTATGGCACATATTCAGGGCGGGTCGTCCAATATCATGTCCCACATGATATCTATGATCAGACTCCGGAATCCCATTCCAATGACTAACAGAACGTAAGCCATAAAGAGCCATCTTTCATACTAGTCGCTTCTAGTGAAGCTTTGTTGACTAGAGACCCATCGAGTGTGATCTATCTCGATCTATGGTTCTATTCGCATGGTGGGCATAGATCAGAGCACACATCGATATATTACTCCAACACATAAGTAATATAAAGCCGCTTTAATTTTATTGCTAACGATGATATATACATTTGGACATTTAGGATTGAACTACGGGCACTAAGACGAATCATTCCTCCCAGCCACACTGTCAGTTTCAAGTTCGATAGCTCATTTGATGAAACGAGTCCTTAGAGAGCGTGGAACAAACAACGTTTAGGCCCTACTTTGAGCGATTCGTGAAAGTTGGCAACCTTTGGTTTTCATTTATGTCTTAGTTTTGGTTTACATTTATGTTTTAGTTACTTTTTCTATACTTGCTACAATGGCTATAATTGCTTCTTTTTGGATCCGTTCGTTTCTTAGGTTATTAGATCACTACTCCTCCCAAAGTACTAACCATTATAATGAAATCTACTTTTTCTTCTTAAAAAAAGGACATATTTACCACTGAATTAGTTTATTTATATGGAAATGAGTATCAGTTGGCTGGTGTTTGTCTTTTTAAATATCCCTCTTTTTGTGGATATTGACCGTGTAGATAATAGGAATACATAGACAAGATCATTGATGATATAATAACAAGTGGAGACTGGAAAAAAAAAAGTTAGAGAGAGAAGCTTTAAGTAATCTTCAACCATTGTTTCTTTGGGAAATATCTCCCAATTTTCCTTATGTACTCTTTCTCAAGCCCTTTCCATGACTTACTCATACGACTAACTGCTTCGTCATTCCTGATCAACATTTAAGTAAGCGTCGTTTAATCGGCTAAACTCTTTATATCATTTAAGAAGCGGTCTTTCGATTGGTTCTAGCTACGACCAGAAATAAATGTCGGAGCGAGATTGTTGTAGTCAAACTTAAAATAGAAGACATCTCATACTTCCTTTGAATGCCAATTGTATGGTCGATTGAATTGTTGATCTATGTGCTTGGAAGTCGATACTCTTCCTCGAAGTGCCAAATGATTTTTGAAAACTACCGAAAATGGGAGATACTTTTTTTTATCCGCAAAAAAATGATTTTATTGATAGATGGCCGAAGCAGATTACAATAGAAGCCAAAAGAATAGAGGTGAAATAGGCTCGAACAAAATGGCTGCTAAAGGCTAGATGTAAATGCAGAGAAGAAGGACAGAGGGGAGAGTTTCCAATGACCCAAATCAGCCTTCGAGACTTCAGATGACTTGAGGCTCAAAAGGGAGAAGCTGAAGAGCTGGATCTTGTAAATGACCAGACCCACCGGCTCAATGGACTCCGAGAACACTGCAGAGTTGCGAGATAGCCATATAAACCAGAAAAAAAAATGGAAAAGAACCTTCATCCAAAATAGGTTTGCCAATCCTTTTGGAACAAAACCACCCCACTGATGAATCAGAGCCAAAGGTGAGGCCGGGAGACAGCCACTAATGTTCCACCAGTTTAGGATTGCAGTCCAAATTGAGGATGACCTCGGACAATTTAGGAGCAAGTGTGAGCTGTCTTCGAACGAGAACTGGCAGAAAAGGTAGAGCGCTGAGGCAATGGGGATGGGGATACCACGCTCCTCTAAAAAGGACATGGACGGGACTGCATCCAGGGCTACCCACCAGCCAAATAGGGAGATTTTGGGAGGGAGTTTTGACCTCCATAGAATTGAGCGCCATTGGAGCCTGGAACCTGCCAAATTTTTTCGGATCTCTGTGTACACAGCCTTCACCAAGAACTCTTTGGAGTTGTGGACCCAACGGACTCGATCCGGAGAGGAGGATGAGTAGAACAAAGAAAGGTGCTGGAGAAGAAGGAGTCGAGATCCATCCTCGTAAACCAGAAGGGTACGCCTTAGCATCGGGACCCACTCCTCATCGATCCAGTAATCTCTCACACACGCATCGTTATTTGAAGTGAGCAAGTATAACCTGGGATAGAGAGAGGCCAAGGGCTCCGAGCCATCCCAACAATCCGACTAGAATGAGATACGAGAGACTGAGCCCAATTCCCAACGAATGCCGTCCGGGCCAAACAAACTAACGATCATGCAGTCTTGAAACAGGCTGATAATATTAGAGACATTAGAAGAGCAACGAACCGAAGACAAGACTGATAAATCCCACGCCTCGCAAGGCCAGCCATAGACCGCGCATAAAACTCGCTTTCACAAGGGGTTCTCCTCAGATGCGAACCGCCAAATCCATTTAGAAAGGAGAGAAAGGTTGAAGTCAGCAAGGTTTCTAATGGCTAAACCGCCATTGGCTTTTGGTTTCTGAACCTGGTTCCAGCTTACCCTAGAGAAGGGCCTTTGGTTCGGCTTAGCACCTCATAGGAAGGAGTGTTCAATTGCTTCGAGTTGCTTGACCACTTTGATCGGAGCTTTATAGAGAGACATTAGAAAAACCGGTATCGAACTCAGATTGGATCAGATTAGGGTGTGTCTTCTTCCGAAGGAGAGGTATTTTGCCTACCAGTGATCAGTGGCCTGTTTGAACTTGGCTATAACCGGAGCCCAAGTGGAGGCTAGCCTTGCATTTTCTCCTAGGGAGAAACCCAAGTACGTGAAAGGAAGGGGCCCCGAGGAGCAGCCAAGAACCGAGGCCAAGGAGTCGGCTTCCTCGGGCGATCCATTAAGCAATGTGAGATGAAATTTAGCGAAATTTAACTCCAGCCCCGAGGCCAAGTGAAACGCTGCCGATAGGGCCTTAATGTTGACTAGGACTTGCGGATCAGCTTGAAGAAACAGTAGAGTGTCATCGGCGTATTGGAGGTGAGTGATGGATTTCGGGAAATTTGGGAGTGAGATGCCTTTGATTATGCCCAACCCTTCACTTTCATCCAATAGCAAATGCAGGCCCTCGGCTGCCAAGAGAAAGAGAACGGGAGAAATTGAGTATCCTTGTTTAACCTCGCACGAAGAGGAGAATTCCAGAGAAGGTGACCCACTGATGAGGAGAGATGCATGAGAACGAACACAAACATTCATCCATTTTTTCCATCTTGGACCAAAGCCCATACGGGACAAGACTCTTTGTAAATAGTATCAGCTCAAGCGATCAAAAGCCTTCGAGAAATCGAGTGTCAGAAGAATGAGCATGAGCTTTCTTGTCTTTGCGAAGTTGATGAGCTCGCTGGCAACTAGAACCGAGTCGACCAGCTGCCTGCCCTTTGCAAAGGCTGACTGAAAATCACTTATCAAAAGGGGGACCAATGGTTTCAACTTGGAAGCCAAAAGCTTTGAGAGGATTTTGTAGGGTGCGGAGAGGAGACTGATCGGATGGTAATGACTGAAGTTGGCGGGTAAAGGGATCTTGGGCAATGAAAGAAGAACTGAAGCCCTTATCCAGTTTTCCTGTTTGATGAAATTCCTCAAAGAAATTCAGAACGTCCAACCGAACGATGTGACAATCCTTTTGAAAGAATTTGAGGGAAATAACATCGGAACCTTGGGCCTTCTCCCCATTCAGACTTAAAATGCAATCAAGAGTATCCTCTTCCATAAAGGGGGCTTCAATTTGCTCGGCTTGTTCTCTAGAAATAGATTTTAATGGAAGTTGAGGAAGGCTAAGGTGCTTATGGAGCTTGTCCGCAAATTGATCTGCGAAGAAGGCAGCAACCATATCTTTAATCTAGACAGGATCAGAGACAGGGCCTTCAGCGCTTGATATTGAGCAAATGTTGTTCTTAAAAGCCCTACGATTGACATGTGCTTGGAAAAACTTGGAGTTCAAGTCACCGGCAGATAGTCAAAGGGCCCTTGATTTTTGACGCCACTATTTCGTATGAAGCTTGATCAACCTAATCAGCGAGGCTTGGAGATTCGATCTAGTCAAGATCTCTTCTGGGTAGAGAGGCCGAGACACAATAATCGCGTTCAAGTCAGAGATTTAGAGCGTTGTTGACTTGATATTGAACTCCACATTGACAAACACTAAATGGTTCCATTGGCTTAGGTCCTGCCTCAGGATTTTAAGCTTGCTCCAAAGCTTGAAATGTTCGTCTCCTTGTGCCTTGTAAGAATTCCAGAAGAGGCTAAATGTTGAGAGGAAGTCAGGATGGTCAAACCAAATATTGAGAAATTTTCTAGGGCAGGGGCCCCAATCCCGTAGCCCTTGTTTGAGCGCGATAGGTTTATGATCCAAGAGCAACCTGTCCAAACATTCAACCACACTGGAGGGAAATTCCAAGGCAAAGTTTTCGGAGAGTAAGAACCTGTCGAGCCAATTGGCTTTTGAGTCTCTTCCAAACCATGTAAAGTCCAGCCCTGCGAGAGGAGGAACTATTGCTTGAATAGTCGAGATGAAGCTTCTGAAAGTCTCAATATCGACTTGGCAAAAAGTGCAATTAGAGGATCGTTCAGAGGGATGGAGAACTGAGTTGAAATCACCTGCAAGAAGAAAGGGGTTAGATAAAACACTAATCGAATCTTAGAGTTGGCACCAAAGTGTTTTTTTTATCGGCGAGCAGGCAGGGGGCATAGACATTGTAGATTGTGTAGAGAGTTCTATTATCCCCCAAAAGACCATGAAGAATGATATATCTAGGTAGATCTTCGGATGAGACCAGATTGAAGAAGGTAGAGTCCCAGATGCAAAGAAGGCCTCCCGAGGCACCAGAGGCAGGGGAGAAGACAAATTCCCACCCAGCCTGAAAGCCGCAGGTTCGAAGAAACAGAGGGGGGATTTTTGCCAATTTGGTTTCTTTGAGAAGGATGGGATTTGGTTTGGATGCTTGAGCGGTGATTCTTAGAGCTTTCTTCTTCTGGTTTGAGTTCAAGCCTCTGACATTCCAGGAGAGAATAATCATGCTTTGTTTAGGATGAGAGGTTTGGTGATGGGATTAGAGTGGAGGAGGGAGGAGGCTTTGGTTGAACTATCGAGTGGAAAAGCTCCACCACTTCTGAGTTCGAATCCTTGGAAGTGAAGCCGACCCTTTTGCATAAATCCCAACCGTTCTGAGCCTCAAACAATTCGGAATTAACTACCAACTCTGGAATGTGGATGGTTGTTTGGAAAGATGGGAGAAGAGCCGACTAATTAGGAGTGGACCTGGCCCTTAGTATTATTGACTTTCTGAGTCCTTCAGAGGGAGTGGGCTTTGAGGAGCTGGTGCTAGGCTCAAATAAGGCATTTAGGGTGGGCTTTGGGTCCTTGAGAATAGCAGATGCGATAGTGGGCTTGGGGCGGAGCACGGCCTTGCGAAAGTCCAACGAGTGGGCCTCAGAAGATGAGGGGGGCTTTGGTTGGGTAAGATGGGGGACTGGAAGCGACGTTCACTTTTGCGGGACTCGGGAGAGGGTGGCGACTTGAATTCTGCATGTGGGAAGGCGACTCGGACAGCGAGGCAGACACGTGGACAGGCCGATCTTGGGAGCCGCTCCGATCTGGACTGAGATTTCCTTCGGCGCCGGAGGAGGCTTCCGGCGGGAAAAAAATTGCGCCACTCTGGGGGAATTAAAGAGCAAGGGAGATTCAGAGGAAGTTGAGCCCTTATTTTCCCAGCGATTAACCACTGGCACTCTAGAGCTGCGAATACTAGAGATTTTGACTGGGAAGCTCAGACCTTCAATGCTGAGAGAGCGTGTCCAGTTGATCGGAGAGTAGGAGGAACGGTGAACCAAGGCGAAGGCTTTTTGGACATGCTCATTTGATTGAGACTGAGGGTGGATGTGTACCAGGTCTCCGATTGAGTCAGCAAGGGACTTGATTGAGGCTTCCGACCAAGCCGACAATGGGATTCCTTCGATTTCAATCCATCTATAGAAGCCTCCAGCTTCGATGAACAGAATGCTATTGGGCACAATGGTGAACCATATCTCCAGGAAGGGCATTGAATCTGGACCAAACCTTTCAGGGAAGGAACTCTCTGTTGTTGAGATGAGACAAATTCGGTTTCCCAAGTCAATTAAAGCCAAATCGTGAACTTCTTCCATTGCCTTGTCAGCCTTGATTGCCAAGAGGTCTTCGTCCGAGTGAGCTATGCCTAGAAGACAAGTGTAGATGTAGTCTTCGGACCAAGGATTTAGGGCTCCGACGCATACATGTGGTGAGATAGTGGCTGAGGGAGAGGGTGAAGGTTCAAATTGTTTCGATGGGGCGGAGAACTTGGGCTTCGAGGAGCGAGGATGGGAAGTTGGGTGAGGCTTGGGGGATAAGAGGAGGGATGAGTTGTAGAGGGCTTAACAGCCCTGGTTGCTATCTAGCGAGGAGGAGGTTTGGTTGATTGGGTGATCAGTATTCGAAACCCTCTGAAAAGCCTATCTTGAAACCCGACGATGGTTTGCTCTGCGGCTTCCTTCAATGAGAAATGGAGGAAGGCCATCGCCAAACCAGATTTGGTCCTGCTATGAGGCTGAGAAGAGAGGGAAGAGGTGGGGGTTGGAGGGGTTGTGGCTATGGTTCTGACGAGGCTCGGTGGGTGGATGGGGGCGGTGAGGTTTGGGTGGAAGGTCAACCGGCACCCAGTATTTCTTGCCATTTAGCAATCTGGTGTTTCCATTTTGAGACCAACCGAATATGAAAGTCGGAGACGAGCCGAGGGCCCTGAGCTCTTCGTCTGAGTATTTAGGCATGGGTGGTGGAAAAAGGGGTGGGAGGTGGACCGGGTTCGACTGAGCAGGGGGAGGTCAGGGACGGCGGCCGGAGTCAAGGTGCTTGAGAGAGGAGGGAGGAGAGAGAACGGGACACAGAAACCAAGTCAGAGCTCATTTTTGTTGCCTCCCATCCTCTAACATTCCACATGTCTAATACTCAGAATGTGTCTTGATGGTCGAAAATGGGAGATACTTAATGCACCTCGAGACATGTGTGATGGAGTACGCTTCGGAAGGTTGATCGAAGTGCATACAAGCACCCGATCGAGGTGGAGGTATGTGTTCGTTCTCAGCCACTTCTTTCTTCGTTGCTCGTTTATCGTTGATCTTGATCGGCCGGTGGCGCTCAAATTTCCCAAACTAGAGAACATAACGGACCACCATCTCAAAATTGGAAGAACTAAGTTGGGTGGTACGCGACGTTTGAAAGTTGGGAGTAGAGTGTTTAAGAATTCAAAAGTTGAGATTCGGGTTGTAATCGATCGGTAGAAGGAGGTTGAAGTTGTTAGACAATTTGGCGGGATAGTACATTGGACTGAGAGTGTTTGGGCTTGTTGAAGAAAATAAAATTTTGAAGAAGAGTTGTAGAAAATGTGAAGAAGAGAAAGAGAATCTGCTGAATGTAGGTGATGGAGAAGTCGCTGGTTTCGGACTTATATACTAGCGAGTTCTATACGTGACACATTGTCATTAGCTCTTACAGCTCACATCAACGAACCACGGGCGAATTTGTAATTGGATTATGATTCGATTGAATTCGACATGTTTTGGTAACCTTGAATTCCTAAGACACATGTATCGTACCGAGCAAAATGAATTTCGCTCGACGATTTGAATGAATATGTTAACAAAATCATAAACAATTCGCCTTGCACTGGGAATGCTTTTAGGGTTCTATTGTCGATCCAACGACTCTACGGTCCTCGACAAACAAATCGGTTGCAGTCAGGGAGATGATATCAATCACTCTTTGCGTCCTTATGCCCATCAAGCAATTCCATACGCGTCATAAACACACGTTGATATTTTCTTTCAAAATTTGTTTTTTGACAACATAAATTACAGTTTTGATATTTTTATTTTTAAATGAAAAACAGACTTGGCGTAATCATTATGTCCTTCACTACTCCAATCTCTGAAATAAAGAATGAGGTTCAAATCTGTCATGGGCCTATGGAATCCTCTCCTTGGGTAAATATTTACATTCCAATATGATAAGCAAAGAATTGATAAAAATGTGTCAAGTGAGATCTCTCGGTACCATGTTCAAGGCAGTGAATTCTTCTTCCGGGTCATAGCACTCTCTATATACTCTTCCAGAGGTGGAAGAGACCCATTGCCCTCTAAATCTATAGGAACTTTGCCTCTTATTAACTATAAGATCCCAACTTGTGACATTAACCAACCAAACCATGAAACATGAGATCAAACGAAAGAGAGGATGATATTGTGTTACCTTTGACGCCCACATCCTCTCAGCTTTCTCGCAAACATCTCTAATGTCCCTGCCAGACATTCTACAGGACAACGGATCGGTCAGTATGAATGAGAATAATCACATGAGATAAAACTCAGGCAAATGCCCCCAACTTACCCCTCTGTACTTGTAGCGAATCCAGCCAGCTCAGCCTCTGTCAGGTGTTTTGCAAACTGCGCTACAATTTGCTCACGGCTCTGCTGATCAGGTAGGCCAAAGTAAATCACTGAATCAAATCGGCTGGTAGGGAAATGGAAGAAACATGTGTTAAGACAATCAATGTGTTAGTTGAGCTGCTTCATGGAAATATGTACCTAAGCAAAGCAGGATCAAGATCTTGCTTTCTGTTTGTCGCACCAATTACAGCCACCTTCTTGTCCTGTTCGAACCCATCAATCTGCAGAATATTCATCACAACATAAGCACATATGGATAAACCTTGGTATCACTGCTTCACAACAAAATCCCACAACTCTGAAGAAAAAGTTTGCAAAATATACAACTTGGGGCAGTGCTAATAATTGATAATGTTGTGCAAGCTTTTTGAAATTAATAGCAACGACATGTGCAATAACAATGTGATACTTGGCCTTGGCACAGTTGGAAACAGAATTGAACAAGAGATATAAGTCTCTATCTTTCTAGCTACTACTTCAAATGAAGTGCAAATCCAGTTTTACCTCTTGCAACAACACTGATAAAATTCTTCGTGTAACTTCATGCATTCTTTCACCACGAACACCCGCAAAAGAATCTATCTGCAATAGCATAATAAAATACTTGGTTTAAAGTTAATTACAACCACTTAGTAGGATAGAAAATGGAGATCCAAAGAAGCAAACGTGACACTTATTTTGGATATAGGCAAGTCACAAGGGTGAGCCATGATAGTAGTGTAAGGAGCATGCTCTGCCTTTTTACTCATTTTGGCACTAAAAATACTCTCCCTTATCCCCACGAATCGGAAAATACTATGCTATTCCCTATTGTTGTATTGGTCCTATTTACTTTCTTTGTTGGAGCTATCGGAATTCTTTTCATTCAAGAAGGGGGGATTTGGATATATTGTCCAAATTCTTAACCCCATGGTCCCCATCTACAAACCTTTTACATCAAAAGTCAAACAATTCTCTGGATTGGCATGAATTTATAACAAATGCAACTTTGTCGGTCAGTATATCTTATTTGGGAATAGTTATAGCTTGTTTAGGGCAACAGTCTTGGTGCAAAAGCAGGCGTAAGAGAGCATACACAAATGAGCACCTAAACAGCTAATCATATGCAGAGTTGCAGTTCCCAGAAACCATTTCGTACTCATTTACCTCATCAAAGAAAATAAGGGCACCATTGGGAAACTTGTTCGCAAGTGAAAACACTTGTTTTAATACTCGTGTACTGTCACCGTACCACTTTGACACTATAACCTCCAGTGGCACATAGAGAAGTGGGATACCCTGAAAAATAACACAACAGGCCAGTACATTCAATTTGCACGTCCGAACACACAGAAACAGATGATTGAAACTATGGCAGCGGAGTCAAAAGATACAGAAAGACGATAATTGAAACTGCGATACATATATCATTACCAACCATACCTAGCAGATTTCAGACCATGTGATCGGAGACAATGTTCACTTTTACATTAGTTTGTCACAAACAAGATACAAAGATGGAATTGAAAGTTTAATTCATGTACAAGAGTAACCAAGAGAAAACTAAATGTAGTGCTTAAGTCTAAATTTAATACACTATGAAGTATGCTATATAGAAATGAAGATTCAAAAAATAGAATAGCAAAGCTAACAGCGAAGTGGCTTACCGATTGAGTAGCAATAACACGCGCACAAGATGTCTTCCCTGTACCTGGAGTATAGCATTAACAAAGAGTAAGCTAGAATAAACACATCCCATCACCTATCAGTTGGCCTAAAATTAAATAAATTCCACAGCTATTTCTCCTTACAGTATAGAGTTCCAAATCCAATCAATGGAAACTGACAACATGAATAGTGATAAAATTGCTTATTCAGTGTTATTAGGAAATTGGAGTCCCCATGAAAACAAAATCCATAAGGATTTCAAAGAGAAGTTAATTGATACAATCAAAGAATATTGTGGTATCCTCCACATTATCCATAGAGTATATGAGTTAACAAAATTAAAATATGTAACCATAAGACAAGACAAACCTGGTGGTCCCTCAAAGAGCACAGCTCGAGGTCTGTTCGACTCAAACTTGACCCGAGTCCCACGAGCAATGTCATCATATACTTGTGGACTACGCAAAGCCAACAATATAGAATCTTCTATTTCTCTGCACGAAATACAGGATTTTCAAATATGAATGATCGATAGGGTATAAAGTTCATATGATGACGTTTATGCCACTGTGGGCGGTTGGAAATCCGCCTAATTCAGTACCTATTATTATGTACTATATGCAAGCAATGAGTTCCAACCTATATGTATCTGAGTGTGTCACTAGATTAGGTGGATACACTACACATGCAAGATACAGTTTAGCCTAGTGATGAATTCTGAGAGCAAGCCCATGAAAAGGGAGCCACACATTCTAGGCTAAAAGGCCATAAAAGACCCTGAAAGAAGCTACAACAAAAAGAAGAGCTCAAATACACAAAAAGTAATAAGCTGATTTCATTTGAAGATGAAAAGTTAAATCATCTGAATATTTTACATACCGCTTTTGCTGCTCATATCCTGCAATACTGCCCCATTGTACATGGCCATTTGAGGTGTTCAAAGGGGGAGCATCGAGCCCATAAACTTTCACTCCCAAGGCCGCAAGACTAGCAACTGAAGCGTCATCAGATGGTATCTGCAAGGTAGCTACCCTTAGAATCATTAACATAATAATAAAAGGAACAATGGTCATATAAGGGATAATTGTCCAAAACTACACTATAGTTTCGTCCACAAACAAGTTGATGCACAAAGTTTTGTCCAAGCTGTGTGGCTATCCTGAAGTTTTGTCCACGACTTTTTTAGTTTTGACGTAATAGGGATGTTCAGAATGATGGTCTGGACAGTGCTTCCCAGATTGAATAGAAGTGGGGACAAAACTTCAGTGCACCCACAAAGCGTGGAGAAAACATTATGTATTAATTCGTTTGTGGGCGAAACTTTGGAGTAATTTTGGACAATTATCCCATCATATAAGTTTATATACTAAATGGAATAAAAGTTTTTCAACTTTTCAATGGAGAAAGATGCAAAAAGGATATGAACACAACCTTTTCTCCTTTTACAGCAGCAGGGAACTGAGGTAGCGTTCCTTTACTTCTCATTACGTCTTCAATTCGTTTCTCTACGCTCTTAGCAGACTCTTCTTTAATTTGCATTGGCTTTTTCCCTGCGACTTCCTCCTCTTTAATTTGCTTTCGCTTTTTCTCTACAATTCGGATTAACTCTTGGAATCGCTTTCCTTGTTCCTCTGAAGGAGAATTAGCAGACTCTGACACAAGCATTGGTCTCAAAAAGCTTTTACCTAAATCCATCTTGTTCAACTCAACAAGTAATTGTGCTCTCAGTGTATAAATTTCTTCATATAAGTTCAATCAAGGATATTATACCGTACAAATTTCCTATCGTATCATAAGCTTAAAAGACTTCTTTTTAGGAAATAATTGCGAATTCCGAAAAAAACAGGAAATAATAGCGACAATGTACGAGTTAAAGTAGAAAATGTAATACAATTTAGAATCGTATTCGTACCACAAGTATTAGCACTAAAATCGTCAAATTAGAAAATCGATTAGTCCAACATCAAAACTTAGTAAATATAGCTTCTCAGTCAAGTTTTTTTCTAACGGAAAACCGGCCACCTATATGTTGTTGGCAATAAATCGATTAATTTTAATTTTGAGTTCTCGTGAACGTAATACAATTACAATCAATATAATTATTACTAATTATTGTGTATTAAAGTTATTCTCAAACTAATTGATTTTTAGGGTTTCTCAATTTTCTCTCGCCTTCTATTCCATGATGTCCAATATCGCGGCACTCCCTGTCCCATTCTGCCGCCTTCAATCGCCTTCGAGCTTTGCTTGCCTCCACAATAACGCTACCATCACCTTACTGCATTCACTATCAAGTTTACAACCGTCAATATAATGACCCCATTGAAGATTGTTGTCACCCACTACACCGGCCTACTACATAAGATGCCATGTATCATGTCATCGGTCCCATTAAGGTGGTTTGTAAAGCTTGTACGCCTTCAGAAGAAGAAGCCATGTCTACCTCCTCTCCTTCCCTGTCCACTACCACTGATGTCATCGACCGCTTCCGTTATACTACGCCCAAACGTAACTGAAGAGGAGCCACCAGGAGGGCGTTTTCAATCAATGAAGGAAGGGCGCAGCCAATACTTGTAACCCCCATCGTTGAGGGCGACACCTACGATGCGGTTTCCTTCGGAATTTAGCGTTAGACAGCATACATACTCCCCTGTACCTCGAATCAGAGCTACAAGTCCAATCACAAGGGACTCCGACCTAGCTAGCATATGCCCTAAAACGTCCGGGATACCGTAAATCCTGTTCCAATGCCCTTCCCATTCTTGGACAACCATATGGGAGGGCCGATGATGACACCCATTGATTCCTATAGACGGAGGTGATCGAGCGACCTATGGAACCTCTAAAGGAATCTACTGAATAGCTCTAAGGGAGAATCAAGGGGAGGGCTCACCTCCTTCTTTTACCAACCAACCCACAGAAGCCCACCGATATGGAGAGGATGGACCCAGCCCCGATTCAAGATTTCCTGCCTACCATGCTAGCATGCCATTGGAATAGGAAAAATGTGCCCGCCACCTTGTGGCGAGGAGAAGCAAGCGAAGTGGGGACGACACAAGATCTTTTGCCTAACCAGGAGATTCGTGTTGTTAAACCCCAGCACCTGTCGGCCTCAAGGGGCAAGACTCCCCTCGTCCAGGTTATGGCACTAGCTTACTAGGAGGTCCCACATGAAAGCCTCGCACATGAAAATGAATGTGAGATCGAGCAACGAGGCATGTATGGGGATACACGCCTCACCCTGCCAAGGTCGGTGCACGCCCGACACCCTAATTCCCCCATTCCCGGATATTCTCCCGAGATGCCCGTTACCTTTTCAAATGATCTTGTACGGGCATCTGAAGCCTGTTTGCAAGAGGACTGTGGGGAGTTGATAGCACATGGCCTCGGACGGAAGGTGTTTCCAACTGGTTTGGCAGAGGTGTTGATGGCCCAGGTCCTTGGACCTCCTCTTCTGGGTTCGGGCAGTGTTCCTAGTGGAGCAGATGGGCTAGTTGCAGGTGTTGCTACCTCGCCTAAGGGCAATCCGTGGAAAGAAGCTTTGTCAAAACCCCTGATACCTTGGGGTTGGGTTCAAAAGCACTCTTCTAATGGCACTATGACCTACTCTAAACCTAGAACTCGATCCATGAGTCGGGAATGGGGCGTTTCAAGTTGCACCTTCAGCGGCGGACTCGTGGAATCAGGCGGCAATTCAGTCCAAGGAGAATAGCACTTAATTGCGTGTTTTTGTTTCTTTTTTCTTTTTTGGGGACTACTCTCTCCTTTTAGTTTTAAAGGTTTTCGTCTTTAAGCTCCAATATCGGGAGCTCCTCTATAATCGTGTTTTTGGTTTCGACCTGAGGTGCTCTTCTTCTTGGAGAGTATCCTTTTATATTCTGCGCTGATCAAAAAATATCTTGTACAAGCATCTTCAGGTTGAGTTAGGGAATGACTATCGTGAACTACTACTGACCAGCCACCGTACCACAACTCGGTTGTCAAATCGTACGCTTAAAATATCCGGGTATCTAAATATAGGGTTAGCTTCTAAAACCTACGGGTTAAGACCTCTATCTCACCCTTTCAAGCTTTTTGTCTTTCATTTTGTTTACGGTGTAGTGACTCTTATGTGCTCAAGAAAAAAAACCAATATAATTGATTTGTTCTAGTTTGGTTTGATTATACTAATTAATCATAATATTATGTCATATTCATTTTAATTTAGGGATCTTGTAATATTTTAAAAATCAAACTTGTTAATAATATAAAGAAAAAAAATTGTGGTACGCAAAGGAGATGACTCATTCTCTCCACATAGTTGGCCTTAACCTTTCACATCACAACTCCGCATAGTTGGCCTTAACCTTTCACATCACAAAAAAATTGTGGTACGCAAAGGAGATGACTAGGGACCCATCGAGTGTGATCTATCTCGGTCTTTGGTTCTATTCGCATGGCGGGCATAGATCATAACACACATCGATATATTACTCCAACACATAAGTAATATAAATATGATTTAATTTTATTTCTAACGATGATATATACATTTGGACATTTATGATTGAACTACGAGCACTAAGACTAACAGTTGGAACCTATTACTTAAGTGCTTATGACAACCTTTATTTTATTCATAAAATAGCATCCTACAATGAAACCGTTCTTGTGGAACCACGTGGTACTAAACTCAAACTAAATAAGGAAATTCAAGAAAAATTATGGCATAAGCGCTTAGGTCATATCTCGAAAGGTAGAATGGAACGCCTTGTCTATGATGGTCCTATGGAATCCCTTGACTTCATAGACCTTGATGTTTTTGTTAATTGCATAAAGGGAAAACATAGTAAAACAAAGAGATTATGTAGCAATAGATCTTCGGATGTATTAGAATTAATTTATATGGATATTTGTGGGACATTTCATTCAGCTCCTTGCAATGGTCAACAATATTTCATAACATTGATGGACGATTACTCACGTTATGGGTACATGTATCTCATTCATGAGAAATCTCAATCACTTGACAAGCTCAAAGTTTATAAAGTTGAAGTTCAAAATCAACTCAGTAAAATAATAAGAAAGTTAGGTCTGATCGTGAAGGTGAATACTATGAGAGAGTTAATGGCTCAAGAGACCAGTGTCCAAGACCATTTTCTTAATTCCTAGAGGAATGTAGCATTGTTCCACTATACACCATGCCTAGATCACCTAGCATGAATGGTGTAGTTGAAAGAAGAAATTGGGCTCTTATAGACATATTTTTATAACCTCTTATAGACATGATGAAGAGTACAATTGCACATTCTACTTTACCCGGGTCTTTTTAGGGAGAAGCACTAAAAAACAACTTAAATTTTGAACAAATTAGTTGCAAAAACACCTTATAAGCTTTGGAAAGGCCGAAAGCCTAATTTAAAACACTTGCACGTATAGGGATGTCCAACTGAGAAGGTGGCTTATATGCATGCCACAAGAAAATAAATTGGACTTCAAATCTATGAGGAGAAACTTTATTGGTTATTCTGAGATTCAAGGGGCTATAAGTTATGTGATCCTGTATATAAGAATATTTTTTAGGCGGGAACTACAACAATTTTTTAGGATGTTGAGTTTGAGGGGAGAAATAAGGTTAGAGACATTTTCTTTGAGGAGAAATTGACATTAAACTTGACACCTACTATCACTTTTGATGATGTTCAGGTTCACACACATGTCATTATCAAGAAGTGAATTTGGAACCTCAACATGGTAATGTTGAACAACTCCTCATTCAAGATGAAATAGTTGTTCCGGAAGAACAAATTCTAAAGACCTGTTAATTTAAAATGTCTAAATTGACTGCTTTTGAGAGTTGGACAATGGAGTCGGGGCGTTTGGGTGGTTCGGCATTGTAAAGACTTGTTAATTTAAAATGTCTAAATTGACGGTTTTAAAACGACGGGAGCGGAAAGCGGAGCGAAAAATTTAATCGAGTGCAAAAAAAAAGGAAATAGAGGAAGCTGGACCAGGTCGAACCGGATCCGGCCGAGCAGACCCGTCCATTTTCGGCCCGCATCCTCCTTCTGGGCCGTGCAACTCAGAACAGTCTGAGGCCCATTTCCGGCCCGCGTATTTAAAACGCTTTTAGGGTTCAATGCGCCAGAACCCTCCTCCCTCGTCAAACTCGCGCAGCTCTCTCACCAGATCTCTCCCGACCTCACCCACGCCTTCTTCTCCCTCTTCACGATCCGAACGCCCCATCTCTCTCTCCCTCTACCCTCACGTCTACCCCTCCGCCCAGTCCTCTCACCTCACCGAGTCGTCGCCGTCGTCCACGCAGACCAGTTTCGGCCAACCCCGTCGCCGAGCCATCTCTCTTCTCCTCCTTCTCCGTTACATCCCACGGCGCCACCGCTCCGACCGCCAACATCCCAACGTGCCACCGTCCCTCTTCTCCGCGCTCGAGCGTCGCCGTCGCCGAGCCCCGCCGTCACCGTGCACGGCCAGATCCGTGACGGACTCGCCGGCGCGCACTCAGATTCGGGTCGGAACCGTCCGTTCCCGTTCAGATCTGAGACGGGCGAGAGACTCGTGTGCTCCGCCGTGCTCCACCGTCTCCCTCCGCCGTCCTTTTATCCCACGGTGAGGAACTCGAAACCGTGAGCGTGGTCGCCGGCGGTGTCTTCGCAGGTGACCGGCCGGACCCAAAATCCGATCTTTTACTCGCTTTCTTTCTGTTCCTCGAACTCTCCTGTGGATCTGAACTGATTTGGAAACAAAACAAAAAAATAATTAGTGTTTAACAGTAACGGTTTTGAATAAAAAAAAAGGGGATCAGATTTGGTTTAAGACGTTTTGTTTTGGACTGTTGAACGAGAAACGTGAACGAACAAACAGACCGTTAAATCGGACCTAGGACAGGTTAAAAGTGGAACTCTGTTTTGGGAACACCTCGAAAATTGTGCCTCGGGATCTGTGCCTCGGGATTTGTGCCACGGAACCCGTACCTTGGGAACCGTGTCTCGGAAATCGTGCACCGGGTTTCGTACTTGGGGCTCGGGTGCTCGAACCCGATTTATCGGAATCCCGCTTTTAGCCCGCTCGAGTCTAAAAGACAACTTTTGAACTTAAGTCGAAACCGTCGTAACCTTTTAGATTAATTTGTGAAACCGGTTTTAATTGTAACTTTCTGTGTAAAGTAGAGTGCGGCTTCGATCCAAGAGAAAACCGGAGTTACACCCAGACGCGGACTTCGCCCTGGAAGACGGCGTTGGCGCGGTCGTCAACAGCTAGGAGACACTGCTGTTGTTTCGTCGTGAGGTAGGGAAAAGTAGCCGGATCTCGGCCTTGACTAGGGAAAGTTAATTGTAGAATTGCATGTGACACCGGGGTGTCGTGGGTTAATTAGGTTATCGAATATTAGAAAGGCATGATACGGGAACGTAGAAATTATTGGAAATGCATGTGACACTTAGTAGTGTCGTAGGAGCAGAGAACTTAGCGTTATTAGAACTACTGGAGGCATATGACCATGCCCGGAGGTTGATTGCGAACTTATCGAGATTAGGAGTACTGAAGGCATATGACCATGCCCGGAGGTTGTTTGTGAAACTGTTGATATTAGGACTGTTGGAGGCATTGGTTATGTCGGAGGTTGATTGTGTATGTTGTGTCTTGGGGGGCCATGAGAGCCCGTGAGTTTTGGTTGGTGTGTCTTGGGAGGTCGTGAGTGCCCGTGGGGTTGTTGAGTCCGTGTTTTACTATTGGTATCTTGGGTGGCCATGAGTGCCTGTGGAGTGTTGATCTTGTGTTATTGTTGTTTGTTGAACTTTGTTTGTGGTTGTGATTGTGATTATGGTTACCTGAGGTTGGGGTCCCGCTTCATGAAACGGGGGTCCACGAGCACACGCGTCTGCATGTTCAGACGGGGTAGGGGGCCCGCCCGTCAATAAAGGGGTCCTGGCCGCGCGTGTTTGGTTTGGGTTTGTGAGCATTCTTTGGCTGGCTTACGAGTTAGAGTCTCGGTAAGTTGCGAGCATTCTTCGACTGGCCTGACCGAGTTAGAGTCTCGGGAGGTTGCGAGCGTTTTTTGGCTGGCCTGACCGAGTTAGAGTCTCGGGAGGTTGCGAGCGTTCCTTGGCCGGCCTGACCGAGTTAGAGTCTCGGGAGGTTGTTAGCGTTCTTGGCACTGAGCAGTTGGCAGCTGGTATGCGATCCTTTGTGATCTTGTTTGGTGTGCGATCCTTTGTGATCTTGAGTGTTGCGTGGTGGTCGTTTGAGTCCGTGGAGGGGTCGTGATCGTTGTGTCGGGTCTACTTTACGTGTCAGGGTGTTGAGTTGGTCAAGGAAGGTAACAGTGGGTGTGTGTTCAGTCGGAGTACTTGGGTTGGGGATGGTGTTCCCCGGTGTTGAGTTTGTGTTGGTGTTACCGGCATTGTCTGCTAATTATGCCGTAGTCAGTCTGTTATCCGTGGTGGTGAGCGAACGCTCACCCCTAGCTGCTTTTCCTACAGGTACCGTTCGCAGGCTGGACTAGGTGAGCTTCTGAAGCTTGAAGAGCTAGAAGCGGGATTCTGGGTTTATTTGAGTCTAGCGACGTATACCATGTTTTTGTCCACTTGTTGGGACGGATTTTGAGTTGTAACTATTATTTTGTTTAACTAAATGGAGATTTTAAAGTGTTTATTCAAAACAGGTTTCAAGTGGTTTATGTTTTTAAATGTTCGTGTCCCGAGTTCGATTTACTGAAATTGGGGCGTGACAGCTTGGTATCAGAGCTCGAGGTTTCACACCTCGGACTGTACGTCAATTAGGTGGGGAGAGTCGAGTCAGTAAAGTCACGTCGTGCATTGGGTACGCAGGTCGGAACCGTGTGTAGACCCGTCGTGTGGTGAGTCCTGTTTGTGTTTGTGTGTATGTGCAGTACGGGGTTACTGGCATACTGTTTGTGCGTTGCTGCGTGAAATGTTTTTAAACTTTCGCGACTCAACTCAGGGGCGCCCCTGTAGTCGAGCGTGACAGTGTTGATATCAAGTGGGTACAATGTGGTTCGGGGACGCCTGGACCGGATTGTAACTACCTGATGTCAGGAAGTGAGGTTTTTAATGAAGTGGAGAAAGTTTTAAAATTGGTTGGCCCAGTGGGCGCGTTTTTTTTTTAAATTTGAATGGCCCGGTGGGCGTGTTTGACTTTGTTTGGCCCTGAGGGCGTGTTTGATTTTGATTGGCCCTGTGGGCGGGTTTTGATTTTGGTTGGGCCGGTGGGCGTGGTTCGGTGTTCGTTGGCCCGGTGGGCGAGTGTTGTTTTGGTTGAGGATTGAATGACTGGTTTTGTATGTGAGTCGTGGCGCGTGTGTTTGCTAAATTGGTGGTCAAGCGTGTGTGTCGTTTGAGGCTAATATTAGGGTTAAAACGGGTTAAGGTCCGAGTTAGAACCGAGTTTGGAAAATAGGTCTGCGCGAGTGTCACGGATCCTGTCACGGATACGTGACGGACCAGAGAGTTCTAGCAAATTTTATGTCTTCGTCATGGCTCCGTGACCCCAACCGTGACGGGGTCTGTCACGGGTCCGTGACCCCTGTCCTTGTCACCGTCTTGATTGTGCAGTTTGAGTGTTGGCTTTGCGTGGCGGTGTTCACGGTTGTGTTGGGTGTAGAGGTCGTAAGTTCGGTGTTAAGGGATGAGGTCTTGGGTTCGAGACTCATCGATAACCTGCGGTAGTGATACAGCGCCTCGGTGTGAGAGTCTCACCACGGAGAGGGGTTGAGGTTGGTGCGCTACGGCACCATGCGAACTAGGTTTCCCTATGTGAACGGGTGTTCGAGGTTTCCTTCGCGTGAATGGGTGGGTTGAGGTTTCCTTCATGTGAGTGGGTTATTTGAGGGTTCCTTATGTGATCAGGTTATGGGGGTATTGATAGTGTGAGCAATAGTTTTTGCTTAGTTGAGAGCGTGATCCCCGTCTTGAGGTTTCCCTACGTGATCGGGTAATTGGGATATTGAGGTTGTGAGCAATAGTGATTTACTGATTTGAGGACGTGTTTCCCGTGTCGAGGTTTATCTTACTTGAGCGAGTACTTGAGGTGTTAATAGCGTGAGCAGTGTGACGTTTGGCATCAGGTTTTGAGGTAGTGGTCTGCCCTGGTTAGATCGGTAAGTCTTTAGTGCTTTACTAGTATGCCACAATCGAACGGGTGTCCGTGGAGGTGAGCATAACGCTCATCCCCTTTACTACTTTTCCCACAAGGGACGAGTAGCGAACACTGGTTTGGTTTCGGAAAGTTATAAGTAAATGCCTAGAGGACCGTGTGAGGGTTGCACTAGACCTTACCGGAGTGACTAATGGAGTGGGTGTTCGGTTTCCGATTTGGGTGTCAGTTTCATTGGATGCCGGGATATCACACTCGTTTGTTCGTCGAGTTGTGCTGAGAGGTTGGGGCTGAGTTTAGAGCCGTTGAGTCCACCCCTGCGTCGGGACACGCCGGTTAGTGGTGGGGTGGTGTTGACTAGGGTCTGTCGTGCCTGCGGAGTTGGAGAAACGAACCGATACAGGAGGTTCGAGAGAGGGCTCAAGAACCCTGATGCTTAATCGAGTCCTCACCCCAAGGATCGGGTATGTTCGGAGTTGGTAGGCACGACGACGGTAGTGGAGCGAGGTCTTAGAGAGACTGCGAGGATCCGTGAGGATCGGCAGCGCCTGAGCTTGTGCGTGTATCCGTGGGAAGGATACTTACGAAATGACAACCTTTAAACGTAATCTTGGGAGTGGATTGGCTGGCGAAGTGCCGAGCCAATACCGACTGTTACTGACAACGAGTTGCGAGAGTCGCATCATTCGCGTCTGACAGTGCACGTGGGTAGCACTAAGAGGAGTGCGACATCAGGTGGCATGTCTAGTGGAGCGGGATGCGGAGAGCGGTCGCGGAGTTAGTATCGTGATGCCTCACTCGTCGGCAGCTGAGAGCCGAACAACAGCGTCCCACTGGATTATTGCAGCCACTGCGGGTTGCACAGTGGAAATGGGGGCACGTCACGATGGGTTTCGTGAGCGGTTAGCCGAGTTCGCCTACAACAACAGCTTTCAGGCCAGTATCGAGATGGCACCGTTCGGAGCGTTGTATGGTAGGCCGTGTCGGTCGCCCGTGTGCGGGGCGGAAGTGAGGAATAAGAGTCAGGAGAGGTGACCGAGCGTGATGAGATCAGAGTGGCGCAGCGGAAGCATGGTGAGCCCATAACCCACAATCATCGCATTCTTCTGTTGGTTGTACACTTGTGTATGGAAGAAGTGGGAGTACCTCACGAGGTATCCGGAAACAAATCACCGAGTACGACTACCACAACGCTTTCAGGCCAGTAACGCTATGGCAACGCACGAAGCATTGGATGGTAGGTCGGGCTTTTGCCCAAGCAGGGCACACTTGAGGTTTAATAGTGACCAGTGTGGTCCCGAGTTGCTCGAGAAGCGACTAAAGGGTCGCGTGATCGTGGACGATTATGAACCGCGTAAATTGACACGGAAGCGCGGGGATGAGGTACGCGCAAGGTATTCAAGCTGTTCGGAGCCTGAGGGACTGGTACTTGTAGCGTCTTCTATTTCGTGGTACTGTGGGTGAATCGCCTTGTAAACTGGTGGAATTTTGCGTGTGATTTACTTGTGTTACTGTGGGTGGGTTGGTCAGAGCGTGACCACGTTTGGGGTTCGATGACGATCGTCCGTGTAACGGAACGTGGACTTCTTTTGTTTGTTGAGAGCGCAATACTTGGGTAAACGAGTAAGTAGCCGAGGAGAAGTGTCCGGGTGTTGGATCCGTTTTAAGTGCGAGGTGAGAAATTTCTTTTCCTGTGTGATACCTATACCGACAGACGGTTACGATTTAGAGTATCGCGTCCAAGTTGCGTGTGTCGGTGTGACGCCTCTGCCGACAAAGGATTTCGGTATCGACTAACGGACTTAAGTGTTGTCCGTGTGCTGAAGGGGCAGTAGACTGTGAGTTTTAATCGGACGTTCCCTTAGATAGGGTCAAGTGAACACGTTCGTTTTAAATTTCGGGGACGAAATTCCTTTAAGGGGGGTAGACTGTAAATACCTGTTAATTTAAAATGTCTAAATTGACGTTTTTAAAACGACGGGAGCGGAAAGCGGAGCGAAAAATTTAATCGATTGCAAAAAAAAGAAAAAAAAAAGGAAATAGAGGAAGCTGGACCAGGTCGAACCGGATCCGGCCGAGCAGACCCGTCCATTTTCGGCCCGCCTCCTCCTTCTGGGCCGTGCAACTCAGAACAGTCTGAGGCCCATTTCCGGCCCGCGTATTTAAAACGCGTTTAGGGTTCAGTGCGCCAGAACCCTCCTCCCTCGTCGAACTCGCGCAGCTCTCTCACCAGATCTCTCCCGACCTCACACACGCCTTCTTCTCTCTCTTCACGATCCGACCGCCCCATCTCTCTCTCCCTCTACCCTCACGTCTACCTCTATGTCCAGTCCTCTCACCTCACCGAGTCGTCGCCATCGTCCACACAGACCAGTTCCGGCCAACCTCGTCGCCGAGCCATCTCTCCTCTCCTCCTTCTCTGTTACATCCCACGACGCCACCGCTCTGACCGCCAACATTCCAAGGTGCCACTGGCCCTCCTCTCCGCGCTCGAGCGTCGCCGTCGCCGAGCCCCGCCGTCACCGTGCACGGACAGAGCCGTGACGGACTCGCCGACGCGCACTCAAATCCGGGACGGAACCGTCCGTTCCCGTTCAGATCTGAGACGGGCGAGAGACCTGTGTGCTCCGCCGTGCTCCACCGTCTCCCTCCGCCGTCCTTTTATCCCACGGTGAGGAACTCGAAACCGTGAGCGTGGTCGCCGGCGGTGTCTTCGCCGGTGATCGGCCGGACCCAAAATCCGATCTTTTACTCGCTTTCTTTCTGTTACTCGAACTCTCCTGTGGATCTGGACTGATTTGGAAACAAAACAAAAAAAATAATTAGTGTTTAACAGTAACGGTTTTGAATCAAAAAAAAGGGGGGATCAGATTTGGTTTAAGACGTTTTTTTTTGGACTGTTGAACGAGAAACGTGAACGAACAAACAGACCGTTAAATCGGACCTAGGACGGGTTAAAAGTGGAACGCTGTTTTGGGAACACCTCGAAAACCGTGCATTAAACTCGGGCCTCGGGATCCGTGCCACGAAACCCGTACCTTGGGAACCGTGTCTCAGAAATCGTGCACCAGGTTTCGTACTTGGGGCTCAGGTGCTCGAACCCGATTTGTCGGAATCCCGCTTTTAGCCCGCTCGAGTCTAAAAGACAACTTTTGAACTTAAGTCGAAACCGTCGTAACCTTTTAGATTTATCTGTGAAACAGGTTTTAATTGTAAGTTTCTGTGTAAAGTAGAGTGCGGCTTCGATCGAAGAGAAAACCGGAGTTACACCCAGACGCGGACTTCGCCCTGGAAGACGGCGTTGGCCAGGTCGTTAGCAGCTAGGAGACGCTGCTGTTGTTTCGTCATGAGGTAGGGAAAAGTAGCCGGATCTCGACCCTGACTAGGGAAAGTTAACTGTAGAATTGCATGTGACACCGGGGTGTCGTGGGTTAATTAGGTTATCGAATATTAGAAAGGCATGATACGGGAACGTAGCAATTATTGGAAATGCATGTGACACTTAGTAGTGTCGTAGGAGCAGAGAACTTAGCGTTATTAGAACTACTGGAGGCATATGACCATGCCCGGAGGTTGATTGCGAACTTATCGAGATTAGGAGTACTAGAGGCATATGACCATGCCCGGAGGTTGTTTGTGAAATTGTTGATATTAGGACTGTTGGAGGCATTGGTATGCCGGAGGTTGATTGTGTATGTTGTGTCTTGGGTGGCCATGAGAGCCCGTGAGTTTTGGTTGGTGTGTCTTGGGAGGTCGTGAGTGCCCGTTGGGTTGTTGAGCCCGTGAGTTATGGTTGGTGTGTCTTGGGAGGCCGTGAGTGCCCGTGGGGTTGTTGAGTCCGTGTTTTACTGTTGGTATCTTGGGTGGCCATGAGTGCCTGTGGAGTGTTGATCTTGTGTTATTGCTGTTTGTTGAACTTTGTTAGCCGTCTTCGCAACGGTCTTAGTTGAGCCGTTTCCTTGTAGCCCGTGAAGTTTCGTAATTTCTTGGAAAAAGTGCCCGTTCGGGGCCCGAAACAGCCGAATTTCGCGAATCTGACTGAAAAATATCTAGAAGATATTTTCCAAAAAGGTGTGGGACCCACATGACACATGTCATGAATGTGGTGGAAGGTGTGGGACCCACATGACACATGTCAACTTTACCATTGACTTTAAAGAAAAGACAAAATGAAAAGGAAGGGTATTTTGGTCTTTTTGCTATGTGTTAGTGTTTGAATCAAAATAAAAGGGAAGGGTGGAGGGTGATACACGGCAATTCAGAAAATTTCAGAAATTAGGAGAGAGAGGAGAGAGAAAGAAGAGAGAGAAATAGAAGGAGAGAAAAAGAAAGAAAAGGGGAGATTTTTGGAGATTGTCGACGATCCGACCGTTGGATCGGGTTTATTCTTGCATAACCGTCATCCCCTCGTCGTTGGCTACGGTAAGAACCCGACTTTTTCTCGTTTTGACACGTGTGTTTTCTAAGTGTTCGTTTAGAATTGATTAAATGATGAACGGTTGAGGTTTAGAGTTCGCTAGAAACGTTTTGGGGCAAAAAAGAAACGTTTTCCATTGTGTCCGTGTGGGGGCCACGTGCTCGGGTCTCGGGTTTTCGTGTTCGGGTGGTTTAGGACTATCCCCAAGTCGTTAATTCACACCCGGATCGAAATTTGGAATTAAATTGTGAAAGTTGTAATTGACGGGTTTATAAACCTTAAACGCAAATTAAATGACTCCGAAGTCGGAAATTGATTCCGTTGAGTGCATAGGAACCCTTCAATTATTCTAAGACCGTAGGAACGAAAACGGGAATTTTCGGAGCCCCGGAAGGACGTTATCAAAACCCGGGCAGATTCGCCATGTCGGGCGAATCGGGCTTTTCCGAGTCCATTATCGACAATGTCGAGTAATTGGGAGGTTTGGGAGTGATCGGCATTGTCGGGGTTACTTTTGGGCGTCAAGTTTATTAAAATTCAGTTTATGCCTGCAAACTTAAAAGTATTTAAATTGTGTTCTTAGTAGATCGTGCCGCAGACAGAGGAAAGGGAAAGCTAGGCGAGTGATCGAGATCACGCCGAAGCTTGTTAGTGCGCTTTTGGAGAAAGCATACGAGGTAGGGAAAAGTAGCCGGATCTCGGCCCTGACTAGGGAAAGTTAACAGTAGAAATGCATGTGACATTTGGGTGTCGTGGGTTAAGTAGGTTTATCGATTATTAGAAAGGCAGGCAACACCGGGTGGTGTCGTATGATACGGGAACGTATCGAACAATAGAAATGCATGTGACACTTAGTAGTGTCGTAGGAGCAGCGAACTTTCGATATTAGAATTACTGGAGGCATTTGGTTATGCCCGGAGGTTGATTGTTTAATTTGTGTCTTGGGTGGCCATGAGAGCCCGTATTTTACTGATGTGTCTTGGGTGGCCATGAGAGCCCGTATTTTACTGTTGTGTCTTGGGTGGCCATGAGAGCCCGTGTCTTTACTTTTGGTGTCTTGGGTGGCCATGAGTGCCTGTGGGGTTTTTGAACCCGTGTTCTACCGTTGGTGTTTTGGGTGGCCTTGAGTGCCCGTGGGGTTGTTGAACCTGTGTTCTACCGTTGGTGTTTTGGGTGGCCTTGAGTGCCCGTGGGGTTGTTGAACCCCTGTTTTACCGTTGGTGTCTTGGGTGGCCATGAGTGCCGGTGGAGTGTCAAACTGGTGTTGATGTTGTTTGTTGAACTTTGTTTGTAATTGTGATTGTGGTTACCTGAGGTTGGGGGCCCGCTTCATAATAACAGGGGTCCTGTGATCGCACGCGTCTGCATGTTCAGACGAGGTAGGGGGGCCGCCCGTGAGGAAAGGGGTCCTGGCCGCGCGTGCGTGGGTGGGGTGACAGGTCGACAACCTGATCCGACTTTGTGTCGGGAAAAGTGCAACAGGTCGACCGCCTGGCCTGACAGGGATCGGCAAAGTGGCGACAGGTCGATCGCCTGGCCTGACAGGGATCGGTAAAGGGCGTGGGGGTTACTGAGCAGCTGGAGTGCGATCCTTAGTGATCTTGGGTGTTGCGTGGTTATCTCTCGTGTCTTCGGAGGAAGTCGTCAATCGTTGTGTCGGGTCTACACTACGGGTCCGAGTGTTGAGTCGGTTGAGGAACGTATTACTCGTGTGTCAGTCGGGTTACTTGAGTTTGGGGATAGTAGTCCCCGGTGTTTGGGTTGTTGTTGGTGTTACCGGCATTGTCTGCTAAGTATGTCGTAGTTAGTCTGTTATACGTGGTGGTGAGCGAACGCTCACCCCTAGCTGCTTTTCCTACAGGTACTGGTCGCAGGATGGACTAGGTGAGCTTCCGAAGCTTGAAGAGCTAGGAGCGGGAGTCCGGGTTTACTTTTGAGTCTAGCGACGTATACCTTGCATTTTGTCCACTTGTTGGGACGTACTTTTGAGCTGTAAATGATTATTTTTGTTTAACTAAATGGTGGTTTTAAAGTGAATTATTTAAAAGGTTTAAAAATGTTTTATTGTTTTAAACGTTCGTGTTCCGGGTTCGGTTATACTGAATTTGGAGCGTGACAATACATGGAATCACACACGGGTTATTTATGTTTTTTGAAAATAAGTCGTAACTTCATTAATAAAGAAGGAAACTCATTACAGTGGCTAGGTCCCTCAAGAGGGCCAGAGTCCAATAAGTCCTATGGGCGAACTGATCCAACAGGGATTCAGTTGTAGCAAATATAACAGTGCAAGAAAAGTAACTAGAACAAAAAAGAAAAGTCAAAACTAATACAGAAAAATAAAACCAAAAGTGTCGAATGCTCGGAACAAGGGTTATGTATGTTTATATCACACAAACATGCTAAAAGTACAAATTCATGGTAGTTGAGTTGATAAAGTTGTCCAATTATTATAAAATGTCTTGGGTTCAAATCCTACCTATGAGAAATTTATTTTTATTTTGTCGGCGCCATATTTTATATTTATATATTACTAACATAACTTTAACATATATTTGGGTTGGTTGAGTTGGTAAAGTATGACCTCTAGTCAAGGTTGTAAAAGTCTCCGCACAATCTGCCTAGGCCCTAACTAATACTCGCCTAACGCCTAAAGGTCCTCACCGTCCGACTAGTGCCTATCACTTTTTACAACATTTCCTATAATGGCCCATAGGTTTTGGGTTCAAATCTTGGTGTTGGATTCTTTTCGAGTCTTGGGAAAGATACAATATCGAGGTGGGTTTGAGTCTTGTTGTACCAACCCGCCCGACCCCAGTCGACTTCTCCAGTCAAAAGTCATTGAATCGGCCCCGATCGGGTCGGGTTAGCAAACATCTACAATCGGTATCAACTCACAACATATTAACCTCATTACGATGTTATAGTTACATATCGAAAACAAAAACATCTATACGTCTCGTAACCAAGGTAGTTTTTATATAGATATACATATATCCTCATATAAATAATTCGATGGAAATAAAGTTACATGTTAATTTTTTATTACAAAGTTCAATTATAATGAGTTAAGGTTGTAATGTGTTAGGGTTAATAATTAGGGCTTTTCCTATTTGCTAATATTGGGATGATGATTCGTAATAGCCTAAATTTATTCAATCCCTTATAATGCAAACTTCAAATTCTTACTTATGGCCTTTATTTGGCTACATTTTTCAACTCTACAAGAACATGTACATAGTTGGATCTTTTAAGAGATTGTAAATCCTACTAATTGTTTTCGAATTTGTGCATTAGAATTCAAATCCATGATTCGATTTTAGGAACAGTTGTGTTTCACATAGTCTGGATCTTTTAAAGATCTTTAGGAATTATTATCTGGCTGATTGGATAATTAATATTGATTTGTTGAATTTATTGAAGGGATGATTACGTTTAACAACAACTAACTATCACCGATTATCACTTAGCTCTACCTAATTTTTTTATTTTCGTCTAAGAGATACTCTAACTTTCAAACGGAGTGTAGTAAAGTGTAAACTTTTTGTAGTCCGTAACTAAACCTTGCATTCCTCTTTTTCCTCGAAAGAGGTTTCAATTTAAATTCTCTTTTTTCCAATAAAAAAAATAATCGTTAATATTAAAGTGTAACTAAATGTAATTACCCCTTTATTTAAATTGTGAAAAAAAATCTAACAAATAAATACAGTATATAATACCAATACGTAATTAATTAAAAAAACTTGCACCTAAACAAAAAAATTGTAAACAAACGCTATAATTTTTGTAAAAAAATATTGAAAGTTTTAAAATTGTAAAATAACATTTTTAACATTTTCAACTCCATAAGAACATATACATCGTTGGATCTTTCAAGAGATTGTAAATCCTACTAATTGTTTTGGAATCTGTGTATTAAAATTCAAATCTATGATTCGATTTTAGAAACAGTTGTATTTCACATAGTCTGGACCTTTTAAAGATCTTTAGGAATTATTATCTGTTGATTGGATAATTAATATAGATTTGTTGAATTTATTAAAGTGATAAATATGTTTAACAACAGCTAACTGTCACCGATTACCACTTAGCTATACCTAATTTTTTATTTTCATTTGAGAGATAGTCTAACTTTCAAACGGAGTGTAGTAAAGTGTACAAATTTTGTAGTCTGTAGCTAAACTTTGTACTCCTCTTTTTCTTCGAAAGAGGTTTCAATTTAAATTCTCTTTTTCCAGTAAAAAAGAAGTGATCATCGATAATGTTAAAGTGTAACTAAATATAATTACACCTTTATTTAAATAGTGAAAAAAAAATAACAAATAAATACAGTATATATTATATAATACCAATAGGTAATTAATTAAAAAAACCTAAACCTAAACATAAAATTTATAAACAAACGCTATAATTTTTGTAAAAAAAAATATTGAAAGTTTTAAAGTTGATTTGAAATTAATATTATATATTTATCAAAAAAAAATTAATATTATATATTTTAGAAATAGTTTTATATGTTTAAATTTTATTCTGCCAAATAAATTGAATAAAAAAAAAATAAAACTACCCAACCCCATTTTTTTCATTCCTCCTTTTTTTTTCCCTCTTCTTCTCCACACGGCGAGCCTCATCATACGTAGAGATTATGACCCCGACCTTCCCGATTCCTTGTTAGGATTCGAATTAAGAGGTTGCAAATCCCTATCCCTAATTTAGGATTCTGAATTAAGAGGTTGCAAATCCCTATCCCTAATATAGGATTCTGAATCACTCACTCGCTATTCCTCTCCACATCATCAAATTCTCAAATCCAAATCCCTATTTTAGGATTCGGAACTACTCAAAAGCAACAATCTACATGCTCTAAGCGAGTTTTACGATCATATCAATGTTGATTATTGAGGTTAAGAAAATATTTGAGTTGTGGTCATTTCTCAACCAATCAATGTTCCTTTTTCTTTCAAACAATGGTGACTATCTTTCCAACTCCAGGACTTCCATAAACTATTAATTCACATCGTTCAAAGTACAGAAAAACTATGATGACATAACAGTTACAAAGTTTAATGTAAACTTTTAAGTTTCAAAGTTCTCCAATATATAACTACTAATCTAAAAAAAGTAGTTTTTTTGTTGTTGTCATCACATAATGTTCTTGTTATTACTATCTTATTATGTGAATGATCACGTGTGTATATTCCGCAGCAATAAAAAAGTTATAAGGGTCAGGAGCTCTCGAGGGAACCACCCATACCAACAAAAACAAGGAAACAAAAGAATGATATAGGAAAAATAGAGATGAAAGGAGAGATCCATCACTAAACGACAAGAATGAACGCCCTAACATAGCCGAGGAAGAAAAACGGAACGAAAAAAACCAAGGAACAGACAACTCTGCTTCGACATAGAATGACTCGACACCACATCCATTTTACGAAAAACCTCAATATTGCTATCCTGATAGATGACACCCATGAGCTTGTAAAGTCAACAATGGGCTTAAGTAATCAGATCCCTAATGTAAGGGTCAACAAGAGACGACTGCCATCCTCACAACATTTTAAAGGGTCTGAACTTATCCCTCCACCAAATAATCTCATTTACCTATCAAGATTTTTTTTCCCTTGTTGGAAATAAGCGTTCGTATAACAAGATTGAGAAAAGAAAGACTTATCGAATTGATGATTCAAACTCTGGCATGACGTGTTGAACTATTAGCACTTGTTGGAACACACTATTATAGGCTGGTTGAACAAACTATTAGCTGTGGCATGGTATGGAGGCCACTGCCTTAAAAGCAATATTTCCGAGTGACCGAGGTGGCGATCAGCAACGGTTGCTCCCCAAGGTTACACAGCTCTACCCAGTAGTGCGCCCACTCGCTCTACTGGATGTGGAAACAGCAGACCAGTACCAGAACCAGGGTGTAGTAAATTGAAAGAGAAAGGAGAGCAAAACTTGTATACTTCTAGCTCTGTAATTGCTTAGAAGATCGTGTCTATCAAATGAAACCAAAGCTGAGTTTATATAGGCTAAGCAAGGACAAGCCCAATAAAGCCCATTAAAAGCACAATAAAAACTGTTTTTTTCGGTTTCAAGAATTAAACCACACAATAAAATCTTAGTATCGGTTTCAAGAATTAAACCACGTTTTAATTCCAAACCGTTACAAAATGTCCTTTGCAAGCCATTTTTCCAACAATCCCCCACAAATGGCGACAAAGGCCGAGAACAGATGAAAAACAAATTTTAAATAAAAGAAGACACCACAAATGTTCTGGTTACTGGAAGGTGCGGTACTTAAACATCAATATCTTTCGATTTGAATTGATGCATAGTGAGATGTGATAACAACTTACTTAAAGTAAGTGAATAGAATCTTGAACTTACTTAGCTTCGGTTGATACGTCACACAACACATACCATACTTCAGATTCCACTGAATCCGCAAGACTATCAGAAATGCTATTAAAGGCCATGCGTATACCTTGGTTCTAATGAGTGCTCTAGGAAGACTTTGCCCCAAGTCTTTCATAGATGGCGGCCCACCATCACACACACGTAGGTAGCTTCATCAAGTGCTTCTCACTAACACTGACTCATTGAGTCTTGAGCTATTAAGGACATAGGGTCCATCCTGTCAACATAATCCATCAAGTATGTCTCAATAGCACCACCAAAACTGGTTATGGATCACAATCTATCAAGTGCGTCTCACAAGCACCACCAATACTGGTTATAGATTTAAATCAAGATCTATCAAGTGCGTCTCAAAGCACCACCAGACCTGGTTATAGATCATCAAGCACTACAAATGTCATATGAATGGGAGATGTAGTGCATCAAGACTAGTATGACTGCATGTGACCACTACTACTTGTCATCCATACTTTCTTGACCTGTGGGCTTGAGCCCCATCCCTTTCGACACATCAAGGAGTATTCTCCTTGGTTGATCCTTAGTGAAAGAATTGGCTAGCTTTCTTTCGTATGTAGTCTAAGGAAATTACTCACTAATTTTAGGAGTTTTTTACACCATAAAATGTCTAATTTGAATAAGTCTTTTCGTCTCATTCAGACATTATTCTTTGATGACAAAAGATTCTTTGGTTTTGTTCACAACAACATTACTACCAAAATGACATGAAGATTTCTTTGGTTTTGTTCACAACAACATTACTACCAAATTAACATTTCATCAACATAGGCCTATGATCATTTAGCCTATGCATATAAATTCATAATACATGTATGAATCAGATTGCCCGTAGTGTAAACATTTCTCACAATGTTTATTGGAAATTCATCTCCTTAGAATTTCTTAATCTATGCCTTTCACTATTTTCTATGTTCGTCAACATGAATATTACAGTGAAGGTTCTAGCATGCAAATTGTCACACAATAGACTATATATGCATAAGATCAAAAAACGGGTACACTACTATTGAGGGTTAACCAATGAAAAGCGATCAATAGTTTTCTTGGTGGTTTATTTTACCCGAACAACCCCCACATTTCCCCCACATTTCATCAGAAAGATCTGAACTTTAAAAACACAAAGTTCATCAAACTTGAAACCCTATTGTTTCAATTGAAAGAGGAAATTAGTTCCTTTATCTGATGCTCTCTATCCTTAGTTTTGGAGTCTCGATATCCAAAAACAATGAGCAAATAATATGAACGAAATAATTCAACTTTTAAGAATTATACTCCGACGAACATATTAATGAAAGACAATCACTTACTTGATTGAAGAGCACGCACCGGTTTCATTGAATTTTTCATTCTGAAACCACAAGAACTACACATATATACAACAGATCCCCACAATCTTATATGTATAAATCAGTTTTAGTGGATTACCAAAACTATTAGATAATAAGCATTATTATCAGGAGTAATAAAATGATGCAAATCATAGCAATCCATCTCAAGCTAATTTTCCATCAAATAGTACTAAGAATCGTACCTCGTATCCATTCAACGATTCATTATTATACCTCAAGCTCCGGGATTTTAACTGTTTCTCTCGTGTGATCAAGAATTGAAGATCGATTCCAAATCAAACGGGTCTTCCCAATCTCCTGCAATGGAGTGAGCTCAATTCTGAAATTAGATTACCATTAATCAAGTCCAAACAATAATGGGCCAAAAGAGAAAAGAGGGAAAAATAAATAAATAATTATCATTCCCTTTTTTTTTTTTCTTTTGTAAATCCGTCCAGCCGGGTCGGAGTATTCACGAACTGGATCCGACCCGTACCCATAGTTCGGCCCACACCCACGCCTGCTCCAGCCATCCGAAACCCGCACTAGAGACCCGAGACCCGGTCCAACACTGCCCCGCGACCTGCATCAGAGGAGACCTGCGTGTCTCTTGTGCGCTGAACATGCTGGGCCGATCCACCTTTTGTTGGGCTGATTGTTTTAATTTATCTTGGGCTGGAAGTTAAATGGGCATCCATTTTCATTTTGGGCTTGTACAATAGCAATAAAATTCGGCCCAATAAGAACACACAAAACCCTTTTGCTATTTTTCAGCCGCGTAGCAGTGTATCACCTTAGCTTCTTCAGGCCATATCCCAAAATCACGCAGCACTATTTGACCATGTTTACGCGAGATTTGGGGAAGACACCCAAGCAGCGAAGACCGGAGTGAAGAACTAGGTTCAGTTAATTTCCGTTTCGATTTTTCAGCTCCAAACTCGGTAGGATTCAAATATTCGTTTCCGAGTTTTCCTCTTTCTTCAACCTCCAACGCGAAACCAAGTCGGAAAAACAGGAGCCACTAGCCCCACAAAATCAGTGGTCGTCTTTCCTATTTCCGCTACTCACGTCAGATCCGTTTGACGAAGAATCGGTGAGACGTTCCACACTTCAAGCTTCCTTTGGCTCCTCACGCCGGCGCTGGCGCACCGGCCTCTAAACGATCTTTCATGGCATACCCTTCCATAGAGCTGATTCTACAGTCTCCGTTGGCGCCACGTCTCCATCAAGCGCCCTTCTGATCGAACCGAAATCTGCCATGAACCCGACGACAACATCCAGATCCTAATCCATCGACCCGATCAATTTGAGTCGCAACACGACTAGGAAATGGTAATCGATTCTGTTGCCCAAGGGAGGAGGCCCGCCGTGGTTAGGTTCAACACATATCCAAGTACCATTTATTTACCCAGAGATTCAGAGACTGGGGAGGAGGAGTTCTCCTCGTTGCCACAGTCCCAATTTCACAGCAACCAGAGTTAACACAAACATTATTATCCCACTTCAATTAACACCATAGTCTTCTATTCTATTTAGCCTTTTCTTTTTCTTTTCACTAAGCAGAATTAACTTGCATGCTGCAAAGGATTCATTAACAGAAATGAACAGCAAGTATAATTCTACAGGCATGTCTATATATGTCACAAAATTCACATAATAGACAATTAAGAAAAACAGGCTTAAACCGAATCAAGTTATACTAAATAATATTGCTTTCAAATTGTTGGAAATAAGCGTTCGTATAACAAGATTGAGAAAAGAAAGACTTATCGAATTGATGATCCAAACTCTGGCATGACGTGTTAAACTGTTAGCACTTGTTGGAACACACTATTATAGGCTGGTTGAGCAAACTATTAGTTGTGGCATGGTATGGAGGCCACTGCCTTGAAAGCAATATTTCCGAGTGACCGAGGTGGCGATCAGCAACGGTTGCTCCCCAAAGTTACACAGCTCTACCCAGTAGTGCGCCCACTCGCTCTACTGGATGTGGAAACAACAGAACAGTACCAAAACCAGGGTGTAGTAAATTGAAAGAGAAAGGAGAGCAAAAATTGTATACTTCTAGCTCTGTAATTGCTTAGAAGATTGTGTCTATCAAATGAAACCAAAGCTGAGTTTATATAGGCTAAGCAAGGGCAAGCCCAATAAAGCCCTTAAAAGCACAATAAAAACTGTTTTTTTCGGTTTCAAGAATTAAACCACACAATAAAATCTTAGTATCGGTTTCAAGAATTAAACCACGTTTTAATTCCGAACCGTTACAAAATGTCATTTGCAAGCCATTTTTCCAACACCCCTTACGTCTCTATCACTGCTACCTCTGTATATTGATTTCAAAGACTAATACTTTTGTACGACCATGATCACTACTGATCAATCAGCATAATTCTAACCGAGTAACTGACATTTCTCAGTGACGTGTTTAGGACTCTTGCACTTCTCCTCTTGGATGCTAAGTAAAGCCTTGTTCCGACTCATAGCACTCTCCATGTATTCTTGCAAAGGTGGAAGAGAAGCCCGCTCCGAGTCTTTTGGTGCTTTACCTCGTATTATCTATCACATCCCAATATTTTCTGACATTTGCCAACCAAACTATGAAAGGCAAGATCAAATGAAAGAAAGGATAATACTTTACCTTTGAAGCCCACTGCCTCTCAGCTTGTTGGCACACATCTCTAATATCCCTTCCAGACATTCTACAATACAATGGATCTGTCATTACAATCAGATAAAACTGTGGCAAATCATCTCACTCGCCTAACTTACCCCTCTGTACTTTTAGCAAATTCTACCAATTCAGATTTTGTCAGGTGCTTTGCATACTGGGCTGCTATTTCCTCACGGTTCTGCTGATCAGGTAGGCCAAAATAAATCATTGAATCAAATCGGCTGGCATGGAAATGGAAGAAACATGTATTAGACAATCAATCCATTAGTGGAGGGTACACGAAGGTTTATGGAGAAGTGTAGCAATATACCTAATAAAAGCAGGATCAAGATCTTGCTTTCTATTTGTTGCAGCAATAACAACCACCTTTTTATCCTGTTCAAACCCATCAATCTGCAGAGCAAATAACACAACATAAGCACACACGGCTTCATACACAGACTGCTACAAGGTTGATGAACTAAATCACGCCTAAATTATCAAACAAGTAGATATGTTGAGATCCCTCTATGAGTATCACTAATCAAGAGATGCAAGTAAATATAAGATATAGGAAATAGAAAGAAAAAGTAAATATAAGATACCACCCCAGCATTCTGAAGAAAAAAGTCACAATGTACAGTCTTGGGGGCAGTGCTAATAATTGATAATGAGATGCAAGTTTATCCAAATTGATGGCAAGGACATACACAATAATAAGGGTTAATTGTTAAAAACTACAACATGTTTTGTCCACTTGCTAAAAACTACACTGAGTTTAAAAGTGGACAAAAACATACAATAAGTATTGTCCACAGTCTTCTGTTAAAATAAATAACAATTCTGTTAACCCCTACAGGATATGTGGACAATACATATATCATTGGAAAGTATTGTGGTCAAAACATATAGCATTGAAAAGTACTGTGGTCAAAACATATAGCATTGAAAAGTACTGTGGTCAAAACATATGGTCCCAATACTTAACAGAACAAAATATTCTGTTCATTATTTTAACAGAAGACTGGACAATACTTATTGTATGTTTTTGTCCACTTTTAAACTCAGTGTAACTTTTAGCAAGTGGACAAAACATGTTGGGGTTTTTGGCAATTAAAGCTAAAAAATTATACTTGGCCATCGCACAGTTGAAAACATAAGTAAGCAGGAAATAAAAGTTTGACGAGAAGTCTAATAAATATCCTGAAGGCTCAGTCTTTCTAGTATTCACATTAAGTACGAAGCCAGCTTTACCTGTCGCAACAACACTGATAAAACTCTACGTGTAGCTTCATGCATTTCACTATCACGAGTCACTGCAAAAGAATCTACCTGCAATAGCATGAAAGATACTTGACAAGATTATGAGGTGATCGAACATAAAATTTAATCTAGAGGGCATGGGATGTAAAATATAAGACGTTGAAGAAGAAAAAACTTATACATACTCCATCCTGAAATAAGTCTCATTTTCTGAAATTGGATGTTCCAAAATAAGTGTCTCATTTCTTATTTAGGAAGTTAATTGGGTATGATTTACCAACAAAACCCATGATTTGAGTTAATTACAACCACTCAGTAGGATAGCAAATGGAGATCACGGGGTGGACGAGGATACACTCCTTAATTCTTGCAAAAAATTGAATGTGACACTTATTTTGGGTAGAGATAAAGACAAGTATCAAGGGAGAGCCCTGGGGCAATAGTCTCGGTGCAAAAGCAGGGGTAAGACCGCATACATAGAGCAGCAACTTCACAATGGTAGGATCCTCATACATTAGGGATCCCATATGGTAATAAGTTTACTCACAGTTAATCACAAGCAAAATTGCAGTTCTCAGAGAGCATTTCATGCCCACTTACCTCATCTAAGAAAATAAGGGCTCCATTGGGAAGCTTGTTCGCAAGTGAAAACACTTTTCCTAACAATCTTTCACTTTCACCATAGTACTTCGACATTACAACTTCCAGTGGCACATAAAGAAGTGGGATACCCTAAAAAAATGAATACCTAAGGTCAGTACATGCAACTTGCAAATCTAAACACACAGGATGACATAATTGAAATTATGGTAGTGGATTCAAAATTTCCTGAAAACTTCAGTTGGTTCTATGTAACCAACCTTCAATACCTTTAGGACAATTAACTGAGATATATAAATCATTACCCACAATAAGTAACAGATTTCCGTCAATGTGAACAGCGAAAAAGTTAACTTTAAAAGCCAAGAGAATAAATTTAGAAGGTAGGAACTAGCACTGTATTACACTGGTCTGTCACAAACAGGGCACAGACAGTTGAAAGCTCTATTTCTTTAATAAGAATAACAAAAAAACAGAACGTAGAAAAGATAAATGTAGTGTTTAAAATTGATACAGTATGACGAAAGACTCATACATGCATGCAATACAGAAATGAAGATAAAAAATGCAATAGTGAAATTAACTATCCAAGATTTTCAAGAGGTACAGAGTGGCTTACCGCTTGATTAGCAATAACACGAGCACAAGATGTTTTCCCCGTACCTGGAATACAGCATGAACCATGAGAAAGCTAGCATAAACACAGCCCATCACCTACCTGTAGGCCCAAAAAAATGCCACAGCTATTTCTCCTTACACTGTGACAAGGTTCAAAAACTCGGGATCGGCCAAAGCAATTTTTGTATTAAATAAACAAATAATATATAATACATATAGCAATATATATGTGTGTGTGTGTGTGTATTAAAATATATACATATACATTTTAGAATTGTATATGAAAAATAGTTGACTGAGTTTTGAGTTTTCATCAAGTTTTGGAGAGATTTTCACGTATCGGATTGGTGATTATGCTCCATCAAGAACTCGGGGGAGTTCACGTCCACCGAGAACTCAGGGAGTTTGACCGATTTTTAGAATACAGACTGTGTTGTTCAAAGTCCAAGCAGTGGAACATTGACAAAGAAGCATGGTGATAAAATTCATTAGTCAATGTCATTACGAAATTCAAGCCCTTGTGAAACCAAAATCCATAAGGATTTAGAGGAGAAGCTCATTGACGCAATCATTAAGCTGAAGTTGTACCAATGTTGATAAATTGAAACATGCCACATCTTTAGGGCAGTTTTAGTCCTCCAATGTCCAAGTTCATCACATTGATAACTATCACTAAAATGATCTAGCAAACTATTTTAAAACCCATGCCTTAACAGTTCTCCAGTGAATAAAAATGTTCTGCCAATAAAAAAAATAAAGCTAAAGTGCACTTGACACTTTCAAAAACGTGGTGTTCTTATCAACTTGATTCAATCTTATGGCTACCAGGTTTATATATCCGTGCCCATTCACCAGCATGACTTGTAAGAATACAGCATTACACATTTTGCAAATTATCTGTATCAGAGGTAATTAAATTGAATCAGGCCGGCATGTCAATGTAGAGATGTGCCTTTTACAGATAGGGTGACTGGGTGAGTAATAAGAGAAACACACAAAATATGTAAATTATTAATAGAGCTATATCGGTTAATATATTAAAACATGTAAACCGAAGACAAGTCGAACCTGGTGGACCCTCAAAGAGGACAGCTCGAGGTCTGTTTGACTCAAACTTGCACCGAGTCCCACGAGCAATGTCATCATATACCTCTGGGCTATGCAAAGCCAACAATATAGTATCTTCTATTTCTCTGCACGAAATGCAGTTAAAAAAGGTATGCAAGCATATCTTGATGCCAACACGATGCGATTGCAAGTTTTAACGAGAATATTCAAATATGAATGGTTAATAAGATATAAAGTTCACATGTACATAACTTCTATGTCACTGTTAAACGTTGGCACTCCACCTAATTCAGTAGCTATTAAGCACTCTATACAAGCAATCAAGGTTCTAAAACTTGGTAAGGGTCAAAACTCGGCAAAACACGTTTTGCATAAAACAAAATAAATATATAATATGTTATAAGTCCAACAAATTTACTGGTATTAGTTTTTTAGGTAGTTATTTATTAGTTATTTATACTTTCTTAATTACTGTGATCATGGGTAGTTATTTATTACTTGCGGGTAGTTACTTGAGGTGTTAGGAAGCTATGTGATCTTTGTATTAGTTAGGAAGTCAGCCTATTTATAAGCTGGCCATTTAATGAAGAAGAGATATCAAGAATTATAAACATAAACTAAAGCCGAAAGGTTTCCATCGAGATCTTGCGTTCTCTCTAATGAATGCTATATGAGATCTTGCATTCTCTCTAACGAATGCTATTTGAGATCTTGCGTTCTCTCCAACGAATGCTATAACCTCTACTACATAACTCTATCCAAGTTCGGGACTATAACATAATACATATGTTAAAGACAAAAAGTAGCAATAGTTTAGTAAAATAAGATAGTTCCGCACCCATTGAAATTCATATCCTGTGAAATTGAATTGTATTTGAAAAGTGAACTGAACTTGCTATCGATAATTTCTTTTTTTCTGTTGATGCTATGCACAGATCTTCGAGTACAAATTTTCATATACACTTTGGTGTTGTATATGAAAACTAGTTGGCTGAATTTTGACCGATTTTCACTTACCGGTGGAAATCAGTCACAACTCGGTGGTTAAGTTTCACCGAGTTCTCGGGGAAATATCGGGTTATTTAGAGCACTGCAAGCAATACTTTCAATCTACATCTATGTGAGTCTGTTATTGGAAAAGTTGTATACACCAAAAATGCAGAGTACATTTTAGCCGATTGATTATTCAAGAGCAGTCACCCTCTGCAAGCAACTAAGAAAAGAGTTTTGAACTACTTAAGTTATCATCTTTCCTGTTAGCCGGCATTTCTAGTGATCCATAAAAGTTAAATTCAGATAATTAATAATCAGTGATTCTTGGAATACACAAAGTAAAAAATAAACTAATTTTCATACGAAGAGGCAACGTTATATGTTATATAGCTTAAATGCTTTACATACCGCTTCTGTTGCTCATAGCCTGCAATATTGTCCCATGATATATCACGATTTGAGGAATTCAAAAGGGGAGCATCGAGCCCATAGACTTTCACTCCCATGGCCTCTAGACTACCAACTGATTTGTCAGTAGATGGCATCTGTGAAGTACCTTCCCTTGGTTTTCTATCCATCTTTCCACCGGATATTTGTAAAACAGAAACAAGAGCATCAAGCTCTTTGGAACTCAAGCTTCCTGGCTTCATAAATTCGATTTCCTGCAAAATGTATGTGAGATTGAAATCTGAAGCAATCATGGTTATCAATTACCATAAGCCTTAGTAAAAGGTAAGAGTATGAGACTATATAAAATAATAAGATTGACAACTAACTGCTTTGTCTGTGCTAATTAGAGAGCGGAATATGAGGACACATAGATCTTCCTCATTATCCTCCAACTGACCCTGTTGTGCTTCTGTTTTCTTCTGTTTCTCTAGGGGACTAAGTGTCAGTTGCCAAGCAACTGTGCTGAAATAGCAAACAGAATATATGATCATCTAGCAGCCATGAGAAATGTTTAGATGAGTAGAAGGTAAAGCATATTCAAAATTATTGAAGATCAAGTGAAGTATATAGCCACTATAAAACAGAAAAATGCTTCCAATTAACCTGTCCCAAGCTCGCAACAACATATCTGAACCCCCACGTTCTCCAACCTTCAGTCCAAGCTGCGAAGCAAGGTTCGCAATTAATTGTGGAATTTCACATCCAGAAGGAACTTGGAACTTGATTGTGACCTACCGAATAGAATAGACTATTAAAAATGCTTAGTGAAAATACTACAACCATTACATTTATCCACTTAATAAACTAGCAGCTTCTTGTCACAAATCCCACACACAACGTTGTTATAATAAACACGACCATGATAAATCATGCATGAGAGTTGCAAACAAAACAAACCATTCAGAGTATAGTGTACCCTTGAGATAAATACATATTACATTAACCTCCATTCGTGTTAAGTCAAGATCAACAACATAGCAAATTAGATATAGCCTAAGCCATGACTAATCCAGGTTAAGTAATTACCACTGTCCACCTTACAAGCTATAATCCAGTGAATTAGCTACCAAGACAAACTACCCATGCCCACATTATATCACTTTTAGTTTAAGCTAAAACCAAACAATTCAAACTACCCATATTATAATCAAGGTTCTAAAACTCAGGATCGGCCAAAGCTCGGCGAGCTGACAAATAAGGATCTTTTGACTAATTAGGGAGATATCAGCAAAACTCATTTTCTATTAAATTCATGTAGTGTATGTAATATATATACATATATTAAAGACAAAAAATACCAATAGTTTAGTGAAATAAGATAGTTCTAAACATATTTTTAATGTATATTATGTGAAGTAAAAGTTGAATAGTATTGAAAAGTGAATTGGACTTGCTATTGATAATCTCTTCCGTGTCCATGCTAAGCACAGATCTTCGATTACAAATTTGCAAATACACTTCAGAATTGTTTATGAGAAGTAGATGCTTGAGTTTTGACCGAGTTTTGAACTGATTTTCACTTATCGAACTTGATGGCTAAGTTTCACCAAGTTGTCGGGGAGTTCTAGGCAAAGTATCAGGATTTTGAGAACACTGATTATGATAATCACTTAAAACATGAACATCTCCGACTTGTGCTTAAACTAAAGTTCCGTTACAATGATGAACACAAACCTAAATTATAATATGTTCTATAAAGAAGGGAGATATAGCAATCATCTCACATATACCTCCACTGAAATAAAAGAGACATGAAGAAACAGCTAATGATCATATCAGATATCACCCAAGCTTATATACTCAATGGAACAAATGTTTTTCTAAATGCATTACAACATCAAAATAACAAATCTTCAACTCTTCAATGTAGAAAGATTTAAAAGGTTATGAGTACAACCTTTTGCCCCTTAACAGCAACAGTGAAGCGAGGATATAAACCATGTCGCATTCCTTTACTTCTTAGCAAGTCTTCAATTCGCTTTCGTTCTTTCTTTGCAATTTCCTCCAAGCCTTCATAAATTGAAGGAGAATTAGCAGACTCTGATGGCAAAACAGGTTTAGCAGACTCTGAAGGCAACGTCGGTTCAGCAGACTCTGATGGCAAAACAGGTTTAGCAGACTCTGAAGACAAAGTCGGTTCAGCAGACTCTGACGGCAAAGTAGGCTTAGCACCAACCTGCAGAAAGCTGCACTCCATGGTCAAATAAATCTAATATTCACGGACTATCCGTAAGTCCAAGATTACCAACCTACCACTTTTCTGGTTACCTCAGCCAGAGAGAGAAAGCAAAAGTATAACCAATTTTGAAATTTTAAAAGGGAACGTATGGAAAGGCTAACAGTTTATTCCATAACAATTTACAGACCTCATCAGCAGCATCAGCATGTGCTATTTGTAACACCCCAGCACCAAGCAAACAAGCTAGCAGAGTTGGCAACATAATATGTCGCTCAGGATCTGTAGCCAGCAGCATTGGCGGAGGAAATTGAGTTGCATTCAAATGCATTTGGCGCCCTAAGAAACCTGGAAATGTACGTAAATGAGCATGAAGCTGTGAATTCCACATAAACCTTGATGATATGCAACCAATATACGCAGGGAAAGAATAAAAAGCAACACTTTCTTCCCAAATTTCACATGAACAGAAGTTCACAGAATCAAAACGTTTGTGCACAACAACAAGCAATAGAATTTCACAAACAATGGAAAACTGAAGCAACCGCAAAAGATCAGGTTCATGATCAATACAACAGCAGCAAACAAAAATCATCATGAAGATTGGAAGCAACTTAGAAATGTTCACGATTCAGGGACAAAGAGAGGAGAGAACCGCACTCTGAAGAAGAAGGGGAGGGAGGCCACGTGACCGATCCCGTGCAGGGGTTAGGGTTTTGGGGGTGATGAAAGCGCGCCACGATCGAGCAGTTCTCGCTACTCGACCTAAAATCGCCATGGATTTGCTCTGGGAGACAGCTTGGGTAAAAAATATATCACAATTTGTTCAGCTTGACCGATAGCTCACCACTGTGAACAGAGACAGTATGTACTCTGCAACAGTTCGCATGCCATTGTATATTACATTCACCGAAGTCGGTGCCACCAATCCGGCTGTGTACTTTGATTGTCAACTCGGGGCAACCCGACCCAGTTCAGAATTTGGATTCTATTCCTTCTGTGTATTGGGAGAAGTTTCCGGCAAAGTCGGCCCACGTACCGTGACTATTGACCGAGGGTACAATAACATCAGGTTCAGCACTGAATGTGCATGGGCCGGGGACCCGGAATAGATCCGGGTTTTGTGACCGGACGTTTTTTTCAAAGCGAGGATCACATTGTCATAGAGCCCGTACAGTGCAGCGAACCGGATTGGATGTGGCGCACGGGTCGCGGTTTGATCCACTGTGGGGCACCCTTTTTGCGAACCGTGAACTGTATAAATACGGTTCGCGGGCAATGTGCGACCCGCGAACTATATTTACTGTTTGCGGGCCGTTCGATCCGATTCGTGCGTCTACTATCCGTGTTGCGACACATGGCCATCCTGATTTTTCTTTAAAAAATATGTAAAATCATATTTAATTAAATAGGATAAGTCCAAAAGTAAAGTATAGATAGATAATTTTACACTATAACAAGGGAAAACTACCAATACCTACCCAAAATCAAGTCCATTTAATTGATGTTTACCCTAAAGTTTAAAGTTAACTGATGCATACCTTTAAGTTTCGAAAATGTAACTCAAAACCCCTCCGTCAGCTAAAATGACGAAAATACCCTCAACTACACTTCAATAATTATGTTAAAAAATTATTTAAAAATTACTTTTATTATATATATAGGGGGCTATCAAGTACAAACCACCCCTTACATCAGAACATAGAACTAATCTACATCATCCAATATAGTAAATCAAGGGCTCATATGTTACACGAATTTGGCTGGATTTTTTTTTAATGCGCGGATGTGCAGGGTAAATTAGGAAAATTGTTTTTGAGAATCGCATATGAAAAATAAAAGGGCTGCGATTTTCGTTTTTTTTTTCACCAGGTTTACTATTTTGATCTTTCCCGCTTCGTTTCAACTCCGATTTAATTTTTTCTTCCGCCAATAATTTTGTTTTTCCAAGGCTTATCTATCAAGTAGCATATTGAATACGTTTTGAAGCAAGAAAAAAAACGATTTACTCAAACAAAAAAAGGGAACGAAATTAATATATGTTTTGTAATGTTCAGTTGTATGTGTACGCTAAACTTAATGTGTGTTTATGTTGTAAAGTGAAAAGTTATGGGTAGTATACATATAAATGCATTTGCAAAAACGTACATTAAGGTTGGCTTACACATACAGATGAAAATGGTAAAAACATACATTACGTTTAGCGTACACATACAAATGAAAATGGGGAGAACATACATTAAGTTTAGCCTACACATATGCAGTTGCGAAAACATAAAAACATACATTAAGTTTAGCCTACACATACAAATTGTCACGCCCCAATTTCAGTAAATCGAACTCGGGACGCGAACGTTTTAAAAACATACAAATTGTCACGCCCCAATTTCAGTAAATCGAACTTGGGACGCGAACGTTTTAAAAACATAAAAACACTTGAAACCTGTTTTCATTAAATCACTTAAAATGCCAATTTAGTTCAACAAAATAATAATTACAGTTTAAAACACGTCCCAACAAGTGGACAAAAGTACACGGTATCCGTCACTAGACTCAAAAGACAAAACCCGGACTCCGCTCCTAGCTCCACAAGCTTCGAGAGCTCACCTAGTCCGTCCCACGAACAGTACCTGTAGGAAAAGCAGCTAGGGGTGAGCGTTCGCTCACCACCACGGATAACAGACTGACTACAGCATAATTAGCAGAAAAGCCAGTAACACTAAAACCAAACCCAACACCCGGACTATAGTCCCCAACTCAAGTACCTAACTGACCCACAACCCGTTACTTTCCTCGACAGACTCAACGCTCGATAAAGTAATTTAGACCCGACACAACTATCGACGACCTCCTCAAGGACACGACAGAAAGACTACACAACGCCAAACAAGATCACAAAGGATCGCACACCAGCTGCTCAGTAACCAATCTCAATCAGGTCAGGGTTCGACCTATCGCAATTCCTCGACACGAAGTCGGATCAGGCTGTCGACCTTTCAAACTCGCAATTCATCGACACTAAGTCGGATCAGGCTGTCGACCTTTAGAACTCGCAATTCATCGACACTAAGACGGATCAGGTTGTCGACCTTTAGAACTCGCAATTCATCGACACCAAGTCGGATCAGGCTGTCGACCTTTAGAACTCCCCACCCCAGGTAACCACAATCACAATCACAGGCAAGTTCAATCACACAGGCACTCAAAGCCACTCAAGACACCTCAACAGTCAGGACTCGGGTTCAACAACCCCACGGGCACTCACTGCCACTCAAGACACACCAACGGTCAAGACTCGGGTTCAACAACCCCACGGCACTCACTGCCACTCAAGACACACCAACGGTCAAGACTCGGGTTCAACAACCCCACGACACTCACTGCCACCTCAAAACACACCAACGGTCAAGACTCGGGTTCAATAACCCCACGGCACTCACGGCCACCCCAAAACATCAACAGTAAGACACGGGCACTCATGGCCACCCAAGACACCAATTTAAATACACGGGCTCTCATTGCCACCCAAGACACCAATTTAAATACACGAGCTCTCATGGTCACCCAAGACACCAACAATTAAATACGGCTCTCATGGCCACCCAAACTCAACAATAAATAATGCGGGCTCTCAAGGCCACCCAAACTCAACAATAATAACGCACAACAACCTCCGGCATACTCGATGCCTCCAACAGTCCTAAGATCACTAGTTTCACAAACAACCTCCGGGCATGGTCATATGCCTCCAGTAATTCAATTATCGCTAAGTTCTCTATTCCTACGACACTACTAAGTGTCACATGCTTTTCTCTTAAACGCTACAATCCCGCATCACGCTTTTCTAATAATTAAATAAAACTACTCAACCCACGACACCCCGGTGTCACATGCAATTCTACTGTTAACTTTCCCCAGTCAGGGCCGAGATCCGGATACTTTTCCCTACCTCGTGCGTGTTTCCAAAAGCCAACCAACAAGCTCCGGCGTGATCTCAGTCACTCGCCTAGCTTTCCTTTCCCTTGGTCAGCAGCACGATCTAATAAGAACACAATTTTAAACACCTTTAAGTTCGCAGACATAAACTGGAATTTAATAAACTTGACGCCCAAAAGTAACCCAGACAATGTCGATCACTCCCAAACTTCCCAATTACTCGACATTGTCGATATTGGACCCGTAAAGGCCCGATTCGCCCGACATGGCGAATCTGCCCGGGTTTTGGAAACGCTCTTCCGGTGCTCCGAAAATTTCCATTTTCGTTTCTATCATTCCTAATTAAATTCACGTGTTCCAACGCACTTGGCGGAATCAATTTCCGATGCCCGAACGTTCTATTCCGCAATTAAAATTTCTAACCACATTTTCCGGATTTTCACGAACTACAAACCCTAATTCCTTATTTCTCAATACACAAATGACAACCCAAGACTAATCCATTTATTGCTATAATTATTTCTGACCTCCAACCTAACCCTCAAATGTTAGCATTTATCATAAAAATATACCTTACAAAGTACCTTAAATTTTCGACAAAAAAACAAAATAGGAACTAAGCCTCGTTGTGATCTTACCTTGGCAGCCACTTACATGACACAGTAATGCTTTCTCCTAGGTAACTAAGATGATCAATCACTGCTCATGATGACCATATGAGCATTTACTGCTTCCAATTCCATTATAGCAATCAGAGCAGTGGAGTATCTTGGCATTTGTTCTCATACGAGGTCTTGAACAACATCCTCCAAGATGCATCAAAACAAAAGAGAGAACACCGGCTCTTAGCTCGCCCTCTCTCTTTGATCTCTCTATCAAGAATGGATGCCGCAACCTTACACAGTGAAAGACCATCAAATCCTCTTTGCACTGTCAGCCGCCAACCTCTCATCAAAAAGGAACCCTACTTCCCTCATATATCAATACAAGATGATAAGAGAGTTGGGCTTAAATTTGGGTTAAATGGGCCTAAAGGTCATGGAATTTAGAGCCCAAAGAAAAAATAACAATGTTCACCCACAATTATCTCAGCACAATTAATTAATTCGATAAAAACCTTAATTCGACTTCGTTTGACCAAAAATTGATTTTTTTCGTAAAAGTAGTCATTTGAAAGGAAATGACCCAACTAAGCCAACCGTAACGACGACTAATCTTTTTAGGTCCCAAAAATGTCTCGAATGTCTCCCGGAGTCATCGGTTGACTTTTCCGGCACAAAATCAACTTTTGCCAAAAACCTCCGGTTCAACCGGGATCGAACGGGAGCGGTTCTTACACAAATGAAAATGGCAAGACCATACATTGAGTTTAGCTTCTATAATACATATATTAGGTATACTACCCATAACTTTTCACTTCACAACATAAACATACATTAATTTTAGCGTACACATACAAATGAAAATGGGGAGAACATACATTAAGTTTAGCCTACACATATGCAATTGCGAAAACATAAAAACATACATTAAGTTTAGGTTACACATACAAACGAAAATGGAAAGAACATACATTGAGTTTAGTTTCTATAATACATACATTAGGTTTGGTGTACACATACAACTAAAAAACAAAACATACATTAATTTTGATTCCTTTTTTGTTTGTTTGAGTAAATCGTATTTTTCTTGCTTCAAAACGTATTCAATATGCTACTTGATAGATAGATCTTGGAAAAAGAAAATTATTGGCGCAAGAAAAAATTAAATCGGAGTTGAAACGAAGCGGGAAAGAACAAAATAGTAAACTTGGTGAAAAAAAAAAATGAAAGGCCAAAGTCGAAAATACCCTAAAAAACGCTGAAAAAACGATTTTGGAATAGAATTAGGCGCGTGTGGATTAAATCAGGAATCTAATCTCACTCATCCAAAAAACGATTTCAATGGATAGGATTAGTTCTACGTTCTGACCAATTTGTGAGGTTTGTACCTGATAGTGATCCAATTCGTGAGTCTGCTATCCGTGTTGCGACACGTGGCCATCCTGATTTTTCTTTAAAAAAAATATGTAAAATCATATTTAATTAAATAGGATAAGTCCAAAATTAAAGTATAAATAGATAATTTTACACTATAACAAGGGAAAACTACCAATACATACCCAAAACCATGCTCATTTAACTGATGTTTAGCCTGAAGTTTAAAGTTAACAGATGCATACCCTTAAGTTTCGAAAATGTAACTCAAAACCCCTTCGTCAGCTAAAATGACGAAAATACCCTCAACTACACTTCAATAATTATGTTTAAAAAATTATTTAAAAATTACTTTTGTTATATATATAGGGGGGCTATCAAGTACAAACCACCTCTTACATCAGAACATAGAACTAATTTACACCATCCAATATAGTAAATCAATGGCCCATATGTTACCCGAATTTGGCTGAATTTTTTTGTAACACACGGGTGTGCAGGGTAAATTGGGAAAATTTTTTTTGAGAATCGCATATGAAAAATAAAAGGGCTGCGATTTTCGTTTTTTTTCACCAAGTTTACTATTTTGATCTTTCCCGCTTCGTTTCAACTCCGATTTAATTTTTTCTTCCGCCAATAATTTTGTTTTTCCAAGGCTTATATATCAAGTAGCATATTGAATACGTTTTGAAGCAAGAAAAAAAACGATTTACTCAAACAAAAAAGGGAACGAAATTAATGTATGTTTTGTAATGTTCAGTTGTATGTGTACGCTAAACTTAATGTGTGTTTATGTTGTAAAGTGAAAAGTTATGGGTAGTATACATATAAATGCATTTTCAAAAACGTACATTAAGGTTGGCTTACACATACAGATGAAAATGGTAAAAACATACATTAAGTTTAGCGTACACATACAAATGAAAATGGGGAGAACATACATTAAGTCTAGCCTACACATATGCAGTTGCGAAAACATAAAAACATACATTAAGTTTAGCCTACACATACAAATGAAAATGGCAAGAACATACATTGAGTTTAGCTTCTATAATACATATATTAGGTATACTACCCATAACTTTTCACTTCACAACATAAACATACATTAATTTTAGCGTACACATACAAATGAAAATGGGGAGAACATACATTAAGTTTAGCCTACACATATGCAATTGCGAAAACATAAAAACATACATTAAGTTTAGCCTACACATACAAATGAAAATGGCAAGAACATACATTGAGTTTAGCTTCTATAATACATATATTAGGTATACTACCCATAACTTTTCACTTCACAACATAAACATACATTAATTTTAGCGTACACATACAAATGAAAATGGGGAGAACATACATTAAGTTTAGCCTACACATATGCAATTGCGAAAACATAAAAACATACATTAAGTTTAGCCTACACATACAAACGCAAATGACAAGAACATACATTGAATTTAGCTTCTATAATACAAACATTAGGTTTGGTGTACACATACAACTAAAAAAAACAAAAGATACATTAATTTTGTTTCCTTTTTTGTTTGTTTGAGTAAATCGTATTTTTCTTGCTTCAAAACGTATTCAATATGCTACTTGATAGATAGATCTTGGAAAAAGAAAATTATTGGCGCAAGAGAAAACTAAATCGGAGTTGAAACGAAGCGGGAAAGAACAAAATAGTAAACTTTGTGAAAAAAAATGAAAGGCCAAAGTCGAAAATACCCTCAAAAACGATGGAAAAAACGATTTTGGAATAGAATTAGGCGCGTGTTGATTTAATCAGGAATCTAATCTCACCCATCCAAAAAAACGATTTCAATGGATAGGATTAGTTCTACGTTCTGACCAATTTCTGACCAACATGAGGTTATATAATGGTAACTTTTGAAAAATAATTTTGATTTTATAATAAAATATATTTTATACAATTTTATAAATTATTACATTCGTATTTTATTTTTAAAATTTTAATTTGAAAAATAAATTAAAAATTAAGATCTTATTTTCATAATTAATGAAATATATTAAAATTTAATTATCTTTAAAAATTATTTATCAAAGTAATCTGCTTTTATATAAAAATAAATTCATATCTGATTTTAATAATTAATAATATAGAATAAAATAATTTTATATAACAATTATTATTTCCCTTTATATATTAATATATTAGGAAAAAAATATTTTGTTAATATTAATAATTATAAAAATCAGATTTGAATTTATTTAATAAAAAAATAGAATACTCTAATAGTAATTTTAGAAAGATAATTGAATTTAAAATATATTTTATTAATTATGAAAATCAGATTTTAATTTACTTCTAAAATTATATTAAAAGTACAATATGAATGTAGTAACTAATAAAATTGATTTATAAAAATAATATTTTGTTCAATTTTATTAGTTACTACATTCATATTTTACTAAGGGAAAATTTCATTTTACCACCCTACAAACATTTAATTTCAGTTTAATACCTTGACATAAATTTTTTTCACTTTCATACTCTAACCAAACTTTTAATTTCACTTTGATACCCAACCGGGTAAAAAGTCCATAATACCCCTAACTATTACTCAAATTTTCAAACTCATGCCATTGGTTCAGAATTTGAAAATAAGTGAAATGACAATAATACCCTTCATTGTTAGGGTGTTAAAATGAAAATTCCACTACTTTTAAAATAAAATCAGTTTTTTTATATAAATTCAATTTTAATTTAAGAAAATTATTTTATTTTCAAAAATTCAGTTTATTTTTTATAAATTCTGTTTTTATTTATATTTTTTTTCAAAAATTCAGTTTTTAATTAAAAAATACATAAAAATCATTTTTTTAAAAAAATACATAAAATCAGTTTTAAAATCTTAATTAATATTTTTTTTCTACCCTCTCTCTACTGTGCATCTTCTCTCTCTACAGGGTTCATTTTTTTTGCTCGTGTCTATTTTTCTGGGTTCATCTCCTTTTTGCTCATCAATTAAAAGATATCAATATATCTGGTTCATGGAATCTTTACAACAGTATATCAAAAATTGATATCTTTACAACAATCCAATCTCAAAATTAAAATCAACAAAACATAAACTACAAAATTCTACATCTAAAATCAACAAACTCAGATCCCCTTTAGTGATTTCGTTGAGTTTCGGCAGCCTTCATCTCCTCTAGAACCATAACCCTAACCCCAAATCTCAGTTCCAATTTTCACCCATTGAAGCCCAGCCGATCAACACCCAGGGAGACACAGAAGTCGTCGCTGCCATGGAAGCCCATCCCCTCCGACTCACTCTCCGACCCCCTCTCCGGTACACTGCCGCCTAAAAACCCCCTCTCCGGATCTGTCCCTCAAACCTTCTTTGAGGCTTCCAAAATGGAGTTGTGATAGAGTAGATTGGAGAATGGAAACAGAGGAGAATCGAATCTAGGGCTTGGGTCTCCAGATCTATGGCTTCCTTGAAGCGGCGGCGACTCTTCTTCCGTGAAGCCTCCCTCCCAGCGGCGATGGGTGAGTAGGTTGGAGAGTACTGGAGATGGGGTTAGGGAAGACGAAGTGAAGACGAAGAATAATCTACATTTGGATCTGATTTAAAAAAGAAATCAATTTTTTTTAGGTAAAAAAATGAAAAAAAATAAAATTAAAAAAGAAATATAATAAAATTAAAAAAAAAACTGATTTTTTTTTTATTTTTTAAAAATTATATATATTTTTAACTAAAATATGAATTTTTGAAAAATAAAAATAATTTTCATAAATAAAAACTGAATTTATAAAAAAACTGATTTTATTTTTAAAGTAGTGAAATTTTCAATTTAACACCCTAACAATGAAGGGTATTATTGTCATTTCACTTATTTTCAAATTTTGAACCAATGGCATGAAATTGAAAATTTGAGTAATAGTTAGGGGTATTATGGACATTTTACCCGGTTGGGTATGAAAGTGAAATTAAAAGTTTGGTTAGGGTATGAAAGTGAAAAAAATTTATGTCACGGTATTAAACTGAAATTAAATGTTTGCCAGGGTGGTAAAATGAAAGTTTCCCTTTTATTAATTATGAAAATCAGATTTTTATTTATTTTTCAAATTATATTAAAATTAAAATATGAATGTAGTAACTAATAAATTTATTTTTATAAAATTTAATTATATTTCAAATTATATTTATCAAAATAATACGATTTTAAAAAATAAAATTAAAATAGAAATATAATAATTAATAAAACTGATAAAATAATAAAGTATAATTTTTTTTTGAAAAATTATCGTTGAATTATATATTTTTTTAAATACTTATCAAAATAATTTTATTTTTCAGAAAATAAAATATAATTTTAATAATTTATAAATTTTATAAAATATTTTATTTAAAAACTGAATCTTTATTTTGAAAATAGATTTAAATGAATTAATAAACTATGAATTATCTTGTTTAAATTGGAATGAGGGTATTATTGTCCTAAAATAATTGAAAAGCATATTTGTCAAATTTTAAACTATAATAGCATAGAAAACAAATTTATACCATTATGAGGCATATTTTATGAATTTTCTCATCCCGAATCCTAATCCTCTATATGTGAGTCACTTGATGTACATGCTCTTACAGCTACAATACATATATTTAGGGGTATAATTGTTGGGTCTTGAGGTAGGGTTGGAGATGAACCAACTCGCAGCGGAAAATCAATGAAAACCAAGAGACGATTAAAACAATGAAACAACTAACAAAGAATGGATTCACAAGAGAAAAATTCAGCACTAGTTCTTACCAAAACAAGAACACCGGGTAACGAATGATTGGCTTGAGTCTCCAAGACGCCTACGTATCCACATGGGAATCAAAGCCACATAGTTCTTCTCTTTGAGGACTCAAGAACACAAAAATGGAGGTGGAAACTAGCCAAACCCGAAATTTCCATGGAGAGGAGGGAGAAGTTGTGTTTCCTATTCTTGTCTTGTGTTTGTTATGTTGAAAAAAGATGACTTAAACATAACAAAACCCATACTTGTCCAACTAAAGGCATGGGACAAGTATGATGTCAACTAAAGTGTAAATAGGACAAAGTATGGCAAGACAAGATTGGGTTAGGTGGTGAATCACCAACACCTTAATCCTTGTCTTGCTTACTTAGTACTAATTAATCAAGACTTGATTAATTAGTTCCATGGGCCTTGGTTGCATGGGCCTTTCATGGGCCTCTTGGAACATGGCCCGTGACCATTTCCAACGAGGTCCCGTGATTCGCTCATCGCCTCCAAGCCTGTTGGAATTCTAGGGAGCAAAACGCAGCGGAAAATAAAAACTTTCCCTAGAATAGCCTCAGGATCCATGTAATTCCGAGTAAACCGACAAACAAAAATTAAAGGAGAGATTACCTCTTTCAATTTTCCAGCTTGGTTCGAGACAGGGACCAACTTGCAGCTCGTATATCTCAGCAACGAACCGTTGGAATGAAAATCCCTCCAGTCAGATTGAAGACCAATATGTGTAGAACGTTCACTCCAAAAATCAGCAAGATCGGACCTCGGATGAACCTCCGATCGAGCTCTTTACAGTGGCTGGTCGGACAGAATCTGGGCAGAAAAATCTGGGCAGATTTTTCTCTTCTTCTTGCAAATCAAGCACACTCGAAGCAAATAGGTTTGATGGATTAAGTGTGAGTTGAGACGTTTCCAAAAGGATCCGTCCTCTACCGGTATCCACACCAACAAGATATCCCAAATCGCTTGTGTGCTAGCACAAAGGAAGAACACTTCTTCCTCTCTTTCTCTCTAACTCGTTTCTCTCTCTACCCTTTGAGAACCATTCTCAACACAATGAAAAATCTGATTTTTCTTCCCTCTCTTGCATGCTTATATAACCCAACATGACCACACTTATTTTATTTGAAAAAACCCAACACTTGGACTTCCAACTTGGACAAGTGTCTCACTTAGGTTTTGCATGCTTACTATTCCTAAACATGACTCCACTAAGTCATTTCAAGCAAGTCCAACTCTTGGACTTTCTTTTATGACAAGTGTCTCATTTTAGGAGTAGTGCTCATGCAAAAATACCCTCTTTGAATTTCACAAATTCAAGAGTCATTTTTGCATTTTAATTGCCCAACATAATCTTCATTATATTGGCAATTCGAAAAACGAGTTAATGAATAAATAAATATTATATCATATATAATATATTATTATATTCATTTGAGGGACTTCATAAGTCCAATTCGATATTGGGCTCGTTGTTGTGTGCGACCATGTAGGCTCATAACACGTGTTGGCAGTGGGCCCGAAATCCTCGTTTCGTCCACATGTCATAGTTGGCCTCTAGCAAGGCATTATGACTACCCAAACGTTTATGATGATCGTTAATCCGACTTAACCTTTACCCGCTAATATGCTAACCCTTCTGTCAACGATATCTCGATCGAATAAGGCATAGGGCCGTCATCCTTATGCTGTTTCTTGATCTTAAGTAGACTGCCAGTGATAACTCTTTATCAATTCGCATGGCCATGCTTTTCCTGCAGTCCCACTTATCAAGGGGCCCAAACGATATCTCTCATATTTATATGAGTGACAGATCTCTTATCAGTCAACCATATCTCTCACATAGACACTTATGCACCCAATCACAGCCTTTATAATTGCCCGGTTAAAGACAACGTTTAACTGTGTCAAAGCACACAACCACCTATGTAGAAATCATGATGACTATAAGGTCAGAGGACTTAAGTCATATTACGGTACTGAGAAATACTCATGACAATTCCTATGTAGTATTCTCATAGTGGGTCATCCAATGTCATTTCCCTAAATGACATCTATGATTTGACTTCATATCCAATATGTATGATCAGTAAAACGTGATCATCAGCCAACATCATACTAGTCTTAGTATATCAGTAAGACCAGGGATCAAGTGAATAATACTCTATTACTTCTAAGAGTTTTACTATCATCTCCTCAACCCGATGATCTTAAGAAAGAGTATCATTCACACTATTAACATTTCACAAATGACAATAGTAGTGCCGATGTATTAATGAAATGATAATGTCGTCCATAATCATGATTGGCCTAGGGCACAAAAACCAACAAAGCCTTCCATACCGGAAATGTCCAACATTATCCGACGCGATCAATCCCAAGACTCCAAGCCTTGCCTCGATCCGTAAAGTCCTATTCACTTACGGGTACATGACCCAAAACCCAGTTTTGGTCATGTCTCGAGACAACTCCCTTTTTGGCCATTCTCCATAAATGTGTCAATGAGTTTCATCCTCCGGTGTGACCCTTAGGTTTATGCATGTCAATAGATCAACGTAAAATCCCATTTTACTTGATTCTATTTAAGTGGCAACTAACGAGACTTTAGTGTGGCCTGACACTGCATAACGAATCGACCCTGTCGATTCTAACCTTTCCGTCGTCCCTGTCATTATCCTTTTATCTCTGATATCCTGATTGAGATAAGGCATAGAGCCGTCATCCTTATTATTCTCAATCATTGTTCCTTGATATGTGAGATGACTGAATATATGATACCCAGTATCATGTGCATGGCCATGCTATTCTTTCAGTCACTCTCGATCAAGCGGCCGAGAACCAATATCTTTCTCATACCTCAGTGTGAGGGATAAATCCCTTAGCCGTCTTTCGTGTCACTCATGTAGCCCGTCCCCAAGCCAATCCTGGCCGTTATGGAAGCCCTGTTACGGACAACGTTAGGCTCAGGTCAAACTTAGTTGTCGACTACATAGCGATCACAAAGACTCCTTGGTCTAAGGATACATGACAAGCTACGACAATGAATATGTTCATGACTTGATCTATGGCACATATTCATGTCGGGTCGTCCAATATCATGTCCCACATGATATCTATGATCAGACTCCGGAATCCCATTCCAATGACTTACAGAACGTAAGCCATGAAGATCCATCTTTCATACTAGTCGCTTCTAGTGAAGCTTTGTTGACTAGGGACCCATTGAGTGTGATTTATCTCGATCTATGGTTCTATTCGCATGGTGGGCATAGATCAGAGCACACATCGATATATTACTCCAACACATAAGTAATATAAAGTCGCTTTAATTTTATTGCTAACGATGATATATACATATGGACATTTAGGATTGAACTACGGGCACTAAGACTAACAATCTCCCACTTGCCGTAGTTCTAATCTAAACTCCAATATGTCCCCAACGACTTTACATGTCTAACATGTTTAGGCAGCGACACTGCCTTAGTTTAAGGGTTGGCTATGTTATCATCTGTTGCAATGTAGGTTATCTTCACTTCACCTCAGTTCAATATTTCTCTGATTAGGTGGATACGTCGTAGTACATGTTTTGATTTGTTATGCGATCTGGGCTTTTAGCTTGCGCAATGGCCCTTGTGTTGTCGCAAAATGGATTCACCGGGTTGGATGAGTTTTTAATTACACCCAACCCTGCCGTGAATTTCCAAATCCACATAGTCTCCATAGCTGCCTCTACAGCATCCATGTACTTGGCCTCTATCGTAGATTCGGCAATGGTATCTTGCTTTACGCTGTCCCAGCTAAAGCTCTGCCATCCAGCATAAACACATATCCTGACTGACTTCTAAAGTCATCTGGATTTGTCTTGGAAAACTAGCATCTACTCATCCTTCGACGACTAGTTCATCATCATCTTTCCCCCGGGTTAGACTGATATCTACTGGTACAACATAAGGCTTACGAGACATTCGGTCTCATACATGTCATGGCATATATGATCGATCTTGCCCCCAGGCGCATAGGATTCTCATCATCCTTTTCAGCCCATCAGATGTCTTAGGGCACTGAGTCTTGCTGAGATGAATGCCATGACTAGTGGGTAAGAGTCCTTTCTTTGAATCTAGCATTGAGAACCTACTCAATGCCTCGTTCACATAGGTTCCCTGACTTAAATCCAAGACCCTCTTGGTGCGATCTCTACATATCTTAATCATTAAGATATAAGAAGCATCGCCTAAGTCCTTTATTGAAAAACACTTCCTCAATCAAGCTTTAGTCTCGTGCAAGGTTGGGATGTCGTTTTCAATGAGAACCAGAAAGGTAATCTTGCTCCCACTAGCCTTCTTATAAACGCAAGATTCATCCTCGTTCTTGATTAAGCCAAATCCAATTACAGCTTCATCAAGACGAAGGATCCAACTCCGAGAAGTTCGTTTCAATCCATAAATGGATTTCAACAACTTATAAATCTTTCCCTTATTCTTCGGATCGTCAAAACCTTTGGGCCGAGACATACAAACGTACTCAGTCAAATTTCCATTTAGGAAAGCGGTTTTGACATCCACTTGCCATATCTCGTAATTATGATACGCAGTTATGTCAAGAAGAATTTGGATCGATTTTGACCATAGCCACTAGGGAGAAGGTTTCCTAATAGTCAATCCATTGGATCTACCTATAACCTTTCGCCACCAGTTGAGCTTTGTACGTCAGAGGGTTGTCGTCCATGTCCATCTTCACCTCGAAGATCCATTTGCATCCGATGGTCCTCACACCATTGATGGGATCAACCGGTTCCCAGACTCGGTTGTCCGACATGGATTGCATTTCCTCCCTCATGGCTCCCAGCCATAACTCGGAGTCGGGCCCATCCACGACTTCTTGAAAGGTGGCTGGATCATCGTGATCCACCATGACTTCATTGTCACCTCCAGATACCATATCTTGGAGGTGGAAGATTGATACTTTCAAATCGCCTTGGACCTTCCGGAATTGTAACAGGAATTGGTTCTTACTCTACGACAATCTCTAGCTCCTTTCTACTGGGTTGTCAATTGGTTTAGACAGATCTATACCATTCTGAATTTCTTCGAGATGCACAGTCCTCCCAATGACGTCTTTGGAAACAAAACTCCTTTTCCATAAAGACCCCACCCCAAGCGACGAACTGTTGGGTCTCGAGGTAGGGTTGGAGATGAACCAACTCGCAGCGGAAAATCAATGAAAACCAAGAGACAATTAAAACCATGAAACTACTAACAAAGAATGGATTAACAAGAGAAAAATTTCAGCACTAGTTCTTACCAAAACAAGAACACCGGGTAACGAATGATTGGCTTGAGTCTCCAAGACGCCTACGTATCCACATGGGAATCAAAGCCACGTAGTTCTTCTCTTTGAGGACTCAAGAACACAAAAATGGAGGAGGAAACTAGCCAAACCCGAAATGGCCATGGAAGAGGGAGAGAAAATGTGTTTCCTATTCTTGTCTTGTGTTTGTTATGTTGAAAAAAGATGACTTAAACATAACAAAACCCATACTTGTCCAACTAAAGGCATGGGACAAGTATGGTGTCAAGTAAGGTGTAAATAGGACAAAGTATGGCAAGACAAGATTGGGTTAGGTGGTGAATCACCAACACCTTAATCCTTGTCTTGCTTACTTAGTACTAATTAATCAAGACTTGATTAATTAGTTCCATGGGCCTTGGTTGCATGGGCCTTTCATGGGCCTCTTGGAACATGGCCCGTGGCCATTTCCAACGAGGTCCCGTGATTCGCTCATCGCCTCCAAGCCTTCCATACCGGAAATGTCCAACATTATCCGACGCGATCAATCCCAAGACTCCAAGCCTTGTCTCGATCCGTAAAGTCCTATTCACTTACGGGCACATGACCCAAAACCCAGTTTTGGTCATGTCCCGAGACAACTCCCTTTTGGCCATTCTCCATAAATGTGTCAATGAGTTTCATCCTCCGGTGTGACCCTTAGGTTTATGCATGTCAATAGATCAACGTAAAATCCCATTTTACTTGATCCTATTTAAGTGGCAACTAACGAGACTTTAGTATTGCCCGACATTACATAACGAATCGACCCTGTCGATTCTAACCTTTCCGTCGTCCCTGTCATTATCCTTTTATCTCCGATATCCTGATTGAGATAAGGCATAGAGCCGTCATCCTTATTATTCTCAATCACCGTTCCTTGATATGTGAGATGACTGAAGATATGATACCCAGTATCATGTGCATGGCCATGCTATTCTTCCAGTCACTCTCGATCAAGTGGCCGAGAACCGATATCTTTCCCATACCTTAGTATGAGGGATAAATCCCTTAGCCGTCTTTCGTGTCACTCATGTAGCCCGTCCCCAAGCCAATCCTGGCCGTTATGGAAGCCCTGTTACGGACAACGTTAGGCTCAGGTCAAACTCAGTTGTTGACTACATAGCGATCACAAAGACTCCTTGGTCTAAGGATACATGACAAGCTACAACACTGAATATGTTCATGACTTAATCTATGGCACATATTCAGGGCGGGTCGTCCAATATCATATCCCACATGATATCTATGATCAGACTCCGGAATCCCATTCCAATGACTAACAGAACGTAAGCCATAAAGAGCCATCTTTCATACTAGTCGCTTCTAGTGAAGCTTTGTTGACTAGGGACCCATCGAGTGTGATCTATCTCGATCTATGGTTCTATTCGCATGGTGGGCATAGATCAGAGCACACATCGATATATTACTCCAACACATAAGTAATATAAAGCCGCTTTAATTTTATTGCTAACGATGATATATACATTTGGACATTTAGGATTGAACTACGGGCACTAAGACTAACAATCTCCCACTTGCCCTAGTTCCAATCTAAACTCCAATATGTCCCCATCGACTTTACATGTCTAACATGTTCAGGCAGTGACACTGCCTTAGTCAAAGGGTTGGCTATGTTATCATCTATTGCAATATCGGTTATCTTCACTTCACCTCAGTTCAGTATTTATCTGATGAGGTGGATACGCCGCAGTACATGTTGGGATTTGTTATGCGATCTAGGCTTTTAGCTTGCGCAATGGCCCTTGTGTTGTCGCAAAATGGATTCACCTGACTGGATGGGTTTTTAATTACACCCAGCCCTGCCATGAATTTCCAAATCCACATAGCCTCCTTAGCTGCCTCTGCAGCATCCATGTACTTGGCCTCTGTCGTAGATTCGGCAATGGTATCTTGCTTTACGCTTTCCCAGCTAAAGCTCTGCCATTCAGCGTAAACACATATCCTGATTGACTTCTAAAGTCATCTGGATTTGTCTTGGAAAACTAGCGTCTACTCATCCTTCGACGACTAGTTCAGCATCATCTTCCCCCCGGGTTAGAATGATATCTACTGGTACAACATAAGGCTTACGAGACGTCTGGTCTCATACATGTCATGGCATATATGATCGATCCTGCCCCCAGGCGCATAGGATTCTCATCATCCTTTTCAGCTCATCAGGTGTCTTAGGACACTAAGTCTTGCTGAGATGAATGCCATGACTAGTGGGTAAGAGTCCTTTCTTTGAATCGAGCATTAAGAACCTACTCAATGCCTTGTTCACATAGGTTCCCTGACTTAAATCCAAGACCCTCTTGGTGCGATCTCTACATATCTTAATCCTTAAGATATGAGAAGCATCGCCTAAGTCCTTTATTGAAAAACACTTCCTCAACCAAGCTTTAGTCTCGTGCAAGGTTGGGATGTCGTTTTCAATGAGAACCAGAAAGGTAATATTGCTCCCACTAGCCTTCTTATAAACGCAAGATTCATCCTCGTTCTTGATTAAGCCAAATCCAATTACAGCTTCATCAAAACGAAGGATCCAACTCCGAGAAGTTCGTTTCAATCCATAAATGGATTTCAACAACTTATAAATCTTTCCTTTATTCTTCGGATCGTCAAAACCTTTGGGCCGAGACATACAAACGTACTCAGTCAAATTTCCATTTAGGAAAGCGGTTTTGACATCCACTTGCCATATCTCGTAATTATGATACGCAGTTATGTCAAGAAGAATTTGGATCGATTTTGACCATAGCCACTAAGGAGAAGGTTTCCTCATAGTCAATCCATTGGATCTGCCTATAACCTTTCGCCACCAGTTGAGCTTTGTAGGTCAGAGGGTTGCCGTCCATGTCCATCTTCACCTTGAAGATCCATTTGCATCCTATGGTCCTCACACCATTGATGGGATCAACCGGTTCCCAGACTCGGTTGTCCGACATGGATTGCATTTCCTCCCTCATGGCTCCCAGCCATAACTCAGAGTCGGGCCCATCCACGACTTCCTGAAAGGTGGCTAGATCATCGTGATCCACCATGACTTCATTGTCACCTCCGGATACCATATCTTGGAGGTGGAAGATTGACCCTTTCAAATCGCCTTGGACCTTCCGGAATTATAACAGGAATTGGTTCTCACTCTACGACAATCTCTGGCTCCTTTCTACTGGGTTGTCAATTGGTTTAGACAGATCTGTACCATCCTGAATTTCTTCGAGATGCACAGTCCTTCCAATGACGTCTTTGGAAACAAAACTTCTTTTCCATAAAGACCCCACCCCAAGCGACGAACACCATGTTCTCACTGGGATTGTAGAAATAGTATCCCCTTGTTGCTTTGGGACACCAAATGAAGGTGCATATCTCAGATCTTGGTTCGAGCTTAGTCGAAACCAAATGTTTCACATAAGCCTCGCAACCACAAATCTTTAGGAAGGACAAAGCGGGCATCATCCCGTACCATTTAAAAATAGTATCCCTTCCACACCCTTCGTCGAAGCCCGATTCACTATGAATGCGGTCGTCTCTAGAGCATAATCCCAGAAAGAGATTGGGAGATCAGTCCAACTAATAATGGAACGGATCATTGTCTAACAATGTCCGATTTCTCCGTTTGGCTACACCTTTCATCTACAGTGTCCCAGGAGGAGTCCATTCCAAAAGGATCCCATTCTCTTTTAGATGATCTAATAACTCTGTGGTCAAGTATAGTCCACCTCGATCCAATCGAAGTGCCTTAATACCTTTGTCGAGCTGGTTTTCTACTTTAGTCTTAAACTCTTTGAATTTATCAAAAGCTTCAGACTTATGTCTCACCGAATAGACATAACCATATTTACTGTAATCATCAGTAAATGTGATAAAGTAGCTAAAACCCCTCCTGGCAAGTGAACTTATTGGTCTACACACATTCGAGTGTATCAGCCCCAATAATTCACCCGCCCTTTCATCGCGATCGATAAAAGGGCACTTTAGTCATTTTGCCCATCAAACAAACCTTTCACCTATCGATCGAATGGAATTCGAATGAACCTGAAAGTCCGCACTTCTGAAGTGCTGATAGGTGCTTCTTGTTTATGCGACATAAATGACAGTGCCATAACAGAGTTAGGTTTAAATCGTTGGATTTAGACCTCTTGGTATTAACAGAATATATAGAACTTGAGGCATTGTTACCCATATCTAATATGTACAATCCTCCAACCAAGTCAGTACTGGTATAAAACATATCATTGCATAGAACATTGAAAACTCCATTTCCAATATTAACATTATATCCTTCCTTGTCAAACACGGATACAGATATAATATTCCTACTAAAAGTAGGTATGCAATATACATTATACAGTACTAAGACAAGGCCTCTTGGCAAAGCAAGACTCATGGATCCTACAACAGTTGCCACAACTCTGAGGTCCACTTCGTGCTTTCCAAACCTCTCCTACTTTCAGCCACCATATATAAGTGCATGTGTGAGATTCAGTCCTGGTATCTAATACCCATGAATCTTTGGAAGTAGAGAGATGTAGCTCTATAGAGTTAATACCGGATGAAGGCACGGTCCCACCGCCCTTCCTTAGATCATCCAGGTTTCCTGATGAAGGCGCAGTCCTACTATCCTTCTTCAGATCATCCAGGCTATTTGATGAAGGCGCAGTCCTACTATCCTTCTTCAGATCATCCAGGCTATTTGATGAAGGCGCAGTCCCACTGCCCTTCTTCAGATCAGCCGTGAACTTCCTGTAATCCCGGTTCCAATGACCAGGCTATTGGCAGTAGAAGCAAACATTCTCAGGTGTCTCATCTTTCCTGCCAAGTGCGCATGGGCCCCGCCCTTGCCACTTCTAATTCCCTTGTTGACCATCAGAATATCCTTGGATCCCAGATCCCTGATATATTCTTCTCAGCAATTAATGACACTTCATGTAACTCTGATATGGTCTTAGAGACAGCCTTGTCAAGGACATATTCTTTGCGTTCAGACTTGAGGACTATCCTCAAAATTCTGTACCAGTCCAAATAGTTTGTCCCATTTAGCTTGACCCTGTCAAGAATGGTTTTTAATGACAAACTATTAATGTTCGCTGAATTTGCCATTTGATCTACAATAGATAAAATTCAATCAGTAAACTGAATAAATTTTATGAAGATCAAGCTTAAACACCAACAATCGATTCTAAACCTTTAGAATCTGAAACCAAGATCCTTGATTCACTCGATTAAGCTGAACTAATGCTCACCACTTAATCGAGCTATGTAGGTAGGACTCCATCCAATCACATCCAATGTGACTCTAGGCTAGGGTATGTACTTATGTACACGACTTACCCTATCTGTTACCCTAGCTCAACCTCAGGCCGAGAATCGTAGTCGGGTCCACCAATTTTCAACTATGGCTCGTCACTATGTAGGTGCTCCGCTAATGCGCACGACACCCACATATGTCGTCCAAACCTACTACCCCGCTTCCCCATGGATGCTCCGCTAATGCGCACGACACCCATAGGACGGGGAGGTAGTAAGGTGTTGATGATTGGGAGGTATCGGACATGACCCGCTTTTACTTGTCCAGTGGTGTTCAAAACTTTGGCACATCCTAGATGCGATGAGCACATCAACTACATTCCAAATGCAATGATGCCTCAAATTACATCCAATGTAATTCTTCCTTTGAACCCGTCAACTACATCCAATGCAATGACGGTTCTAAGGGTTCACACACAAGGATTAAAATTCCAATTTTATCTTTGCATGTGAGGTGATATGCTCGGTAAATAAAGTTAAGCATGCAATTCTAAAACACATAGAATTAATCATGCATAAACTAAACCAAGCATAAAGCGATAAATGTGCACATAATAGCCCCCTAAACTAACTCCCACTAGCTTCTTGAGCTCCACCGACTCCAAGCCGATGCCAACACCCGAAAAGCCACCAAATGACCTTTTCGCCCTTTCTTCGTCTTGAGTAAAATATTACAATTCAATACACGACTCGCAGGTCGGGAATAAATAAATATTACAAACAAGTGGTTCGACGACCACACCTTGAAAGAATAATTACACGCTAACACTAACGGCTCGCAGGCCGTGAAAAGCGATAAATAATTAAATCGAGCTCGGGGCTATTATGTACACCATGCCAACATCACATCACACATCGTGTTATCAAACAAGCATGTTATCAAACATCATGTGATTTTCCGGTTTTAATTAATAGCCAAGTTTCGAAATTTTTTGATGCTCGGTTTATCGAAACCGTTCAAAAATGAAACTTTTGAACATTTGATCTTCGAGTTCATCATGACGGTTCCAAACTCGTCATAACTAACAAAACGGTTTAGCCTTGGCATATCAACCATCCAATGGTCATGCTTGGCCTAGCTCCGTCCAACGGAGCCCCGTTCGGTCCCGGTTTCGGCTCCCCGAGAGTCCCGCTCCCGAGACCCGAAAAATCAAAATTTTTTCAAAATTTCCAGATTTGAAATAATTTTCAAAAATTCATTTTACATGCATTAAATCCATAAACAAGTATTTAAAACATGTTATCAAACAATTTAGCAAAACAACATGCCAAAAACGAAACTTTCAAGCAAAACCGAAACTTTGAACACCGTCTTGTGAATCCCGAAGGTAGCACGGCTCTGATACCACTGTTGGGTCTCGAGGTAGGGTTGGAGATGAACCAACTCGCAGCGGAAAATCAATGAAAACCAAGAGACAATTAAAACCATGAAACTACTAACAAAGAATGGATTAACAAGAGAAAAATTTCAGCACTAGTTCTTACCAAAACAAGAACACCGGGTAACGAATGATTGGCTTGAGTCTCCAAGACGCCTACGTATCCACATGGGAATCAAAGCCACGTAGTTCTTCTCTTTGAGGACTCAAGAACACAAAAATGGAGGAGGAAACTAGCCAAACCCGAAATGGCCATGGAAGAGGGAGAGAAAATGTGTTTCCTATTCTTGTCTTGTGTTTGTTATGTTGAAAAAAGATGACTTAAACATAACAAAACCCATACTTGTCCAACTAAAGGCATGGGACAAGTATGGTGTCAAGTAAGGTGTAAATAGGACAAAGTATGGCAAGACAAGATTGGGTTAGGTGGTGAATCACCAACACCTTAATCCTTGTCTTGCTTACTTAGTACTAATTAATCAAGACTTGATTAATTAGTTCCATGGGCCTTGGTTGCATGGGCCTTTCATGGGCCTCTTGGAACATGGCCCGTGGCCATTTCCAACGAGGTCCCGTGATTCGCTCATCGCCTCCAAGCCTTCCATACCGGAAATGTCCAACATTATCCGACGCGATCAATCCCAAGACTCCAAGCCTTGTCTCGATCCGTAAAGTCCTATTCACTTACGGGCACATGACCCAAAACCCAGTTTTGGTCATGTCCCGAGACAACTCCCTTTTGGCCATTCTCCATAAATGTGTCAATGAGTTTCATCCTCCGGTGTGACCCTTAGGTTTATGCATGTCAATAGATCAACGTAAAATCCCATTTTACTTGATCCTATTTAAGTGGCAACTAACGAGACTTTAGTATTGCCCGACATTACATAACGAATCGACCCTGTCGATTCTAACCTTTCCGTCGTCCCTGTCATTATCCTTTTATCTCCGATATCCTGATTGAGATAAGGCATAGAGCCGTCATCCTTATTATTCTCAATCACCGTTCCTTGATATGTGAGATGACTGAAGATATGATACCCAGTATCATGTGCATGGCCATGCTATTCTTCCAGTCACTCTCGATCAAGTGGCCGAGAACCGATATCTTTCCCATACCTTAGTATGAGGGATAAATCCCTTAGCCGTCTTTCGTGTCACTCATGTAGCCCGTCCCCAAGCCAATCCTGGCCGTTATGGAAGCCCTGTTACGGACAACGTTAGGCTCAGGTCAAACTCAGTTGTTGACTACATAGCGATCACAAAGACTCCTTGGTCTAAGGATACATGACAAGCTACAACACTGAATATGTTCATGACTTAATCTATGGCACATATTCAGGGCGGGTCGTCCAATATCATGTCCCACATGATATCTATGATCAGACTCCGGAATCCCATTCCAATGACTAACAGAACGTAAGCCATAAAGAGCCATCTTTCATACTAGTCGCTTCTAGTGAAGCTTTGTTGACTAGGGACCCATCGAGTGTGATCTATCTCGATCTATGGTTCTATTCGCATGGTGGGCATAGATCAGAGCACACATCGATATATTACTCCAACACATAAGTAATATAAAGCCGCTTTAATTTTATTGCTAACGATGATATATACATTTGGACATTTAGGATTGAACTACGGGCACTAAGACTAACACGAACACCATGTTCTCACTGGTATTGTAGAAGTAGTATCCCCTTGTTGATTTGGGATACCACACGAAGGTGCATATCTCAGATCTTGGTTCGAGCTTAGTCGAAACCAAATGTTTCACATAAGCCTCGCAATCACAAATCTCTAGGAAGGACAAAGCCGGCATCATCCCGTACCATTTTTAAAATGGTGTCCCTTCCACACCTTTCGTCGAAGCCCGATTCACTATGAATGCGGTCGTCTCTAGAGCACAACCCCAGAAAGAGATTGGGAGATCAGTCCAACTAATCATGGAACGGACCATTGTCTAACAATGTCCGATTTCTCCGTTTGGCTACACCTTTCAACTATAGTGTCCCAGGAGGAGTCCATTTCAAAAGGATCCCATTCTCTTTTAGATGATCTAATAACTCTGTGGTCAAGTATTTTCCACCTCGATCCAATCGAAGTGCCTTAATACCTTTGTCGAGCTGGTTTTCTACTTTAGTCTTAAACTCTTTGAATTTATCAAAAGCTTCAGACTTATGTCTCACCGAATAGACATAACCATATTTACTATAATCGTCAGTAAATGTGATAAAGTAGCTGAAACCCCTCCTGGAAAGTGAACTTATTGGTCTACACACAATCGAGTGTATCAGCCCCAATAATTCACCCGCCCTTTCATGGCAATCGATAAAGGGCACTTTAGTCATTTTGCCCATCAAACAAACCTTGCACCTATCGACCGAATGGAATTCGAATGAACCTGAAAGCCCACACTTCTGAAGTGCTGATAGGCGCTTCTTGTTTATGCGGCCCAAATGACAGTGCCATAACAGAGTTAGGTTTAAATCGTTGTATTTAGACCTCTTGGTATTAACGCAATATATAGAACTTGAAGCATTGTTACCCATATCTAATATGTACAATCCTCCAACCAAGTCAGTACTTGTATAAAACATATCATTGCATAGAACATTGAAAACTCCATTTCCAATATTAACATTATATCCTTCCTTGTCAAACACGGATACAGATATAATATTCTTACTAAAAGTAGGTATGAAATATACATTATACAATACTAAGACAAGGCCACTCGGCAAAGCAAGACTTATGGATCCTACAGCAGTTGCCACAACTCTAAGGTCCACTTCGTGCTTTCCAAACCTCTCCTACTTTCAGCCACCATATATTAGTGCATGTGTGAGATTCAGTCCTGGTATCTAATACCCATGAATCTTTGGAAGTAGAGAGATGTAGCTCTATAGAGTTAATACCGGATGAAGGCACGGTCCCACCGCCCTTCCTTAGATCATCCAGGTTTCCTGATGAAGGCGCAGTCCTACTGCCCTTCTTCAGATCATCCAGGCTGTTTGAATAAGGCGCAGTCCACTGCCTTTCTTCAGATCAACCGTGAACTTCCTGTAATCTCGGTTCCAATGACTAGGTTGTTGGCAGTAGAAGCAAACATTCTCAGGTGTCTCATCTTTCCTGCCAAGTGCGCATGAGCCCCGCCCTTGCCACTTCCAATTCCCTTGTTGACCATCAGAATATCCTTGGATCCCAGATCCCTGATATATTCTTCTCAGCCGTTAATGACACTTCATGTAACTCTGATATGGTCTTAGAGACAGCCTTGTCAAGGACATATTCTTTGCGTTCAGACTTGAGGATTATCCTCAAAATTCTGTACCAGTCCAAATAGTTTGTCCCATTTGGCTTGACCCTGTCAAGAATGGTTCTTAATGACAAACTATTAATGTTCGCTGAATTTGCCATTTGATCTACAACAGATAAAATTCAATCAGTAAACTGAATAAATTTTATGAAGATCAAGCTTAAACACCAACAATCGATTCTAAACCTTTAGAATCTGAAACCAAGATCCTTGATTCACTCGATTAAGGTGAACTAATGCTCACCACTTAATCGAGCTATGTAGGTAGGACTCCATCCAATCACATCCAATGTGACTCTAGGCTAGGGTATGTACTTATGTACACGACTTACCCTATCTGTTACCCTAGCTCAACCTCAGGCTGAGAATCGTAGTCGGGTCCACCAATTTTCAACTGTGGCCCGTCACTATGTAGGTGCTCCGCTAATGCGCACGACACCCACATATGTCGTCCAAACCTACTACCCCGCTTTCCCATGGATGCTCCGCTAATTGCGCATGACACCCATATGACGGGGAGGTAGTAAGGTGTTGCTAATTGGGAGGTATCGGACATGACCCGTTTTTACTTGTCCGGTTGTGTTTAAAACTTTGACACATCCTAGATGCGATGAGCACATCAACTACATTCCAAATGAAATGATGCCTCAAATTACATCCAATGTAATTCTTCCTTCGAACCCGTCAACTACATCCAATGTAATGACGATTCTAAGGGCTCACACACAAGGATTAGAATTCCAATTTTATATTTGCATGTGAGGTTATATGCTTGGTAAATAAAGTTAAGCATGCAATTCTAAAACACATAGAATTAATCATGCATAAAATAAACCAACCATAAAGCGATAAATGTGCACATAATAGCCCCCTAAACTAACTCCCACTAGCATCTTGAGCTCCACCGACTCCAAGCCGATGCCAACACCCGAAAAGCCACCAAATGACCTTTTCGCCATTTCTTCGTCTTGAGTATAATATTACAATTGAATACACGACTCGCAGGTCGGGAATAAATAAATATTACAAATAAGTGGTTCGACGACCACACCTTGAAAGAATAATTACACGCTAACTCTAATGGGTCGCAGGCCGTGAAAAGCATAAATAATTAAAACGAGCTCAGGGCTATTATGTACACCATGTCAACATCACATCACACATCGTGTTATCAAAAAATCATGTTATCAAACATCATGTGATTTTCCGGTTTTAAATAATAGCCAAGTTTCAAAATTTTTTGATGCTCGGTTTATCGAAACCGTTCAAAAATGAAACTTTTGAACATTTGATCTTCGAGTTTGTCATGACGGTTCCAAACTCGTCATAACTAACAAAACGGTTTAGCCTTGCATATCAACCATCAAATGGTCATGCTTGGCCTAGCTCCGTCCAACGGAGCCCCGTTCGCTCCTGGTTTCGGCTCCCCGAGAGTCCCGCTCCCGACACCCGAAAAATCAAATTTATTTCAACATTTTCAGATTTGAAATAATTTTCAAAAATTCATTTTACATGCATTAAATCCATAAACAAGAATTGAAAACATGTTATCAAACAATTTAGCAAAACAACATGCCAAAAACGAAACTTTCAAGCAAAACCAAAACTTTGAACACCGTCTTGTGAATCCCGAAGGTGGAACGACTCTGATACCACTGTTGGGTCTCGAGGTAGGGTTGGAGATGAACCAACTCGCAGCGGAAAATCAATGAAAACCAAGAGACGATTAAAACCATGAAACAACTAACAAAGAATGGATTCACAAGAGAAAAATTCAGCACTAGTTCTTACCAAAACAAGAACACCGGGTAACGAATGATTGGCTTGAGTCTCCAAGACGCCTACGTATCCACATGGGAATCAAAGCCACGTAGTTCTTCTCTTTGAGGACTCAAGAACACAAAAATGGAGGTGGAAACTAGCCAAACCCGAAATTTCCATGGAGAGGAGGGAGAAGTTGTGTTTCCTATTCTTGTCTTGTGTTTGTTATGTTGAAAAAAGATGACTTAAACATAACAAAACTCATACTTGTCCAACTAAAGGCATGGGATAAGTATGGTGTCAAGTAAAGTGTAAATAGGATAAAGTATGGCAAGACAAGATTGGGTTAGGTGGTGAATCACCAACACCTTAATCCTTGTCTTGCTTACTTAGTACTAATTAATCAAGACTTGATTAATTAGTTCCATGGGCCTTGGTTGCATGGGCCTTTCATGGGCCTCTTGGAACATGGCCCGTGGCCATTTCCAACGAGGTCCCGTGATTCGCTCATCGCCTCCAAGCCTTCCATACCGGAAATGTCCAACATTATCTGACGCGATCAATCCCAAGACTCCAAGCCTTGTCTCGATCCGTAAAGTCCTATTCACTTACAGGCACATGACCCAAAACCCAGTTTTGGTCATGTCCCGAGACAACTCCCTTTTGGCCATTCTCCATAAATGTGTCAATGAGTTTCATCCTCCGGTGTGACCCTTAGGTTTATGCATGTCAATAGATCAACGTAAAATCCCATTTTACTTGATTCTATTTAAGTGGCAACTAATGAGACTTCAGTATTGCCTGACACTGCATAACGAATCGACCCTGTCGATTCTAACCTTTCCGTCGTCCCTATCATTATCCTTTTATCTTCGATATCCTGATTGAGATAAAGCATAGAGCCGTCATCCTTATTATTCTCAATCATTGTTCCTTGATATGTGAGATGACTGAATATATGATACCCAGTATCATGTGCATGGCCATGCTATTCTTTCAGTCACTCTCGATCAAGCGGCCGAGAACCAATATCTTTCTCATACCTCAGTATGAGGGATAAATCCCTTAGCCGTCTTTCGTGTCACTCATGTAGCCCTTCCCCAAGCCAATCCTGGCCGTTATGGAAGTCATGTTACGGACAACGTTAGGCTCAGGTCAAACTTAGTTGTTGACTACATAGCGATCACAAAGACTCCTTGGTATAAGGATACATGACAAGCTACGACAATGAATATGTTCATGACTTGATCTATGGCACATGTTCATGTCGGGTCGTCCAATATCATGTCCCACATGATATCTATGATCAGACTCTGGAATCACATTCCAATGACTAACAGAACGTAAGCCATAAAAAGCCATCTTTCATACTAGTCGCTTCTAGTGAATCTTTGTTGACTAGGGACCCATCGAGTGTGATCTATCTCGATCTATGGTTCTATTCGCATGGTGGGCATAGATCAGAGCACACATCGATATATTACTCCAACACATAAGTAATATAAAGTCGCTTTAATTTTATTGCTAACGATGATATATACATTTGGACAGTTAGGATTGAACTACGGGCACTAAGACTAACAATAATTGGACTGGATGTCTTGTTTGGAGAATATTTAATTATTTTTTCTAAATCATCCGGATACAAAAATCTCATGTCCATAAACCTATCCGAATTACCTATAAAATTTTAATTTTGTGGTTTCCAGATTCGGACCGGTTCTGGGTTTTACACGAACTTTAATGGTCTTACTGTTTTGAGCTCAAAGTGTCCATTTTAACCAATGATGTAAAAGTCGGGCTAGGTGCCCGCCTAGGCGCCAAAATTCATAATACCACTACGATTAGTGGTAGTCGGGCGATGTTGGGCGCATCTCCGATTTTGGTGTGATAAATCGGAAAAATCGGGCCTAAGCGGCCAAAAATCGGACCTAGGCGCTTAGGTTAGACAAGCGCCGATATTTTTACTTTGTTCTAGGAGTCAGAAGTGTTGATTTGCTCCGTCGTCTCTATATGGAGAGATGTCGCGACAAATTTAGATGAAGTTGAGTGGCGAAACTGTGTGAGAGAGAAGGACAGAAGCGGCGTAACTTGCCGAAGAGAAAGACTAGGCTATTGGTAATTTAATATAAAATAATGATGGGCTATAAAGTATTAGATATAAACATGGACAATTGTGGGTCGTGTATTAACATGGATTTGAGTGTGAAGTGATAATGCGAGTCATGAACCGTGTAAGTGTTCAATGGGTCTATTAGGGTTTAGATTAACTTAAATGGAGGTTTAGGATAGAGAGAGAAAATCTAATAGAAACCTTTCTTATCCTAAAAACTGTGGGAACTCATTTTAGCCACACATACCCCATATCTAACATTCACCATGATGTCACATCATCACCTCAATCCCACCCGAAATACACGCCACTTTCCTCTTTTATTATACAAACTAGGGTATAATTGTACTAGCATGGTGCCATGTGGACAAATTTCATTTTTTTTTCTTGACCAATTCCCTAATTTAATCATTTCCGCTTCGTTTGAACTCCAACTAGCTTTAAACTTGTGTTAATATTTTTCTTTTTCCAAGAGTTATCTATCAAGTAGCATATTGTGTGTGATAGTTGAGAGTTAAAGAAAAAATTTCCGATTTCGGAGTACGCGCCTGCCACGCGCGACGATTTTGGTCCTCGCTAGGGTTTGTGTCGCTGTCGTCGCTTGAGGCCAAATCTCATTCTCGTTAGGTTTCGTACCACCTTCGTCGCCTGAGGTCAGTCCCGTTCTCGGAGGCTCGTGTAGAGATTTGGTGGAGGAGCGTAGATCTCGTCCCTGTGCAGGTTATCAGCAATCGTAGTCGGGAAGCGTCTCCGGGTTGTCTCGGGTAGGGGTGGGTATCGGCCGGGCCCCGGCACTATTTCCAATTTATGATAACCAAACCGGAAGGACCGGTTAGTCAAATCTGTAACTAACACCGACATCGGTTTAGAGGGACAACCTGAAAACCAACCAGTCTCGGTTACGGCCGGTTTCAGTTTATAACTGGCCCACCAGGCCTATTGGGCTTTCGATTGGGCCTTACGAATTAGAACAAAAAACTGGTTTTTCCCTTCCAAACATAACTATTATATCAAACATGCTCAACTCAAGGATACATTCAACACAAACACATTCGATTCCTAGAACTAATACCTCATAGGCTCATATTAATCAACCTGGCCATAGTTTTACAACAATACTAGACACTAGCTTTGTACGACAAAATACATTTCACTACAAGTCTCCAAAAAACAGTTTACATAGTAGAAATGCTGCTCATCAACCTATTACATAAAAAAGGGTCTTCAAGGTTGGCAAAAGTCTCCAAAATCAAAAGTTGTTTTCAAAATTAATAGTACATGCCAACAAAAAATAAATGATTAATACATGATAACTAAAGTAATCAAAGCAAAGAAATATGAAAAAAAAATAGAAACACTAATTATAATATTACCAATTTGAAGATGTGACATCACATTAAGTACTTGGAATTGCTAAAATATCCCTAGCAATCCTAGAAATAATTGGGTACCTATGAGCATTTTCAGCCCACCAAGTCAAGATATTGAAACTTTTAAAATCTTGTGTTGTCTTCTCATTTAGATACCTCTCCAATTCAGATGCAGCTTCAACTTCTGAGGAATCCAACAACAACTTATATTTTTCAAATATACGGTACTTGGATGGTCTCTCACCAACACTCGCGGAACAGTCCATCTGTGTTGGCACACTACTTGTACCAGTACCGTATTCTTTTGCATACTGCTCAAAAATGTCATTGAGAGACATTTTGACACATGGTATTAAAATGGCAGAATGTTCAGTAGAGTATATTTCCTTTATTAAGTAATTAACATAGTTCAATTTCTTTCGGTGATCAAAAACTGTTGATAGGAATGTAAACATGTTTAACATCCCCAAATCCCCAAAATACTTATTGAACTTTGAACTCATATTAAAGGAAACATTTCTCATAATAACATTATCACTACCCAACCCATCTTTTATAAAAGTGTCAATGTCTGGTATTTCATCCAATATCATTTTTGATGTTGCATAAGTAGAATGTAAGACCCGTTCCCGGTCGAACCGGTGACTTTTCAAGCAAGTTTGACTTTCTACCGGAAAAGTCAACCGATGACTCAAGAAGTCACTCGGGGATTTTCCGGAACCCAAACGACTTAGCCGTCATCACGGTTGGCTTAAGGGGATAATTTCCTTTCGTTTGAGTATAATGTTGGAGGAAGTCAAATTTAGTCAAAGCGAGACTTTTTATCGACTAAAGCAACATTTTATTGGGCTGGAAATTATTTTGGAAAACTAAAAGAACCTACTTGGACACTTGTCCCTTTTTGGTTGAAAGAGAGAAAAGGGAGTGGTCTTGGACCATTATACCCTCCCAAAAGCTTCTACAAGGGATTCTAGCTAAAGGGCTTTTAGTCTTTTAACACATCTAGGTATTATATGAGTTTGGTAAAGCAAAACCAACCCAATTTTGGTGGTGTAGCCGAATCTTGGAGGAGAAGAAAGAGAGAGGAGCTCCCATGGAGCTTTGAAGAAGAAGCAAGGAAAAAGAGGCTACTTGAAGTCTTTCTCTAGCCATCCCTTCTCCAAATCCTTACCATCTTCTTCATCTCACTCTCCTAGAGGTAATGGAACTCTCTAATTCTCTTTTCCCTTCATCTCTTTTCTTGGGTCTTGGTTGAAATTGCTAGATGTTGTTGGGTTTGAGTGGAAATGGTGTGAGATGATGTTGAGGAGAAGCTTTGTTGGGTTTTTGTGGGAAATCCTTAGTTTGTTGGAGCTTTTGAGTTGTTTATGATTTGATGAATCATTAGAAACTTGCCTATTTGTTGATTCCTACCATAGGTAGAGGAGTATTTGAGGTATTTGACTGTTTTGGGAGTTGGAAGTGGTAAAATTTGGGGTTTGAAGGTGGTTTTTCGGAGAAAAGGAGCAGGAGGTTGAAGAAGGGCGAAACTGCCCTGGAGCGCCACGGATCCGTGACGGATCCCGTGACGGGCGACGTCACGGCTCCGTGAGGGAGTCCGTGACGGCACTCGTCACGGCTCCGTGACGGTAACCGTGAGGGTTGGCGTCACGGGTCTGTGACCAGGTCCGTGGCCGAGCAGGGTGGGGGTTTCTTTGAAGGTTTTTCACCTTGTTTGACCTTAGTTTTGAGCTGAACTTTGGAAGGGCTTTGGGGGTCTTACTTGCTGTTTAAATGGAGTCTAATTAACGTTTCTTTGTGTCAAAGACTTTGGGATCGAGCTAGAGGAGCAAAGATCACGCCGGAACCCGTGTGAAGAACGGAGTGGTGACCACCAGGCTTATCATCAGAGTGTTGAGAGGAAGACCTCGAGGTAGGGAAAGTCTTAACTTCTTGTTTAAATGCTTAGTATGCATGTTAGGCTAATAAAATTGGAAAGGTCCTAAAAATGCCTATAAGATGCGAATAACTAGAATAATTGTCTTTCAATTACTAATAACCGGAAGTGTCTAGTAATGCATGCTTAGGATGCCAATCAGTAGTGTATCTCGCTTTCAATACTTGGGAATTTTTTTACTGGTAGAGCGGCCTTGGCAAAGCCCTCGGATTAGTTGTGTGCTAGGATCACATGCTTGGTTGTTTGATTGCTTAGTGGATAGGCTAAGGAGTCTAATGGAACTAGTTGAATTGCATGCTTGAATGCTCGATTGAAGGTTTTCATGATTGGTTGATTGAACTCGTGCTTGACTGTTGAATGTATTTGAATGATTGCTTGATTCCTTAAATGGTTGATTGGAGCATCGAGTATGACTGGTTGTACCGAGCGGTGCAATCAGTTGATCGATGGACCGATGGGTCATGACTGGTAAGTGAACGGTAAGTTGTGATTATGCGATTCGTGTGTTGTGATTATGTAATTCGTGTGCTGTGTGTTGTGGTGAAACGGTGATTCGTGAGCTATGTGTGATAGTGGAATGGTGTTCGTTGGGAATGAATTTCTTCGTGTTTAGTTTTAGTGTGTTACTCAATTATATCTGATTAGTATTGAATTGGCCAAGTGTATGCTTCCTATGGGAGTAATACCTTGGTTCCCGAGGACGTATAGTCCCTTGGAGACGTTTCTGAGAATCCCGATGATAAGCGCCCTCAGGGGGTTGTTTCTGGTAGCCTCAATGATATGCGTCTCCTCTGGACTTGAGGGAAAATCTGAGAGGACACATCATATGTGGATCGGAGGATGGTGACTCCATGTGCCACGACATTAATTAGATTACCTATTGCCCGTAATTGTTAAGAGTTATTTTGTTGACTTTACTGATGAAATTATTGAGCTTAAAGTCCACCTTGTTATGTATTTTCCCTACTGAGCGCAAGCTCAACCCTATGAGTTTATTGTTGCGATTACAGGCTTGATTGAGGAGTAGAGGCTCGGGAGCTTCTTGGTGTGGGTGTCTTATTAGAGACTTCGTTTATGTTTTTACTTCATTTTTTGAACAAACCATGTTGGAGGATTATTATTACACCCCTGGAGGGTTTTATTTATGTTTTAAACTGAGTTATTCTGATTTGAGACTTATTTGAAGGATTTATGAAATTGTTGTTGGTTAAAGAGTGTTGAAAACCGTGTTTACTCACGTCTCGTCTCGAGTCCGGGCAAGAACCGGATTTGGGGCGTGACAATTTGGTATCAGAGCCTGGTTTCATTTGAAACAGGTGTCTTTGTGAACTTGTTTTCAAACCTCGGACCGAAGTCAATTAGGTGGGTAGAGTTAGGGAGTCTGAGTCGTGATACTCAGTGACGCGATTTGGAAACATTGACGCGGAGAGTTGGAACGACATGAGTCGTGAGTCGCTTAAATGTTTGTCCTAAATGAAACCTTTACACTACAATTTTTGCATTACTTGATTGGTATCCTCTCCTTAGTGATCGGTGAAGCCGAATGGTTGAGATCGGAATTGGATTAACGGGCAGTGATCGACCCGCTAGGCATTCGTTGTAGAGTGAACCAATTGTTGGTGGTGTTTCCATTTTGGTGGATCATTTCTAAAAGTTTCGAGTTATAGTTTGGTCTTATTTGATTGTTGACTTGTTTGATTGACCACTATTCTGGAGCATGAGTACTCCATGTATGCTTGTTTTGAGTGTTTTGGGTGGGGCGCGAGAACCCCGTATATCGTTTGTGTTGAGAATGTTGGTGGGGCACGAGAACCCCGTGTGCCCAGTGAGTGGCGAGTTTGGGGCACGAGAACCTCGTGTGCCCGTGTGTGGCGAATTTGGGGCACGAGCACCCCGTAGTATTTGGGAGCACGAGCACTCCGCATACCGAGTATAGTGAGTTTGTGGGGAGCACGAGGACTCCGTTTATTGTTTGTGTTATGCACTTTGGGGAGCACGAGTACTCCGTTTAATGATTGTGTTGTGTACTTGAAGAGCATGAGAACTCCGCGTATTTTTGTGTCTTGTGAATTTGTTTTGGTAAATGTCTCGCTTCAGCAGAGTTTGGTAGAACTAAAGTGTTTGTACTATCACGGGCTGACTCAGGGGCGCCACTGCAGTCGAGCGTGATGGTTTGATGTCAAGTTGTTACAATGAGGTTCGGGGACGCCTGAATCGGGTTGTAACGACATGAGATCGACATGAAAAAGTTTGGTTAAAGTTAAGAAGTGGGAGTCTATGGAAGGGAAGGAAAGGTTAAGAGTGATTAATGAATTGGATCGTGTTGCGATGCTAAACCCCTCTTTGTGAAAGATACCCGAGAAAGGGGTATGCCTGTTGCTTTGTGCCTTGTGCGATGTGCTTGAGATTGAATCCTCCAGTGGGAGTGGATTTCTTTGACTTGATTGAACCCTCCTGTGGGAGTTGGTTGTGTGTTTGATTGAATCGCTGATTGTTGTTGTGAGACGCATTGAGATGCGAACTTGTGTGACTTTATATGAGTATATGTATACCTACTAAGCTTAAGAGCTGTAAACTTTGGGTGACTTGTGAGATGCGTGTGAACGTCCTTGTACTTGATCGAATCGTTGATTTCTGTGTGAGATGCACGAGGTGCGGGTCTCTTGTCTATATAAGTGTTACTTTTGACTTTACGACTTACTTTTGATCCAAGTGGGATCCGGTGGAGACGCATGAGAACGTCGTGTTTTGGTAAATCGAATCGTTTGGGTTAAACAGAGTTATGAACCTATAGGTTCTAAATGCAGTGAGCTTACGAGATGTCACGTGTTTATGTCTTGGAGAGTACCAAGAGCCGTTCAGTTGTGGGGCAGAGTCAGACACCAGCTGTTGTTCTGGTAGGGGAAGTGAGCGCCCAGAGTGCTGCTTCCATAGAGCACCAGAGTTTTGGGGATAGACCGGTAGGGTCACCACCTAGAGTTCCTCCAGTCGCAGAGCCGACTCAAGCGGCCCGATTAATGAGGTGGTTCGCGCAGTGTTAGCTTCGCTCAGCATGAGACTACAACACCGGCACAATAGTATGTGCCTACCGCCGACACAGTCACTACCGAGATGCCAGGCCAGGTGGACGGTTACACGGCCCAAGCACTCAGGAGTTTTCATAAGTTGAGTACACCAGTTTAATCCGGGAATTCGGACCCCGAGGCAGTTTTATTATGGTTGGAGTGGATTACCCACAACCTTAATACGTTTAGAGTATTCGGATATTCGTTGGAGAATATGTTCCACGACCCCCCAGCCGAGGGAGAAGCACGATGCTGGAAGCAACGTGTGCAGACCAGATTTGGAAATGACTTCCAGCCGTTCAGTGGACTGTCCTTGGGACAGTGTTTCCTTCGATCTATTCGAGATGACCGACACCAGCAGTATTGGATCTGCGGTAGAAAAGGGGTGACCGTCTATGAGTATTAGACGAGTTTCATGTCCCCGTATCGCTTCGCACCCGAGATGGTGCCGACCGAGGAGAGCGCCACGGGCGTCTCGAGAAGAGACTCAACTCGTGTATCACGGGTTGAGTCATTGTTTTCAGATCCGTGGACTTTTCAGTACTAGTGGAGCAAACACTAGCTTTAGAGAGACTTTTTGGGAGACCGCCAAGGCGCGGAAGACCAGGCCAAGGCCGAGAGGCTTCTTGAGGCCGTCAGAGAGTCGCAATCCGAGGAGGCAGGGGACCCCAGGTTTCTTTCAGTCACAGAACCAGTCCCGTGAGACACGACGGGTTGGAGAAGTAGTGTCCGTTGGACCTGCCCCGGTGGCACAGTTTGCCCTCGAGCGAACAGTTGGAACATCTAGGCCGAGAAGGCCAGTTGAGTGATGGATCTACGAACCGTCCCACAGGTCGATCTACGAGAGTCGATAAGAGAACCTGCCGCTATAGCATCAAATTCTTCCAACCCCATCGCGAGGAGGACCTCCGATGCGGCATGGCCGAGCGTACGTGATTACCAAGCCCCGAGTTGAGAACTAAATACCGGCCTTGAGATCGCGTAGGTACTTGTTACCATCTACATTTTGGAATTCGTGTCAGCCGACATTTGAGCTTTACACTGGGTTGTATTGGCTCGTGCTTACTTTTGTTCGAACGAGGTTAAAACTGTTCATCCCTCAGGTGCTTAAAACACATCGACTAGAGGCATGGTAGTACCGACCAACGTCAGTGGGAGTTGGAAAGTGGAGTAACAGACTTGGACATACTGAAGGTTCTTTTCCTTCTCCGATAGTGCGGATCGAATTTTAAGAACCGATGGCTGAAACAGCAAGCGTTCATCAAGTACCATCAGCAGGGAATGCCGAGCAGAGAAAGGCTACAGCCTTGACCAGTAACCGGTCCGGCCGGTCGCAAGAGATGACCGAGCTGCGATAAGATTAGAGTAGCGCATCGGAAGCGTGGTGGGCCCATACCCACCGGAGTTGTAATCTACAAATTCTTCTAACCCCGCTACGAGATTTGAGTTATAAAATTCGAACCGTTAAGACGCTGTTGGTTCAAAATCCTTGTTGGAAAGCGAAGGTTGCACGAGTACGGGCCGTACGTGAGAAACTAAAATTAAGGTGTGTTTCTTACGTTATCCCCAGAAGGACTAAGCTTAACTATTGGGTTACGTCCTAGAAGCGAGAGCACCTCACGTTGAAATACCAGCTACAGATAGTTGAGGGCGACTACCACAAACTTTCAGGCCAGTAACAAGATGGCACCAAGCGAGGAATTGTATGGTAGATCAGAATTTTGTGCGATGCTTGGGATAGGAAAGGTTAAGAGCTAACCGTTGTTGGTTTTAGTCTGTCAAGAAGCTAATAAAGGAACCGCACGGGTTTCCGAACCGTTCAATTTATCGAGATCTCAGTACAGGTTGATTACTCCTTAAAGGGCGACTTGGGTGGACTTGATTATAAGTTGTTTTGATTGGTAACTCGTGAGCGGGTGTCAACGGTATAAGGAATACCGTCGGTTGGGATAACCTTGGGCAATCGACCTTGGATCGTGGTTTGCAGTCGAGTGTAATTCGTGCGTTTAATTTTGGTGTCTTGAAGGACGCCTACTTTTGACCAAGTGCCAGTGAGGGGTTCTATTGGTCCGTGTTTTTGTACGTCGTTCGTCCAACTAAATGTTGGTAGAGTTCATGGTGGTACTGAACCATGCATCGGTTTTGAGAACCATTGTCTCGTGTTATGGTGATTCAGGTGAGATGACTTGTGAAGTGGTTGATCAGATGTTGAGAACTAGTATTGATGTCAAGAGAAATATCGCGAGTTGGATAACCTTCTCGATTGATCACAGTGAGATGTGGTTGGCTTACCGCGAGTTGAGTTTGTGGTACGTGATGTGTAACTGACCCGTACCAGGTTGAGAACCGTGTTAAGGTTTAACCGTTGTGACAGATGTGCGTGATGTTGGTTGTGTGCGAGACACGTTTGTGCTTTATCGTTTACCCTGGGTGTGTGTTGACCTGTTAATTGATGTGGTTGTAGTTGGTGTGGGTTCGTTCGACTATGCTTTGTGAGTATGGTGGGGTCCTGAGTTGAGGAGTGAGGTTACGTGTTCCGTGGGGGTTAGTTGAGTGACGCACCCGTATGCCAGACTTAGCATGACGGGAGGTGTTGAGTAAGTTATGTTTGAGGCATGCCGCTTTTCGACTATATGACGGTACGCGGTACCCGTTGCTTGACGGAGGTATACCTACCTTTTTCATGAGATGTGATGAAACGAGCGATTGTTCCAAACCCCGCAGTGATTATGAGGACCTTTGTTTGAATGATTACTGTTGTGTGTTGCTTGCTCGTCTGAGTGTGTTAGGTCGTGACAAGACCTGTTTGGCGTTCTAGTGTGAACTATTCGGGAGACGGTTACTAAAGAGAATTGAGGAGTTACACCTTCGGATGGCTCCGTCCTTGTCCGATTTTCGGTGTTTTTCGATAAGACACCCATACCAAAGGAAGATCCCGGTATGGCATGTCAGAACCGAAGTCGTTCTATCCGGTGTGATACCGGTACAGTTGAGGATCATGATAAGAAAAGTCTACATCGAAGTTATTGATGACGGTCCGCCGTCACACTAAAATTGGAGTTTGTTAGGGGTTGCCAAGATCGTTTCTGGCATTCCTCGGTATTTGAGGTGGGTACGATTTACCCTTTGAGTTGCGCGTTATTGGCCCACCAGATGTGGTAAACCGAATGACTGTTCTGAATCATGCAATGATCATGAGATCCTTTGTCTTGAGGTAGTGGTTGTTACGTTTTACTTGATCGGGTAATCGTTTGTTGTTGGTCTTAGTAAGTTGTCCCTGTAAAAAGTTACTAAGAAGGAAACTGAGTGGTTATGTCTGTGTAAATTCCTACTTCAGTTCGCCTTACGAGGTGTTTCGACACGATATCTATGACCGACGGGAGATTCCGGTATAGAATATCCAGACCGATATAGAGTATTTCAGTACGACGTCTATACCGAGGTAGGATTCCGGTATAGGATGTTTTATACCGTCATCCGATATTCCTTAACGATTTGAGTGTTCTTTGACATGTTGGGTACATCAGTGGTTCTTGAGTTATGGTTGCATGTCAAAACTGCGAACTGTGGAGAAAGGCTGTTGTTCACCGCCAAGTATGGCTTTTTGAGTAACTTGCGTGAACTAGTGAAGCACGAGTTGGTAAAGGTCGAGTAAATGCGGAAAACGGTTAAAGATCGAGTAGAGCCTACAGAAGAGTTCACAGACAAAAGGCGCGGGCCTACTGAGTTTCATCACGGGATCAGATATCTCTGAGAGTGAGCCTAAGAGGGGCCTTAGCGGATCGACAACGACGGAGGAAAGTTGGCCCCGCATTTTATCGAACATTTGAGATCTTGGATCGGATTGGAGTCGTAGCTTACCGGTTAGCGTTGCCACCGCAGCTCGGGAACGTGCCTAACGTTTTCCACGTGTCCCAACTGCGGAAGTACATGGCAGATCCTTCGCACATTATTGAGTGGTCAGACATCGAGGTAGCTGATGATGTCACCTATGAGGAGCAGCCCGTCGAGATTTTGGGTACAAAGGAGAAGGTCCTGCGGAACAAGACGATTCCATTGGTACTAGTACAGTGGGGACATCAGGGAGCATGGTCCACTTGGGAGCACGAGGATGAGATCCGCGTGAAGTATCCCCACCTGTTCAACATTGAGGTACTTTGTTTTTAATTTCGAGGACGATATTCCTTTAAGGGGGGTAGATTGTAAGACCCGCTCCCGGTCGAAGCGGTGACTTTTCAAGCAAGTTTGACTTTCTACCGGAAAAGTCAACCGATGACTCAAGAAGTCACTCGGGGATTTTCCGGAACCCAAACGACTTAGCCGTCATCACGGTTGGCTTAAGGGGATAATTTCCTTTCGTTTGAGTATAATGTTGGAGGAAGTCAAATTTAGTCAAAACGGGACTTTTTATCGACTAAAGCAATATTTTATTGGGCTGGAAATTATTTTGGAAAACTAAAAGAACCTACTTGGACACTTGTCCCTTTTTGGTTGAAAGAGAGAAAAGGGAGTGGTCTTGGACCATTATACCCTCCCAAAAGCTTCTACAAGGGATTCTAGCTAAAGAGCTTTTAATCTTTTAACACATCTAGGTATTATATGAGTTTGGAAAAGCAAAACCAACCCAATTTTGGTGGTGTAGCCGAATCTTGGAGGAGAAGAAAGAGAGAGGAGCTCCCATGGAGCTTTGAAGAAGAAGCAAGGAAAAAGAGGCTACTTGAAGTCTTTCTCTAGCCATCCCTTCTCCAAATCCTTACCATCTTCTTCATCTCACTCTCCTAGAGGTAATGGAACTCTCTAATTCTCTTTTCCCTTCATCTCTTTTCTTGGGTCTTGGTTGAAATTGCTAGATGTTGTTGGGTTTGAGTGGAAATGGTGTGAGATGATGTTGAGGAGAAACTTTGTTGGGTTTTTGTGGGAAATCCTTAGTTTGTTGGAGCTTTTGAGTTGTTTATGATTTGATGAATCATTAGAAACTTTCCTATTTGTTGATTCCTGTCATGGGTAGAGGAGTATTGGAGGTATTTGACTGTTTTGGGAGTTGGAAGTGGTAAAATTTGGGGTTTGAAGGTGGTTTTTCGGAGAAAAGGAGCAGGAGGTTGAAGAAGGGCGAAACTGCCCTGGAGCGCCACGAATCCGTGACGGATCCCGTGACGGGCGACGTCACGGCTCTGTGAGGGAGTCCGTGACGGCACTCGTCACGGCTCCGTGACGGCACTCGTCACGGCTCCGTGACGGTAACCGTGAGGGTTGGCGTCACGGGTCTGTGACCAGGTCCGTGGCCGAGCAGGGTGGGGGTTTCTTTGAAGGTTTTTCACCTTGTTTGACCTTAGTTTTGAGCTGAACTTTGGAAGGGCTTTGGGGGTCTTACTTGCTGTTTAAGTGGAGTCTAATTAACGTTTCTTTGTGTCCAAGACTTTGGGACCGAGCTAGAGGAGCAAAGATCACGCCGGAACCCGTGTGAAGAACGGAGTGGTGACCACCGGGCTTATCATCAGAGTGTTGAGAGGAAGACCTCGAGGTAGGGAAAGTCTTAACTTCTTGTTTAAATGCTTAGTATGCATGTTAGGCTAATAAAATTGGAAAGGTCCTAAAAATGCCTATAAGATGCGAATAACTAGAATAATTGTCTTTCAATTACTAATAACCGGAAGTGTCTAGTAATGCATGCTTAGGATGCCAATCACTAGTGTAACTCGCTTTCAATACTTGGGAATTGTTTTACTGGTAGAGCGGCCTTGGCAAAGCCCTCGGATTAGTTGTGTGCTAGGATCACATGCTTGGTTGTTTGATTGCTTAGTGGATAGGCTAAGGAGTCTAATGGAACTAGTTGAATTGCATGCTTGAATGCTCGATTGAAAGTTTTCATGATTGGTTGATTGAACTCGTGCTTGACTGTTGAATGTATTTGAATGATTGCTTGATTCCTTAAATGGTTGATTGGAGCATCGAGTATGACTGATTGTACCGAGCGGTGCAATCAGGTGATCGATGGACCGATGGGTCATGACTGGTAAGTGAACGGTAAGTTGTGATTGTGCGATTCGTGTGTTGTGATTATGTGATTCGTGTGCTGTGTGTTGTGGTGAAACGGTGATTCGTGAGCTATGTGTGATAGTGGAATGGTGTTAGTTGGGAATGGATTTCTTCGTGTTTAGTTTTAGTGTGTTACTCAATTATATCTGATTAGTATTGAATTGCCCAAGTGTATGCTTCCTATGGGAGTAATACCTTGGTTCCCGAGGACATATAGTCCCTTGGAGACGTTTATGAGAATCCCGATTATAAGCGCCCTCAGGGGGGTTGTTTCCGGTAGCCTCAATGATATGCGTCTACTCTGGACTTGAGGGAAAATCCGAGAGGACACATCATATGTGGATCGGAGGGTGGGGACTCCATGTGCCACGACATTTATTAGATTACCTATTGCCCGTAATTGTTAAGAGTTATTTTGTTGACTTTGCTGATGAAATTATTGAGCTTAAAGTCCACCTTGTTATGTATTTTCCCTACTGAGCGCAAGCTCACCCCTATGAGTTTATTGTTGTGATTACAGGCTTGATTGAGGAGTAAAGGCTCGGGAGTTTCTTGGTGTGGGTGTCTTATTAGAGACTTCGTTTATGTTTTTGCTTCAGTTTTTGAACAAACCATGTAGGAGGATTATTATTACACCCCCTGGAGGGTTTTATTAATGTTGACTGATGTACTATAGTAAATGCTTGATACAAAACATGTTGACAAAACATATTAGTAAATGCACTTGTCTAGTAATTTGGGGCAAAACAAATTAGGAGGGGGTAATAAACTATATTTTAGGGTTACAAACCAACTTTACAAGTTGGTTTTCACAGAAACCCCATTTCATATTTTTATGACAAACCCCATTTCATATTTTTTTGCGTAATTTTCACCTCAATACCCTAATTATCGTTTTTTTAACCTCAATACCATAACTATTTTTAGTGGCACATCAATACCCTAGAATGACATTTTCCATCACTTTAGTACCCGCCGTCAACTTTCCATCCATTTTGGATGGAAAATGCTTGAAAAGTCCAAAATACTCCTCACTAACAGTCAAATTTTCAAAATATGCCATTGGTTTTCAAAATTTATTTTATTTATTTATTTATTTTATAAAAAACATTTTTTATTTTATAAAAATTAGAATTTCTTTAAAAATATTATTTTTTTATTTTATAAAATCGGTTTAGATTTAAAAATATATTTTTTTATTTCAAAAAATCATATATAATTTATTATATAAAAAAGTTATATTTTATTTTTAAAAATCATATTTTGTTTTTAAAAATCATATTTTATTTTAAAAAAATCATATTTTATTTATAAAAATTATATTTTATTTTAAAAAATCTGTTTTTATTTATAAAAATCATATTTTATATTCAAAAATCTGTTTTATTTTAAAAAATCTGTTTTTTTAAAAAAAATCAGTTTTATTTTTTTTAAATCAGATTTTATTAAAAAAAATCAGTGCATCATGGTCATACCTATCAAGTTCATTATGTTCATACCCATCAAATTCATCATGTTCATACCCATCAACATCCAAAAATTCCAAAACTTTTGCAGACTCAAATACCAAAACATTTCATACCTACGTCGTCAGATCTGGTGTTCCCAACACCACGCACACAACATCCCAATAGTTTTACCAAAATTTTAGCAAAGAACAGATGAATAACATGAAAATTTTCAATTTAACTCATTTAAGAACAAATCAATAGTTATCAACACGTAATAAATCAACAAGTATTCATTTCTCTCTTGTGGCTTAATTTGCAACTGAACCGACACAGGTTGTGACTCAATGGTTTTGTTGCTCCGGGAACCCACGAACCTCAAGCACGTCATGGATCCGCCACCTAGCTCTCAGATTTGGACTCACCTCTCCGTGGTGACCGATGACCTTCGACCTCATAACTTCGACGTGATTGTGAACGGAAGCGTCGTCCCTCACTGAACACATCCAGATCTGCACCCGGCGGATCCAGATCTGCACCACGTAGCAACTTCAGAGGAAGAGGACGGTCATTGCACAGTGGTTTGGCGAGATTTCTGGTCCAGCGACGAGGTCGTGGAACTAGGAACCACGCCGTGGATCCGAGCTCCTGCACGCGTAGAGAAGAAGAAGAACCCGAGCTCACTAGAGAAGAAGAGTTCGGCTGAGAGAGAGGCTGTGATTAAATTAGGGTATTTTTAAAAAAGTGAAGAAATGAATTTGATTTTTTTAAATAAAACTTATTTTTTTAAATAAAACTGATTTTTTGAAAAATAAAAACAGATTTTTGAAAATAAAATATGATTTTTATAAATAAAAATAGAGTTTTTAAAAATAAAACTGATTTTTTTAAAATCAAAACTGATTTTTGAAAATAAAATATGATTTTTATAAATTAAAACAGATTGTTTAAAATAAAACAGATTTTTAAAAAATAAAACTGATTTTTGAAAATAAAATATGATTTTTATAAATAAAAACAGATTTTTTTTAAATAAAAACAGATTTTTATAAATAAAATATGATTTTGTTTATATAAAATATGATTTTTTTAAAATAAATATGATTTTTAAAAATAAAATATGATTTTTAAAAATACCAACCGCGCCCACCCAAGCTTCACCCGCCCGCGCCGCCGTCTGCAACCAAGGAGAACATCGATCCACAGTCAGAGTCTTCCGCCGCTGTAGAGGAAGCTCGCCGCCTCAGTGAAGTAGCCCCCACGAGCAGACATCCCGGGCTTCATAACCGCACCGTTTTACTCGCCATGAAGGACACCACGGCGGCGGACGGACTTCTGTGCCATGTCGTTGCAACAACTCGGATATGAGACGTACCTTCAACTGCACTTCAGAGAATTCAGACACATTTATTGTTGCCCAATCAAATAGGTGATTCTCAGTTGAATGATAATGTCTGTGTCTTGATGTGTTTCAGTTTTTATAATGTTCTTGTATAGAGTGATCAAAATCAGAGAGGAATCTTTTGTTTTCTTGTCTTGTATGTTGGTGTTGATGGATTAGGTCATCCACCCTATACATGATCAAAGCTTTTACCTGATTTTAGAGCACAAAAAGAAACTAAATGAGGAATATGATTAGTTTTATTTGTAAACAATGCATAGAGTTGTTCATCGTGCCAGATCACTGCATTTTCTGAAATTATGTTCATATTTTCTGATTTAAGAGTTGAACCATGAACATTTGCTCAAAAACTTGGAGCTACTATTTTGGGGATTCAGCGCCGTTGATGGAGGCTCCCCGTGTGAATCGATTCAGTCAAACCAGATCCGGCAAAGACGTGGTACACATGAACCGTGTTCACATTTTGTCCTTTTCTTTATTTTTTATTTTGATGGTCTTCAATCACATGTACGTGAATTTGTAACCCTAGTTCATTTTTTATTTTGTAAATTCTGTTTGTTTTTGGTAGATCTGTTTTTCTATAGGTATAAGTCTTTGTATACATTTAACGTAGGATTCTGCAACATGTAATGTATACTTATGTAATATTTGTATTGATGTAATATTAATGTAGATTTGTATAATTTTCAATATATATTCTATAATTGTTAGGCTATAATTATATAATTGTCAGGGTAGATTTCTGTAATTTTTGTACTAGGCGGTATAGAATTATGTAACTTATTGTATTTATTTTTGTAATCAAAAGTGTAAAGTTTTGTAATACCATATAAAAAAATTAACACGTGGTATGAAAATTTTGAGATACCGATATAAAATCTGAAATTTCCGATATAAAATTTCTGAATTTTTGGTATTCAATTTCTATAATATTATATACAAATTTCTATTATATTATAAACAAAATTATGTTACTTGTACGAAATTTGAAATAAAAAAAATAGAATATTGTGTTTAAAAAATATATAATTAGAGAAATAGAATTTTAAAAAATCAGATCAAGGCAGTCAAAAAATCTACAATAAAATAATAATAATAATAAAATAATATGTGGGTAATAAAAAAATCTGCAGTAAAAAAATATAGGATATAAAGTTACCAAATTATCCTTTTTGTGTTTTTTCTATTTAATTTATAAATAATTATGGCTGAAAATCTATAACCATTGAATGTTAAAATTCAACAGTCTAGATTTATGTAACATGTAACAACATAAGGGTTGATATCACTTGAAAGTGCCCATATATATATATATAGGATAACAATCATGTACAAACTTACATCTTTCGTCAGAACGTAGAACTTTCAATCTGGGCCCTTGAATCATAGAATTAAAGGCCAAGATTTAATGCATATCTTTTAATATCTTTTTAATTAATGCATATCTTATAATTGATTTCGTAATCAATCACCACCCCCCTGAATTTCGGTGGCCATCCGATCTGGATAATCAATGGGCCAGATGAGTTCTACGTTCTGACCCGAAATAGGGTTTGTACTTGATTGTTCCCCTATATATATATATATATATATATTAGTGCTTCTGAGCCGCCGCCCCCTTTTGCTCGCCCCTGCCGGCGGCGGCCACGGCTGTGGCTGTTGCTGGCGGCAGTCCTACTGTTGTTCGCGCTTCTGTCCGACCCCACGCCCTCGCTCGGCCCTTCGCGCTCGCCTCTGTCCTCCTCTGATGACAGCCGCTCTCTCCCCGTTCGAGTCTGGTCACTGAGCTTTTGGATCTCAGCCTCGACGTTCGATGGCTGTGGAGACGTCATCTCGTGGCGATCCGTTCAACTTGGTTGGTGACCGAGGTAAAAGATCCACTCCATGTTCTCTCTCCTGCCTTGACATCTGTTTGCATGGCTGCTATTGTTGTTGCAGCTTGGGTGGTGTGGTTGTTGTCTGGTTTGTTTGGGTTGAGGATCGGTGACAGAGGCTCGGTGTATGGGTGTTTGGTAAGGGATGGTTCTCCCCGTTTTGCTGCCTGCACTGGCCCGATGATCGTCCCTCGTTATCTCCAAGGTGCTGGGTCATGGTGGTTGGGAGGTTCACGTCATGGCAGTGGTTGAGGTTCAGTCCCGGTTCTTGGGTTGCCTCCGACCATTTGGCTTGATCGAGACATTTCTCAGCTTTCGGTTGAGGCCTAGGGGATAGGTTGGTGCTGCCTGTAAGGTTGTTGGGTTAATGGTTCGTGATCTGGTTACCGAACGATTGGAAGTTCCGAGTAGTTCATGTCCGGTGTTGGATGGGGCTCTGTTAGTAATTGGAAGTAGTACAAGCCGAAAGAGGTCCCGATGGTTCTGTTGTAGGAATCGGGATAGTTTTGGTCGTTCGCTGGTAACTCGGGTTTAGGTGACGTGGTTCGCGAATAAAGATACTTGCAAGACTTTTGAAGTGGTACGAGGGTAGTCTCGAACTTTGTCGGTCTTTTATGGTTTCTTTGTGGGCTGCGTCCCTACTGTTTTCTTTTTGTTTTGGTTCTGGCTTATTGCCTTGTTGCTCTTTTGAGTATGTTTTAGTCTTGGGACGATCCCTTTCTGAGGTTGATCTCCTGTCTTGTTTTCCTGACTCAGGAAAACAAAGGTTAATAAATTTTCGCTTATCAAAAACATATATATATATATATATTAAATATAAACTGATTTTATAAAATAAAAAATTAATATTTTTAAATAAATTCTATTTTTATAAAATAAAAAAATGTTTTTTTTATAAAATAAATAAATAAATAAAAAGAAATTTTGAAAACCAATGGCATATTTTGAAAATTTGACTGTTAGTGAGGGGTATTTTGGAATTTCCAAGCATTTTCCATCCAAAATGGATGGAAAGTTGACGGCGGGTACTAAAGTGACGGAAAATGTCATTCTAGGGTATTAAGGTGCCACTAAAAATAGTTAGGGTATTGAGGTGAAAAAAACGATAGTTAGGGTATTGAGGTGAAAATTACCTTATTTTGTTCACATAAATTACAATCAACTGTACATGCACAAACCAAAATTGCACACACAATACCCAAAAAAAAAAGATCATTATTCTTGATCTTGAAATGAAAACAACAAAAACATATCATTAATCTGTTTTTTTAAATGAAATAAAAAAACAGATCATTAATCTTAAAATGAAAAACAACCACAGTTCATAAACATAATTTATGAAAAAAAACATGTTAAATTTAAATGAAAACAACATAAACAGATCAGTAATCTTGTTAAAATAAAAAAACACAGTTCATAAACATATTTGATGACAAAACATGTTAAATTGAAAGAAAAAAAAACAGAACAAAACATTGGGGATTAGGGATTATACTCCCTTTCGATTTTGAAACCTCCATCTCCCTCTTCTTCCCCATGTTCATAAATCTGTTAACCCTAGCAAAGAAATTGGGGATTAGCCGATTAGGGATTATAAATCTGTTGAACTTAAAAATCAATGAAATAAATGAAGAGAAGAAAGGTATTAGGGATTTAGGGTTATACCTTGAAGATCTCTTATATCAGGTATCAACTTCCTTTATCTTCGACTCCTAGTCCTTTTATGCTCTCGTCGAGTACTCCAGCTCCTCCTCTTATGCTCGTCCGCATTAAATGCTTCAGATGAGTCCCAAGAAGGTTCTGTCGACTGTGATAGAACCGCAGAGCCATGACGGCTCAAATATATGGACGAAAAGAAATGAGAGGACTCGAGAGCCGTTGGGGCTTGGTTTGTCGAGATAAAGGGATGATGGAAGTGAAAGATGGCAGAAATCGGCGGCATTTTTGGGACGATGAGAAGAGAGAGAGAAAGGAACGAACGAAGGTTGCGAGAGAGAGAAGGGAGCGAATGTCTGAGGATAGTGTTTCGTTAGGAGAGTTTTGAGTGAGTGAGGACTGAGGTGAGCTGGGTAGGTCAGAGCATTGAATGGGATCTGACCTACTACATCAACGGCTAGAAATGAAGTAACAGAATCAGACTGTCCAGGATCAACAAGGCAGCGAGACGGGCCTGCGAAATGGGCCTCAGGCGCTTCTGCAACGGGTCGTAACGGACGTGGGCCGAACACTACCTGGTCCAGCCCAAAACCCTTCTACAGGTCCGGTCGGCCGGTTCACCACCGGTTTTCTGGCATGAGAACCGGTCAGAACCATTACAATGGCGGTTTGGTAGTTTTTAGACTGGCTCTGGCCGTTTTAATGCTGGTTCCGAGTTTTCCGGTGACGTGGGTGGCCAGTTTCGGTCGGTTTACAGTTACGGTCGGATTTATGTCCAGCCCTAGTCTCGGGTGTGTTTCACTGAATCCTCGTCAGTGTGGTAGCATCCGAGCACTGAGCATTGGCTTCTCGGGTGTGATCTCCTATGATCGGTGGCTACTTTCTAAGAACTGAACCTTGGGTCTGGTTTTAGCACTGAACCTTGGGTCTTGTTGTCTTAGTTTACAATGCATGATCAACGGGGGAACTTTTGTGCCGTGATCAACATCAATCTGACTTGAGTACGTAAATTCTCCTCTCGATCAAGGTTTCAGAAATAACTATGGTGCAACAAGTGTCATTTTCCTCTTATTGTTTCACTTTGATCTCGTTGTACGATCAATATTGCATCATAGTTGCATGATCTAAAAACACAAGGAAAGTTAAGAGGACGACGTTGAAGAAGGGGCGACGTTCCGGCATGAAGTCTGCTTCTTCTCCGGTAAAACAGAGTAGGAGAGTTCTTGTTTTTGGCTTTGCTCCAAAGTCAAAACCGACGGAGGCTTCACCTGTCTCCCACGTTAGCTCTAGTCAGGAGGCTTTAGTTTCTGTCGCTGCTCTTGATCCGACGATCGTTCCGAAGTCGAAAATCAGAGCATCCGAAGCTCTTGATCCGGCGATCGATCCGAAAAACAGAGCATCCGAAGCTCTATGTCCTCAGATCGATACGGAGCATCCTAGAGCTGTTGCAGATAGGAATCAGACGTTCACTCAACCAGCCAACAAGGAGAGTACATCGGAGAACGTCAGAACAACGAGCTCCACCGATGTGTTTGTCTACAATCTCCCTTATGGATCCACAGAGGAATGGCTAAGTAATGTTTTCAGCGCTTTTGGGTCCGTCCGAAGGTGCTCTATTCTGAAGCGTTCGAACAAGGGAGGGAGATTTTTCGGGTTCATCTCCTTCTCGATGTGTGTTGAGGCTTCTCAGGCTATTTTGAGATTAAATGGATTCAAATTGAATGGGCATATACTTTTCATCGCTTTGGCTCGTCCCGGAACTCACCACCGTGAAATAAGAGCTTTTGAAGTTTGGTTCCCTCGTGCAGACCCTCGTGGTACGAGTGGGTGGGATTCAAGGTTCTGGCACTGGTACGAGTGGGTCTGCTCCGTCGTGTTCCGGCGATGGTCCGACCTCCGATTTGAATTTAGGTCCTGCAAAAACGCGATCTAATTTGGGTTCAGTTGATGGTGGAGAAGATCACGGGGTGAGTGATCCGATCATAGTTTTCGATAAGTCTGGAGAGATTCACGGGGTTACTGATTCGTTTGCAGGTGCTTTGGTTGTGAGTCGGGCTGAGTCAGAAGCCTTTGAAGGTGTTGGTCGGACTGTAAAGGACGCCCAAGTGTGTGGGTTGATTATGTAAGCCACAGAGACTTTAGAACAGGTCTAAGGGCTTGGCCACGGTTCTCTTCCTGTGGTGGCGGTGTTTGGTGATGGACCTCGGATTGATGTTTCAATCCCGGTTGTCGATCAAGGAAGCCCTTGGAAGGACTCTTTGACTAAATCCCCGAATTCTGAGGCTTTACCTCAATCAAAGAAGGGACATGGACGTCCAAAAAAGGGACAACCAAATAGAAATGTTCCTCCAGTTTTTTTTTATCAGTCAAGAGCTAAGACCTCTACCGATAAAGGAGACAATTCGGGAAGTTTCACTGTTGATATTGATAAAAAAGATAGCTTGGGTGCTTGGAGTTTTAGCAAGAAAGTTGGAAAAAAGGCACTCCACCTTGCATCTTTGGCCCTCGAACGTGGAGTCCCGTAGGATGAAAATGTCGAGGTTAATGAGGACGAGGATTACCCTGATCCGACAACATTAGGAGCTCTTATTCCGATTCCGGTGTCTAACCGGTTTCTCTGTTTGAATTCGAGTAGGAAGTAGATGATTGTTTTTGTTTGCTTTCATACTAGGGTGTTTTTGTTACTCTTTGTAGCTGTTTTAGTATGGGGAAATGGTCTCTTTTGTGGATCGTTTTCTGGCTTTGTTTTACTTTCTTGTAGAACATTTGCTTAATAAAAATTTTAGCTTATAAAAAAAAAATCAAGTAGCATATTGAATATATTTTAAAGCACGAAAATAAAAGGTTATATCGGGGTGACAAAAATAATGTCGAGTCTTGATAAATCTTCAATAATAATGGTTTATATCGGGGTGATCAAATTAGTGCTAAATATTGATTAAAAAACATTTACTAAGGTGATAAAAAACAAGTGATGAGGTGATAAAAATCACGTTCAATTTTGATAATAAGAGTCATAAACTAGAGTTTAATGTTGATAAAACTAGTGTTCAATGTTGATAAAATAAACATTTGATGGAGTGATAAACCTAGTGTTTAGTGTTGATAAAACTAGTGTTCAATATTCACAATAAACATGTGATGAGGTGATAAAAACCATGTTCAATTTTGAGAAATGAGGTGATAAAACTAGTGTCCAGTGTTGATAAAAATCAGTGTAAAGTGTTGATAAAACTAATGTAAAGTGTTGATAAAAATTATCTAGATATAGGTTTTTTAAATCAGTCCCGAAATAAATAAATAAATAAATAAATCATGCTTCAAAATATATTCATCACTGATCTTGATAAGTAGCCCTTGAAAAAAAAAAATTGGCGCAATTTTGAAGTCAATATATCGGAGTTCAAACAAAGCGGGAATGATTAAATTATTGAATTAGTAAAAAATATATATAATATTATAGTTTTACTAAAAAGTCCCTACCACTTATTAAAAAATGTTGTTTTTTTACAATCGACAAGTTAACAACTTAATTGCATCTCATCCATCCATTTATGAAATGGATGCCTTGGATGGGTTCTCACAGTTTGTAGGTTAGGGGTGAGTTTCTATTTGATTTCTTCTCTTAGGCTAGATTATGTTATGAGGGTTTAGGTTTTATAAATTTATATTTTATATTATTTTTTGTGTATTATAATTTATTTTTATATTATTATTTTCGTTATTATAATTTATATTTTGATTATATATGTTTATTAATAATTAATAAAATATAAAACTGATTAATCTCCGATTAAATATGTATGTTGATATTTTCTACTTTTATATATTAAAAAAACAATTTATTTTTAATTTTGATTATATACGTGTAATATATATTATTAATAATTAAAAAAGTCCGCCTAGGCCTCGCCTAGCGCCTAAGGGACCTCACCGCCCGACTACCGCCTAGCGTTTTTTACAACCTTGATTTCAACCCATTTACCCTATTAAAAAATCAAAAACAAGAAAAGACACTAAAATTTTCTTTTAACCATTCGGGTGAAAACTCATTCAAATAGTTTCACTAATTTCTAAACGTTGGAGTAGGACCTAAAGAGATCCCACTTCCTCATGAGTTTATCTTGAAGCGGGATCTTATGGCTCAACTTTATTCCAATTTTGTCGAGGGAACAACCCTCTTTGCTTTGAATTGGTCAAAATATGCGTTATTTCTTACTTTTCATGGATGATTAGATCCATTAACTTATGGTCTCTTGCTTACTGATATTGCACACCATCATTTAACTACTGCAATTGTTTTTCAGATAACGGGTCACATGTACAGAACCAATTGGGGCATTGACCATGATCCAAAAGATATTATAGAAACTCATAAAGGACCATTTACGAGCCAGGGACATAAAGTCTTATATGAGATTCTAACAATGTCGTGGCATGCTCAATTATCCCTTAATTTAGCTATTTTAACCTCTTTAACTATAACTCATCATATGTATTATATGCCCCTATCCATATCTAATTATTGATTATGGTACACAGTTATCATTGTTTACACATTGTATGTGGATTGGCGTATTTCTCATACTTATTGTTGTTTCCCATGCAACCATTTTCATGGTACGAGACTATGATCCAACTACTCGATACAAGGATCTATTAGATTGTGTCCTTAGGCATCGCGATACAATCATATCCCATCTCAACTGGTTAAGTATATTTTTAGGATTTCACAGCTTTGGTTTGTATATTCACAATGATACCATGAGTGCTTTGGAACACCCACAAGATATGTATTCTAATATTACTATACAACTACCATTCAAACCCTTTTTCGGGATTCCATCCACAAATGAGATTTTTATTGCTAACTAGTAAGTTTGCTAGGATTTTTTTCCTTAGGTTATGATATCCACTAGTTACAATCCGTTATCAACTTTAGTTTGAGAACATTGTATTATCACATTGGCGCCTTCTAGATTATAGCTTTCTAATAGATTATTGACATCCGATATGTGTGCTTCACAATGTCCATTCCCCACTTTGATCGTCAATGTAGTAATCACCTGCTCTATTTTCCGTCGTTCTTTGTCAATGACTTGGTTCCACAGATTCATTGTTGGTCATCACATCAAACCAACCTCGGACTCTTATTTTACTTTTGGTGCAACATTGTTTCGAACTAATCTCAATAACTCAGATTAATAATGGGGAATTATCACCTTGCAACCCTAGAAATTTTTTATTTTCATTCTAATACCCTAAACTTGGAGATGGAGTGCACCATCGTGTGGCACTTCTGCCCTTGGGGTTTCTGTAAAACCCGTTCCGTTTCTTTAAGGTATTAATTTGCAAACGAAAACCTTAGGGTAAGTTTTTGAAACGAGTGCAAAAAAAAGAAAAAATAAAGAAAGAAAGCAGGTCTGGACCAGGCCAGGCCCGCAGGCCCAGCCCAGCCCAGCTGAGGCCCAATCTGGTCAGGGATGGGTATATAACCCATCCTCACACTTCTGAAACCCTAATCTATCCCTCACACCTCAGCCGCCCTCACCCTCTCCTCTCTCTCTCTCTACCCGATCCGACCTTCACTCCCTCTCTCTCTTCGTCTTCCTCGCCAAACCATCATCGGCCACCATCGTTCCGGCCGCCACCTCCGTCGCCGTGCACCGTCCCGTCCTCTTCTCCTCCGTCCCGACGCCGTCACCACTCCGGTCAGCCACACAACCCCGTCCCCGAGCTCGCTGCCTCACCCTTCTCCTTCGTCCTCCTCACCAGCTCCGGCCACCGTTCGCCACCGAGCTCCCCACGCCGTCGTCCCCGTCCCCGCCGAAGAACAGGCCGTCCACCACCGTCCCGTCCGAGCCCTAATGCGCCGCCGCCCTCTTCCCGTCAACGATTTGCCCGTCCGAGACACGAACCGAGCTCCGTCGCCGGCGAGCTCGCCAGATTCGGAACGGGACGAGTCGTCCGGACCCGCGCCGACGCCGCCGTGCACCGCCGCCACCGTTTCCTCACGGTTAGTTCTCGGCCCGTGGAAGCTCGGCCGACCGGCGCCGGTGGTCGGCCGGACCAAGCAGAATCGTTCTTCTTCTTCGCTTTCCCTTTTCTCGAGTTCGTTCAAATCTGGTCGGGATGGAACGGAGCTCCCGAAATGGAAGGGAACGGAACAGAAAAACGTAGATCTGGTTGTTTAAAGGATTGTTGTAATCGTGTAAATCTGAATTTGTAAAGATCGACAAAATATAAGTTATCGATATAATTGTTCTTATGTTTTGAATCGATTTAAGTACGAATGGGTTGGGTTCAAACTGTTTGTAAAACGAAATCAGTTTTAGATTAAAGATTAAATCCGTATCGTTTGGACGTAATTTAATTATCGATAAAACTATATCGGCTTAGGTTAAACGGGTTTTAAAAACGAAAGTCGTTTATTAAGGTTAGACTCGAGTTAAGTTAAATCGAAAAGGGGGAAAGCGAAATCAAATCGACTTTATAAGGGTTCTGGACCAAAATATCGAGTTTGGAAACGAACGGAAGGAAACCGTTTTGTTTTAAAATCAAATACGGAATTAATTAAAGAAAGGGAGTTCAACGACGGTTTTAAGTTAAAAAGGGGTTTAAACTGGGTTTAGATCAAACCTGGGTTCGGTGCGCGGGTGCTCGAACCCGATTCGTCGTAACCCGACTTTTATCCCGCTCGAGTGTAAACGACAACTGTCAAGTTTAAAATGGACAAATCGTAGCCGTTAACTTAACGGCGGAACCGTTATTAATTTGGCCTTTGAGTTATTTATTTTTCGACCTGTTCGTACTAGTTTAAAAGTGAGTTAATTCTGTGTTCTTTTAGATCGTGCTGCGGACCGAGGCAAAGGGAGGCTCGGCGAGTGACTGCGATTCATCTCGGGTTTAGTGGAGCGCTTCTGGAGTTGCTTACGAGGTAGGGAAAAGTAGCCGGATCTCGGCCCTGACTAAGGAAAGTTAACTGTAGAATTGCATGTGACACCGGGGTGTCGTGGGTTGTTTAGGTTATCGAATGTTAGAAATGCATGATACGGGAACGTAGCGAATACTGGAAATGCATGTGACACTTAGTAGTGTCGTAGGAGCAGAGAACTTAGCGTTAACTGTTTCACTGGAGGCATATGACCATGCTCGGAGGTTGTTGCGTGTTATTTGTTGTTGAGTTTGGGTGGCCTTGAGAGCCCGTGTTATTTGTTGATTGAGTTTGGGTGGCCTTGAGAGCCCGTGTTAATTATTGCTGAGTCTTGGGTGGCCATGAGAGCCCGTGTTGTCGTTTCGGTATTTTGAGTGGCCGTGAGTGCCCGTGGGGTTGTGAACCCGTACTTTATCGTTGGTGTCTTGGGTGTCCATGAGGGCACGTAGGGTTGTTGAACCTGTGTTTGGTTGTCGGTGTTTTGTTGGCCTTGAGTGCCTGTGGAGTTGTCACCGGTGTCATCTTTGTCTGTTGAACTTGTTTGTGTTTGTGATTGGTTACTGGTTACTGGTGGAGGTTGTGTGGTGTAGCTAGCCTCCCGACTGGGATCGGGAGAAGCGGAGGGGTTGTGGGCTAGCTCCCCGACTGGGATCGGGGGAAGGACGCGCGGGTGTGGCTAACCACCCGACTGGGATCGGGTGAAGCGGAGAGGTTGTGGGTTAGCCTCCCGACTGGGATCGGGGGAAGTTGCGCGACAGGTCGACCGCCTGTACCTACTGGGATCGGAAAGGGCAGGATACAGAGATTGGTTACTGACCAGCTGGTTTGCGATCCTTTGTGATCTTGTTTGGTATTGTGTGGTCAGTTGTGTCTTGGAGGAGGTCGTCGATCGTAGTGTGGGGTCTACATAACGTATCCGTGTGTTGAGTCAGTTGAGGAAAGGACTGGTCGTGTGTGTGTCTTTGAGTCGTTGTTGGTGTCATCGGCTTTGTCTACTAACTATGCCATAGTCAGTATGTTATCTGTGGTGGTGAGCGAACGCTCACCCCTAGCTGCTTTTCCTACAGGTACCGTTCGTAATCTGAACTAGGTGAGCTTCTGAAGCTTGAAGAGCTTGAAGCGGGTTGCTGGGTGTTTTGAGTCTAGAGACGTGTATCTCGTTTTGTCCAAGTGTGGGACTTTTATTTTGAGATGTAAATATTATTCTTTTGTGGAACTAATTTGACTTTTAAAGTGATTTAACGAAAACAGGTTTCAGTATTGTAACTTTTTAAACGTTCGCGTTCCTAGTTTCGGTTCGCTGAAATTGGGGCGTGACAGTTTCGGTCCGGACACAAATCTTGGAGATTTCGCCAGACCTGTTTAAGTTGTATCCATCAATCGACCTTGTTCACGAGTTACCAGAGCAACAACTCTTCATCCCCAAAGCCCTCCAGGCAGCCATGGGAGTGAGCACGACCTTAACGCATCCGTAGAAGTCCTCTATTCGTCGTTGAGTTCCCATCTGGTTGGCTCAACTGCTCTAGAGCTTCACTTTTGAAAACCTTCTCGACGCTAGAGTTGACTTGACAGAGGTCCTGAAGTTATCCTTGGAGATACAAAACCCGTTGGTATGTAGGGTCGGAGACTGTCCATTTCCGGCACCAAGGGGCGAAGCCGAGGCCAGCAAGACCTGCTCCGACAACGTCTATAGTAGTTGGAGTTCATTCCTCCCGGTGAAGCTCGGCCAAGAAGAGGTTTGGTAAGGACAAAATGAGGGGATATGGTCCCCACGATCGGGGATGAGGTTACCATGGTGATGGGGGAGCAATTTCGGCGATGAGGGGGTCCCAATGAATAGGGCAAGTCGGTAACAGACGAGGGGCAACCCTTTCTGGTGAACTCAGACCAGACGCGGCGTCTATGAGATCTTCTGTCACGCCCCAATTTCAGTAAACCGAACTAGGGACGCGAACGTTTTAAAAACATAAAAACACTTGAAACCTGTTTTCATTAAACACTTTAAAATACCAGTTTAGTTCAACAAAATAATAATTTCAGCTTAAAACACGTCCCAACAAGTGGACAAAAGTACAAGGTATCCGTCACTAGACTCAAAAGACAAAACCCGGACTCCGCTCCTAGCTCCACAAGCTTCGAGAGCTCACCTAGTCCGTCCCACGAACAGTACCTGTAGGAAAAGCAGCTAGGGGTGAGCGTTCGCTCACCACCACGGATAACAGACTGACTACGGCATAATTAGCAGACAAAGCAAATAACACCACCAACAACTCAACACCGGGGAAACCATCCCCAACCCAAGTACTCTAACCGAACATACACCCACGATGACCTTCCTCGAACGACTCAACACTCTGACACGTAAAGTAGACCTGACCCAGCAATTGACGACCTCTTCCAAGGACTCAAACGAAAGTTACGCAACACCAAACAGCATCACAAGGGATCACACACCGACCAAGATCACAAAGGATCACACACCAAAACAAGATCACAAAGGATCGCAAACCAGCTGCCAAGAACGCCCTCCCGGGACTCTAACCCGGTCAGGCCAACCCAAGAATGCTGCAACTTACCGGGACTCTAACCCGTAAGCCAGCCGGAAAATGCTGCAACTTACTGGGACTCTAACCCATAAGCCAGCCGGAAAATGCTGCAACTTACCGGGACTCTAACCCGCAAGCCAGCCAAAGTATGCTCACAAACCCAAACCACACACGCGCGGCCAGGACCCCTTTATTGGCGGGCGGGCCCCCTACCCCGTCTGAACGTGCAGACGTGTGTGCTCGTGGACCCCCGTTTCAGGAAGCGGGCCCCCAACCTCCGGTAACCACAAACACAATCACAATCACAAGCAAGTTCAACAACCAGTGACAACACAAGTTCAACACTCACAGGCACTCATGGCCACCAAGACACCAACAGTAAAACGCGCCTGCAACTTACCGAGACTCTAACTCGTAAGCCAGCTAAAGGAAGCTTGCAACCCCCCTGAGACTCTAACTCGGTCAGGCCAGCCAAAGACACCAACCTTAGTACTCGGCTCTCAAAGCCACCCAAAACACGATTTACAACACGGGCTCTTATGGCCACCCAAGACTCAACAATAATAATACACGGGCTCTCAAGGCCACCCAAGACGCCAACAGTCCTAATATCAACAGTTCACAATCAACCTCCGGGCATGGTCATATGCCTCCAGTAAAAACAATTATCGCTAAGTTCTCTGTTCCTACGACACTACTAAGTGTCACATGCATTTCCAGTAACTACCAAGTTCCCGTAGCATGCCTTTCTAACAAACGCTACAATCCCGTATCATGCATTTCTAATATTCAAATAAACCTATTCGACCCACGACACCCCGGTGTCACATGCAATTCTACTGTTAACTTTCCCTAGTCAGGGCCGAGATCCGGCTACTTTTCCCTACCTCAACTGAAGAGCAACCGCTACGCTTCCTAGCTGTTGACGTTCTGGCTCGCTACCTCCAGGCTTCACTTCGATCGAAGCCGGACGCTAAGGATAACACGAAAGCCATAAATTAGAGGCGGTTCCCAGTTTAATCTAAAGGTCACAATTATTCATGTTTTAAAACCGACAGCTGTCTTTTAAACTCGAGCGGGATAAAAGCGGGGTCACAGTGGATCGGGTTGAGTACCCGAGCACCGAAACCGGTGCATGCGAGGCACAGTCCCAATGCACGAATCCCGAGGTCCGATTACGCGGTCTGCTTTTGTTCCTTTGTAAACTCAATTAGCAGTCCAATTTAAACACTCGGTCACCAAAGCGATTCCGGTTCGCTCCAGAATCTAAAACCGTCTAAAAAACAAAACTGAAACCAAACCCCTTTTGATTTCCCTATTTTCGTTTTAACACCTTTTAAATTAAATCGGATCCAGTTTTATCTTGATTATCCGTTCAACTTCAAATGATTTTGTTTGCAACCGAAACAGATCAAACGAACTCGTTTTCAACGAATCGAACTTAAACTATTCTCTTTTAATTTTCTTTCAAAATCCCTTTTTCTGATCCTTTCCATTCCCACAGGTTCAAGTACATAATTCAAAAGACGCTCCGGATCTACAATCATTTTTACGTCCGAAATGCAAACATCGAATTTTATTTCAGATATCGTTTTATTTCCTTCACTGAAATTACAATATCGTTTTTCAGACAAAAACTCAGATCCAAACTAAAGACGAACGGAAAATAAACCGGCCGCCGGCAAATACGTCGCCGACGACTAAACCCCCAGGCACGAACCTCACTGGAGGGAAGGGCGACGGCGGTGCGCGGCGGCGGTGCACGGCGGCGGTGCACGGCGGGGACCCTCCACGCCCCAGATCTGGACGGCCCCGGTGGCTCTGTCCCGGAGCTGTCGCACGCGCCGGCGAAGGGAGAACGGGCTCGGGAGCGATGGCCGGTCTCGGGAGCGTCGGCCGGACTCGGTAGCGGTGGCCGGACTCCGAGTTGAGAGGAGGGAGGGAGGTCGGATGAGGGTTCGGGATCTGAGAGGGAGAAGGAAGAGGGGGTCGACGGCGGTGGCTACTGGTGTGGGCGGGCGGTGGCCGGACGGAGAACGAGGGGAGACGGGGGCGGCGTGGGGACGTGGTTGGGGTCGGAGAAGAAGGAGGAGGGGGCTCGGCGTGGGGAAGACGGGACGGCGAGAGGAGCTGGCCGGCGGCGTGGTCGTGGGAGGGCGGCGGCGTGGAGGAGGAACACGGAGGGTGAGGTCGGGTTCGGGACTGGGTGAGGACAGAGAGGGACGGCCGGTGGAGGGAGGCCGGTGGTGTGGCCGGCGACGGCCTGGACGAAGAAGAAGGAGGTCGGGAGAGGAGTGGGGGCGGCGTGGATCGAAGAAGGGGAGTGGGTATTAGGGTTTCAAAACCCTAATGCCACCTTATATAGGTGGGACTTGGGCCGGCCCTTTTGGGCCTCAGGGGGCAACCGGGCCGAGAGTGGCTGGGCTGGGTTGGGCCTGCGCGCCTGGCCTGGTCCAGACCTGCTCCTTTCATTTTATTTTATTTATTTTTTTTTTTTTGCACTTATTGTTTTTTTTTAAAAAAAAACTACCTTAAGTTTTTCGGTTTGCGAATTAAAACCCTAATGAAACGAAGCGGGTTTTACAATGTACCCCCCTTAAAGGAATTTCGCCCACGAAATTTAAAACCACGCTCATAAAAGGCACCAAAAACACGTATCCTGATAGGTCTCGCGGTAGGTAGAGGATCACGGGGCCCGGGAATCGGCAACCGCGTACATTCTCCCCGCTGGCTCCTGCTGCCTCTGGCTCGGCGCACTAATTTCTTGATAACCATAGCTCCGCTGCTGTCTCGGAGCTGGCCCGCTCGTCGACGGCTGCGAAAACCTCGACCGTTGGTTCTGACGAGGGCGCGACTGCTGTGATTGTCGCACTATCGTTTCCCCCAACGGCTCATAGCACTGGCCGATAGTGTGCCCAACGCGGCCGCACCGGTGACACCTGGTCTCGTCGACCCTCGGCCCCGTGTTCATCGGACACTCTCGCTGCATGTGGTCTGGCTGCCCGCAGTTAAAGCATCCCAGCTGTCTCCTCGAAGCGACTAGCCCCACTGATCCCTGCTGTCTCGGTTCATCCTGATGAGCCTGTGGTCGGAAGGATCCCGTGGTCCTCTGTCTTCGAGGGTCTCGTGACTCGGACGGCCCTGCAAAGCTGGTTGGCCGCTGTCGGACCTCACGGGTCCTGTCCGCATCCCGGATACCCTGCTCCACCGTCGCTGCGGTGTCCACGAGATCTGTGTACTTCCTCAGTCTCAAGGCGAGAACCTGGTTCCGAATCCCCAGACTCAGTCCTCCCTGGAACCGCAGGCAACGGTTCTTCTCGGTCATCACCATCTCTGGCGCGAATCTGGCCAAGGCTGTAAACCTGGCCTCGTACTGTGCCACTGTCATCTCTCCCTGCTCCAGGTCTAAGAATTGCCGATGTCGCTCCAGCCGAGCCGACTCAGGAAAGTATTGTGCCATGAATACCTCCTGGAATACGCTGTAGTCGTATCCGACTGTGTCCTTCACCCGCCCCCACCAGTGGTAGGCGCTGTCTCTCAGCTGATGGGCCGCGAAGGACACTCTCCGACGACCATCCTCGACACCCAATGTGTCCAGGTCTCGTGTGACCTGCTCTATCCATCGCTCGGCTAGGTCGGGATTTGGCTCCCCGACAAAAACAGGTATCCCGAGCTTCAGGAAATCGAGTAGCGCTCGGGAGGTAAGATCCTCTGTCTGAGCGGCCCTCACCGGGACTGCGGCTGCCTCTGGTGCTAGCGAAGCCGACTCTCGGCTGCCGATGACCGCCACCAAACTCTGAACGGTCCTGGTCAGCTCTTCCAGGGCAGTCATAACGGGTGGGTCTGCGACCGGCGGGACGCTGGGCGTGCCCGTAGAAGGTCCCGCATCGCTCCTCCTATCCTCACCGACAGGAGTACCCTGCGCCTCGGCGTACTCGGCGGGCTCGACGGTGGGTACCCATCCTGGTGTCCCCGCTGACCGTCCCCGCCTGCCTCGCGCGGGGGCTCGTCCCCGTGCCACTGCTGCTCTTCCTCGTCTGCCACGAGCCATCAGTAGGTATCCTCTGCACGGATACGCGCAAACGTTCAGTTTGCGAACTCAAACAAGACAACAAGCTTGAAGACACTAACGTTCACACGGTCTACGTCTACCCCAACGTACTTGCTACGAAACGCCACACCGTTCACGCTAATCATACTTTAATCATAATAACGCGTAAGCGAAGCCTCAATTTTGACCACACAAACGTACACTAAGCCCTCATCCAGTCCTTTATGCATTTACTTATAACTTTCCGCAACCAAGCCAGTGTTCGCTACTCGTCCCTTGCGGGAAAAGTAGTAAAGGGGATGAGCGTTAAGCTCACCTCCACGGACACCCGCTCGGTTATGGCATACTAGTAACGCACCAAAGACTCGCCACTCTAGTCAGGGCAAAACACCAACACAAAAGTGAAGCCAAACATCCCACCGTCCATGCTAACAACACCTCAAGTACCCGTTCGAGTAAGATAAACCTCGACACGGGAAACACGTCCTCAAAACAGTAAAACACCACTGCTCGCGCTATTAAAGCCTTAAGTATACTAATATGTAAGCGCAAAACTCAACACAGTCCAACCGTTCCCCAGGCCTACGGCCTCTACAACCCATAACCGCGAACACAAACCAAGTCACACAACCACAACCCTAAACGCACAACGAAACGAACTCTTACTCTAGGGTACTCGTATTCTACCAGTCTCTTGGCGACCCGCACACTCGTGCATCGCGGACAAATTACCACCAAAACGACCCAACACGTACCACAAAACCCGACTAAACCACGAACAAGCCAAACCGGCCAGACACCCATAACAACAACAACGACGACACCCGCCCACCGGGCCAACCAAGGTCAACAGCGCCCACCGGGCCAACCAACAACAATCACAATATGCCCACAGGGCCAATCGAAGTCAAACACAAACGCCCACGGCGTCACACAAAATCAAGACACGCCCACCGAGCCTAACACAATCAGACACACACGCCCACGGCGTCAAACAAAATCAAAACACTCAAATTTCTTTTAAAGTTTTCTCCACTTCATTAAAACATCAAAACTTGACATCAGGTGGTTACAACCCGGTCCAGGCGTCCCCGAACTACGTTGTACCAACTTGACATCAGCACCGTCACGTTCGACTACATGAGCGCTCCTGAGTCGACCCGCGACAGCTTAAAAACGTTTCACGCAGCACACACAAACAGTATGCCAGTAGCCCCGTACTGTACATACACACAGACAAAACAAGACTCAAGACATTAAGGGTTTACACACGGTTCCCGACCTACGTACCCAACGCACGGCGGGACTTTACTGACTCGACTCTCCCCACCTAATTGACGGACAGTCCGAGGTGTGAAACCTCGAGCTCTGATACCAAGCTGTCACGCCCCAATTTCAGTAAACCGAACTAGGGACGCGAACGTTTTAAAAACATAAAAACACTTGAAACCTGTTTTCATTAAACACTTTAAAATACCAGTTTAGTTCAACAAAATAATAATTTCAGCTTAAAACACGTCCCAACAAGTGGACAAAAGTACAAGGTATCCGTCACTAGACTCAAAAGACAAAACCCGGACTCCGCTCCTAGCTCCACAAGCTTCGAGAGCTCACCTAGTCCGTCCCACGAACAGTACTTGTAGGAAAAGCAGCTAGGGGTGAGCGTTCGCTCACCACCACGGATAACAGACTGACTACGGCATAATTAGCAGACAAAGCAAATAACACCACCAACAACTCAACACCGGGGAAACCATCCCCAACCCAAGTACTCTAACCGAACATACACCCACGATGACCTTCCTCGAACGACCCAACACTCTGACACGTAAAGTAGACCTGACCCAGCAATTGACGACCTCTTCCAAGGACTCAAACGAAAGTTACGCAACACCAAACAGCATCACAAGGGATCACACACCGACCAAGATCACAAAGGATCACACACCAAAACAAGATCACAAAGGATCGCAAACCAGCTGCCAAGAACGCCCTCCCGGGACTCTAACCCGGTCAGGCCAACCCAAGAATGCTGCAACTTACCGGGACTCTAACCCGTAAGCCAGCCGGAAAATGCTGCAACTTACTGGGACTCTAACCCATAAGCCAGCCGGAAAATGCTGCAACTTACCGGGACTCTAACCCGCAAGCCAGCCAAAGTATGCTCACAAACCCAAACCACACACGCGCGGCCAGGACCCCTTTATTGGCGGGCGGGCCCCCTACCCCGTCTGAACGTGCAGACGTGTGTGCTCGTGGACCCCCGTTTCAGGAAGCGGGCCCCCAACCTCCGGTAACCACAAACACAATCACAATCACAAGCAAGTTCAACAACCAGTGACAACACAAGTTCAACACTCACAGGCACTCATGGCCACCAAGACACCAACAGTAAAACGCGCCTGCAACTTACCGAGACTCTAACTCGTAAGCCAGCTAAAGGAAGCTTGCAACCCCCCCGAGACTCTAACTCGGTCAGGCCAGCCAAAGACACCAACCTTAGTACTCGGCTCTCAAAGCCACCCAAAACACGATTTACAACACGGGCTCTCATGGCCACCCAAGACTCAACAATAATAATACACGGGCTCTCAAGGCCACCCAAGACGCCAACAGTCCTAATATCAACAGTTCACAATCAACCTCCGGGCATGGTCATATGCCTCCAGTAAAAACAATTATCGCTAAGTTCTCTGTTCCTACGACACTACTAAGTGTCACATGCATTTCCAGTAACTACCAAGTTCCCGTAGCATGCCTTTCTAACAAACGCTACAATCCCGTATCATGCATTTCTAATATTCAAATAAACCTATTCGACCCACGACACCCCGGTGTCACATGCAATTCTACTGTTAACTTTCCCTAGTCAGGGCCGAGATCCGGCTACTTTTCCCTACCTCAACTGAAGAGCAACCGCTACGCTTCCTAGCTGTTGACGTTCTGGCTCGCTACCTCCAGGCTTCACTTCGATCGAAGCCGGACGCTAAGGATAACACGAAAGCCATAAATTAGAGGCGGTTCCCAGTTTAATCTAAAGGTCACAATTATTCATGTTTTAAAACCGACAGCTGTCTTTTAAACTCGAGCGGGATAAAAGCGGGGTCACAGTGGATCGGGTTGAGTACCCGAGCACCGAAACCGGTGCATGCGAGGCACAGTCCCAATGCACGAATCCCGAGGTCCGATTACGCGGTCTGCTTTTGTTCCTTTGTAAACTCAATTAGCAGTCCAATTTAAACACTCGGTCACCAAAGCGATTCCGGTTCGCTCCAGAATCTAAAACCGTCTAAAAAACAAAACTGAAACCAAACCCCTTTTGATTTCCCTATTTTCGTTTTAACACCTTTTAAATTAAATCGGATCCAGTTTTATCTTGATTATCCGTTCAACTTCAAATGATTTTGTTTGCAACCGAAACAGATCAAACGAACTCGTTTTCAACGAATCGAACTTAAACTATTCTCTTTTAATTTTCTTTCAAAATCCCTTTTTCTGATCCTTTCCATTCCCACAGGTTCAAGTACATAATTCAAAAGACGCTCCGGATCTACAATCATTTTTACGTCCGAAATGCAAACATCGAATTTTATTTCAGATATCGTTTTATTTCCTTCACTGAAATTACAATATCGTTTTTCAGACAAAAACTCAGATCCAAACTAAAGACGAACGGAAAATAAACCGGCCGCCGGCAAATACGTCGCCGGCGACTAAACCCCCAGGCACGAACCTCACTGGAGGGAAGGGCGGCTGGGCGACGGCGGTGCGCGGCGGCGGTGCACGGCGGCGGTGCACGGCAGCGGTGCACGGCGGCGGTGCACGGCGGGGACCCTCCACGCCCTAGATCTGGACGGCCCCGGTGGCTCTGTCCCGGAGCTGTCGCACGCGCCGGCGAAGGGAGAACGGGCTCGGGAGCGATGGCCGGTCTCGGGAGCGTCGGCCGGACTCGGTAGCGGTGGCCGGACTCCGAGTTGAGAGGAGGGAGGGAGGTCGGATGAGGGTTCGGGATCTGAGAGGGAGAAGGAAGAGGGGGTCGACGGCGGTGGCTACTGGTGTGGGCGGGCGGTGGCCGGACGGAGAACGAGGGGAGACGCGGGCGGCGTGGGGACGTGGTTGGGGTCGGAGAAGAAGGAGGAGGGGGCTCGGCGTGGGGAAGACGGGACGGCGAGAGGAGCTGGCCGGCGGCGTGGTCGTGGGAGGGCGGCGGCGTGGAGGAGGAACACGGAGGGTGAGGTCGGGTTCGGGACTGGGTGAGGACAGAGAGGGACGGCCGGTGGAGGGAGGCCGGTGGTGTGGCCGGCGACGGCCTGGACGAAGAAGAAGGAGGTCGGGAGAGGAGTGGGGGCGGCGTGGATCGAAGAAGGGGAGTGGGTATTAGGGTTTCAAAACCCTAATGCCACCTTATATAGGTGGGACTTGGGCCGGCCCTTTTGGGCCTCAGGGGACAACCGGGCCGAGAGTGGCTGGGCTGGGTTGGGCCTGCGCGCCTGGCCTGGTCCAGACCTGCTCCTTTCATTTTATTTTATTTTATTATTATTTTTTGCACTTATTGTTTTTTTTTAAAAAAAAACTACTTTAAGGTTTTCGGTTTGCGAATTAAAACCCTAATGAAACGAAGCGGGTTTTACATCTTCTAAAAGAGATCCGGCCTCCACGGCCGAGGGCGACGATGCCCCAGTGAATGGGTAACGGTCCCGACGTTTAGAGAAGTCCCACGTATAGGGAGTGGACGACGGTAGGTGGGGGCGAGGAAGACATTTGGGGTCGGGGAACTCGGTAAAAACAGAGGGTGGGAGAGGGAGAGGCCGAGAGACCGACATACGGACATGGCACACTTCCACCGACAAAACCCGAGATCGGAGCTCGAGTGGCGGCCGGTGGAGGCGACGCCAAGACAAAAACCATATAAGGTCCATTAGGGTTTTGAGAGCATCTTACAGACAGAAGTCAAAGATTATAGGTTGTTAGCTATCTTACACTACTTGTTTGTGGGTTGTGCCTTTTACCTTTAGGAAAAAGTACAATGATAGCATCATGTGCCATTGTATTCACTTGTTACAATCTTCTGAATACATTAATATACTGAAGGAACAATGAGGATCAACACAGGATCAGTAGGCGATCATAAACAAACACAATCAATCATGATTATGGCATGCTAAACCCATCTTAAATCATTTACTGCTCTGTTCGTGTCTAAAACAAGGGTGAATCCTCAAAAGAGATCCTCACCAGTTGTCTACACCTTTGTTTGATAAATAAACAACTGCACAACATGCAGCATTTGCATATTTCTAGAAGAAACTAAAATTGTTCAGGTCTAGTTGAAGCACAAATAGCATAACACTGAACATGCTCTGTCCCCTGAAGCTCATCATTCATATGGAATCAGATAAGGACCCGCCAGTTATCATTTCCTGATACGATTATTAACATACAGTGCATCATAACTAGCAGCAATTTGAGCATAAAAACTTCCAGAAATCGCAATTTGATTTGTTTCTTGTGTTGCCAAAATCGATCTATGCGTGAAACATGTGGGAAATTAGGGGATTACAGATCAGTAGGTGCTTTACAGACTAGTGTGCTACATGAAGATGCTCTGAGATCAGTTGCGATACTCATGGTTCAACTTCACTAGGAAGAATCAGTCCTTATCTACTCCTCTAGAGTGATGATCAAAGTTTCTTTTCCAGGGAGGACCACTAAATCATGTTTTGTCAAGTGGGACTTGTTTAGTTAACTACCATTATCATGCTCAATGACCACATTCAGAGTAACTAGTAGTTGTTGTAAAAGAACTGAGGCCTGATTTTCGATAAAGTCAATCTCATGAGACATCAACTCAAATGTTCTTGATTGACAGCCAAAACATGATTTGAAGCTGGGTTGGGTTGAAGTATGTATACCAAGTTTATGGACGAATTGACCACTTGATAAACGAAGATTAGACTTTAACGTGGTAGTAGAGCTGATTCAGCCCACAACCTGTTTGTTACCTCTACCCTCTGGTCTTCGGCCCATATCCAGATGTTCAGTCTTGTTATGACCCACGTATAGATGTCCCCTCCGACACATGAGAGGAGTGTTGAAGTAAAACCGACATCCTAATAAGCTATTTATCAAGACTAGGACCGCATACAACTAATAAGGTTGACCTTTTAGTTGTGGAAGCCCGATTAATAGTATATACTTTTTTCTTATTCTTATCCGAATTTAGAGTAGGGATTAAGTCCATCACCCCCCTAAGAAGCAAACTTTAAGAAAGCATGACACCTATGTAAAGGGAATGATCACTTAGTGATATAAACAACATACATGTGCTCCCTATTGGGCATGCAATCTTGATCAACAGAAAACACAATGATAAGTAGCGAGACCCACCAGGTAGTTTGTGCATAAATGAATAATATTTGGTGGTTGAGAGCAGAGCATACATAACAATGAAGCAGCAGAGAGGAGCAGGGTACTGCAGGGCATTGTGCTGCAGCTGCAGGCTGAGCGTGTCTTCATCATCAGGGGATCATCAGAGCACAGACTCGGAGCACTTGCCGTCAATCTCAAGCCTGGCGCACGCCATGGTCCAGGAGAGGCTGGAGCAGATGATCCGCAAAGGGAAGGAGGATCAGGACCAACAAGCAAGGCATGTGGAGAGGAGGAGGAGAAAAGTCAGAGGAGATCGTGGAGGGCCTTCCAACAAGTTCATTGTCATGGTGGCTTTGGAGAAGAGCTCTTGTGACCCGAGAGAGGACTTCAGAGAGTCCATGGTGGAGATGATCATGGCCAATCGGATCGGAGAGCCTGAGGATCTCCGGTCCCTGCTCAATTACTATCTTTCTATGAACTCCCAGGAATATCATGGGACTATTCTTCAAGTTTTTCATGATGTCTGCACAAAGCTCTTCTTGCGATGTAAATGCCATTGATGAATCATATTTATTCGCCAAACTGATCCCAATAGCATTCGTATCAGTAGTAGTGTGACCACAAGGATCCGTTCCACCCGCGGAAACGGACACGGCCGATCCGCAAACCGCAACCGGCCAAAGTGCATGCAACACATGGCCACCAAATTCAAAAAAAATATCAGTTGGTTGTGCCAATAATTTTTTTTTATAAGCGAAAGTTTATTAACTCTTTGTTTTCTAGACTTGTAAGAACCGCCCCCGGTCGACACGGGTTGAACCGGTGAAATTTGGCAAAAGTTGACTTTCCGCCGGAAAAGCCAACCGATGACTCCGGGAGTCATTCGGGACCTTTCCGAGACCCAAAAAGCTTAGCCGTCGTTACGGTTAGCTTAGTTGGGTCGTTTCCTTTCAAATATGTAATTTTGCAAAAAAGTCAAATTCGGGTCAAACGGGGTCAAATTAGGGGCTTAATCGATTCTAATTAAATGGGCCGAAAGAATTATGGGTAGAGGTGGACCCCACATGGACACATGTCCACGTGTCTTGGAGGAGAAGAAAATGGTGGAGAAAGACCCAATTTCCCTCATTTGGGCCAAATGAGAAGAAAGGGAGTAAGAGGGACAAAATTGGTATTTACTAAATTAGGTTAAAGGCCACATGGAGCAAAATTTCCGCTCATTTTGATGCTTGGCCGAAAATTTCAAGGGAAGAGAGAGAGAGAAAAACTCCATTCAAGGAGAAGGAGAAGAAAATGAGGCTCATTTGATTGATTCCACCACAAAAAAACCTTAGATTCTTCCATATTTCTCATCCTTTCTTCATTTCCCAAAGTAAACTCTCAATCAAATCTCATTTTGATGAACTTTGGTTGTGGGTTTGATACAAAACATGAACTAGGCTTGGTTTTATGGGTTTGAGATTTTGGTGGTTAAATGGATGAATTGTGGAGGAAAAGTAGAAGATTTTGATAGAAGTTAATTGGGTTTTTCCTGTTTTGATGAAACCCAACTTGGTGTTTGAAGTTTTGAGGGTTTTGGGACTGAGTTTGGAGGTTTTGGAGGTTAACAACGGAGTTTTGAGGGGTTGGAGTCGTGGAGAAGAAGCTGGAGGAAGAAGAAGGACGGATTTGTTCGAACCCGTCACGGCTCTGTGGTGGCACACGTCATGGTTCTGTGACATAAACCGTGACGGTGCACGTCACGGTTCCGTGACCCAAACCGTGACGGAGCCCGTCAAGGCTCCGTGACCCACTCCGTGTTGGATCAGAAATGGACCTTTTAGGTCCATTTCGACTGTTTTCGGGTAATTAGAAAGGTTAGCTATAACCGAACGTTTCGGGGGTTAAGTTACGAGGTTTCCCTTTAAAACCACCCTTGAATTATTATTAATTCTCGTATGACTTTGTGTTCTTAGACGTTGTTCCCGATCACGACGGAGGAGACTACTAGGCGACTCGTGCTTGCTCGTGTTGGACAGCGGTTAAGGTAGGGAAAAGTAGCAAATACCGGTTTAATTATGGAAAGTTACTGGAATGCATATAGGATATGAACAACCGAAATAATTGTAGAATCACATGTAGGATGTGAATAACTAGGGTAGTCGTTTAACATATGGAACCACTTGTGGGCCATGTCGTGCCCATAGGTGTGGGACTTGTTGTGCTGTAGAATCGCATGTGGGCCAGGTCGTGCCCGTAGGATTGCGTGTTGGTTACGCTTGTTTGTGATTAGTAGTTTGTAATGTTTGATATGTGGTATGTTCCGTTGTAAGTTAAGGATCAGGATATTCTATGATAACGTGGTGAATATTAGTGTGAGTTATTGCCTTGTGATATGATCGGGTGAATGATAGACCAATATGGTGTGTTCGGTAAGAATTGTTCGGTATGGTATGGTGGTATGAGATGTTTGGTATGATATGTTTGAGGATGGTGTTCCGGTTTGGTATCTATACCGTGGAGGATTCCGGTATAGGATATCTAGGCTGGGGACGGAGTTCCGGTACGATATCTATACCGTAGAGGATTCCGATATAGGATATCTAGGCCGAGGATTGGTTCGGGTGCGATATCTGTGCCGTAGAGGATTCCGGTACAGGATATCTAGAGCCGAGGAGGGTGTTCCAGAGTAATATTTATACCGAAGAGGATTCCGGTATAGGATACCTAGGCCGATGATGAGTGTTCCGGTATGGTATGTGTGATGTGATTTGTACCCCGTGTTACGGGAAGATACCCGCCCGACGGTGGATTCCGGTCCGGTATGTTATGAGTTGTACCCCGATGTTGTGTGTTCCGGGAAGATATCTAGGCCGATGTCGAGTTCGGTACGATATGTTTGAGCCGGGCTATGGGAAGCTGGCGCATTGCTCTGGGATACCAGGAGTGTGGAAGTGGTTACTAATGATATTACTCTATGTGTTGATCTGTTTTGGTTGTTGTGATTACTTATGCCTGCTATGTGATCTTTGGTGATTTTGAATGCATTTATACCTGAGTTCAGTGTATGGTTGTGTGAGTTCGCACGCGTGGTCAGTTGCGAGATAACCGTGGTCGTTGTCCATTGAGAATTGTTTAGGTGACGAGTGCTTAGAGCATAGTTGAGGAGAAATGTATCAGTGTCGGTTCAGTATAGAGTGTTATTTACGGGTTGTTCCTGAGTGGGGTCAAGTGTAGTCTTTGAGCTACTTGTTTAATCGGCCTTTGTCACTGCTTACTAGTATGCCACAATTGGAAGGGTATCAGTGGTGTTGAGCAATGGCTCACTCTCTTTACTACTTTTTCCTATTGAGCGAAAGCTCATCCCCTTTTCTATTGTTCTATAGGTTTTGATCGCGATTTGGTTTATAGGATGTCTCGGAGCGTGGGAGCTTAGCGAGAGTCCTAATTTGGATGGTCTAGAGACGTACTTTCCTTTTTGTATTAAACTTCTTATTACGTGGTTTCGAGCTTTTGACTCTTATGATCAGTATTGATCGGTTTGAACTATTATTGGAGATTTATTTCGTTTAAAGTCGCTTTTATTTATTATTATTTTTAGTTTACGTCTCGAGCCCGGTCAAAACCGGATTTGGGGCGTGACAATTTGGTATCAGAGCCCGGTTATTTTTTTATATATATTTTTTCAAAACTTCGGACCGTACGTCAACTAGGTGGGTAGAGTTAAGTCGTTAGGTTTCTGTATGTGTCGGTTACGCAAGTCGGAAATGTCCTACGCGTAGAATCGAGATGAAGAGAGTCTCGGTTTGGTGAAGTGTCTTGTCTGGTGTTGTTTACTTAGGGTGCACCACTGTGGTTGGTGCCAATGTCTGTGTATAGCTGCGATGACTTGCTGTGTGCTATGATTGTGTTGAACGCTTTATGCAGGATGTGAGTTGAATGTCTCGCGTAAACGGATGGTTAGTAGAATTTTCAAACGGGTCATGCCCAAATTTCTGCAAAACTGAAGTGTTTGTACCATCACGATTCGACTGAAGGGCCACTGTAGTCGGACGTGACGTAGGGATGTCAAGTGGTTACAACGTAATTCGGGGACGCCTGAACCGGGTTGTAATGACTGTTGGGTCTCGAGGTAGGGTTGGAGATGAACCAACTCGCAGTGGAAAATCAATGAAAACCAAGAGACGATTAAACGATTAAACAACTAACAAAGAATGGATTCACAAGAGAAAAATTCAGCACTATTTCTTACCAAAACAAGAACACCGGGTAACGAATGATCGGCTTGAGTCTCCAAGACGCCTACGTATCCTCATGGGAATCAAAGCCACGTAGTTCTTCTCTTTGAGGACTCAAGAACACAAAATTGGAGGTGGGAGCTTGCCAAACCCGAAATTGCAAGGGAGAGGAGGAAGAAGTTGTGTTTCCTATTCTTGTCTTGTGTTTGTTATGTTGAAAAAATATGACTTAAACATAACAAACCCCATACTTGTCCAACTAAAGGCATGGGACAAGTATGGTGTCAAGTAAGGTGTAAATATGACAAAGTATGGCTAGACAAGATTGGGTTTGGTGGTGAATCACCAACACCTTAATCCTTATCTTCCTTACTTTGTACTAATTAATCAAGACTTGATTAATTAGTTCCATGGGCCTTAGTTGCATGGGCCTTTCATGGGCCTCTTGGAACATGGCCCGTGGCCATTTCCAGCGGGGTCCCGTGATTCGCTCATCGCCTCCAAGCCTTCCATACCGGAAATGTCCAACATTATCCGACACGATCAATCCCAAGACTCCAAGCCTTGTCTTGATCCGTAAAGTCCTATTCACTTACGAGCACATGACCCAAAACTCAGTTTTGGTCATGTCCCGAGACAACTCCCTTTTGGCCATTCTCCATAAATGTGTCAATGAGTTTCACCCCCCGGTGTGACCCTTAGGTTTATGCATGTCAATAGATCAACGTAAAATCTCATTTTACTTGATCCTATTTAAGTGGCGACTAACGAGACTTTAGTATTGTCTGACACTACATAACGAATCGACCCTGTCGATTCTAACCTTTATGTCATCCTTGTCATTATCCTTTTATCTCCGATATCCTAATTGAGATAAGGCATAGAGCCGTCATCCTTATTATTCTCAATCATTGTTCCTTGATATGTGAGATGACTGAAGATATGATACCCAGTATGATGTGCATGGCCATGCTATTCTTTCAGTCACTCTCGATCAAGCGGCTGAGAACCGATATCTTTCCCATACCTTAGTATGAGGGATAAATCCCTTAGCCGTCTTTCGTGTCACTCATGTAGCCCGTCCCCAAGCCAATCCTGGCCGTTATGGAAGCCCTATTACGGAGAACGTTAGGCTCAGGTCAAACTATGTTGTTGACTACATAGCGATCACAAAGACTCCTTGGTCAAAGGATACATGACAAGCTACGACACTGAATATGTTCATGACTTAATCTATGGCACATATTCAAGGCGGGTCGTCCAATATCATGTCCCACATGATATCTATGATCAGACTCTGGAATCCCAATCCAATGACTAACAGAACGTAAGCCATAAAGAGCCATCTTTCATACTAGTCGCTTCTAGTGAAGATTTGTTGACTAAGGACCCATCGAGTGTGATCTATCTCGATCTATGGTTCCATTCGCATGGTGGGCATAGATCAGAGCACACATCGATATATTACTCCAACACATAAGTAATATAAAGCCACTTTAACTTTATTGTTAACGATGATATATACATTTGGACATTTAGGATTGAACTACGGGTACTAAGACTAACAACGACATGATATTGACATGGAATGTTATGTTAGAAAGAGAAAGTGTTGAGAACCTGTGGAATTAAGTGATGTTGATACTTTTGTGGAATTGCTGTGTGACGTGAACTGTGTGTTGGGTCTCAAGGTAGGGTTGGAGATGAACCAACTCGCAGCGGAAAATCAAGGAAAACCAAGAGACGATTAAAACCATGAAACAACTAACAAAGAATGGATTCACAAGATAAAAATTCAGCACTAGTTCTTACCAAAACAAGAACACCGGGTAACGAATGATTGGCTTGAGTCTCCAAGACGCCTACGTATCCACATGGGAATCAAAGCCACGTAGTTCTTCTCTTTGAGGACTCAAGAACACAAAAATGGAGGTGGGAGCTTGCCAAACCCGAAATTGCAAGGGAAGGGAGAGAGAAGTTGTATTTCCTATTCTTGTCTTGTGTTTGTTATGTTGAAAAAAGATGACTTAAACATAACAAAACTCATACTTGTCCAACTAAAGGCATGGGACAAGTATGGTGTCAAGTAAGGTGTAAATAGGACAAAGTATGGCAAGATAAGATTGGGTTAGGTGGTGAATCACCAACACCATAATCCTTGTCTTGCTTGCTTAGTACTAATTAATCAAGACTTGATTAATTAGTTCCATGGGCCTTGGTTGCATGGGCCTTTCATGGGCCTCTTGGAACATGGCCTGTGGCCATTTCCAACGAGGTCCCGTGATTCGCTCATCGCCTCCAAACCTTCCATACCGGAAATGTCCAACATTATCCGACGCGATCAATCCCAAGACTCCAAGCCTTGTCTCGATCCGTAAAGTCCTATTCACTTACGGGCACATGACCCAAAACCCAGTTTTGGTCATGTCCCGAGACAACTCTCTTTTGGCCATTCTCCATAAATGTGTCAATGAGTTTCATCCTCCGGTGTGACCCTTAGGTTTATGCATGTCAATAGATCAACGTAAAATACCATTTTACTTGATCATATTTAAGTGGCAACTAACGAGACTTTAGTATTACCTGACACTACATAACGAATCGACCCTGTCGATTCTAACCTTTCCGTCGTCCCTGTCATTATCCTTTTATCTCCGATATCCTGATTGAGATAAGGCATAGAGCCGTCATCCTTATTATTCTCAATCACCGTTCCTTGATATGTGAGATGACTGAAGATATGATACCCAGTATCATGTGCATGGCCATGCTATTCTTCCAGTCACTCTCGATCAAGCGGCCGAGAACCGATATCTTTCCCATACCTCAGTATGAGGGATAAATCCCTTAGCCGTCTTTCGTGTCACTCATGTAGCCCGTCCCCAAGCCAATCCTGACCGTTATGGAAGCCCTGTTACGGACAACGTTAGGCTCAGGTCAAACTAGGTTGTTGACTACATAGCGATCACAAAGACTCCTTGGTCTAAGGATACATGACAAGCTACAACACTGAATATGTTCATGACTTAATCTATGGAACATATTCAGGGCGGGTCGTCCAATATCATGTCCCACATGATATCTATGATCAGACTCCGGAATCCCATTCCAATGACTAACAGAACATAAGCCATAAAGAGCCATCTTTCATACTAGTCGCTTCTAGTGAAGCTTTGTTGACTAGGGACCCATCGAGTGTGATCTATCTCGATCTATGGTTCTATTCGCATGGTGGGCATAGATCAGAGCACACATCGATATATTACTCCAACACATAAGTAATATAAAGTCGCTTTAATTTTATTGCTAACGATGATATATACATTTGGACATTTAGGATTGAATTACGGGCACTAAGACTAACACTGTGGAGTGTGTGACCTTGGTTTGCGATTATTGAACTGTGTGGTTGACTTTGTGGGACGCACAAGTGTGTGGGTTTCCCTGGTTGTGTGAAACTAGTTATGATTATGCTAAGATTAGGCTTGTTGTTGGTTCGAGTGCGACCTTTGTGAAACGTGTGTGAACGCTAGTGACTTAAGCGTGTCGCTTTATGCGAATCTAAGAACTGAACATGTGCGTTTATCCGTGCAGTGGATATAGACGACATGAGGCATATGTATGTACCACGAGGCACTAGGAGCCGGCCAGCTGAGGGCCGAGGGCAGCCACCTGCCATTGAGCCGGTAGGGGCGGCGAGTGCCCAAGGTGTGACCACTGAGGAGCACGTGACAGATGACGCCGGACCGTCAGGGCTTCCGCCCAGAGTTCCGCCGGTCACGGAGCAGACCCAGTCGACCACTCTAGAGGAGCTGGTTCGCACTGTTTAGAGTCTAGCGGCAATCATCGCCCAGAGAGAGGCTACGACCCCGACACCAGAGACTGTGCCTACTGCCACTGCAGCTTCCACTGTGAGGTCTAGCCAGACTGATAGCTACACAGCACAGGCGCTGAGAGACTTTCTTAGGCTGGGTACGCCTATCTTTTCCGGGGAGCCAGACCCCGATGCAGCCAAGAGGTGGCTGGAGCAGATTATCCGCAACCTGGATACTTCAGGGATAGTGGATTGTCACATGAGGGTCTCCTTTGCAGCGTTCCAGCTAAAGGACGATGCCTACCATTGGTGACAACGTGAGTAGCTCAGAGTCGGGGATGAGTTCCAGCTGTTCGGAGAGTTGTTCCTAGAGCAGTATTTTCCGAGGTCGGCCCGAGAGGATAGACACCAGCAGTTTCTGGAACTGCGTCAGCGCGGGATGACGGTGTCGGAGTATGAGGCGAGGTTCACCTCACTGTCCCGCTTCGCACCGGAGATGGTGCAGACTGAGGCGCGGCGATGTAGGCGATTTGAAGGGGGACTCATCCCGTCGATCGTGGACCGAGTCACAGCCTTGAGGACTCAAGTATACACGGAGCTGGTAGATCAGGCACTGACAGTTGAGCGACACTTCTGAGAGACCGCCAGGACTCGGGAGAGCAGACAGCGACCGAGGGGTTTCTTGAGGGCGTCTGAGGTCTGTGATCCGAGGAGGCAGAGGACCTCAAGATCTTTCCGGCCATAGACATAGTCTGGCGGGATGCGACAGGCCGGATCAGTGGCATCCGTTGGACTTGCCTCATCAGAGCAGCTGTGTCATTTGTGCGGTCAGCCAGGCCATCTAGCCCGAGGCTGTTCCAGGAGCAGTGGGCCCACAGCTCGCCCAACGAGTAGTCAGGCGAGACCTAAGGGGAGGCCGAGTGCCGTACAACCGGTATGCTACCAGTACGGACGACCAGGGCACTTCTCTGCTAGGTGCCTCGATCGGTTTGGAGGGACGTCGGCCCCGCGACCGCAACAGTCGCAGACCGGTCAGTCGCCTCAGTTTCGTCCACGTCAGGCGCCGAGAGCTCTACGGCAGGCAGCGAGCGCGCCTGCGCCGAGACAGCAGCAGAGAGCTACACAGTAGGTGGCCCTTCCACCACCCCGAGGGGAGGACCTCAGGCACCGCAGGACAGAGTGTATGCGGTTACAGATGCCCGAGCTGAGGGACGTCACTCCGATCATGAGACCACCCAGGGTACATGCTTGCTATACAATTCTTGGGCGTCTTTCTTATTTGATATCGGGGCATCACATTCCTTCATTTCTTCTACCTTCGCTGATAAGTTGGGGTTAAGGGTAGAGCCCTTAAGTCGACCCTTGTGTCTTGACACCCCGGTTAGGGGTGATGTGGTCCTAAGTAGTGTATGTCGTGAGTGTGAGATTAGAGTAGTTGACTTCCCTTTTCTTGGTGATCTACTTGTGTTGAACATGACGACGTTTGGTGTGATCCTGTGGATGGATTGGCTTGCGAGGTACCGAGCATCGATCGAATGCTATCGGCGACAGGTGACGGTGGTATCGGGCGACACGACCGTCATGTGTGTACTGGGCAGTAGGAGCGGAGTTCTCCTTTCATCATTGACCGTGGGAGAGGAGGTAGAGGTCGTGCAGAGCAGAGAGTTGCCACGGGTAGTGTGTGAGCTCCTAGAGGAGTTGTCAGGGTTGCCACCGGTGCGAGAGGTTGAGTTCAGGATTGACCTGATGCTAGGAACGGCGCCGATACGATGGCTCCGTACAGGTTTGCACCAGCCGAGTTGGTCGAGTTGAAGCGCCAATTCGAGGAGCTTTGGGAGAAGGGGTTTATCTGCCCGAGTACTTCACCGTGGGGAGCGCCCTCACTCTTCGTGAAGAAGAAGGGTGGAGCGCTGAGGATGTGTATCGACTACCGAAAGTTGAACCGGGTCACAGTGAAGAACTGCTACCCGATGCCGAGGATCGATGACTTGTTCGGTCAGTTGAGAAGGGCGAAGTGTTTCTCGAAGATCGATCTGCGATCCGGATACTACTAGTTGAGAGTCCGAGAGTAGGATGTGGCGAAGCATTTCAGACATGGTATGGACACTATGAGTTTCTGGTGATGTCGTTCAGGCTGACGAACGCGCCTGCAGCGTTCATGGATCTGATGAACGGCATCTTCCGGCCATACTTAGACCAGTTCGTGGTGGTGTTCATGGATGACACCTTGATCTACTCGCTGAGTGAGGAGGCACACGTGGAAAATCTAAGGACAGTTCTGACTTTGTTACGCACCCACCAGTTGTACGACAACTTGGAGAAGTGCGAGTTTTGGCTCGCCGAGGTGAAATTCCTCGGACATGTTGTGTCTCGAGAGGGTATACTGGTCGATCCGGCAAAGATCGATGTGGTTTCGAAGTAGGCACGACCCAGGAGTGTCTTTGAGATCCACAGCTTCTCATGATTGACATGATACTACCGACGGTTCGTCCAGGATTTCTCACGCCTGTCCGCACCGATGACTGCCCTGACGCGCAAGGGAGTCGAGTTCGTGTGGACTGAGGGTTGTGAGCGCTCCTTCACCGAGCTGAAGGCTCGTTTGACTACTGCACCTGTGTTGATAGTGCCGGAGCGCGGGATAGGGTATGATGTTTATTGTGATGCGTCCGGTGAGGGACTGGGCTGTGTGTTGATGCAGTCAGGGAAGGTAGTTGCCTATTGCTCCAGGCAGTTGAAGACGCATGAGCGCAACTACCCTACCCATGACTTGGAGTTGGCAGCAGTCGTATTCGCGCTGAAGAGCTGGCGACATTACTTGTATGGAGAGAGATTTCAGGTGTTCTCGGATCACAAGAGTCTCAAGTACATCTTCTCCCAACGAGACTTGAACATGCGCCAGAGGCGGTGGATAGAGCTACTTGAGGAGTACGACTTCGAGCTACTCTAACATTCGGGTAGGGCGAACGTCGTTGCTGATGCCCTAAGTAAGAAGTCGATCCATTGCCTTGCTGGTATATAAGTCTCGTGAACTAGATGAGATTGGGCTTGAGCTAGATGAGATTTCTGATGGCGTGGCAATGTGTTCGTTGGTGGCTCAGCCCACACTGGTTGCCCGAGTGTTAGAGGCTCAAGCGGAGGATGCCGAAGCGGCAGAGATCCGAGAGAGGATCGCCAGTGGTGTTGACGTGGAAGGTTGGGAGCAGAGTGCTTATCAGGGTTTATAGTACCAAGGAGGGTTGTTTATGCCGCGCAACTGTAGAGACGACGTGTTGAGAGAGTCTCATCACTCGCGTCTTGCTGTGCACCCGGGTGGCACTAAGATGTATCGGGATGTCAAGCGAAAATTTTGGTGGAGCGGGATGCGGAGAGCGGTTGCAGACATTGTCTCGAGGTGCCTCACTTGTCAGCAAGTGAAGGCCGAGCATCAGCGTCCCGCTGGATTATTACAGCCACTGCCGATTGCACAGTGGAAGTGGGAGCACGTCACGATGTATTTCGTGTGTGGTTTACCGAGATCGCCGAGGGGACACGATGAAGTATGGGTAGTGGTCGACCGGTTGACCAAGTCGGCTCACTTCCTAGCCATGAGGATGACCGATACCGTTGACGCTCTGAGTCGTCTGTACATCCGTGAGATTATCCGTCTCCACGGGGTCCTAGTGTCGGTCGTGTCCGACATATATCCTCGATTCACTTCTAGGTTTTGGGAGAGTTTGCAGAGAGCACTGGGGACCGAGGTCCTACTCAGTACATCGTACCATCCACAGACAGACGGTCAGTCAGAACGCGCAATTCAGATCTTAGAGGATATGTTGCGGGCATGTGTGTTAGACTTCCGAGGGTCATGGGAGGACCACTTACCTCTAGCCGAGTTCGTCTACAACAACAGCTTCGAGGCCAGTATCGGGATGGCATCGTTCGAAGCGTTGTGTGGTAGGCCGTGTCGATCGCCCGTATGTTGGGCGGAAGTGGGAGATAAGAGTTTACTTGGTCCGGATCTTGTCCGAGAGACGACCGAGAAGGTCGCACTGATTCGTGAGCGGTTGAGGACCACACAGAGTCGACATAAGAGTTATGCTGATAGACGGCGCCGACCTCTCGAGTTCACCGTTGGTGACCATGTATTTCTGAAAGTGAGCCCGAAGAAGGGGATGATGAGGTTCAACCGCGGCGGAGGCAAGTTGGCCCCGCGGTATATTGGGCCTTTTGAGATTTTGGGTAGAGTGAGAGTCGTTGCTTACCGTCTTGCATTACCACCGCAGTTTGGGAATGTCCATAACGTCTTCCGCGTTTCCCAACTGCGGAAGTACAATGCGGACCCATCCCACGTCATTGAGTAGACGGACATCGAGGTAGCTGAAGATGTTTCGTATGAGGAGCAGCCAGTTAGGATTCTGGATACGCGGGAGCAAGTCTTGCGTGGCAAGACTATCTGACTGGTACGGGTGCAGTGGCGATACCACGGAGAAGAGTCGACCTGGGAGCGCGAGAATGAAGTTCGCGCGAAGTACCCTAGCCTATTCGACCCTTGAGGTACATTCGTTTTAAATTTCGCGGACGAAATTTCTTTAAGGGGGTTAGATTGTAAGAACTGCCCCCGGTCGATACGGGTCGAACCGGTGAAATTTGGCAAAAATTGACTTTCCGTCGAATTAGTCAACCGATGACTCCGGGAGTCATTCGAGACCTTTCCGAGACCCAAAAAGCTTAGCCGTCATTACGGTTAGCTTAATTGGGTCGTTTCCTTTCAAATATGTAATTTTGTAAAAAAAAGTCAAATCCGGGTCAAACGGGGTCAAATTAGGGGCTTAATCGATTCTAATTAAATGGGCGGAAAGAATTATGGGTAGAGGTGGACCCCACATGGACACATGTCCATGTGTCTTGGAGGAGAAGAAAAGGGTGGAGAAAGACCCAATTGCCCTCATTTGGGCCAAATGAGAAGAAAGGGAGTAAGAGAGGCAAAATTGGTATTTACTAAATTAGGTTAAAGGCCACATGGAGCAAAATTTCATCTCATTTTGATGCTTGGCCGAAAATTTCAAGGGAAGAGAGAGAGAGAAAAAAAAACTCCATTAAAGGAGAAGGAGAAGAAAAGAAGGCTCATTTGATTGATTCCACCACCAAAAACCTTAGATATTTCCATATTTCTCATCCTTTCTTCATTTTCCAAGGTAAACTCCCAATTAAATCTCATTTTGATGAACTTTGGCTTCTGGGTTTGATAGAAAAAGCATGAACTAGGCTTGGTTTTATGGGTTTGAGATTTTGGTGGTTAAATGGATGAATTGTGGAGGAAAAGTAGAAGATTTTGGTAGAAGTTAATTGGGTTTTTCTTGTTTTGATGAAACCAACTTGGTGTTTGAAGTTTTGAGGGTTTTGGGACTGAATTTGGAGGTTTCGGAGGTTATCAATGGAGTTTTGAGGGGTTGGAGTCGTGGAGAAGAAGCTGGAGGAAGAAGAAGGACGGATTTGTTCGAACCCGTCACGACTCCGTGATGGAGACCGTGACGGCACACATCACGTTTCCGTGACGTAAACCGCGACGGTGCACATCACGGTTTCGTGACCCAAACCGTGACGGAGCCCGTCAAGGCTCCGTGACCACTCCGTGTTTGATCAGAAATGGACCTTTTAGGTCCATTTTGACTGTTTTCGGGTAATTAGAAAGGTTATCTATAACCGAACGTTTCGGGGGTTAAGTTAAGAGTTTTCCCTTTAAAACAACCCTTGAATTATTATTAATTCTCGTATGACTTTGTGTTCTTAGACGTTGTTCCCGATCACGGCGGAGGAGACTACTAGGCGACTCGTGCTTGCTCGTGTTGGACAGCGGTTAAGGTAGGGAAAAGTAGCAAATACCGGTTTAATTATGGAAAGTTACTGGAATGCATATAGGATATGAACAACCGAAATAATTGTAGAATCACATGTAGGATGTGAATAACTAGGGTAGTCGTTTAACATATGGAACCACTTGTGGGCCAGGTCGTGCCCATAGGTGTGGGACTTGTTGTGCTGTAGAATCGCATGTGGGCCAGGTCGTGCCCGTAGGATTGCGTGTTGGTTACGCTTGTTTGTGATTAGTAGTTTGTAATGTTTGATATGTGGTATGTTCCGTTGTAAGTTAAGGATCAGGATATTCTATGATAACGTAGTGAATATTAGTGTGAGTTATTGCCTTGTGATATGATCGGGAGAATGATAGACCGATATGGTGTGTTCGGTAAGAATTGTTCGGTATGGTATGGTGGTATGAGATGTTTGGTATGATATGTTTGAGGATGGTGTTCCGGTTTGGTATCTATACCGTGGAGGATTCCGGTATAGGATTCTAGGCTGGGGACGGAGTTCCGGTACGATATCTATACTGTAGAGGATTCCGGTATAGGATATCTAGGCCGAGGATTGGTTCCAGTGCGATATCTGTGACGTAGAGGATTCCGGTACAGGATATCTAGAGCCGAGGAGGGTGTTCCAGAGCAATATTTATACCGAAGAGGATTCCGGTATAGGATACCTAGGCCGATGATGAGTGTTCCGGTATGGTATGTGTGATGTGATTTGTACCCTGTGCTACGGGAAGATACCCTACCGACTGAGGATTCCGGTCCGGTATGTTATGAGTTGTACCCCGATGTTGTGTGCTCCGGGAAGATATCTAGGTCGATGTCGAGTTCGGTACGATATGGTTGAGCCGGGCTATGGGAAGCCGGCGCATTGCTCTGGGATACTAGGAGTGTGGAAGTGGTTGCTAATGATATTACTCTGTGTGTTGATCTGTTTTGGTTGCTGTGATTACTTATGCCTGCTATGTGATCCTTGGTGATTTTGAATGCATTTATACGTGAGTTCAGTGTATGGTCGTGCGAGTTCGCACGCGTGGTCAGTTGCGAGATAACCGTAGTCGTTGTCCATTGAGAATTGTTTAGGTGACGGGTGCTGAGAGCATAGTTGAGGAGAAATGTATGAGTGTCGGTTCAGTATCAAGTTTGATTTACGGGTTGCTCCTGAGTGGGGTCAAGTGTAGTCTTTGAGCTACTTGTTTAATCGGCCTTTGTCACTGCTTACTAGTATGCCATAATTGGACGGGTATCCGTGGTGTTGAGCAATGGCTCACTCTCTTTACTACTTTTTCCTACTAAGCGAAAGCTTACCCCCTTTTCTACTGTTCTACAGGCTTTGATCGCGATTTGGTTTAGAGGATGTCTCAGATCGTGGGAGCTTATCGAGAGTCCTAGTTTGGATGGTCTAGAGACGTACTTTCCTTTTTTGTATTAAACTTCTTATTACGTGGTTTCGAGCTTTTGACTCTTATGATCAGGATTGATCGGTTTAAACTATTATTGGAGATTTATTTTGATTAAAGTCGCTTTTATTTATTATTATTTTTAGTTCACGTCTCGAGCTCGGTCAAAACCGGATTTGGGGCGTGACATGAGTTACGAAAGCAAGATAGGAGATCAACCTCAAAAATGGATCGTCCCAAAACCAAAATAAGTTCAAAAGAGCAACGAGCCACACAAGCCGAACCAAAACAAAATAAGGGCCTAAATAACACCTACTCCAAACAAAACGACACGACAAACCCTCAAGACCTCAAAACTGTCCACGCGCCGCCAACCTAAGGATCACACCAGTGGGACCGCTCGTTGAACCACCTAAACACGCCGGTACATCAAATTTCGGTCACCCACGGTCTCTAAGCCGACACTCGGCATAGATTTCCGTCGTCATGTGGCCAACACCAACAAAAGGAGACGATGTGAATGATGGGGAATCGGAGATCAACGCAACAGTCCATCACTCGCCACTATCCAACCTAACAGAAACCAAACTCTAGACACTCTTCAAAACAGGGAAAATTCCCAGAGGTCCTACGGATATATCATATCCAAGGAAAACGGAAGAGGAAGAGCCGGACTCACTAGTATCAGACTGTAAGACCCGCTTCCGGTCGAACCGGTAACTCCGGAAGGCACTCGGGACTTCTCCGGAACTCAAACGAAGTAGTCATTATCACGGTTGGCTTCAGGAAAGAAAACCCTTTCATTTGAATATAATATTGCATAAAGTCAATTTTGGTCAAAACGAGACTTCATATCGACTAAAGCTTCAATTTTTAAAAGTGCTGGAATTTAAGTGGGGAAATTAAATGAGCTAGAGGGACACTTGTCCTATTTTGGTTGAATGAGAGAAAAAGGGATAGTTATTGTCCCTTTTACCCTCCCAAAAGCTCCTACATGGGTTTCTAGCTCAAGGGCCTTTAAGTCATTGCAACATTTAGGTATTATATGTGTTGGAGAAGCAAAATCATTTCCTATTTGCATTGTTGTAGCCGAAAATTGGAGAGGAAGAAAGGGAGAAGAGCTCCCATGGAAGCTTGAAGGAGAATCTAAGAAGAAGGAACCATTTGGAGTCATCCTCTAGCCTTCCACCCTCAAAAACACTAGCATCCTCTTCATCCTCACATTCTAGAGGTAATGGAACTCTCTACTCATCTTTTCTCTTCATCTATTTTCCTTGGGTTTTGGGTGAAAAATGGCTAGATGATGTTGGGTTAAGTAGAAATGATGGGAGTTGGTGTTGATGAAGAGCTTGGTGAAGTTTTTGTGGAGAAATCAATGGTGGTTTGGAGTTTTTGAAGTGGGTTTGATTTGATGAATCATTGGAAAACTTGTTTGTGTATTGATTCCTACCATGGGTAGAGGAGTAATGATGGATTTGGACTGTTTTGGGGGTTGGCTTGGGGAAATTTCTGGGTTTGAAGGTAGATTTTCGGAGTTTTGGACCTGGAGGTTGAAGAAGGGCGAAACTGCCCTGGTGCGTCACGGATCCGTGACGGATCCCGTGACGGGCGACGTCACGGCTCCGTGAGGGAGTCCGTGACGGCACTCGTCACGGCTCCGTGACGGTGACCGTGAGGGTTTCCATCACGGATCCGTGACCAGATCCGCGACCCACCAGAGTGAGGGTTTCTTGGGGATTTTTCGAAGTGTTTACACCTTGGTTTTGAGATGAACTTTGGAAGGGTTTTGGGGGTCTTTCTTACTGTTTAAGTGGAACCTAATTAGTGCTTCTTTGTGTCCAAGACCTTGGGGATCGAGCTAGAGGAGCAAGGACCACACCGAGGCCCGAGGGAAGAGCGAGGTGGTGATCACCGGACTTCACCAAAGCGTTGACGAGGAGGACCTTGAGGTAGGGAAAGCCTTAACCTCTCGTTTACGATGCCTAGTATGCATGCTAGGTTAATAAAATTGGAAAAGGTCCTAGATATGCATATAGGATGCGAATAACTAGCTTAATCATCTTTCAATTGCTAATAACCGGAGTGTCTAGTGGTGACCGATTAGGAGGCCAATCACTAGTATAATTCGCTTTCAATACTTGGGATATGTTTGTCTGGTAGAGGAGCCTTGGCAAAGCCCTCGGATTAGTTGCGTGTTAGGATCACATGCTTGGTTGTTGGTTGCTTAGCGGATAGGCTAAAGAGTCTAATGAAACTAGTGAAATTGCATGTTTGAATGCTCTTTCGAAGGCTTTACGATTAATTGGTTGATGAGACTCGTACCTGCTCGTTGTTTGTAATCGAATGATTACTTGATTTACTTGATTGGTTGTTGGGGGTATCGAGTATGACTGGTTGTACCGCGCGGCGCAATCAGGTGATCGATGCCCCGGTGGTTCGAAACTGGTAAGTGAACGGTAAGTTGGAATTGTGTGATTGGTGTGAATTGATCTAGTGATTTGTGTACTGTGTGCTATGGGAATTGGTGATGGGTGAACTATGTGTGTTAGTGGTTTAACTGTGGTTGGATTGGTTGGTGTTAAGTTTCGGTAAGCGTGTTGCTAAGATGTTATGGAATTATGGTTGATACGATATGGTACCTACACCGTTGAGGAGTCCGGTGTAGGGTGAGATAGAGTTGATTGTTGTTATGGTATGGTACCTACACCGTTGGGGAGTCCGGTGTGGGATGATATATTGGTTATTTATTAAATTGCCCACGTGTGCGCTCCTACGGGAGTATGGCCCTGGGTTCCCAATGACATAAAATCCTTTGGAGACGTTTCTGAGAATCCCGATGATAAGCGCCCCGAAGGGTTGTTTCCGGTCGCCTCAATGTTATGCGTCTCCTCTGGATTTGAGGGAGAATCCGAGAGGACACATCATGTGGATCGGAGGGTGGTGACTTCATGTGCCACGGCATTGATTTGTTTACTTATTACCCTTGTTTTGTTAAGTTATTTTCCGTTAACTTTATTGTTGATCTTGTTCGAGTTAAGGTCTACCTTGTCATGCGTTTTCCCTACTGAGCGTGAGCTCACCCCTTTGTTTTGATGTTGTGTCTACAGGCTTGATTGAAGAGTAGAAGCTTGGGCGCTTCTCGGTGTGGGTTCATAGAGACTTCATGTTTATTTCCTTTATTTAAAAACAGTCTGGTAAAAACTTATTACCACACCCCCTGAGGGTTACTTATACTGTACGTGAGGTTATGGATTGGAGTACTCACTGGAGATTTTCGAGATTTAATTTTGTTTCTTTGCTTTATTGTCTTCTCTTACCCGTCATGCCTCGGGTCCGGGCGATAACCGGATTTGGGGCGTGACAAGTATCAGACAGAGACGAGCGACATAAACATTGTACCCCGAGCCCAAACGGTCATCACACGAACCCCGACTAGAGCTCGAGTACACGCCTCGTACCACTCCAATTTCTTATACAACCGTGAAGTCTCGTGAACTGACTTCCTTGAAGTAGAAAGAGCAGCAACACACCATCCGGCGACCACCAAATCACCTCAGCAGATCTGGAACAAACCCAACCACGAAGTCTGGCTTCACACAAGGTCCAACACAGGAACAACCCCAACCAAAAACCGACGAGGCGAGACAGCTGTTGGAGACAGAACTGGTCTTGGCTGCACTAGGAAGTCATCCAGCACAGAGTGAGAAGCACCGATCACCAGATCTGGTCCGAATGCTGGTATGGCAAGGTACGAATGACGTCGACCAGGGTCGTTACTCCTCACGGTCACCTCCAGGCTAGACTCTATCGACGAGCAACTATCGGTGACCCGAGCGAACCAACAACAAAGTGATCCAATAAAGTCCACACAAGACAAGGGCTCAGTAGGTATCGACTCCTCCGGCGAAAGAACTCTCACCGAGAATCTACCAGACGTCGGCCGGAACAGCAACAATAGGCGGAGGCGAGAGTACGAAACGAGAACGGCCAAAAAACAGAGAAGAGAGGAAGAAGGAAGGGATGGGAAATCAAGGGAGGACTACCACCGGCGACAACTGTGGCCAGAGCGCTCGGCCATCACCGGTGGAGGACTGAAAGGGGCAGTGGCTGGTTGTCTTTAGGGTTTTTGGTCTGTTGGTTGTGCCAATAGCCGAATATGTATTTTCTACAATTATAATAAAATTTGAAAAAGAAATCTACAAATACCCTTACCATATTTTCATTGTTCTCTGCTTCACACCTCACACCCAATTTTAAAAATATGATTTTTTTACGGCAAAAGATTTTGAAGCTAGTATAGCTGAAAGAATCTAGGAGGTGGAGGAACGAATTTGGCGAAGTATGGCCCAAGTTGCATTTAAAATGCAATACCGGGTGGAGGTTGTTAGGCGAAGAGTAGAAGTCGTAGAACCTTCCCAAAGAGAGGTCATGTTGAGGCTAGGGGTGTTTAAAAATATTCGATGATCCGTTCCGTCCGTTTATCCGTCCAATAAGGTATTCATCAACAATGAGTGAGTGGATAGTGCATCAGATTTGATCGACCCGTAATAGTATAGACGGATTACAGATTAGGATAGATAGATGTGTGGATGATCCGCATGCCCACACCTACTAACAAGCTCAATCGATATTGATAAACCTCAAACATAATACTTTTGCAATGAGGTGTTTTAATATAAAATTAAGTGACATATAATGTGTGAATCGTTGCTTTTGTAATGAAAGACAGTGTACGAAAATTGTTTGAATTAAAGAACGATATTAGTTATTTCTAAAATGATTCTCATTTTAGGTTTTGGTATGCAAGTTGTGGGTCACACAGATTAAATCAAATCCATCCACATATTTGTGCGGATGAAAACCGTTAAATATTCATTTGTTGTGGGCGGGTGAAAAGTCTCCCACAAGAGGATATTCGCCCATGAACTCCCCCTAGTTGAGACCCATGAACGACTAATACGTGATTACTTTGGAGATGATCCAGTTTACTATCCCGAAATGTTTAGACGTTTGTTCCGGATAAGCTAAATCCTTTTTACCCGAGTTAGGGAAGCGGTTGAGGCACACGACGATTAATTAGTGTAGGAGAATGACACTTTCGGCCGACCCGAATATCTACGCATCAAAAATGCATTACCGCTTTGTGAATGCCGATTTGTTGGACGAAAATTTGGTGAATGGGTGTCACCACCATGCTGAAGTGCGTCAAACAATTTTGCGAGGCCATGGTCAATGTCATAATGGACAAGTATGAGAGAGAAACAAATAGGGTAGTGTTAAGGTCCTAACTTCGGATCGCGTTACAGGGCCACAATACGTTGTTGTAATAAGCTCGTTAGAGAGAGAGATTACACCTTGATAGAACCAAATATCGTTTAGAGAGAGCTTACACCTCGATTAAACCTAACCAAGCCAGATATCTTTTTATCAATTCGTAAATAATTTATTCTTCTCTTTTGGTATATATAGCTAAGAAGGCTACTTAAAACACAAAACCCTAATACAATCATAATTGACAATTTACCCCAACTTCCATATTCCTAATACAATTAGCCAACTAAAGGATATTTATTAAAAAAGAAAATAAATTAATTAGATCACAATCTTCTCTTAACCGACTCCCCTTAATTGGCCACTGTTGGTGGGCTTTTCTTCCTAGTTCGCCACTTTGTAACGGAACGTAAGGCTCGTAATATTAATCCCCCTTGCACACGACGCTTGCCCTCAAGCGCCTAAGATGAATCCATGTCCTCAATGATTCGCGGGCAACTCCGTCCTCGTCTTCAATCAATTCTAACAAAAAATGTTTCATACACTTGTGACCCGGACCATATGCTTCATCACAGTTGAAACAAATCCCTTGTGTTGGGACATTCTCTATTGGAGAGTGTTGTGTTTATGTTGTTATGTGTGCTAAAGAATCATGTGGTACAACTGGTGTGTAAAGAATGACAAGATCTTTAGGAAACCATGATTCTGTAACGTCAAGCAAAATTAAGGGTAGTCGAGCATTAGGTAGATTGCCTTGCAAGGAGCATATGTCCATGAGTATATCATTATTTTTCAATAAAGAATCATAAGGAATATCAAATGGGTTTGTTGATTTATGATCAGATGCACAATTGTCCTCTTGACAAGGCGCCAGAAGCGTGTTGGAAGGCGTACCAAACAGTTAATCTATCCGGACAACCATGTTACCTGCAGAACTGTCTTCCTACCGGGGCGCCGGAGGCATACTTGAAGGCTTACCGGACAAGGAATCTATCTGGGCAGCCAAGTCACGAAATTGGGCTTCCGTTTTGGCTTGGTCAGCGCTGTATTTCACCGTGAATTCATCAAATTTTTGTTCCAATGATTTAAATGGCTCCATAACGCTTGGACATACCACTTTGTTAAGGTCCTGACTTTGGATCGCGTTACAAGGCGACAAGACGTTGTTGTAACAAGCTCGTTAGAGAGAGAGCTTACAACTCGATATAACCAAAGCTCGTTTAGAGAGAGCTTGCACCTCGGTTAAACCTAACCAAACCAGATTTCTTTTTCTCAATTCGTAAAGTTTATTCTTCTATCTTTGTATATATAGCTAAGGAGGTTACTTAAAACACAAAGCCCTAATACAATCATAATTGGCAATTTACCCAACTTCCCTATTCCTAATAGAATTAGCAAACTAAAGGATATTTACTAGAAAAAAGAAATAAGCTAACTAGATCCAAATCTTCCCTTAACCGACTCCCATTTAGTTGGCCACTGTTGGTTGGTTTTTCTTCCTGGTACGCCACCTTGTAACAGGCCGTAAGGCTCGTAGCAGCTCGACCTGACATGTTCTTCCAATGGGGATACGTAAAAGGATTCCCGAACATGATTGGGAGTCTTGACTGCTCAATAATCCTTGCTCCTTACTTAACAAACAAAAAAAAATATGTGTTTTGACCCACATAATTTTGTGATTGGCCGCAGTTAGTTTTTACCAAAAAAAATTAAACAAAAGACATTGTCATCGTCTAAAAAAACTTGTATATAAGTATGGGCTATTTAAAAAAAAAAAGAAGCCATTTCATTTCGACAATAAACCCACAACGAAGTTCCCTAGCCTTGTTGCGCTATCCCGCTCCTAATTATCCAGCCCCCATAGGATAATAGGGTGCGTAGACCTTTTGCGTCGGTTGTGGGCATAGAGGGATTCGAACCCCCGACATCGTGGTTCATAGCCATGTGTTCTAATCCTGTGAGCTACTGGCCTCACCTTGTCTCTATTGGATCTGTTACCAGGTGTGTCGAGGGGGTTTCCTATACTCGGTCAAATTTGGAGCTAATAAGTTGTGAAAATGCCTCTCTCTCTATAAGAAGGTGTATTCCAAGGTGTGAAGTAGGAGAGAAGGGATTTCATAATGGGGGTTTTGAAGAATAGGATCCTTCCATCTTTGCTTCTCATTACTTTTTTTTTTAAACGCTTTTTTTTTTTTGAAACGGGTAACCGGAGATTTCATTAATGTCAAAAGGCAATCAAACAGGACGAGGCGTGACCGCCTCGGGTTCCAGATATTTGTCCGGGCCGACCGTAGTAAGCCCGGCGCTCATGGACCCATAATATTAGCCCACATGAACTCGTGGGCAACAACTCAAGACAACTCCCTACCGTCGTTTCAACATACGTTACAAGGAAATAATAATCCAATGTCCTAACCTTATTCGACCTAGCACAGTCTCAATCGGTTAATCGACCTAGCACAGTGAATAACTAATAACTTATTCGACCTAAAACAGGAAAAGAAATTAGCACACGATCGGAAGAGCATACTACCAAAACTGTGATGCCAGGTCTTCTAGGCCCCGTGCCATTGGAGCGATCTGGTATCGTCAATTCTTCGTCTTGATTCGCCCTGCTCTTTCGAAGTAGTGCAGAAGGCGAGAGCATCGATTCGATCCGCAGCGGTTTGTTCGAGATCGAGGATCCCGACTTCGGGTGTCGTGGAGGCAGACCCCGTCTTATCATCCTTCCTCCCGGATCCCAGATTCGTCGGGGGAACGGACCCATGCCGGCGATAGGTGGCACGGCGCATGGCACCCGTAACCCGGAGAGTGGCAGGAGGGCCACGGTGGCTGCGAGACGTCCGGGAATCAGGACGCGGGGTGAGAGAGTGGCTGGTGGGCGGAAATGGACGGCGATGACGGCAGCGGCGGACCCTAAGTCGGGCAGACAGGATCTCACCTGGAGGTAGTGGAGAACCTTGAAGCCGGGGCTTCGATGGTGGAGGCATGGAACTGCCATGGAGGAGGGTGGGGAGAAGCTGCGCACAAAGAGAACTAGCACGAAGGAGAAGGGGCTTCAAACGATGAAGGAAGGACGGTGGCTGACGAAGCGACGGCTGTAAACCCTAGAAAGGGTGAGTCTGTACCTCAGAAGAGGTGTGTGGAGAGCTTTAAGGTAGACGCTTCAATGGTGGAGATTTGAAACGCTTCTTATTACTTTAGAATGATAAATTAGCATGCTTTATTTAACAACGGTCAATGGAGAAAAATACATGAAGTTGAGAATGATTATCCTTATTCCAAATTCAATGTCATTATGACAAATTCAAATACAGAAAGAGAAATTAAAATAGTAATATCCTTTATTCCATTTTTTTCTTCTTTTTTTTTGAAACGATTTATTCCATTTCTTAATATCATAGTGCTCATAAAATTTTCTCCACACAAGCATCACATCACTTCTACTTCTTGCTATTACAGTACAACTACTCATTAACTAACATATTTGGTAGATAACATTTTGGTATGTAACAAGGCAACATTTTATAACTCTACAAGTACTATGTATTGTGCAAGTCTCTACAACTGAGCAGGCGGTTTTATTTACTATACAGAAGCCAAACAAGTAAGCATAGGGTGTACTGTGATCAGGGTGTCAACAAGGAGCTGCCTTCCTTGATCAGCACGAAGACACTGCCAGCATCTCCCCTTGAGATCCGGAGGTCTTGATCAAGGTATGTGGTGAGCAACCAGGACTGAGCCCTGTTGTTTCTGATAGGGAACTTCAACGGTGGTTGGTTCGATATGGTTTTTGCGACGTTTAAAGCTGTGTCCTGGAAAGAGGTGAGTATACCTTTCAAGGGTGTGAGGTCGATCTTTTGCCCAAAGAACTCCACATTTTCAGGGAAGACTATAGAGTCTGTTAGCTGGGGAGTCCCAATGATGCCTTCTTCAAATTTGATCTGAATCAACAAGCCCATAAGATTAGAGAACTAGACTGCATAGGACATTTATTTTGGAGCATAGAAGTGAAGTAACAACAAATACCTGCACGCGCTTGGGGCTTCGGACTTCAAATTTAGCATTGGTACTGATGGAAGTTGTAGCCAAAGGTCCAGAAAACTGAACAGAGTTCTGGACAGTGAAATTCTCTGAGTCAATTGTCTGTGATATTTCCTCCACCTTCACTAGTGGAAGTGTACCTCTTGACAGCAAGGGGAACAAACCTGCAAAAGAGGTATACCTGCAATACAAATATATCCCATATAATTAAGAGTCGAGCAGAAGAGATAATTCAACAGAAGCTCTTTTTACAACAACAAGATAAACCATAAGTCACGCAACTCCATTTTTTTTAAGCAGAAGCCATGACTCTTGATGACACCATATCTTCGTGCAACATCAAATCTCCCAACCTTTATCATTTGGTTGAAAAGTAAATCATTCATACATGATTTGTCAAAAAAATCATCCATATATCATACATAGCAAAGATCAAGAAACCCAGAGAATGGATCTCATTTGCTATGTCCAAAAAATATCATGGGAATATGGGATGGATTTTGCTTTACAACAAAATAGGTTTCCAATTGCCAAAATTACAGGCAGTGAACCTCTAGACCTATGGATGTCTTGGAATTCTATCAGTACTGAGTACAAATGAATTTCTATAGTATACTGGCCTAGTGGTGAGCGCTCTTGCGAGGGTAGAGGCTTAAATTCTCGTATGTACATTGGGAGCATTTTGGGGTTAGGTAAATGAGTTTTCTCCAATTATTGTAATCCTGTATTAACAGGCATTCTTAATAGATAAAGAAAAACTCTATAGTATACTGGCAATTTCTATACCAGGGAAATGAATTTTCTTTAATTGTTGTAATCTTGTATTAATAGGCATTCTTATTAAATAAAGAAAAGTTATACAGTATACTACCAATTTCTATACCAAACTTTGTATTACAAAAATACCAATCATCTCAAACTGAGCTAAAGTAGCGTACACATACACAGAAATAGAGCCAACAGTACAAAGATCGCAATTCTATACCATTAAGGAACCATTATAAGTCCTGCTGATGGATTCATGATCATCTACTGTATTAGATGACTCAATCTCTATGTGGAACATGTGATTTTTTTTGCATTAGATTGTCAAAGTCCCAGTTTTAATCCTTAATCTTTAGTTAAAGATTTCTTGGTTTTGTCCAAGAATCCCATTAAGTATCAAATGTTACATTTAACACTAAGCAAGCACCAAAACTACCCAATTAACACAAGAATTGAAATCAAAGTCAATTTTGTCTCAAATCTATAACTGACTTCATAGATTTGTTTTTGGTTGATTTAGTTCTTTGAAATCAACTAATAACAAAGTTAACTGAAAACATCTATAAGCTCGTAATTGAGTGGTGCGATGGTAAAGAAGAAACTTACGCTAGAATCCATTTGCCGTTGAGTAGAGGCAAGGCTTCGGTGGGAGCAGGAGTCGGGTTCTTGGATTCGAGCTTCGTAATAAGCTCGACAATCTCAGCCCTAGTCTCGCTGCTCACTTTCAGTCCACGCTCAGTCCCGTAGAACGAATCTACCAGCGCCTTCTTCAATTTAACGATCTCTGTCGGCTCTTTTGGCTCCTCCGCCACCGCCACAGCAGGCTCTTGGGCCGATACCACCACGGGCTCGTCCTCGTCCTTCTCCGGACCCCACTCGTCGTCGCTCACCGCTCGCAACCGGAACACGGGTCTCCCTCTAACCAATCCATTTCCGGAATTCGATGATTTCGAATTGAAGCTGACGATTGAGGACCTAGGGCTGACGCGGGGCTGCGTGAGGTGGACTGGTACGACCTTGCAAGGAACTTGGCTGACCTGGGACATGGAAGCCATATTCGATGTCTTGATAGCACGACGAAGAATTGAATCTCTTGCTTTCCAAGCTATTTAAAAACAATGGCGGAGTTTTATACTGCACGACAATTCAGTCCGACCTGAAGAGAGACGCAAGTGAAAAGACGATCGAGCCCCTTACGTGGCACCATAATATCTAGTTTTGTGGCGTTAGCTGAGGGGCAAAGTCGGATTTGGAAGAGCTGTGGAGAAAGAAACCAACTGAGAAAGGGCTTTGTGCGGTGGGAAATGGTTTCGGTGTTGCGGACAAAAGAGATGATTTGGGGTATTCGGTGCTCTAGAATATTCTCGTCGATCATGAACTTCTTACGTGTCTGGGCTGAATAAAGGCCCGTAGCCCATTTCTTACCTTCTTCAGGCTGGCCCAGTCGATGTAAGCGCATAATTAGTTTGTATTTTGTATATACTGTCGCGTCCAAGAGATGGTCCCCATAATTTTTTGACTTTTCTATTAACTGTTTTCTTTTTAGACAAAAGGGATCTTGTGTTACTGATCAGAATGAATAATGTACTAGAATGCATCCGAGAGTTCCTTAGACCATTGAAAAACGGGCGTAGAATGAACCATCTTGATTAACCAGTGAATGGTTTTGTTTGCAGTTTTTTTAATAAATTAGAAATATACTTTCTCATTTTGAAGTAACAGGTGGCGGATGTCACCTATAATCGTGCCTACCGGAGAGACTGGCAGGGGTCCATCTTGAATCACGTGTAATAAACCTGAGCACCGGATTGAAGACATGTCGAACTTGTGCCTAAGAAGTTGACATTCTAGTTTGTGTTTGGAAAGATGACCCCATCAACATTGATAGTCATGGTGCCAATTGGGGGTGGAGCCCATCTTAATGGCAAGGGCGACATGGATACGTGGGGGTATCGGGTGCCGACATTAGCCTATCTTCAGACCCGGAGGGTAGCAGTTGAGACAACCCATAGGGCCGCTGGGGTAGGCCATTCCACATCAGGGCATTCCTAGCTATCTAGATTCTCTAAAGAAGGGCGAGAACTTCTACTATACGAGCCAGTGAACTAACGATCGAAACCAATAGACACCATATATCAACATCCATGCCCAAATTACCCCTTGGAGACCCCCCGAACTCCCTCCAGTAAACTTTAGCAAAACCACAGGAGATAAAAAGGTGTGTCACTGATCCTTGTTCACAACCACAAATAGCACACATTGGGTTCGTCGGAACATATCGACGATTAAGGTTGGTCCCTACTTGAAGGGTATCCGATAAGCAAAGCAAAAGAAAGACCTTAGACCAAGGAGGGGTCGGTATATCCCATATAGAGGCCCATAAGATTGCCTGTGCTTGGTGGTTTGCCTGTTGTCGCCTCTGGGGCCAGTTCCTGATATCCTGCTTTAGAAGTGTATATCACATGTCTATCCGAAGTCCAATACCATTCATCTGTTCCTCTTCTGTCTAAGAGAGGTACCTAAAGAATATTCGCAGAGTCCTCTGGCTGGAATAATTGCCACATCAGCAGGGCATCCCAACTCGAGATCCCGGTATCATAAGTCCCGCCATCGTAGCCCCTTACAAAGCCTCCAAGATGGTCTGTATTTTGGCCGACGGGACTATGAGCCATTGAGTATGCAAAAGTTGGGTGTCTCTACCATCCCCAATAGCCACTCTGAGTCCATCCCGAAGGAGCGTTTAAGTGGAGAAGATGCTAGCCAAGTAAAACTCGGGTTCTGGCCTAATATTGCTTGAAGAAAATCCACCTTAGGGAAATATCGAGCTTTCAGAACTCTAGTAACCAAAGCATGCAGTCTATGAATGAGGCCCCACGCATGTTTCCCAAGCACCACCGTATTTAGAGTCATGGAGGTGCCGGAATGCCATTGCTCCCATATCCTTTGTCCGACACAACTTTTCCCAATCTTGCCAAATTATCGGTTTCTGTGACTTCCCCCCTCCCCTACCAAAATCTAGCCAACGCAATGTGTATACGGTTAATAATACGCTTCGAAACTTGAAAAACAGGCATAACATACATTGGTAGTGTTGTGAGGACCGATCGAATCATGATCACTCGACCTGTTGGGGAAAGGAGCTTGCCATCCCAAGACTGGATCCTGGCTATAATTCGGTCTCCCACATATGCCATTACCGCGTTTCGATCTCGTCCTATCATGTTGGGCACCCCTAAATACATAGAGGAGGTCAAGATCTCTACAATGGACAGAATATCGCAGCATTCTTGACGAATGTCTGGTGTGGTATTGGAGCTAAAAAGAATAGAGGGCTTATCAAGATTTAAAGTCTGACCAGATAACCGACCAAACGTTGCTAAGATGTCCTGAACCCGAGAAGCGTCTGGTGTTGTAGCTCTACAAAAGACATAACAATCATTAGCAAAAAAACATGTGGGTTACCTCCGGCGCTCCCCGTGCTATTCGGACCCACTAAATGTGCCCTTCTTGGTGAGCCTACTCTAGGAGTGATGGTAGGCCCTCCATGCAAAAAAGAAACAAATAGGGTGATAACGGGTTGCCCTAACGAATTCCTCTAGACGGAGTTATCTATGGAGTCTCCCGTCCCCTAGACGAGATCGAGTATGTGACCGTGCACATATAACAAGCCAATAGTGTCATCCAATCCTCCGAGAACCCAATTGGTGCATGACTGTGAGTAGGTAATCTTACTCCACTCTATCGTACACCTTACTCATATCCAATTTGAGACCCATGTATCCCACCTCCCCTTGTCTCTTCTGACGCAGATAATGGATGATTTCAAAGGAGATCAGGACATTAACCTAAATACATCGTCCCAGAATGAAATGTTCCTTGCGCCTCCAAGATAACATGCTGCAAAAAAGGCCGAAGCCGGTTAGCTAAGACTTTTGACAATATGCGGAAGAGGACATTACAAGCGCTATGGTCGGAGATTAGTAATGCGTTCTAGGTAAAAAAAAATTCAGGATAAGTACCACGGTTGTGGCGTTCGATGTAGCATCAAAGCTGCCAACATATGTAACCCCTAAATGAAGCGTATAACTCCCTCCGCCACAATCGGCCAATAATAATGATAAAATCGCGGGTTGAGCTCGTCCGGACTCGGGGACTAATCTGACCCCATCTGAACGACCGCTTCCCATATCTCAGTCTCCAACCCATGGGCCATCAATACCTCATTCTACGCTTGTGTAATTCAGGACTGAAGTATAATCGGAAAGTCCCTCAGATTCGGAGAACTCGTGGAAAATAAGACCCGGAAGTAGTCAACAAACAAGTCCTTCATACTCGTGTCCCAAGTGACCGATTGGCCTAGAGTATTCCTGAGAGAGACCACTGCATTTATCCTTCTGCGGTACGCGTGGCTGCTTGAAAAAACTTGGTATTCCGGTCGCCTTTGCCAGCCAGTGTTGTTTGGCTTTCTGGGGCCAAAAATATTCATAGATACATAAAGCTCGTTCATACTGAATTTGAATTGCTTTCCGCCGATTAATACCCGGACGATCCACCCGCTCATTCAACTCCGCAATTCGTCGCTGACACCATTTGATATGGTTAATGTTCTTCTTAAAATGATGCTTACCCCACATGTCAAAAGTTGAGCCCATATTTTTTATGAAAACTCACATTGGAGTCATTGGATTCATTTCCCACTTCTCCTTAATGAGCCTTTCACAATCCAGATCCTACGTCCATTGGGATTGAAATCTTAATTTGGGGGGCGCCCGATGACCCACATTGCGAGCTAGTGACAAAAGGAGAGGACAATGGTCAGACGTTGTTGTACATGTATTGCACAAAACCAAGTCCGTAAGGGTGTAGTAGAAAGGACTCAAGACTAGCGCCCTATCCAGAAGGGATTGAATCCTAGCACCACAGGTACTCCCTCGGGACTAGGTATATTGATATCCAAAAAGAGGGACGTCCACTATATCCAATTCATCCAACACGACTAGGAAGTTATCAATGAGGTATTGAGGATAAGACCCATTCCTGTTGTTTCATCGTTCCCCAAGATTCCATTAAAATCCCCAATCAGAACCTAATTAGGGCGGGTTGATTGGTGCAATTGGTGGAGTAGATTCTAAGTCTGATGTCAAAGATCCCGACGAGCTTCCCCATAAATTCCAGTTATCCAGAGGTTGTTGTACCCAGCAACCGTAGCATCTGCATCAATATGGTGATCGTCTCAACCCCTAATATTGGCATTCACCCATGTGATCGGAAACAGAGCCAAGCCCCGTCCTGGTGGCGACGTCGGGACACAACAATGACCCTGAAACCCCAATGACCAAGATAGTACTCATGCCCTCCCAAAATCGTCTCAGACAGGAACAGGATATGGGGGCGGTGATCTCGAAGGAGGTAACGGATATACTGCTTATGAGGACGAGCACCCATTCCTTGACAATTCCACGATAGAACCAGGAAGTCAGGTTTCTCGAGTGGGGGGTTATGAGTCGTTCTAGACCCCAAACCCGGGTCCTCCCGGCGCTGACATTGAGGAGGGGTAGGATCCGATGGTGGAGACCTCGGTGTGGGAAGCGACAAGTTAGTCGGCGATAGATCCATCGAGGAGTGCATCGGGGGAGAGGACGAGGGAGAGGTTTGGGATCGCCACAACAGTGAGCTCGAATTAGTGGTACCTTGTTAAGAAGATGGTTGCTATTGAAATGGAGGATGACCGAACCGTGGCCGGGAGTAACGACGGTGCTGCGCCTATGTTATGGGTGTCGAAACCCTTGTAGAGAGAGGGTCCATTTTTTTGTCTTTAATATGGATTTTGACTTTTCTCTGAATTAATATGGTTATTAAATTAAACTCGGTATTTTTTCTGAATATAATAGAAATTTTATTACTCGTGAAAATCAAATGATAGAAAGAAAAAATGTAATACTTTCTAGAGTCGTTTTCTATTGCACAAATTCCTATACAGTTAATAGAATTAAGAACTTCTAAAAAGATCCCAACATTTGAACCTCTACTTATGATACATTAAAAATTAAAAATCATAAGTAATACCCATAATATTATCTATTAGAATATCAAGATTATATAGTGTTAGAGAAGGCTAGGGTTCGAGTCTAAAGATGAGATTTAGCTGCTTCTCTACACGGTGTAGTTCATCTCTTTGGCGCATTCAAGGTGGTGGCGAAGTGGATCTACAGGGTTGGTGTGTGCGTATTTAGGAGGGGTTCTATTCGTGTCGTAGTGAGATCGAGTGTGGTGCGGAAGCGTTTGATCGCAGGGGACTGTCTCGTGGACGACTCACCGGTTGGTAGGAGTTAGTTCGACGTGCAACAATGGAGTGACAGTCTCATACAAGGGTGTTTTTATCCTAGTGAATTTATGTTGGTAGAGTTGCACTGAGGTGTGATCAGGGGTTAAAGATTGGCTATCGGGGTAGTTGGTTATTAGAGTCACGTCTGGTTTCTCGGAGGTCCGGTTGGAGGTTGGGTGCGTTTCTCTTCTCTCTGGTTTCTCGTCTTGCACATTTCTATAGCATGCGTAGGGTTTTAGTTTCTGTTTTTTTTTATCATGAGAATTCTGGTGTGGAATTGCGGGGATTGGGTAAGTCGACAACGATCGAGTATTTGAAAGGGGTAGTGGGGCGACGTCGGCCACATGTGAGAGAAGAAGGATACTGCTCGTGGGGCGAGTACAATCATTTTCCAGGGATAACGGCCAAGACGAAAGCGGTGATAGAGGAAGTGTAGAGTCAATAAGAGCAATCGTTCGATACTTCGTTCCATAGTCGTTGTTCGTGTGGCTGTGGGGTGGTACCGTAGGGGAACCTGGTTCTCGATAGACAGTAGGGTATACCTGTTTGTTGTTAGTGCTCGGATGATCTTAGTTTAGTTGTGAACTTTGGATACTGACTCGGAGAGGCATGTTGGGCACAATGGAGGGATAGACAAAACGGTGTGGGGTATTGCGCGCCTTGGCCTCCCCCAATGAGTGACATAAGGCCGGTGAGGGGTTTGCGGGTACCCCGTCTTACTAGTTGCATGTTGGTAGTGATTCTAGAAAGTACCGACACAATATTTCTCTATTATCTCGGGAGTCATCACTCTCACGTTCTTGGAGCCCTAGGATATTATTCAATGGAGGAAGACACAAAGTGGATCTTCTGAGGAGTACTTAGTTCGCATCGACGCCATCTTTTCAGATATGGGTCTGTTATGTCCTAACTCACGGTTTGGAGTAGTTGTACTGGTGTCCTCGACCACCACCGCAACATCCATTTTCCGACATCCCCCTAAAACATTTCGATCAATGAACATTTTTTTGCAATCTCACAATGCTCGGACATTTTAATTTTGCTTTCAATCATTATATCTAGTTTATTTATTTTTTTGAACGAATGGTGCAACTTTATTGCTTAAAATCGATTACATTATCCTACATCGAGGAACATGGTCCCCGACCATCAGAAGGCCAGTAGTAACGAAAAATTGTTCTCTAAACCGTATACTACTATAACCGTCACAGACGATATTTTGATGCCTCTTGGGCAGAGAGAAAAGGTGGTGAGGGAGAACGAGATACCGGAGATCTTGAGGGACCTCAACAGTAATGGTGATGGTAGGAGGCAAAGCATCGTCTGGGGACCCTTCCCAAGGCCAGTCCCCGATGCTCAGACGGTGAGTCATCCCTCCCGGCGGGGCATCTTCCCCGCCCTTATTATGGCTCCCCCCAAAGGAGCAGGCCTCCCAGGGAGGCTTATCTTGGGTGGCCGGGTGGTGCCCCAAGGCGAAGGACGGGGTCCCGTGTTAGTCTCGGGTCCAATGTCACACGGGCACCCCGTCCTCTAGACATCTCATCCTTAGGTCTCGGATCTAATGTCAGTGGGCTGGGACTAGCTTCCCCCCGAATCCCAATCAGTGTCGCACCGTCTTCCAGGTTTCCATCTAGAGCAGCGCCATCTCCTCGGTCCTTAGTCCCCCGAATAGCTCCATAAGCAGCCCTTTCGAAGGGCAACCAGTCCCTCGGCTGCCGCCATGTCCAGCTCCCTGCATGGGTATCCATGAGGACCGACACCTCCCTCGCGGGCAGGAACGACCGGCCATCTATCTCAGGGTCATGCCCTAGCGCAACTCTTGTGTAGGGTTTCCAAACCTTACTCACCCTTCGCAGCCAGCCTTGACAAAGAACCCTAGAGGATACGTCCAACACACTCCAGCTCCACCCATGGCTGTCACAGGTCAGGCGTTGGGTTCTCGCCATCACCGTCGTGACCGTGAGACGCTCCGAGTACCCCGTTACAGTCTGGACCGTCGCTGCCCGGGGTGTCACCAGAGAAAAGTCATGGTGAGACCGGGGAAGCAAACTAGAGTTCGGCTTGATTGGAGCCAACCAATAGCGTGGAGCAAAAGCCACCTTTGGCCGCCACAACAGTATCCCGGGACGAACCTCCCCACATGGAGGAGGAGGCGGATCCAACCCAGCCTTCGAGAACAGTGATGGGGAGGACGACCAGGGTGTCATGGATCTCGGAACAGAGACCGACAAGCTAAGGGAGGAAGAGGGACCAAAGGTTAATGGTGGTGACCATCCCCATTGGTTTTTATCCCCCGCACCAGGCGTGGTCTGCGAGGGGTTTGACCGGATGGGACGGGAAATCACGATGACGACCTTCCCGATAGAAGCGACACCGAGTGACGAAATCCCAGACGGCACAGCGACGACGTTGTTAGGAAAGAGCACCATAACAGTTGGGCTAGGGCTAGGTTGAGGGTCTCAAGCGAGACGATTTTTTTTATATATATTTGGTTTATTATTTTCGGACTATCTCACTGTATGGTGAAAATTTATTTTGCTTTAATGACATGTCTACTATTACAATTCAAAGAAAAACTCATAAATAAGTCGGAGTTTTGATTCGTGTCTTTCACGACTTAAAGTTGTGTAATGATTTATGGGTATGTTCTTTAGTCATATGTCGGCTGTGAGAATATCCACATCAACAAGGGGTGTGTTCGCGAGGCCGGGGCGGGAGCAGCAGGAGGAGGGTTCAGGGTTCGACCGGTGTAGGGAGGGGGCGTGCGGGGCGGGGGGGGGGGGGGGGGGAGGAGAGGGACGAGGAAGGTTCGGGGGGCAGAGGCGAGGGGCCAAAGTCAGCCCCGCTGCCTCGCGCTCCTCTGCCTCTCTCTCGTCTAGTGGCATGCTGCCACTTGTCCAAGCCAGAAAAAAAAGATCGTTGCCAACGGTCGGCAACGGCTACAACCTTTTTTTTAAATAAATCAAAATTAAAATTAAAAAAACACTTCTTCAACCACTATAAATACCCCTCTCCCCATTTCACCAATTCCACACCACAAACTTCTAAATTCTCTCAAACCTCACTCTCACAAATTCATATTGTCTTTGCAAAATCCGATCGATAGTGTCTGACGACGATTCCACTCAACCGCCGGAACACGAATTTTTCAACTCGGAAGAGGAGGACAACACTGAGGAACAACCTGCGAACCCCAATCCACAAGGTGCGACCACCAATCAAGCCGGGTCGTCCTACATACAGATGTTGCAAACCGATTTCACCCCAGCCGGTGGTTGAAACCCTGATGCATTCAACCATTACATGACCTCCCTTTGTGGCCAAGGTAATTTTTTGAATTATAATTTTATTCATTTCATTAATTAAATTTTTAATCATATTATCAAGTTTAATGTCATGCATGTGCAATTATAGTTACATTATATGTTTAATTTTAATTAGTTGTGATCAAACAATGAATTATTCAACTTTCATTGTAATTAAAATTTAAATGTCAACGTAGGTGGAATAGGACAACCGGCCCAACCGGCCAATCCAATGGGACCACCGTCAATCCATTTGGACAATCGCCAATCATAACTGGGGTATTCACCCGCCCACTATTCAACCATTACAACATGGCTGCCAACTATTTCGGCCAACCACAATTCTCGATGTCGCCCGCAACCGCAACCCGCATGTCGTCTACTTCATCATCCGTGGGACCGAGTACCCGGGCGACACAAGAAAGACGAAGCAAATGGCCCCCTCAAGTGGATATGCTCCTGATCAGAGCCTGGAAACGCACAACGCACGAACCCATCACCGGAACCTCGCAAGATGGGAGCACGTTCTGGACCACGGTTCATAGGCGCTTGTGCAGTGCTGGGAATTTCCCATTGACTCAGTGGACGGTGCAAGCCGTCAAGACCCATTTCAACAAAAGTGCTACAAGAGTCAAGCGGTATGTCACACTGCTGAAGAAGGAGAGGGCCTAAGAAGGTCATAACGGCTGGAGCGAAGAAAAGTTTAGGGAGCGGACGATGGAACTCTATCGAATCCATGTCGAAAAAAATAAAAAGCGATCCTAAGATTTTAAGCTCCACCATTGGATAGAGCCGTTTGAAAATGATGAAAAGTTTTGGGCGGAGGAAGGCGAAGCCGGGGTACTTCGACTACGATTGGACGCGTCTGGTAGTTATAGCAGCACCACCCCACCTACTTCAGTCCCCACCGACGATGATAATGTCACACATTTAAGTGGTGACGAGCAACAAGCCGGGAGCTCAATTTCCCCAATCGCTCCACGTTTCCCACCCGTACGCCCAAGTTCCCCAATTGGCATGCCGCCTCCACGAGAACGCCCAATTGGCAATAAGATCGCGAAGAGGAAGGGGAAGAGTATGACGGACAGAGCATCGTATCTCGTCCAAATGGATCAGGGGAGGTGTGAGAAGGCGAAACTTACCGTGGCTCTTGACGAGAAAATTGATAAATATATGCAGGAAGTGAAAGATATGAAGGCTACGGACACATCCGATTATACCCCGGAACAGATGGAGCATCATTTGGAAATGTTGCAGGTATGGATGCGTCAAATTCGAAAACTTCAGAAACAAATCGACCACATTAACGGGGATGCCTAATTATGTATTTTTTTTTAGTTTTTATGTCTTTTTTAAGTTATGTATTTTTTAAATTTTGTATTTTTATTAATGAAATTTTATTTCAATTTATGAATTTTATTTCTATTTTATTTAGTAGTTGTTGATTTAAAAATAACGTTAACAAATTCAGTGAAAAACTTAATTAATTACACAGTTAGCATTTCTGAAAATTATGCTCCCATACTAGTCCCTCTGGTGTGCAGCACACAAAATTTAGGGGCCAAGAGCCGAACCCTACCCAACCAGCAAAGGGATCAGCCTAGGGTTCGTAATCCCCACTGATGTGGGTGCTCTAAGTGTCATAATCTCTTCTGACCACTACAAAATAAGGCTGAAGTTTAACTTATTTTTCTTGTTATATTTTGTCTTGTTTGTCTATTATTTTGCTATGACTGGTTGCTGTTTCTATTTACAGGTCAATCTTCCTGTACATTGTATAACCGTTACTGGACACAAAAGTGTCAATAGGAAAAATTAATCATGGAACAGAGGAGAATATAATTGATATAATGTCTATCGTGATTTTAAAAAATAATTTGATATTCTTTTTCTTGAGTCCAGAATTACAAATTAGACGAAATTTTAACGTGTTTTCTCCATTGCTTCCTTTCGTTTGAATTTGATTATTAAATTAATGGGAAAATTACAGATACCTACCCAAAACCATGGTCGTTTAACTGATGTTTACTCTGAAGTTTAAACGTAACAAATACATACCCTGAAGTTTCGAAATGTAACACAAACCCCCTTCCGTCAGGTAGCTCAGTCAGTTTACTGTTCACTTTTCTAAAAATACCCAAAATGCCCTTAACTATTACTTAAATTTACACCCCCTACCTTCTAACTCCAAATCCTAATTTTTTAAATTCTTTTTATTTACAAAAATAGTTTTATTTTACAACAAATTAGTTTTTATTTTAATTATTTTATTTTAGTAAAATGAAATTTTAAAATAATTATTTTGAAAATTCAGTTTTACATAATAATATTATTTTATTTTATTTTAATAATAAATATGATTTTTTTAATTTTATATTTTGAATTCTATTTTATATATTTTTTCAATTTTTTTCAATTAATCTGATTTCAGTGTATCTTATTTTTTTCTTTTTAACTATTTTAACCAAATTTGTTTTAAATTATTTTACTTTATTATATATACATTTTAAAATTTTCAGAATTTTGTTACAATAATTTTTTTTTCTTATTATTTTCCTCTTTTTTGGAAAATCAATTTGAAAATTGATTTTCAGACATCGATTATTTTCCTCTTTTTTCTGATTATTTTCCGCTGGAGATCTGAAGTCGAGATGGAGAGAATTGGTTCCAAACATCGATTTGAAAATCAAACTCGATATCCAAACATCCAAAATCAAAATCAAAATTTTCTCAGATCTGGACATATAAAAACCTAAGCTCCGGAAATTGAAACCATCAAACTCCAAACTATAAAACCCATAAACATAATTCCTAATAAATCCCTAATTTGATGAACAAAATCGAAACCCTAATCGAAATTTCTGAAACCCCAATCAAGATGAACGAAACCCTAATCAAAAAATTTCTCAGATCTAAAAAATAAATCCCCAATCAAGATGAACCAGAGGAGAGAGATGGATACGATGAAATCGAAACTCCAGACCCATGACGGCGGCGGCGGGCTTCGTCCGGTCGTGGTTCGATTAGCTTCGTCTGGGTTGAAACCGAGAGATTGAATCAAGACTGGGTCTCGTCTTCGTTCGCCGGAGCACAGAACTGGGTTGCTTCGTCTCGGCTTCGCTGTCTCTTCACGAGGAGGATGAGCTTCGCCAGGCTTCCCTGAGGAGAAGGGTGTAGAGTGCGATGGAGGGTGAGGGTGGTGGTCGCCGCCTCTCGTCTCTGGAGAGAGTAGATCTAGGTTATGTTCAATGATGAGGGGAGAGAAGTATATATTAGGGTAGATGATTAGGTTATTTTAATTAGATTAGATGATTATGTTAGTTTAATTAGATTAGATGAGGGTTAGATATGTAGGTTAGGATGTAATATAATTAGATTAGATGGTTAGTTTAGTTTAATCAATCGTATTAATGAAATGAGATGATTAGGATGTAAAAAAAATCAGATTTATTATTAGAATAAAATAAAATCATATTTATTATTAAAATAAAATCAGATATGTATTTTAAGAAAAATGAACAATAAACTGATTGAGCTGACTGACGGAAGGGGGTCTGAGTTACATTTCGAAACTTCAGAATATGTATTTGTTACGTTTAAACTTCAGAGTAAACATCAATTAAACGACCATGGTTTTGGATAGGTATCTGTAATTTTTCCTAAATTAATTGATTTCTCTTGTTTCCTGAATCTACGTAGAAAAGAAGATCGTAAAGGCAGAAGCAAGCAACACCCAATCTTGTTTGATTTTGGTTTTCTCTTCTTTTCTCTGGGCCTGTTATGGTTTCATTCTCTGCTGTCACTTTCGTCTCTATCAATTAAATTAAATCAGCTCACGCGTCTAGCTCCCCATTATTCTCTTCGCTCACGAGCCCTTCATGCCCGACCAATCCCAATTTCAATTTCAGTCTCTGCTCCATTTATATACGTAGACCTCGTTTCTGCGTTGTGGGTGTCTCTGAAAATGGCTCAACTCCGTTTCCTGTTGCAGGAACCCGAGGTAGAAGAAGAGACTGAGCTCCGAACTCTAATTCTGGCTGATTTTCTCAGGGTCAAGATGAATGGAGGTGATGGTCGAATTGGGTGGAGAAAGAGCCTCCAGGAACGGCTCGGATGGAAGGGGATGGGCTGCTGTGGAGCCACCTGGGGCGGTTTCAGGCCATCCACCGATGACCAGCAACGTCCAGAAGAAGACGTGATCCTACTAGATTTAGGTGTTTCTCCGGTTGAGGGTATACCGGATTGCGCGGGGGTGGTGGGGTCGAGGATGAACCTGGCGGCGGCTCTAGCGGCGGAGCGGCAAATGCGGGTTGCGGAGGAGGGTAGTGCCGGCAGCAATTCTGCGGCGGCGCCGGCGAGAATGTCGCTGATGAGGCTGCTGGAGGAGGAGACGGCGGACGAGGTGGGGAGTGATAGGGTGTGCTGCGTGTGCATGGGGAGGAAGAAAGGAGCGGCATTTATACCGTGCGGGCACACGTTCTGTAGGGTGTGCTCGAGGGAGGTGTGGGTCCAGCGAGGCTCCTGCCCCATTTGCAACCGTATGATCCTCCAGGTTCTCGACATATTCTAGTAGCGATGAATGAAGCGCTGCCGTTTTGTCCATATATGATACTTGGGCCTCTCTTCCTCAAGAGTCGATATCAGATCAATATGGTTCACTTGTTATTTTTAAATTTTATGATATTTGTTTTTGTATCGTCCTCAGAGATTGAATCCACAAAATGGTTCGTGTTTTGTGTTTGAAAATGAAAACACATATTCTTGTCTTTTTTCTATTTTTTTTGGAAAGCTGGATATAAGGTTAAATATTAAAACTTACACTTAAGTTTTAGTCACGAACACTACACTACCTATGTTTGAAAAATCATATTTGTCACACCTAAACTATTGGACACGTGATTCTGTTAGTAAAAATGGACGGAATATTCCATTCCGTTAGTCATGTGACATCATGTGCCAGTCAGTTGAGAGTAAAATGACGATTTTGCCCTTACTCATATTAACTCTATGACTTCAATAAGAAAAATTACTATTTTACTCTTGTTTAATAATAAATAAAACTAAAATATAAAACTAAAATAATAAATACATTAAATAAAATAATAAATTAAATATATTAATAATAGAGTTTTAACTAATAAAATAATAAGTACAAAAAAACTAGACAAAAAAGCAAATCTGGTACAAAAAAACCTTTCATTTCCCTAAACCTCTTTGCAAATCAACCTAGATCTACCTCTTCCAAAAACCTACTCGTCATCTTCAAAATCAGATTGGCCTCCTCTAAAATCCTCATCTCCTTAATCCTAGCTCATGCACTTCAATCTCCGGCGCCCTCGTCTTCACCGGCGATCTGATCTGGACGGTGAGCACACTTTCTATGGCTTCGTCCATGTTACGAAGGGAAGCTTCTCTGTCGCCGTCTCCACGCCACGAGCACTTCTTCTCCGGTGAGAACTTCATCTCCGGCCTTCCTCTGCCACTGCTCCCGTTGCTCCAGATTCACGACAAGAATCGCATCTCTGTCCTTCCCCTAGACGTTGCCGCTGCTCCAGATCCACGACAAGACTCGACACCAGATTGAAGAACACATGCATATCGTTGCTCCAAATCCACAAATTTTTTTCTCCCCCAAACTCTTCTAGACCAGGTTTTGCAGAGTTTAGGGACTTAAAATTTGGGGTAGGGAGTTAGGGATTTTACTGTTTGAATATGAAGATTCAGATTTAGGTTCATATGTCTGGTTTTAGGAAATTGATTTTGTGGTCTTGAGGGTTTTGTGGTTTTGAGGAAGGTGAGCTTATGAAAAATGTATGGTTTGATATTGGGTCTTAAACTAGTGGAGGAATTTTACAGGTTTGAGGTCTCTTTGTTGATAGGGATAACGCCAGGAAACAACTATGGTTTCACTTCCTAGTAAAAATCACAACTATTGACTTACTTATCGTCCAAAGTACACAGTCCGAATAGTTAAATTATCAGAAACCATAATCAGCCGTCCAAATAGACGGAAACCGTTGGTGAAAAGTGTGTGCTGGTCACGTGTACCATTTTAATGACAGGAATGCCCTCATTAAATCACTGAAATATGGACAAAATCCAGCCATTCGAGCTCCATTTCAAGCTCCATTTCGTGTTGTTTCAGAAGGAGAAGTCGAAGAAGAGAAGAGAGCCGTGCAAGTGGAAGATGAAGAAGGTCGACAGTGCAGGAAGAAGAGGGTCGAGATCGCAGGAAGAAGAAGGTGCAATGGTAAGATCTGAAACCCTTTGTCAATAGGAAGATTTGTTTGTGTGGGAATATCAAATCCTCAAATTAAATTCCCAAACCCTTTGTTAGTAGCTCTATGTTTGTGCGTAGAACTGAAATTCCAATAGAAAAGGGGTCTGATGTAGATATATAGCAAGTTATCCCTTGTTGAAACCCTAATTCGAAAAAGATAAAGGAATGAGCTAGGGTTATTTTGGTCATTCCACGAGTCCCGTTACATTGTCGTCTATGATTTGGACGAAAATTATGGTTTCTGATAATTTAACTATTCGGACTGTGTACTTTGGACGATAAGTAAGTCAATAGTTACGATTTGTACTAGGAAGTCAAACCATAGTTGTTCCCTGGCGTTATCCCTTGTTGATAGCATGGTGGGTGAGTTTGGGTTGGATTTGTTGATGATTTTGGTGCATGTTTGTAACTGATAGAAGAGTAATTGTTGGTTTGATGGTGATGTTAATCCCTGGAGTTCCTTTAAGATGAAGAGCTGGAGTTGCTTTAAGATCGAGAGCTGCAAAAAAAAGATTTATAAAATGATCAAACTCAGTCAAATGATCGAGAGATGCATCATGGGTCTGTGTCAAACTCACTGAAATGATCCAAAACAAGAGGAGCATAAACAAGCAGCGAAACAAGAAAAAAAATAAAAAAGAAGAAGAAAGGAATTAGTTTTTATTGAAAACTTAAAAGAATTATTACACAAAAAAAATAAACGAAAACTATAAGAAAAAACTATTCAAAACAACAAAAAATTGAAAATTAATACAAAATTTAAAATTGAAAAGAAATAATTAAAAATAAATTATAACATTAAATAATTAATAATAGTTAACAAAGAGGGGTAAATTAGTCTTTCAATTCATAAGAGTAAGTTAATTCAAATTTGAAAGGGTAAACTGGTCATTTCATGTTCTGCTGTTAGTTTTAGCTAACATAATCGCGTACCAGTAGTTTAGGTATGGAAAATATGATTTTTCAAACATGGGTAGTGTAGTGTAGTGTTCGTGACCAAAACTTAAGAGTATGTTTCAATATTTAACCCTAGGATATATATGTTAAGGCTTTAATCCATAGCCAAAAGAAGGAGAAAAGGACCTCTTGTAAAAACATAGTCCTCTAAAATAAGAGCCTCACCAAAACAACAATAATTTGGAAAGCAAGAAACAGTAACTTGTAGCCCAAGCAACAAACAATGTAGAAAATAAGAACAACCCACCAAAACAAACAAACCGATAGGCCTACCAACCGGACAAACCAACCACCAAAAGAACCAGAACAAGCAAAACCAATCTACAATACGACATACCACACCCAGGATAAAGAACAGCAAAACAGACCATCAACAACACAAAGAAGTAAAAAATAGCACTCAATCTACTGCAACCAACCATGAACTAAGAGGCATTCCACAAACAACAAAGGAGCAAAAATACCAGCTCAGCCAACAAAACAATAAAAGTTATAAAAGAAAAGGTCTGATAATTCTACATCAAATTTGTGGAGAAGAAATCCACACAGAGAAAGGGAAAACACATTTTCTGTTAAATAAAGACCATTCTAGTGTATAAAAAGAACTATGGATCCTAACTAGAATTTCCTTGACAAAAAATAGTACATTGTTGAAAACCAAGCTATTCTAGCAAGACAAGTAATGGAAAATAATGACTTTCACAACTTGTTTTTGTGGCACAAATAATCCCAAGAGCATATAAAAGTTAGGATACTGCTAAGAATACAAGAAGAAATACCCCACCAATCCAACACTACATTCCAAATCAACCAAGTCATCTTACAATAGATAAAAAGATGTTATGAGCTTTCGAATTGGACTCCATAGAAATTGCACCGAGAATCAGATATGGAACTAAGAAGTCCTCTGAATTCTAAGAAACTTTTAGTTGACACAACATCTAGACAATCAAGTCAAGAGAATACAACTATTTTTGGAGGAAGATTAGGAAACCGAAGAAACATGTTCCAATTCTTTTTCCACTTAATGGTCCTCAATTACAGAGTTATTTGGATTAGCATATAGGATTATATAA